>CM064969.1:36799081-36942263 GCA_032847665.1 Solanum chilense | reverse complement strand
TGTCTGTGTGTCAAATTCAAATTCTATTCCATTTAAGTGATGTAACATTAATGGTGAAATTGGTCTTTTATTCTATAGCCCTTATTCTCCTCTTTGCATCATTTTGGAAGTGATGAAAAATATCTTTTTCTTCTTCTTCTTTTTGATTTACCTTATTTCTCAACTACTGTTTTATGCAAATTATAATTTTTTAGCCATGAATGTACATATATAAAAGTTATTGTGAAATCTTAAAGAGTGATCAATTACAATGATTTTCATCCTTAGGTTATCAATATAATTTTAGATTTTAAAGGTGTGAATGGAAAATTCAAGGTTGTGACTCTTTTGAAGGGTTATGACTTTGTGGAAGGATTGTGACATCTATGAAATCTTGTGCCTTTTTTAAATGGTTGTGATAGTCTGAAAGATTAATGTGTCTTTTTCAAATGGAAGTGACCTTTCTGAAAGATTGACTTTTTCCCCAAATAATTGTGACCTTTCTTCTTTGTTAGCTATAAATAAAGAGATTTTCTCTCATTTTTATGCATTGAATTCTTCCCTTCTTCTGCTTACATTTCTTAGAAAACAAAATTGATTTATTGTGCCTGTGTGCAATTCGTTGCTCTCATTTTGAGTTTGTTGAAATTATTGAAGTTTGGGGTACCTTTAATTCTTAAATGGTTAATGTGTTTTATCTTTGGAGGAATTAATCTACAACCTCGGATTCTTGAGGGGATTAAAATATCTTAAGGACACAAAGTGAATTATATGGACTTGGATAGTTTTTTTTTTCTTTTGATCTTTTATTATTTTTTTATTTTCTAGTCAAAATATAGTAGATAACAATGTAATAGGCAATATGTTGGACACTTTCAAAATGAACATGTCACAACCAGAGTCTACACTCTGGACTTGGTCGACATTTGAGATTTATTTTTGGTTCGCAAGTGAACCATCCTGGCTGACTAAAAGAGGAAGACTAACTCAAGAAAACAATGCTTAAAGCTGAATAAAAATTCACGAAGCCTATAGACAAAACTTTAACTCACAAGAAAACTCTGAATAATATAATATATTCAACTCGCCCCAAAATAGACAACTTAAATCTTTAAAACATTTAACAAAAGAGATGAAAAGACTTCTGAAACTCTATTGTCTATCTATAAAGCCTCTAACTGACAAAGATCAAAGTCGATACAAGACTCATGACATCCTAAAAAAACTAAAAAGCAAATGAAATCCTTCGAAAGCAAGGAGACTGACTATTGCTAACTTGAACTCCATGTGGTATCAAGGAAACTCATGTTGATGACCTCTAATACATGGATCTGCATCATGAAAGGATGCAGGCCAAATGACTCAGTACATGGAATGTATGAGCATGTAGGGGGAATTTTAAACATAAACATAAGTCTGAACTTGATAAAAAGGAAACATACTTACCTCTTTTCAAACTTACTCAACTCAAAAAATACTCAAGGATATTTAAAACTACTCAAACTTACTCAACTCAGAAGTACTCAAGGATAAGATACTCAACTCAGATATTTGATACTCAAATCAAATATATGATACTCGACTCTGGGTACTCAACTCAATATAAAGAAAAAATGCGCATGTAATGTATCGGAATATTTTTAAATAGTAGAAATCAACTCAATGTATTGAAAAATTCAATAACAACTCAATTTATATATAATAAATGTATTGATCAGGTTCCGTCATTAGAGCTGGGCGGGTTCTGCCATGACGAGGTTGTTATAGCGGGATGGTGCCACCATGGCGGGGAAGACGCAACTCAAAGTCAGAAATAAACCCCAAATATTTTATGCTGCAATTTAGAACTGGAGAGCTAAGGAACGAACCCTGGGGTTTTCTTGACAATTTTTCACCATTCATGAGTCTAATAATAAGATTTTAACTCCCGATATCCATTTTTTTATTAGTATTGGTAATTATCGACGGGAAAGAGTTTTGGTCTGGAAATGATGGTGAAGAAAACTCTAATCTAGATATGGGGATCATGGGCATGATCTAGGCTTGATAATATTGTTAGTATTTTCGGTAATTAGTTATGGTTTATTAATTCCCGTGTTAAATTAACTTTTTGTACATCAAGAACAAGTGGAATGAATCCAGAAAGGGAGGAATCATGTTTATTAGGGGTTTCGAGCTTGTTTAGAGGTAGGTGGTGGTTGTGGTTACATGATGGTGTGATACATGTTTGTTCTTCTAGTACATGTATGTATAGGAATATTACACTATTGATCAGAGTTGTTATAATTGAGAGAGATGAATGATGAATGACATGAAATCATGACTTAATTGTATGATCTTGAGAATATACTTGTGATTGTGATTGTGTCTTTTTGAATGAATCAGGTGTTGCATTTCGACACACTAAGTTGGATCAGTTGCCACGTTTCAGCATAAATATAAGGTCGGTTGCCCGGTTTCTACATAATCATTGGATCAGGTACTCCCTTCTAGTATGCTAATTGTTTAGGTTGGGTTCCATGAGATGACCAATAATTTGATATAATTGTGTATCTTGAGGAATTTGAAACTGTACCTTGTTCATAAATATTGAAAATATTGTATATGTTTGATATATGAATGTGAGCATAATGTTGTAATGACTTATGTATGTTGCATTTAGTGGGATAACCGCATGAACCTACCAATACATGGTGGTTGTGTACTGATACTACACTTGTTCTTTCTTTGTTGAGTACAAACGGCTATTGACAGACCTTGCTTAGAAGATCAGTGATCACTTTTAATTAAAGGGTGAGTTATTTCTTCAGGGTTGACATGAGTTCTCTTCTTGTTAAGTCCATTTCATTCGGACTTAGAGTAGTTCATTAGTTATATTATTTAGTCGGGTTGTACCCATTTTCCTTTAAAATTTGGTTCATTGTTAGAGTTTTTGTACAAATTGGCTTTCAGGATCTAGGTGTTACTTTCACATTCATTTTAGTTGATAGACTTTTTTTTGGAGTTTACCGGGCCTCCTATTTCTTTCCATAGTATTTAAATTTCTTTCATAACTTAAATGCTTTAGTTTTTGGATTAGTTGTTTTATTTGGATTGTAGTAGTGACTCTCTAATTAGAGTATTAGTGTGGGTGCAAATCATGGTAGTCGGGGTCATGATAATAACATATAATATAATTTTTTTTGGAGTTTCTCTAACCGACAACGACCATTATGAGCCTACATGATGATACAATGTCTTGCTCACACTGCCAGAACTATCATATACTTTGTCGTAATATAGAATGTCTTAAGAAAGTGGATCTACTAGTCAATGCTAAAAATCACTACGAAGTCGTCTAAAAAATATGATCCCTTTCTACTCATGATAAATACACAGTTTATGGGGGTTGTGAGTTATCAAATCTCTCCCCCATATCAATGTTCAACGGTACTCCCAAAATATACTAGCTCATATAAAATATAACTTTTCCTGTGGTTTGAGATAATTACTCAAAAATCTATATCTTAAAAGAGATGGTACTCAAACTGCTCAAAACTCTTTTAGAAATCTTAGTTTCTTCTCATCTTAAATGTGAAAATATTTACTCTTGGGAATACTTAGTTCCCATACAATCTTTAAAGAAATGAACTTTACTCTTACTCTTTACTCAACTCAAATCTTAAGTCTCAAAGAAAAGTTAAACATTTGTAAAAGACTTCTTAAATATGTTTCATGCCAAATTATGGACATGAATGACTCAATGCAAGATTTTCAATAACCATAGATAGAAATCAATACTTGAAATTCAAGAACTTCAATGATACTCCTCATTTGAAGAATTCTCAATGTACAACCTCTCAAGGGACCTACAAAAAGGCCCACAAGAAGGACCCAAGGGTTGTAGAGACACTGCCTTGGCAGTGTCAATCGACTGAATCAAACAACGCCCTGTTTGTTGACAAACGGCCCTTAAATGGGGGTGTATTCAATGGTCACTTAGACTGGCTAAGTCTCAAACAAACAAAATCCCAAGACCCCATCGACATAAGCCACATACGGCCCGTTGATGGACCTACTGGCCGTCGATGGTGGCCTGCACCTGCTGCCTTGCGACTACTTCATTAAAAATTCACCCCACATACTAAACTGACCCTACTAGGTTTGATTAGTTATTTTTGGGTGTATTTAAGGGATCAAAAACGTGATCAACCCATTCCTAATCCAATTCACTCAAAATAGACTTTCCCTCCAAAACCAATTTTCTCTAGAAACCTCTATTGAAGGTAATGCTCAAGAACAACTTGGATCTTAGATTTCAATGGATTCTTCATCAAGTTTTAGAATTTTTCATCTAGATAAAGTTATGGTGATACTTCATCTCTAAGAAACCTTTCACTTGGAGAGTTCTTCTCAAAGTTTTCAAATAGATAATATGATCAAATCTCTTCTTCTTCAATCTAGCCATGAGTTCTTTCTCAAAACGTTTTTAATGTCTTCCTAATGATGATTTGAAGTTAACATGTTGATTGTAACGTGAATTTTAATCCAATAACATGATGAACCCATGCTCCCTTCAAAACCATCATTTTAGCCTAAGTATGGTCTTTTGTGATCTTGAATATATGTCGATTGAATTGTGATTCTAGTTTTTTGAATTACTTGTATATACTGCCTATTACGTGTATTGATGATGAATTATGTTATATTGAATCAATATGGAATAATTCTTAAAGAACTTGATCTCTACTTCTTAATTATTGTTAAGTATGACATTCACTGTAAGCTTCCCTCTATTATGCATGAATGTGGTATTCGATTTTGTAGGGATAATTGTATCTGTCGCCTTACTTGGATGTCATTGATTAATTGTATATAAGTTATCCATGTGGATCAAGGTTTGATTAGCCTGTGTTCTTCTATCTTCCATGGATTCCTAATGTAGCATGCTTACTGTAATCTCGACTATATGACAATGGTGGTAGGATTTTGATAATTGAAAAACCATTGTAGCTACTGCCTTAGGTTGATATCATGGTTGAATTATGTATATAAATCTCGTATGATCAAAGTAAAGAAGGATTGACATGAACTGATCTAGGTTCTTCTAGTCTATCAATTCATAATAATATGTATGTGTTGTGATCTCGGTTTTAGGTTAGATGAAGCATGATTCTTGTGAGTAATGATCTCTTTACTTACTTCCTAACATGAACATTATTGTTAAAATATTATTGATTATTAAGGCTTTAGTGAATTAGTAGCATTGCCTATTTCCTTTACTCTCTATTGAATGGATAATTTAGTGCCGATGTTGGTATCTTGATCTTTTAGGGCTTTAATCATGTTTTCATTATGTTAAGTGTATGATTAGATACAGTCCTAGATTGATATTATTTATTAAATATGGTTTATGATCCATGCAAGTGAAATTTGTTAATGGTATATGTCCTTCTACATTCAAGTATGTTGATGATGTGTTGTACTAGTTTGTAGCTTGGCCTTGTAGTAGCTTATGCATGACTTCATATATGATTATTGTGATTTATCTACTGCCTTATATTTGAATTGTTGATGAAAGAATAGTAATGGTCAATGATGACCAAAGGCTAAAGGATTGTATGGTTTGCACCACTCTTTTACTTCTCAACTTTGCTATATTATGAAGTTGATGAAGCCTTGTATGAAATTGCATGGTATGGTCCACTTATGGTGACGGTGTTTACTTTATTGTCATTATATATTTATTTACAATGACCTTGAAGGAAAGTTTATGAATATATGAATGTGTGGTTATGATGATCACCTTATGTGTAACTAGTGCCTAGTTTTCTACTCTAATCGTGAATCTAGGTTATGTTACTATTGTTATGAGCATGAGAATGATTATGTTAGGGTTATGTGTAGGTGATTCCATTAATGAAATATTAAGGAATGATGCTCCCTACCCATATACCTCTATGTGAATGCATGAATAGCAAAAGTTAGGAGGCTTAAGTGTAATATGAAGTTGGCTTGCATTCTATGTTATTATGTGCTGTGTGGTCTATGTTTGGGTGTGAATTATGGTCCTAAGAGTGTGGTTGCCTCAATGTGTTTTTGGTATCCATTGTGTGATCATATTGACCAATGTAAACACATTCTCACTCTACATATGCATGCTTATAATGTAGTAAATGTTCATAGTGTCTAATGAAAGGTTGTTCTCATATTCACTAGATGTATACTACTATGCATGTAAGGTAAATTTATTTGAAGTATGTTATGTATTCCATATAACTAGGATGACTTGATAGGTGTACTATTATGGGCAAGGGTATGGGACCTTGTTTATGCATTGTACTTTGATAGGATAGTTCCTACGTTTGGTTTCTATATACACTTATTAATGAATGAAGTAAAGTATGAACATGTGTGGTCTAAAGGTGTTATGCAAAAGGTTTGCTCACAAGTATGTACACAGACATGTACGAAGATCTAGTCATGACCCTAAAAGGGTGTTAGAGTTGATGTTTCCATGATGCCTCCAAGTTCCATAACTATGTTGTCCCATAGGATCTAGCAAGTGATATAATCTAATATGCTAGCATGATACTCACATCTTACCTTGGCAAGTAAGATACCCTCCTTTGGTGTGAGGGGATGACACAAATTCTATGTTTGGGTTACATGGTCTTATTGTCGGTTAAGACTATAGTTTCCCTAAAGTAAAATGGAAAATGGAAGTAAAAATAAGGACTCTAACTAGGATAACCTAAGGATAGTTGCTTAGTGTAGGTGGGGGTATGTACTTCACCTATGCATTGCAAAAGTGAATCTTGACAGAAGTCCTAGGAATTTGTTCAAATGCATGGTCTATGTATATGTTGCTTATGTATGAATTTGTAGTAATTGTCTACTTGTTGCAATGAGGTGCATGGTATGAGTCCTAATAAATATATGTGATGGGGTCTTGTCTTTATATGCACTATGTTGGTCAAAATGACTGTATGATGAAGTTCATTTATAAAGCATTGGTGTTAAATGGAGTAGTGTATGTGCAAGTTGATGTAGCTTACTATACTACTCTTATGGTATTGTCTTAAAATGTGACTTTGATGTATTGCACTTCTATTATAGTATGTGTTAGCTTATGTAAGTTGTATGAATGATTCCTTGTGGCCTCAAGGTGATGCATTGCACCAAGTATCACTAGAGGGTTACTTGGGAGGTCAAGAAGTTAAAGGAAAAGATGTTCACTGTTAAAGGAAATATGTTCACTGTTAAGGCAAATAGCTCACAGTAAAGTGACCCTAAAGAGTGGCCTAAATTCTATATGTGATTTTATATGATGTTTGGATTTTGAATATGTCTATATGAAACAGTTGAATGATATAAATGCTATTGTATAAGGATTTTATGAAGATTTACTCAAAAAGGCATGAAGTATGATTTCAAAAAAATGTCCCTTTTAAATGCATGTTTTTGCATGATTGTCATACTTAGTGCATTCTTGTACAGACTCCATTCTTCTCTACTTTTTACACAAAGTGTAGGTTATGGATGCTTAAAGGATGTCTCTATGATTGAGGAGCTTTTATGTTTTTTCCAAACTCAAGTAAAAGGAATCCTTAAGATTCAAGGATGTCCTATGTCAACTTATGGTTTACTGTAAAGTTTTATAAATTGTATACTTATGATTATGTAGTAAGGGTCTTGTCCCTATTGTACTCTTATGAATTCGTGTCTAGGATGGAAAAAAAAATTAAGGTCTAAATATGTACTTATGATATTTTATATATATGAAGTGAAGTTTCTAGCATATGATGTGCTATGAAAAGTTTTAAATTTTTCGTTAAATTTACTATGACAATGCGATGAATGATAACTATGGGTTTGTATAAGACCTCCGAGAGGTCAAGTACGCCATGTTACTTCTAAAGGGTGCTCCCCGGATGTGACACTCAACTCAGAGGGTTCATGCATAATTATGATCAATAGCTACTCAACTCAAGGAGTGAAAGATACTTCTCATCTCTAGACTTCTCGACTTATAGGGTTCATTAGGAACCATTGGCATGAAAAATTCAACTTAAGGATTTCATGAGTAACATGTAATAGTACCATAATTATAAATATGATCTCAAAGGGGATTAGGAACTCAATACTCAAGAATTATAACTTAAAAATAGTAATCTTCTCAAAGGTACTACACCAATAGAGTTCATGCGGAAGTTATAGACAGGATGACTCGACTCAAGTGTAAAAATATCAATAAGGAAATCATGTATACAAATCTTATTATTCTTATAATTACTTACTCAAAACTTAACTCAAATCGATAATGGATCTCATAGGATTCACAATCGAACTCAAAGGCTTCTTTCAACTCTAGTCTTAAATCTCTCTCTTGAATGTGTATGAATGCAAGAATTATGGTTCATGATATGAAAGATGTCATGATGAAAAATTAGACTCGTGAATAAATTCTCTTCATACACAAACTCACTTGCTCGAGTCTTGAAACAAGTCACAAGCAATTGTAGAAGACTCTTCAAGAAGATCCAAAGGGACTTTCTCAAAAAATGTTTGAAAAAACTCTAAAAAATTGAAACTCATTTTTACCTTAAATTTAATTTATGTATTCAAGGTTGTGATTTGTGATATGAAATATCTCGTGAAGTTTACGAGTGCTTTTAGATAGTTAAACACGAGAAAATCAACAAATTAATGTGTGGAAACAAGTCCGCGATGCGGTAATGCATTTTAATATTTCGTCAAGAAAAACCTTTGAGACAGAGAGGTCTGTGACCTCTTCGTGATGAGAATAAAATTTCTGTGAAAGGGGAAGGTAGGTCCGTGAGTTGTATCAAGGTGCCAGATTCTCCCAAATTTTTCCTTCTTCATTTTTCCAACCCCTATTCGCCAAAATTCGATTTTTTCTCATATTCTCCTTAGATTCAGATACCCATTATATGTACACAAGAACCTACTCATATACAAATTTAAATTCGACATGGTTTCATCAAGAACTTAATTATCTCATCTAAACTCAAGAACTAAAGACAATTTCAAGAACATCATACTTTCAACTTTCTAGAACGAATTTAATGCTAAAATTAACATGATTTGGTGTGTGAGTGAACAACCTCAACACTATGGAAGCTTACATACCTGAAAGAACCATCTTCTTGAAGAAATTGAAGGAAAATCGTGTATGAAGAACCCTAGCCTTTGCGTGTCTTGAATTCTTTGAGCGTAGAATTTTGGAGTCGATGAGAGGGTTTGATTTAAGAAAAACTTATTTTCTACACGTTTAGGCAAGTTCAGATGACCACCTAAGGGTTTTTAAGGAATATAATATCCCTAAAGATATAACTAAAATGATATGAGATTTAGAATATTTTTAGTAAATAGTGAGGTACATATTGGCTCCGTAACGCGAAGCCATCCCGAAGCATCCTTAGTAAATCAGTCATAACGTTTTACTTAAAGCTCAGAATTTTGTAAACTCGGTGACATTGGAAAGAGTACTCAAAGGGCTTTAATTTTCCATCTTGTGTCTTGGCATTGGAAATATTACTCAAAGGACTTTAAGTTTTGATCTTGTAACTCACATAACTCATCCTGTAGTAGGAGTTATGGTTATTTGAAGTAAACCCAAAACTTTGAAGAACTAGAATGACTTGAATGTTTATCTCTTTGGTTTTTCTTGGAGCTCAAGGTACATCTAGTGACCTTAACACTAAAAAAATTAAATTCTTTGGTAAAATATTACTCACAACGAAGGATGGTTCGAGTCTTAGCTCAAAAATTTCTGGTGTGTTACAGGACATTTTTTAACACTACCGATAAAAAGAGATTCTTATTAAAGACATATATCAAAATAGAGATTTTGCTAATTTTGGGTGAATTATCAAAAACAAATTTAATTCCGTCAGTCACCCCTAAAACCTAAAACAAATATTACACAAATTTTAAAGGTTCCCTACAAATGAGAAAACTATAATTTTTTTATGAACTTTGTTTGTGAAATTATTTCTTTCTTTGACAATAAATATGTATTGATAACTTTATATTTTTTTCATTTATCTTTTATCTTTTTCTATTTATTTTTTATAAGAGGTCATAAGAGAAATCGTTGTCCCCGTCGACTTCAATTTTTTATAAGAAAATCATGATTTATGTATCAAAAAGACTTTATCAAACACTTTAAAATGAGACATGATATAGCTTCACGTGAAAAGTTAATCAAAGAAAATGTAGTTGCCCATTTGTGAGTGAACTACCTTTAAATTTTGTATGATATTATTTTTTGGATTTTGGTGGTTGACGGACTTGAATTTGTCTGTCACAATATTCCCACATATGAGATAAAAGTATCCATTTTGATTAATGCTTTTAGAGAAGGACCCTTTTGGTCTATAATTTTTGAAAAGTGTTTGGTTTTTAGCTGGACTCGTTTAAAATTTTTAATAAAAAGTGAGACACTTACTAATTTTTATTTGGTCTAATATAAACCTAAATAACCTACAATTAAAATAGAATATGCATATTTAGATATCTTTTGACCACAAATTTTCAAGTGCTTTTGATAAGTCATTTTTGGGTTTAGTCTTGCTATGCAACTAGGTAAAGAGCCTGCGCTTCGCCCGGGGTGTAATTTCATTATTTTTAGTAATGTATTTAGTGGTGAGTGATATATTTTTCTTTATTTTTTTTATGTTTTTGAATTTATACATAATCTTTCTAAGCATCATATGGTAGTACTGCAATGTATACACAATGCTGAAGTGCTATGCATGTCAGGGATGTTTTTTTTTCCTGTGAAAAGTGTTATTTATGATGTATATGTAAATAAACCAATTCATCTATATTTTTGGCTTTCTGTTGTTTTACACATCTGTACGTGCTCAATGTGGATTTTGGGTGCATTTGGAACTTCATGTCATCTTAATTCTTACTTGTTGAAGTTGTGTACCTCAGAATTGCTATAGTGTCTTGTCATATGCAGTAAAATAGTATCACGTCAGATTTAGCATGTAATGTCAATGTAAGAGGACATAATATTCCGCATCAATTGCAAGTTATGTATTTTAACAAAATCATATATTGCCTATGAAAAGTACAACTTTTCCGCCTGAACTGTAACATCTCGCAATTTTAAATAACTAGGAATAAGCTTCGAAGTGGAAATAATTAAAATCATGAAATTTGTTTAAGTTAGGAAAAGTTGAGTTTTTGGTCAACTTCAAACGACCATAAATTCTAGCTCAAGATTAGTTATATGTACCTCCAGATATGGTTGGAAGCTCTTGGAATAATATTTCCAACACCGCCAAGTTTATGTGATTTCGAGTTCATATGAGTGAGTTATTCACTTTAAAAAATGGATTGTTGGAATAAGGAAAGTTCAATCCATATTTTGAAGGGGTAAGTTGGTCTTTTCCTTACCCAATTATCTAATTTTGCTTTTGGGTAATTAATTGGGGCTAAACTGATCTTAGTCACCTTACGCTTTTAGAAAAAAAGTTAGGGTTTTGAGAGAAGAGAAAAAAGAAGAGAAAAGAGGAGAAAGGAGAAGAACATACAAGGTTCGTCAATATCATCGTGATTTGCTTGTGTATTTCCTTGGGGGTGATCTCTACAAGGTATGTGAGATCACATAGCGTTGGGTTAGTTCATCCACGCGCCAATCATGATTTAATTCAGTGAAATATGCTTATTTTGAAAGTGAATTCGTTGAGCTCTTGATGATATTCGTTTGAATTCCTATAGGTTGTGTTGTTGAAGTTTCTTGAGGTTTGATTCATGTTTCCGGGTGGAATATCAGATTGAATCAAGCATACACTGAGATTATAAGTGATTCCAAGTGTTTGGGGGAAAGCGGTTGAAGTTTACAGGGTTTAGAGATGAAAAATGAAGGGAAAGTCAGTGTTTTCTGGGCAAGGCTTGGCGCGCCGGGCCTACCAGATCGACACAAAAGCTCCTTTGAACTTTGGGATTTGGCGCGTCGCACCAGCCAAACAACCATATATAGCTCTCTGAACTTTGAGGGTTGGTGCCCCGCGCCTCTCAAAGCTCTAGGGACGCAAGTTCTCCCCATTTCTTTCCCACATTATCATACTTGTTCCTTAACAATGTACCTACATTTTCTAGTTTATTCCAACACTATAAGGTACATTTAAATATCTTTAGATCATCCATAAACATGAGATCATGAACCTTGAATCCATAATTCGATTCAAGGAAAGTTAAGATCAAAGTCAAGAGAAGTTAAGAGTCAAGTCTAGAAGTTAAGATCAAGTCAAAGCAAAGTTTGTAAAGTTTTCAAAAGTTTTTAACAAACATTTTAACCTTGCTTAAGACTCATGTTTCAAGTCAAGTAAAGAATAAAGAGTTGAGTTCACTTCTCAAAAAGCTATAAGGAAACTAAGTATTCCCAAAGAGTTTATAAATATTTTCAAATTTGAGCAAGAAAATGGAACATTGATTCTAAGAGAGATTTTAATCTAAGATTTGAGTAATTATTTCAAACCAAAGAAATATGTTTGTTTTAAGAACATAGGATCTTAGTATATTTTTAGATTAATATTGAGCACCGATATGGGGATGCGAGTTCATATTAACTTAAGTTTCCATAAACCATGTAGCTATCATGGATAGTAAATGATCATACTTTTTAGATGACTCCTTAAAATGCTTTCAGCATAGACTAGTGGATCAATTTAGTAAGTTAGGTTATATACCCCCAGAAAGGTATAGGATGGTCTTTGACAGAGTGAGGTAAGATACTTTACCATCACTTAGGATCATAGTGGTTATTATTGGTTAGAGAATCTCCACATAAACTATATTATTTTATGATATGAGTAAGTTGAACTTTTATTGCATTTTTTTTAACGAACTAAGTTGCTTATACTGTTTATAAAGCTTTTCATATATGTTGAATGTGTCTTATTGCTTTATCTTGAGTTGAGTTGTTCATGAGTTGTGAAGAGCTAAGTAAAGTATATCTTTCAGAATCCTTTCAAGCCTAAATTATGTTTTGTATTCCAATTCGCATACTCGTACATTCGATGTACTTATGGCAATTGGCCTGCATCGTCTAATGATGAAGACGCAGGTAACCAGTATCAACATCCAATGCCTCGTTGATCAGACTCAACACTCAGAGTAGTTGATGAGCCTCTTTGCATTCTAAATGACCTTTTTTTTTTTTATCATTTCTTCCTGGTTTTGAGTTGTTCGGGTGATCAGGGGTTCTGTCCCAACATACCTCTTTGTTTCAGAGGATGCATATACAGATAGTTATAGTTCTTTAGTCTTATTCATTTCATTTGTATTCGTTTAAGACTTTGGTTGCAATTTTGGATAATATATTGTTGTTAAAAGTTAAGTGTATGAGTAATACTTCTTGTGTTTATGTCTTCCGCTGAGTAAGTCATCTAGGACAAGGGTTTTCTGGGGCCAATAATGATTCTCGAGTGTCGATCATGTTCAGGATTTAGGCTCGGGACATGACATGAATATACATCTTTGGTTGCTCTAATAAAGATATGGACGTGATTATTTAAATATAGTCTATATTATATTGAAAACTTTGTGGGATTTTTAATTTATCCTACCTGAATGATCTTTATTTTGTGTAGGCTGGATGTCGTCATTTGCGCGCAATTTCTGTTCTGTCCTTGTTTGTCTGCCATTTTCATCATGATTCCTTAGTTCATTCTAGTTATCTAAATGTTTGACACTGTGAAATGGAAGTAATGAAATTGTATATTTGAATGGTATTATCTGATATCATAGGAAAAACATAAATTTATAAAAGTACCTCACCTCTTTCTACGAGTCTAGGCCATACATTTGGAAAGACTTCTTTGTAAACAATGTTTTTAATTGATCTTTGGTCTTTTGTGTCACCATCCTCATTTAGCACAATTAATCCTTGTTACACGTGATACAACTACGTACAGTTGTCCATGTGTGAATACCTATTTTAGTAGATACTATCCTACCCGATTTAGTGATTGTCCTTGGCTTTTATTGATTTTCATAGTGTAACATGTGGCCAATGGAAGTTCATACCTTTTTTAACTTGAATGACTACATTAATTCGTTAGGTGACAAAATAATTCCTGGAATTGTGAAACGTGAACCAATGTTCTTACCTGAAATGATGTTTGCACTAAGAGACCAAACACCAAGATGCGTGATGACTAATCTTGTACCATTGCAAAGTCGTTCTGTTTGTTTTAGATGTCTAAGAATCATAACAGGGATTCCTACTTTTAAGTGTATGTCATGGTTAGGGATCCTTGGGAATCGCATGTTGTTGAGAAATTTAGTAGGGTACAATATATCTTCCTCGCCAGTTTTCGTGCTTGCTTTGCTCACATTATCACAACTATAATATGTTCTTACTTCCCCTAGTATCATCTTCATAATTACATCATTTAACTCATGCACCAGTTCATATTTTGGTGTGAGTATTTCTCTTTCTTTCAAGTATTCCGGGTCATTGTACTTCTGCTAGAGAGATGGATATACCACATCAACAATTGATCCGATAGGATCGATAGATGGTTCAATGAAGACATCATGCGGCAGATTAATCATGTCCTTATTTCTAGAATCATAATTTGATCCCTCTCCAACATGAAACAAGCATTTGATGAATGTGGATATTTTTGCCCCCTCAATTCCTATTATGTTACCATGACTCAAACGCATATTCTCCTTCAATTCATAAATTGAGAAAAAGGGCCACAAGTGAGAGGAGTTCAGGGTTGTGTCAACAACGTTAGAACTAGTTCCCTTTGGAACAACTAGTATTATTTGTCCGAAATCTCCACCACATACAAATGTTAGGGCCCCAAAAGGTTTGTCTGAGCTATATTTATGTCTGCCTCGGAGGATGTCCCTCAAGATCTTGCTGAATGCTTCAAAACATAATTTATTTGCCATTGGTGTTTAAATCCCAAATAATTAGGGAATTTTTGTTCAGATGTTCGGCTTGTTGGCTCCCTTGTTTTATTTCACAGGTTGTTTCTGGAGTGATATTCCACAAAATATTCAGATGTTCGGCTTGTTGGCTCCCTTCAATTGCATCATCATTATCCAAGTTAACATCAATTCATCACTTAGGGTTAGGGAAAATAGGGTTCATCATAAATTAATCAAGAAATTGATCCAACTCCAATAACAAATCATCCTAGGCAGTCCATGAATCAATTAGAGTAGATAAAACTAGTCTAACAATCAATACATTCATCAATTCCTATCAATTCATAAACAAGATCTATGAATTGGAGAAATTGGGGAAAGGGACATGATCCATATGAAATTTCCATAATTAACATCAATTAATAAATAATCTACACTCAATTGGCCGCGGGTAATCACAATCAGTCATAATCAATCACCAATTTCAAGTTTAAAAGAAGACTTGTTAGAAGAGAAAAACTCATTGGAATTTGGTGATTTAGAAATATTCTTTGAAAGGACCTCTTAGTGAAAGGAATCTCAAGTGTGAAGAACTTATACCTTAATGAAGCTTAATCCACAAAATTTGAGAAAAAAAGTTGAGAACTTGGTCTTCTTCTCCAAGCTTCCTTGATCCTTCAATGGTAGATGAATAGAGAAAGAAAGTTGAGAGAGGTGAGAACTTTTGGGTTTTTGATTTGGGGATTTCATTTGGATTAGTGAAAAATGACTTAACACTGACCCTTAGTCAACATATAGTCACCCCCTAAATTAATCAAAAGACCCCTCACTTAATTGGGTCTTTTTGTGAAGTCAAATTGACTAAAATATGACACTAACGAATCTGGGAAGTGATTTTGCATCGCAAGGCTAATTTCCCATTTTTATTTTTGAAATCCGGATTGAGGCGGTGGACCTCGTGGAGATCCTGTTTCTTGAGGTAAATTTTTTTCCTTCTCGTGTTTGCTGCGCGATGCGCAACAGCCTCCACTTTTTTGGCTGCGCGCAGGCTGCTTTGGCAGCCTGCTTGCCCATGTTAGGGTCCTCCTCAAGGACCCTTCGCGTGGTCCTTGGTGATTTGTTACTGGATGTTTGGACCGTGTATACTATATTTTACCTATTAAAAGTCTTTTTACAAGATTTAGACTCCATATGACACTACCAAACCTTCACACAACATAGAGATGTCAACTAGTTCAATTTCTCTAGTTTCGGGACGTCATGGATGTTTCTTGACGCCTTGACTCTAAAACTTCCTAAATGGTTTATAAACATTATTTAGTCTTTGAAACAGTTTTTTAAAGGATAAATCATCATGTGAGTCTGTAATTTAGGTCATGGTCTTTCAGAGTGTTACATTATCCCCCCCATAGGAACATTCGTCCCCGAATGACACTTAAATCTTTTGTAGGGAAATGTTAGACTCAATCCTAGAAACATAACCAACAATATGAATATAATAATCATTATTCATATCTCAAATCAACATATAAACAAGGAATTTATACCTACCAACTCGAAACATCAATTACTTCATGTAAGAGCTCAACATCACAACATGAGGATGTTTAGCTCTTACATGAAGTAATTGACTTTTCCTTCTCAACTTCCACATGAGCTCATCAACACATAAAGAGTCACTTATGCCAAAAACTCATTTCAAAGCACATCAACATGCTCAACATCATTTCATGAAGGCAACAACATACCAAATACAAAAATAAGTGCAAATCAAGCAAATGAGCATTTTTCCATAAAAAAATATTTTAACATAGACTTTTATCATAACTATGCATATCATTGCAAAACAAGTCAAATTCAAATTATCCTTTAATTTCATTATTAGGAGAGAAAAAAAAACCTTAGTTATCAAAGAGATGAGGATAACGGGACTTCATGCTGGTCTCAGCCTTTTTTGTTGCTCCCTCAACTAGGTGGTTTCTCCATAACACCTTTACGGAGGCCACCTCTTTGTTCCTCAACTTCTTCACTTGTCTATCAAGGATTTCAACCGGAACCTCCTCATAGGAGAGATTCTCATCCACACCTACACCTTCAATAAGAAGTATGGATTCAGGGTTACCAATGCACTTCTTAAGGATGGATACATGGAAAACAAGGTGAAACGAAGCTAGCTCATTAGGTAATCTCAACTCATATGCAACCTTGCCAACCCTTTGCAAAATTTCATAGGGACCTACATAACGAGGACTTAACTTTCCCTTCTTGCAAAATTTCACCAGCCCTTTCATAGGTGAAACTTTCAAATACACTTTATCACCTTCTTCAAATTTTAATTATCTTCTCCTATTATCGGCATAAGACTTTTACCGGCTACAGGCTGTTTGCAATTGATTCCTTATGAAATAAACTTTATCCAAGGTCTTATAGATCAAGTTGGGACAAAGAAGTAAAGACTCACAAACTTCAAACCATTCAATCGGAGATCTACATCTCTTACCATAAAAAGCTTCAAAAGGAGTCAGGCTATAGACGAATGATAACTATTGTTATAAGAAACTCCACAAAAGGAAAGTGCTTATCTCAACTTTTTTTGGAATCTATCACACAAGTTCTAAGCATATCCTCAAGAGTTGAATAGAACGCTCCACTTGATCATCCGTTTGAGGATGAAAAGCGGTGCTCAACTTCACTCTTGTTCCCAACCCTTTTTGAATCAATCTCCAAAATTTAGATGTGAACTGTGTTCCATATATGATATGATGGATAACAGAATACCATGTGGACTCACAATATCATCTATATAGATTTTGTCATAATAATCAGCTGAGTATGTGGACTTAATGGAAATAAAATGATCAAACTTTGTGATTATATCCACCACCACTTCTATAGAGTCATTTTGCTTTCCAGTCCCAGGAAATCCCACTATAAAGTCCATATTAATGTCTTACCACTTCCAAGTATAAACTTGGATTTATTGAAGTAAGTCACTCGGCTTCGGCTTCCACTTGTTGACAATTTGGACACTTAGCAACAAATTCCGCTATGTCCCTTTTGAAGATATCCCACCAAAACACTTCTCTAAGGTCATGATACATCTTAGTAGAATCCGGATGAATTGAATAACAAGAACCATGAATTGGGCACACACAACCTCCTTTGGTATCTCAAAACACCACCCCTTATGGAGAATGACTCACTAAGCTTACCAAGAAACGATTCGTTTAACTTCATGAATGATGGATCAAGGTGTTGCTTAGACTTTACCTCAACCACCAAAGACGGCTCTGAATTATGATGGACCATAAAACCACCATTAGTAGAATCCTCCAATCAAATACCCAAATAAGCCAACCTATGAACATCCTTCACTATGGATTTCTTGAACATAATACACACTACCCATGGTCATACGACTTAGAGCATCCACAACCATATTGGCTTTACGGGGGTGGTAGAGAACACTCATTTCGTAATCTTTCAACAATTCTAACCACCTTCATTGTCGGAGATTCAACTCTTTTTGAATTAGAAAATATTGAAGACTTTTATAGTCGGTATATACATCAACATGAACACCATATAGGTAATACCTGCATATTTCCAAGGAAAACACCACGGCCGCTAACTCAAGACCGTGAGTTAGGTAGTTCTTCTCATGACCCTTAAGTTTCCTAGAAGCATATGCTATAATGCTCCTATGTTGCATAAGGACGCAACGTAATCCCACTTAGGATGCATCAGAATATTCAACGAAACCCTTAGTACCCTGAGGGTAGAGTCAACATCAGAGCGGTGGTTAGCCTATCTTTCAAGGTTTGAAAGCTGCTTTCACAAGCCTCCGACCACTCAAATTTCATATTCTTTTGGGTCAAAGTAGTTAAAGGAGATGCAATGGATGAAAAACATCCACAAACCTCCAATAGTACAAGAATAGACCCAGGAAACTTCTTATGTCCATTGGAGCCAAATCTCTAGGCCAATTTCTAACCACCTCGGTCTTCTTTAGATCAACCTCTACACCCTCACGAGAGATGACATGACCAAGAAATGTCACTGACCTTAACCAAAACTCATATTTCCTATACTTAGAAAATAATTGGCGTTACTTTAAGACTTGTAACACCACCCTCAAATGACCCATATGATCACCCTCATTCTTCGAATACACCAAAATGTCATCTATGAAGACAATCACAAAGGCATCTATGTAGTTTCAAAACACCCAATTCATTAGGTCCATAAATTTTGCCGAGGAATTAGTCAATCCAAATGACATCACCCTAAATTCATAATGACCATATCTTGTTTGAAAGGCCATTTTGGGAAAATCTTTATCTATCACCCTAAGTTGGTGATATCCGAACCTTAAGTCAATTTTTTTAAAAGTAACTTGCCCTTTGGAGTTGATCAAACAAGTCATTAATCCGAGGGAGAGCATACTTATTCTTAATTGTCACTTTGTTAAGTTGTCGGTAATCGATACACATCCTAAGGGACCCATCCTTCTTCTTCACAAATAGCACCGGGGCACCCAATGGGGAAATACTAGGTTAAATAAGGCCTTTGTCTAGTAAATCCTTGAGTTGAGACTTCAACTCTTTCAATTCGGCTAGAGCAATCTGATAAGAAGAAATTGATATGGGATTCGTATCTGGTAGCAATTCAATGCCAAAATTAATTTCCCATTCGGGAGGAATTCCGGGAAGATCATTAGGAAAGACCTCAAGAAATTCCCTCACTACGGGGACTAACTCAATGGAAGAAACTTTGGAGTCTAAATATTTGAATCTTACAATATGGTATAGACACCCTTTAGAGATCATATTACAATCATTTAGACAAGAAATGATACGACCTCTAGGAATGGAACTTCCCCCCTTCCTCTCAACGACGGGTTCATTAGGAAAATTAAACTTGACAACTTTTGTCCTACAATCAATGGAAGAAAAACAAACATGAAACTATTCCATACCCAAAATAACATCAAAATCAACCAAATAGAGTTCTACTAATTTAACATGACTAACTCTATTGGGCAACATTATAGGAAAATTTCTAAATACCCTTTTTGCAGCCATTGACTCACGTATAGGGGTTGTCACCATGAAAGGTTCATTCAAGATATCGGGAAAAAATATCAAAATTTTTAGCTACCATAACAAATAACAAGGTAGCACCCGGATAAAGTAAAGCATAAACATTTAAATAGAAGACTTGTAACATACCGGTCACCACATCGGGAGAACTATTTTATTCACCACTAGAACGGAGATCATAAAAGCAATTCTTTTTCGGAGAATCAACCTTTGAACCACTTGCTTGTCCACTACTCTTGTATTGACCCTTCACATTAGTCAATCTCTAACCTAGTGACCACTTTTACCACATACGAAACAATTCTCCGTCCTTACTAGGCACTCACCCCAATGTTTCTTGCCACTCTTTCCATAAGTTGGTTTCTTTCTTGGCGAAGTAGTACCTATTACCTTTTGAGACTTAGGTTTAGGCACCCTATCATCACGAGCCTTAGGGAACTTATAAGGAACTTTATTAGAGAACCACTTCTTGAATATAGGCTTATATTGAATTTCCAATCTCCCCTTTAAAGAACCACTTTCAAAATACTTCGCCCTCTTGGCCTCTCTATTCTTACTCCTAAACATACTTTCTTCCACTTGTTGAGCATGAACCTTTAGATGAGAAATATTCATATTTTCATGTAGCATAGCATAACGACATTCTTACACCAATTCATCGGATATTCCCGTAAGAAAACGGCTCATCTCATCCCTTGGGTTATTCACCAAAGGATGGAGCATACTTAGAAAATTTTGTAAAATTTAAGAAGTAGTCAAGTACACTCATACCTCCTTGAAGAAGGTTGATAAATTCTTCCACCATAGCTTCCATCAACTCTCTAGGAAAGAACCGATCAATAAAATCCCTCTTGAAAATCTCCCAAGTCGCCGGATCACCTCCTAGAACCCTATTATCTCTCCATTGGGTGTACCAAGTTTGCGTCACATCTTTGAGTTGATAGGCGTCTAACTCGGCCTTTTCACCCGTAGTCATACCTATAGTAAATAGGATCATATAGACCTCATCTAGGAAATCTTGAAGGTCTTCATCCTCTTTTGAACCGTAGAACAAAGGAGGGTTCATCCTAGTAAAGTCTCTCAAACGTGATGCCATAGTATTAGCATGTTGAGGCACACGGAGTCCAACCTCCCGATTCACTTGGGTCGTCATGACTTGGACTAGAAAAGTGATGATATTAGCTTGTGAAGTCACGGGTTGGGCAAAATTGAGAAAATCTTCCCTTATATCTTCATCAGTCATCGGTGGAGGAACAACTGAATTTCGATTACCCATAGCAACTTCTTCAAGTGGAGGGACTTGATTGTCTTGCGGAGGAGCTTGGTTGTCTTGAGCCCCGGGATTAGCAATCCCTTCCTCGGCCCTTCGTGCACCTGCTCTTCGATTATTCATACCTATAACCACAATAAAAGGCTTAGGTGAAAGAATACATAAAGTAGGCTCTAGAGGCACGATATAGGAATACAAAAAATGAGAATTTCCTAAGCATCACTACATAAGAACAACCTCCTAAGACTCCCCTTAGAGTCAACTTGTGCAATGTCTAGATAGAGTCTCATACCCCTACCCATACTAAGTCAAACCCCTTAAGTCATCCTAGTTAGTGTTAACCTTGTACTTCATTTTTATTTTGGGAACACTTGCCTTAATTGACATAGACCACAAGAGCTAAATGTGGAATCCGTTGTCATGAAACCCTACACCGAAAGAAGGTGAACTACTTGTCAAGGTAGTACAAAAACATGAACAGAACATTCTAGGTGAATCCACTAGCTAGTATTCATATGGGGTAACATAGTTCAAGAAATAGGAGATATACTTGGGGCCCTCTTTATGCACATTGCATTATAGTCTCCAATCTCATGAGTATAGTGAACCTACCTTCCCACATTGAGAAAGGACACTCCTCACTACTAATTCACTTGGTGCTAAGCTAGAGTTCCTTTTTCATTTGTCTTTAAGCCTTTATTAATCATCATAACTTAGTATAGGCCATAAAAGACTAACCCCTTGTATATCATAGTCATTTAGCTCATTAGGAATTGCATGAGAATGTCCTTTCAATGAAACTCTGATATGTGATATTAGCACATCATCATCATCATGTCATAATAAGGTACATATGAAATTCATAACCAACCTTATATTATTACATCTTAAGAATAATCTCACAATAACATAATCAAGACATTTCAATTCATCATCATACCAACACCTATCTAATTCAATCACAAGACATGCTTCAATTGAACTTCATCACAAAGTAAAAGTCATCACAATGAAGTAAAGGTTTAAGATCACAAAGTCTTACCAATTATCTTTCAAAAGCGATCATCATTGGTCTTACCCTCATACAATCCAATTTCATCCATCAATAGGTGTAATAACATCATACAATAGTAATTAACACAAGAATTAGGTCAATCATTATCCAAGTTAACATCAATTCATAACCTAGGGTTAGGGGAAATAGGGTTCGTCATGAATTCATCATGAAATTGATCCATTCCCAACAAAATATCATCCTAGTCAGTCCATGAATGAATCCTAGTCAGTCCATGAATGAATTAGGGTAGATAAAACAAGTCTAACAATCAATACATTCATCTATTCCTATCAATTCATAAACAAGATTTAAGAATTGGGGAAATTGGGGAAAGGGATATGATCCATACAAAATTTCCTTAATTAACATCAATTACTCAACAATATACACTCAATTATCCATGGCTGATCACAATTGGTCAAAATCAATCATCAATTTCAAGTTTAGAAGAAAACCCGTAAGAAGAGAAAAACTCAGTGGAATTAGGTGATTTAGAAATCAACTTTGAAAGGAACTCTTGGTAAAGGAATACCAAGAGTGAAGAACTCATACTTTAACGAATCTTACTCCACAAAATTTGAGAAGAAAAGTTGAGAACTTGGTATTCTTCTCCAAGTTTCCTTGATCCTTCAATGGTGGATGAATAGAGAGAGAAAGTAGAGAGAGGTGAGAGCTTTTGAGTTTTGATTTAGGGATTTCATTTGGATGAGTGAATGACTTAAAACTGACCCTTATTCAATATATATTTACTTCCTAAATTATCCAAAAGACTCCTCACTTAATTGGGTCTTTCTGTGAAGTCAAATTGACTAAAATACCACACTAACGAATTTGGGAAGTGGCTGCGCGTCGCGAGGCTAATTTCCCATTTTATTTTTAAAATATGGGTTGAGGATGTGGACCTCGTGGAGACCCCATGCCGCGAGGCAACTTTTTCGCCTCCTTGTTTTGGCTGCGCGACGCGCAAAAGCCTCAACTTTCTTGGCTGCGCGCAGGCTGCTTATGCAGCCTGCTTGCCCATGTTCGGGTCCTCCTCAAGGACCCTCCGGGTGGTCCTTGGGGATTCGTTACTGGACGTTTCGACCCTACATACTATATTTTACCTATTTAAAATCTTTTTACAAGTTTTAGACTCGATATGATACTCCCAAACCTTCACACAACATAGAGATGTCAACTAGTTCAATTTCACTATTTTCCGGACGTAATGGAGGTTTCTTGACGCGTTGAATCTAAAAATTCCTAAATGGTTTATAAACAATGTTTTAAAGCTTAGTTCATCATGTGAGACTCTAACTTAGGTCATGGACTTCCGGAGTGTTACATTAGTGGGTAAGTATTCTTAATTTTGTCTAGTGATCATAAGTTACTATAGTATGTGAGAAATTATATTGATATTAGTGGATCCATATAGATATGATATGGTCCTATACTCCGAGTAGGTGTATGACAACCCTCCCGACTGGATTAGTTGTTGGACATCATAAGCTTATATGGTGTATGTCGGCTATATCTAGTAAGACATCTTTTTGTTTTATGCTTTAAGTCTATCTAGTTCATTTTAAATATTATATGCTATGTACATGATTATGCAAGGGTATTGATTTAGACTCAAAAATGTGTATGTTTTTGAAACAAGGTCTTAGAACTGATATTATTCATGGATTTCAATTGTTTCTTTTCTGTCCATTTATTACAATTATGACTAAACTTTTTAGAATATATATTTCATTGTTTCCTCTATATGTTATTTTTTGTTACGATTATGACTAACCTTTTTAGAATATATATTCCATTGTATCCTCTACATGTTACCTTATATGAGTATGTTGGTATCCTTACATACTAAATGCATTGCACGTACTAACACATATCTTTTTCTCTGTTAATTTTTTTTTTTATGATGTAGAGTTTGGTATTCACACTTAAATTTGTGGCTACTGAGTTTGCAACACTTCCACTGAGCTTTTGGTGAGCCCTTCTCATTTGAGGACTCCATTGTTTTTTGTTGTCAATTTTTTACCCTGTCTTTATTTTGAGGTAGCCGGTGGGCTAAGTCGCAATAGACTTATATATCATTCTAAAATATATTCAGATATAGAAATATACTCTCAGTGAGTTTATTGATTTTTTTATTAAGCATATGTTTTAGTTTCCGCAATACTTTATATGGTATGTGTGATATGCTAGGTCGAGGAAAATTCGGGATCATTCATGGTCCTAGGTACCGTTTCTCGGCTAGGGGATAGACTTGGGTCCTGATATATACCTATCCAAGGTTATCTTTTTTCATTCTATCACTATTGTATTGTTTGATTTATTTTAGTTTGACTCGATGGAAAAGACTCTTTATATTTGATCAATGATGGAAGAGGTTAGTAGATAAAAACTTAATAAATTATACATTGATTTTGTACTTTTTTCCATCGATATTTAATAATTAAAGTCTCAAGAATGACGTTATGTTGTATTTTTTTTTATATTTTCTCTTTTCTGCTTTTTATTTGTGTGTTTCCTCTCTATTAGACTTTATTAATTTATTTTTCAATGTATATCTGATTACTGTAAGTCTGTTTTTTTTTTTTTGCTCAAAGGCTTTATTGGAAACTCGCAAATTACTAATCACAGTTCAAAATTTATATTTGGTTGCATAAAAGAAATCAATTTAATATTAAAATACGCTCCCATTTAGTTTCTTGTCACACTTAAATTTATTTGTAATTGTTATATTTTATCACTCATTGCATTTGTTTTCATAAAACGTTATCATTCCAATGGATCTATAAAAATTAAATGGGATACACATTCCAAAAATTAGTATTGTTATTAGATAAAGCATTTTCTAAACTCGTACTATCACTCATATTACTATAATTTGGTCCTTATTTTATTCCTCGTTAACAAAAAAATAAACTATTTTAGAAATATTTATTCGAAGTTGTAAAAGAAAAACAACTGAATTAGTTTTGTTCATACACTTTTCTAAAATTAAATGTTGAAGAATCGAACCGATGTTTGATAAAATCGAACGTCCATCAATAGCTCAAAACTCAACCAAACCCATTGTGATGTGGATCAAATCTTCATACCACTCCTGAAACATGTTCTAAACTTGTTGGAACACTCAAAATATTGATATGAGATCGTCTTAACAAAATACTGATTGTGATAAACCTAAATCTTGTATAGAACATTCATTTGACCAGTGGCATACGCAGAATTTTTTATAAATGATGTCGATATTTAATAATCAATAATTGATATAACAACACTATATTAATAAAAAAAATGTTTATTATTGAAAAAACCAAACAAAATTTGCCTTTAGTGAGACTCGGACCTATCTCTAGTTGAGAGAATTTATACATTCTCACCGAATGTGAACCCACCGCGTCAAGACAACAAAATTGTATAAGATTTGTCATATTTATTATTCTTATTAATGTTTTGATTTTTTCATATATATATATATATATATATATATATATATATATATATATATATATATATATATATAAATTACCAAAGCCGTGTCGGATGACACCCATCAATATAGGGTGAGTCTGCCCGTAATTTGTCCTAATGGAACAGACAAAATTAGCTTACATATTTTTTAACCCAAAATGTTGATCAATCTTTATGTCCACCAAACTTCCAAAATTGATATATATCTATATGAGAAAATATTAAAATCAGCATTGAAATTGTTCCGAATTTTCAAAAGACATCTTAATTTTGTAAACGTCTTATTACCTCACGAAAGTTATAAATAAATAAATAAATAAATAAATAAATATATATATATATATATATATATATATATATATATATATATATATATATATATATATATATATATATATATATATATATATATATATATATATATATATATATATATATATATATATATATATATATATATATCATTTCAACCCATTTTTCTCACCTGATTTGGAGCACGCAAATAGCGTTGTGTGGGAGTTTCTTTTTTGCTGCCAAACACCAATTAAAAAACATCATATATTGTTATCTTCATTAATTATTTACTTCATTTAAGTACATCCTCTTCCCAAAAAACAAAAACTCCCAGAGAATGAGAAAAATTATGTAATTCAATATATACATTATCATTCTTAATGGAGGCAAATTCGATAATAGGGATTGCACAAATGGTAAATATCCTGAATCTGATTCAATTTTAAATTTGTGAGTTCAAATAATTTTTTTAAAAAAAGATCAAAACTTCTAAGAAGAAATGGAAAAGATGGGAAGCAAATTTTGATCGAAAACGTGAAATAAAAATTGTCATCATTCATCAAAATAATGTAGATGATTGTTTTATTTTTTATTTTTAAATTCAGCTGGACCAGTTTATGATCATTCGGCTTGGACAGAAATCCTAATTTGTACATCAATAACTGAACTTGAATCCCAAATAAGATAAATGAACATGTTTCTTCATTAAACTGTATGGCGAAATAGTAGATATTGATCTCTATATTTATAAGAAGCTGCAACAAATACTAATAATGATATATTGATGCAAAGAGTTTAATGTTTACAGTGTCGAGTGGTACTTGAGTTGCCACTTTAGAAAGGAGGAATACTAAAAAAAAAAAAAAGAAGCTAACCTTACAGATGATATTAAAGGGGACAAGGTTTATTTACCTAGGACAAGGTTTATTTACCTACTGTTAGCGGAAACGTGAAACTAAAGAACAAGGAAGAACAACAATATTTAACGTGGTTCGGATCAAAATGATCCTACGTCCACCAAAGAACAACTGCACCAATATTTATTTCACTATACAAAGAATATAAGTGAAATACTACAAGAAAGAGAACACAATGCCTTAGAAGGTGAGAAGGCAAGTGAAAGGATGATATGAAAATGAATTAAGAGCTACCTATTTATAGGAATAAATTCATCCTATTGATGTCATCCATGACATCACTATGTGTCAAAATTGTCAAGGTTAAGATAGCAAACCATTTTATGGTTTGCCTAACTTTCACCTACCAAGATACAATCTTTGACTTGTATTTTGTACTAATTATCTTCCTACCAAATATTCATATTAATTCATCTTCCATTTAGTTTGATTCCACAAAAACCAAAACCAACTCTTTCAATCTCCACCTTGGTTTGTGTTCCAAGCATGCGTATAAACAACTCCGGCCAAAACTTCTAAGCTTACTGGGCAATCCCATTGTAAGAAACAAGAAGAATCAAACCTTTGTTGAACATACCAGCTCCACCTAGCAGTTGTTCTCTTAGAGTTGCATCAATTGATGCATACTCCCGCCAAGTCCTTGCAGTGTGCAAACTTGGCAAGCGGGACTATTTTGGTCAACATGTCGACAGCGTTATCGTCTGTGATAACCTTCTCAACCTTGATAGCTCCCTTTTCTACGACATCTCGAATAAAATGAAATCTGACATCAATGTGTTTGGTGCGCTCATGAAATCTTTCATTTTTAATCAAATGAATAGCACTTTGACTATCACATTTTAGAATTGATTTAAGCTGAGCTGAACTCAATTCTGCCACCAAACCTTTCAACCAGATAACTTCTTTCACTGCCTCCGTTGCTGCCATATATTCTGCCTCTGTTGTAGACAAAGCGACAATCGACTGTAAAGTCGATTTCCAACTAACGGCACTGCCAACGAGAGTAAAGATGTATCCAGTTGTGGACCTCCTTCGATCAAGATCCCCTGCATAGTCAGAATCAACATAACCGAGAATTGAAATACCTTCACTTTCCCGAAAGGTTAGGCCAACATCAGGAGCTCCTTTGAGATATCTCAATATCCACTTGACGGCTTCCCAATGCCTTTTTCCTGGATTTGCCATGTACTTGCTTACTACACTTACAGATTGGGCAATATCTGCACGTGTGCATACCATAGCATACATAATGCTACCAACTGCACTCGCATAAGGAACCTTTGACATATGCTCCACCTCATCCATAGATTGAGGTATTTGTAACTCTGAAAGCTTGAAATGAGAAGCTAAAGGTGTACTTACAGGCTTGCTCATATCCATATTGAATCTTTCAAGAACTTTTCGGATGTACCTCTTCTGAGAAAGATGTACAACACCATTTTCTCTTGAAATTTCCATTCCAAGGATTTTCTTTGCAACTCCTAGATCCTTCATGTCAAATTCCTTGCTCAACAGTTTCTTCAAAATATTTATCTCTGTGATGTTGTTAGCAGCAATAAGCATATCATCAACATACAACAAAAGATAAATCATAAAGTTACCAGACATCTTCTTGTGATACACACAACTATCAAATGCACTCCTCGAAAATCCATGTGTAGTCATGAATGCATCTAACCTCTTGTACCACTGTCTAGGGGATTGCTTCAAACCATACAAAGACTTCTTCAGTTGGCATACATGGTCTTTTTTTCCTTCAGCTAGGAAACCTTCAGGCTGATCCATATAGATTGTCTCTTCTAGATCACCATGTAAAAAAGCAGTTTTGACATCAAGCTGTTGAAGCTCTAAATCAAATTGTGCAACCAATGCTAGCAGCACGCGAATTGAGCTATGTTTCACGACAGGAGAAAAGATATCATTGTAGTCAATTCCCTCATTCTGACTGAAACCCTTTGAAACCAATCTCGCCTTGAACCTAGCAGCTTCCACTTCTGGAATACCTTCTTTCTTTCTGTAGACCCATTTGCATCCAACTGTCCTC
This sequence comes from Solanum chilense, assembly GCA_032847665.1. Taxonomy (NCBI): domain Eukaryota; kingdom Viridiplantae; phylum Streptophyta; class Magnoliopsida; order Solanales; family Solanaceae; genus Solanum; species Solanum chilense. The sequence goes on along the minus strand of CM064969.1, from coordinate 36,913,231 downwards.
ATCCCCTTTGGCCTTTTAACTAAGACCCATGTCTCCTTTCTATAAAGAGACTCCATTTCTTCCATCATGGCCAACTGCCATTGTGCAGCATCTTTGCAAGAAGTTGCTTCAATATACGAAGAGGGCTCGAGATCCTTAATCTCTTCTTCTGCAGCTAGGAACGCTTGTGCAATCATATTTTCTTACTCTATAAGATGTTCCGGTTTCTGTATCCGCCTTTTGTCCCTTCCCTTCGCAATTGTGTATGGTTCATTGGAAGCAAGTTCTTCTGCATCTTTTGACTCATCACTTTGAGTCTCTTGATCCCATTTCTTGGTAAGCTCCACCGGTAGCTCCACCTGCTCGTTGTTCTCGTTTCTAGATAACTCCACAGAAACTTTACGAGGATCAAGTATAGAGGATTCATCAAAGGTAACATCTCTACTAACTACAAATTTGAGTAAAGACAAACACCATAGTTTGTACCCTTTTACTCCATCAACATACCCTACAAATATGGCCTTTTTAGCCCTTGGTTCAAGCTTACCTTCATTAACATGATAATAAGTTGGACACCCAAATATTCGCAAGTATGAATAGTTAGAGGGTTCACCTGACCAGACCTCATTCGGAGTCTTAAAGTCAATCGCTGATGCTGGTGACCGATTGACAATATGAGAAGCAATATGAACTACTTCAGCCCAAAATACTTTGGACATCTTAGCTTGTAAGAGCATACAACGAGCCTTCTCAAGAAGAGTTCTGTTCATTCTCTCGGCAACTCCATTCTGCTGTGGTGTGTGCCTGACCATCTTATGCCTTGCGATCCCATGAACCTTGCAGAAATCATTGAACTCTTCACTGCAAAACTCCAAGCCATTGTCCGTGCGAAGATACTTGATTTTCCTCTCCATTTGATTTTCAACCAAAATCTTCCACTCTTTAAATGCTTCAAAAGCATCACCTTTTGTCTTCAGGAAACGCACCCAAACCTTTCGTGAAAAATTATCAATGAATGTGAGAAGATACCTCTTTCCTCCCTTTGATGGAAGCTTAGAGGGACCCCATAAATCTGAATGGATGTAGTCTAGCACCCCTCCCGTCTTGTGCTTGCCAGTGATGAAGCTGACCTTTTTCTGCTTCCCTAAGACGCAGTGCTCACAAAATTCAAGTGTGCTGATCTTCTCACCATTCAAAAGGTGCGGTTGCTCAACATCTCCAATCCTCGTGCGCTCATATGGCCTAGTCTCATGTGCCATAATTTTTCCTTGTCATCATTAGATAACTGCACTGTAGATGCATTTACAGAGCCAATAATGGTGCTTCCCGCAAGTGTGTAGAGGCCATCCTCCAGCTTGGCCTTCAACATGACTAAAGACCCTTTAGTTACTTTCATAGTTCCTCCTTCACTCATGTACTTATAGCCTTGTTTATCTAAAGTACCCTGGGAGATCAAATTCTTCTTTAGATCAGGAACATGACGGACTTCTGTAATAGTCCTCATGATTCCATCATGGCAGCGAACATGAACTGAACCAATGCCAACTATTTTACAAGTTGCATTATTGCCCATTAATACAGTTCCTCTGCTTGTTTCATAGCTGCTGAACCAATCTTTTCGGAATGTCATATGCAGAGTACAACCAGAGTATAAGATCCAGTTGTTATCATAGACTCCATTATTGCATGATGTTGTTAGTACATAATCATCATCATTATCATGTACTTTCTCAACAATGGATGCACTCGCCTTTTCTTTGGACTTCGACATAGGGCAATCTCGTTCAAAGTGCCCCTTCTTGTGACAACCCCAACACTCCACATTCTTTTTGTTCACACTAGACTTTGATCTGTACTTCGATTTTCTCCTTCCCTTTTGGCTAGTACGACCTCTTACAAAGAGTCCACTAGCTTCGTCACTTTTGTCTTCTTCAAAATGCATCCGCACATCACAAGAGTTTAGTGCTTGCCGCACTTGCTCAAGTTTAATAGGTTGTTTGCTATACATCATTGAATTCTCAATATCACGATAATTTGAAGTCAATGAAAATAGTAAAGAACATGCAAGTGTCTCCTCATCCTTTTTAAATCCAGCAGTTTTTAAGTCCATCACAAGTTTATTGAACGCATCTAGATGGTCTTGCAACAAAGTACCTGAATCCATCTTAAATGTATGAAGACGCCGTTGTAACAACATCCTTGTTGTCACTGACTGGTCCTGGTAAAGCCCTTCCAGCTTTTCACATAACTCTTTGGCCGTCTCTTCGGTACTTGTACTCACTTCACAAAGTACGTTAGGTGCAAGGGACAGTTGGATTGCACTCAATGCGTCTCCTTCAATCTTTTCCTTGTCGGAATCCGATATCTTATCGGGGTACTTTCCGTCAATAGCATGGATTGAACCTTCCCTCCGCAGTAACGCTATCATCTGGATTTTCCAGATATTGAAGTTGTTGCACCCACTAAATCTATCAATTTCAAACTTCATGGAACTCATTTTTTTTTATTTTTTTTACTTGTTCTTCCTTTTCTACTACAATGTATTTGGAACTACAGAAAACCAAAGTAATCCTTTTCTGATGTGGAAGTTCAGACTGTGCTGCAACCACAGAGCATACTCAGACAGAACCTTGCTCTGATACCAATTGTTAGCGGAAACATGAAACTAAAGAACAAGGAAGAACAACAATATTTAAAGTGGTTCGGATCAAAATGATCCTACGTCCACCAAAGAACAACTGCACCAATATTTATTTCACTATACAAAGAATATAAGTGAAATACTACAAGAGAGAGAACACAATGCCTTAGAAGGTGAGAAGGCAAGTGAAAGGATGATATGAAAATGAATTAAGAGCTACCTATTTATAGGAATAAATTCATCCTATTGATGTCATCCATGACATCACTATGTGTCAAAATTGTCAAGGTTAAGATAGCAAACCATTTTATGGTTTGCCTAACTTTCACCTACCAAGATACAATCTTTGACTTGTATTTTGTACTAATTATCTTCCTACCAAATATTCATATTAATTCATCTTCCATTTAGTTTGATTCCACAAGAACCAAAACCAACTCTTTCACCTACTTTTCCGTTGGAAAATATTTCTCAAGGCTCAATCTCTTCCTTCTCCCGTTAAGTTACTTCTTGGTATTATTATTATTATTACTCGACCAGACGATTAATATATATATAAAGATTGGTATTTCCACAAGATGGGTGAGACTGAAAAATATAAATTATGCTGCTATAATGTATAGCAAGTGTTGTAGCCAAGAAAGGATGTTGGTGTTTTCTTAAAGGTGGTTTCCTTTGTAATTCACCTTTAAAATCTTGTCACATACTTTTGATGGTTAGAAGATCTATCTATCTATCTATATATATATCCTTTGTCATCTTACATTAAAAGAAAACCATCATTCATCATTTCTTTCAAAATTCACATGTATTAAAAAAATGCAGTTTAAGCTGTTAGAGAAGACAAAAAAACTCTTACATCAAAAATTTTAACATAAAGGATCTAAGAGAGTTGAAATACTTTCTTGGAATAGAATTTGTAAGATCAGACAATGGAGTAGTCATGAATCAAAGGAATTATGCACTTCAACTCATTTCAGAAGTCGGTTGGTCCGGAGAAAAAACTGTTGGAACACCTACGGATATAAATATAAAGTTTACATCAAGGCAGTATGATGAAAAAACTAGACAAAATCAGGAATAACCGCTAACAAATCAAGTCATTTATTAAAAAAATACTTGGGAAGTTGTTATATCTAAACATGACAAGGCCTGACGTTTGTTTTAGTGTTCAAACCTTAAGTCAGTTTCTGCATCAACCAAAAAAATCTCATATGGATGCTGCACTTAGAGTTGTCAAATACATAAAAGGCAACCAGGGCAAGGTATACTGCTATATACTAATTTTAGTAGTGAAATTACAACTTTTGTGATACAGATGGTGCAGCATTTTCTCTGGCGTTAAGTCTGTGACTTGATATGTGATTAGACTTGGAGAGTCAGTAATCTCTTGGAAAGCTAAAAAGCAAACCATTGTGTCAAGGAGCTCAGCTGAGGCTGATTTAGAAGCTTAGCTTCAACTGTTACAGAGTTGGTTTAGTTGGTAGGAATGCTGAATGAGTTGAATGCTGAGGTACACTTACCAGTTCAAGTATATAGTGATAGCAAGTATGCAATTCAATTAGCCTCTAATAGATTCTATCATGAACGTACTAAACACATTGAGGTTTCTTGAACATATTTGTACCACCAAGCTTGAGGGGGAGTATTGAGATAATTGAAAGTGTGGAGTTAGTTAGGGGTATTTCAAGAAGATAGTTAGGAGTTAGTTACAAAGTTAGGTAAGTTAGTTAGAAAGAGTCTGTAAATACATAGTCTTGTTCATTGTAATATACAACTTCAAGAAGGATATACAATCTTCATCTTCTATAATTTAATTGTATTCTTATCGATTAAAAATAACTTCAATAATAATATTGCTTGGCTTTTTGTTACAGAAATTCAAAAATTTGGGAAAGAAGCAAGCTTTGCAATGCCACAATGGCCACCATGAACTCCAACATCTTTAGCAATTCTCATATATCCTTCATCACCCTAACTACTCCCCCGTTAATTCTTCACTATCCACCATCTTCTTCACTTGTCCCATAACCTATCACTATCATTGCATGATTCAAGCAAGGGTTACAACTTCCATCATATATCCCACTTCCGTACATATGAAAATCCTGGTTGGCTTCAATACCAACAGAAATTGGTTGATTAACTACAACTTGCAGAAACAATGACTCTCTAGATGCATGGTACAACTTTGTATCCATTGATAGACACTGGTGCAGATGATTGTTCAGCCTTGCAAACTTTTTGAGCTTCTTCGTAAGGATAGTTAGTCTCTGCGGTAACTCCCCAGCCATTATTCTCAAGTAAGAAGTCGTAGGCGATAGTCATTAGTCCGCCCTTGCAACCTTTGTTCTATTAAGAATTTATCGCCAACTTAATTATTTACTTAAGATAAGTCAAGAAAACTCTAGAATATTTCAAAGTTGTGGAGAATTGAAGTAAGATCTCTAGAATGAGTATTTCACAAAGAATGGTCTCAAAATGTTCAAGAAAGAATAGTTCTAGAAAAAGATAGCTAGAAATATCCTGGAATATAGTAGTATGTTTCTCTCTAGATTCTTCCATCACCTTCTATAAATAGAGGTGGTCCATTTGAGTTGTAACCAAGCAAGAAACAAAGTAACCAAATAAGTAAGAAATTAAGTGTGAGAGCTAAAGTAAGGAGTGTTGCTGAAGCAAGCAACAAGTGTGATCAAGATTGTAAGACCCAAGCGAGTCCTTACTTTGATATAATAAAACTAATTCAAGTTGTGAGAAATCGATAGTGACTATTGTCTCAACAAACAATAATATTCAACATGTTCTGCATAAAGCAATCCAATAGTTGTTGTTCCGAAAGTGATATTAGTTCCTTGTTTGCTATTTTATATGGTCAATCTATATCCGTGACCGCAGAAAATACCCAACAACATCCTTTACATTTATTTTAAAACAAGTACATACCTAGTTTATAAATATCGAAAATTGAACTTTGAAATTTCCATTAATTATAGTTACACATGATGGTTATGACATATAGTATGTTCTAGAGCACATAAATACTCTGTCTATTCAAAAATAGTTTTCACCTTTTAAAATTACAATTTAGATATTTAATAACTATATAAAAATTAAATAACTACAAATAGGAATTTTTTGACAAAAATATACATGATATTAAATTATATATTATAATCCACATACTATATAGTCTGATTCTTAAAAAGCAAAAGATGCATGAGAAGCATATTAAGACGAATATACTTGACCACAACTCAAGTGAAACTAATAAGAATTTGAACTGGTCTTACCATATACATGTTGATCCTTGATTGCCGTGACACTGCCTCTCTTTCTCCAGTTCATGCTAAATGGAAGTTCAATCACACTATCATATGAAGTGTCAAGCCCCATAAATTGTTGAATCCATCCTATTGTTTTAGTCAACTTTAGCTATTCAATTGGTACAAGCAATTGTTAAAAAGGAATAGTAATTGGAGTTGAAAAGAAAAGATTTGGTAGTTGGCAAATTGGTAAGATTTGCAACCATTCTTGACTTTGCTATGTTTACATATGTCATTAGTGACATAGACATGGTTTTATCCTTCTATAAATAGAGCATTCTTGCTCATTTGTAGAACACACCAAAGTTAGAGAGAAAAACCATTTTGAGAGCAAAGTGAGGTATTCCATAGACTATATAAGAAAATAGTCTGTGAAGAAAAATAGAGTGTGAGCGATATTTTAGTAAGACGGAAACCAAAAGAGTGTTGTTCCTTTTGAGTGTGTAGTAGTCACTTTGTGTATTGTATTCGTGACTACACAGTGTAAAATTCCTTACTATAGTAATATCAATTGCTCCTCTTGGCCCGTGGTTTTTTCCCTTATTCAGAAGGGTTTCCACGTAAAATTCTTGGTGTCGTTATTTTCCCATTTTATTTCCATTACTTTTACCATATATACTTTTGTGTTTGTCCGCGTTTTTCCAACAAACTGGTATCAAAGCCAAGGTTTTATCTGAGTATGCTCTGTGGTTGCAGCACAGTCTGAACTTCCACATAAGAAAATATTTACTTTGATTTGCGATAACTATATTTTTTGGGGAAAACAATGGAAGCCAACACAAGTAGAATGGTTACTTTGAATGGTGTTAATTATGCCATTTGGAAAGGAAAAATGGAAGATCTGCTCTATGTCAAGAATTTTTATAAACCAGTATTTACCACTTTAAAGCCTGATAATATATCAGATGAAGAATGGAATCTGTTGCATAGACAGGTTTGTGGATTCATTAGGCAATGGGTCGACGATAATGTGTTGAACCATATCTCTGGGGAAACACATGCTCGAACCCTTTGGGAGCATCTTGAAAGTTTGTATGCTCGAAAGACTGGCAACAACAAAATGTTCTTAATAAAGCAGATGTTGAGTTTGAAGTATCATGATGGTTCTCCGATGACAGACCATCTGAATAAATTTCAGGGGATTATGAACCAATTATCTGCTATGGGCATCAAATTTGATGAAGAAATTCAAGGCTTGCTTCTTCCTGGTTCCCCACCAGATTCTTGGGAAACATTTAGAACGTCATTGTCAAATTCTTCTCCGGATGGTGTGATCTCTATGGATTTCGCCAAGAGTAGTGTCTTGAACGAAGAGATGAGAAGAAAAACTCAAGGTTCCTCTTCGTCGGATGTCCTGATAACTGGCCCCAGGGGGAGAAATAAAACTCGTGATTCTCAGAATAGAGAACAAAATAGGAGCAAATCCAAAGGCATACTTAAGGATATTGAGTGCTATCATTGTGGCATGAAAGGGAACACAAAGAAGTTCTGCAGGAAGTTGAAGAGGGAGAACAAAAGCAAAGAGGAAACTAAAGAAGATGGCAATGAAAATTGCTTAGCCACCGTCACCACCGAAGATCTTGTTACCGTTCATGCAAACATGATAAATATTGCTTGTGATGAGTCAAGCTGGGTTGTGGACACTGGTGCCGCATCTCATGTGACATCAAGGAAGGAATTTTTCTCTTCCTACACTCCTGGTGATTTTGGAACCTTGAGTATGGGTAATGAGACTGTTTCTAGGGTGGTTGGTATTGGTACAATTTGTTTGGAAACTAGTGTTGGAACTAAACTAGTTTTGAACAATGTGAAACATGCTCCTGATGTTCGTCTACACCTAATTTCTGTTGGTGTTTTAGATGATGAAGGATATGTTAGTACCAACGGTGATGGAAAATGGAAGCTCATTAAGGGTTCCTTGGTTGTGGCTCGTGGTAACAAACGTCGTGGTCTATACTGGACTACGACCTCTGCTTGTGTTGATATGGTGAATGCGGTTGAGAGCGATAGCTCTCCAACATTATGGCACAAGAGGCTTAGCCACATTAGCGAGAAAGGACTTAATGTTCTAGCCAAGAAGAAATTATTGTCAAATTTCCAAAGTGCTAAATTAGAAAAATGTGAGCACTGCTTGGCTGGTAAAAAAAATAGAGTTTCCTTTAAGTCCTACCCTCCTTCGAGAAAGACAGAGTTACTTGAGTTAGTGCACTCTGATTTATGTGGTCCAATGAAGACAAAGGCATTGGGTGGTGCACTTTACTTTGTCACTTTCATTGATGATTGCTTGACAAATTTTTGGGTCTATGTCTTGAAGACTAAAGACCAAGTGTTAGGTGTCTTTAAGCAGTTTCAGGCTTCAGTTGAAAGAGAAACTGGAAAGAAATTGAAATGTATTCGTAGGTATTAGACACCAGAAGACTCCTCCCAAGACTCCTCAGCTTAATGGTTTGGCTGACAGGATGAACAGGACCTTGATGGAAAGAGTTAGATGTTTGCTTTCTGAAGCAAAGTTGCCGAACTCATTTTGGGGTGAGGCTTTATTGACCGCTGCACATGTTATTAATCTATATCCTGCTGTTGCTTTGCAAAGTGATGTACCAAATAGTGTTTGGTATGGAAAGGATGTTTCCTATGACCATTTGAGAGTATTTGGTTGCAAAGCTTTTGTACATGTGCCGAAAGATGAGAGGTCAAAATTAGATGCCAAGACAAGGCAATTCATCTTTATTGGATATGGCCTAGATGAATTTGGTTACAGGCTATATGATCCAATTGAAAAGAAACTTGTGAGAAGCTGTGATATTATTTTCATGGAGAGTCAAACAATTGAAGATATTGACAAAGCGGAGAAGGTAGAATCTTCAAGTTTTGATGGTATAGTTCATCATGATGAAGTTCCTCACACAAGTGTGCATGATGTCGTTGGGTTTGATAATCATGGTGACGCCCAGAATCATGTATCGAATCAACATGTTGATGTTGATAATAACAATGATATTGTTATTGACGATCCTGTTGCTCATGAAGTTGTGGACGAATCAAATATTCCGCTTCGGAGGTCCACAAGACAGCGGTTTCCTTCCTCCCGTTATTCACCCAATGAGTATGTGTTACTCACTGACGGGGGAGAACCTGAATGTTATGAGGAGGCCATGGAAGATGAGCACAAGAATCAATGGATTGAAGCCATGCAAGACGAGATGAAGTCTTTGCATGAGAACCACACTTATGAGTTGGTAAAATTGCCCAAAGGCATGAGAGCTTTGAAAAACAAGTGGGTGTTCAAAGTTAAAGTTGAAGAACACAACTTGAAGCCCAGGTACAAAGCTAGATTGGTTGTTAAGGGATTCGGTCAAAGGAAAGGTATTGACTTTGACGAAATATTTTCTCCTGTTGTGAAAATGTCCTCGATTCGCACAGTTCTAGGTTTGGCTGCTAGTCTTAATTTAGAGATTGAGTAGATGGATGTGAAGACGGCTTTCCTTCACGGTGACCTAGAAGAAGAGATTTATATGGAACAACCTGAGGGCTTCAAAGTAGATGGTAAAGAAAATTTTGTATGCAAACTCAAAAAGAGTCTCTATGGCCTCAAACAAGCTCCCAGACAGTGGTACAAAAAGTTTGAATATGTTATGGGGGAGCAAGGCTATAAGAAGACTTCTTCAGATCATTGCGTATTTGTACAAAAATTTTCTGACAAAGATTTTATCATCCTTTTGTTGTATGTGGATGATATGTTGATTGTGGGCAAGAATACTTTCAAGATTGACGAGCTCAAGAAAGAGTTGTGTAAGTCTTTTTCTATGAAAGACTTGGGTCATGCCAAGCAAATTTTGGGCATGAGAATTACTCGTCTTAGAGATGAAAGGAAGATTTATTTGTCCCCGAAGAAGTACATTGAACACGTACTGGAGCGCTTCAATATGAAGAATGCGAAGCCTGTGAGTATACCTATTGCTGGTCATATGAAGTTGAGGAAGAAGATGTGTCCTACAGCTAGGGAGGAAAAAGAGAGCATGGCCAAAGTTCCATATTCCTCCGTCGTCGGAAGTCTGATGTATGCAATGGTGTGCACTAGACCTGATATTGCTCACGCAGTTGGTGTTGTCAGTAGATTTCTCGAAAATTCGGGAAAAGAGCATTAGGAAGATGTGAAATGGATACTTAGGTATCTTAAAGGAACCTCAGATTAATGCTTGTGTTTTGGAGCATCAAATCCAATCTTGAAAGGCTATACAGATTCTGATATGGCAGGTGACCTTGATAACAGAAAATCCACTACTGGATATTTGTTTACTTTTTCAGGGGGAGCTATATCATGGCAGTCAAAGTTGCATAAGTGTGTTGCACTATCTACAACTGAAGCTGAGTATATTGCGGCTACTGAAGCCGGCAAGGAGATGATATGGCTAAAGCGATTTCTTCAAGAGCTTGGTTTGAATAAGATGGAGTATATTGTCTATTGTGACAGTCAGAGTGCAATAGACTTGAGAAAGAACTCCATGTACCATGCAAGAACAAAACACATTGACGTCAGATATCATTGGATTCGTGAAAAAGTTGAGAATGAATCATTTCACGTCAAAAAGATTCACACAAGTGAAAATCCTGCAGATATGCTGACCAAGATGATACCAAAAGACAAGTTCGAGTTATGCAAAGAACTTGTGGGTATGAGCTCTCTCTAAAGAAGTTGAAGATACCTTCTTCCAGTAAATGGGACTGGAGGGGGAGATTTGTTGAATCCATCCCATTGTTTTAGTCAACTTTAGCTATTCAATTGGTATAAGAAATTGTTAAAAAGGAATAGTAATTGGAGTTGAAAAGAAAAGATTTGGTAGTTGGCAAATTGGTAAGATTTGCAACCATTCTTGACTTTGCTATGTTTACATACGTCATTAGTGACATAGACATGGTTTTATCCTTCTATAAATAGAGCATTCTTGCTCATTTGTAGAACACACCAAAGTTAGAGAGAAAAATCATTTTGAGAGCAAAGTGAGGTATTCCATAGACTATATAAGAAAATAGTCTGTGAAGAAAAATAGAGTGTGAGCGATATTTTAGTAAGACGGAAACCAAAAGAGTGTTGTTCCTTTTGAGTGTGTAGTAGTCACTTTGAGTATTGTATTTGTGACTACACAGTGTAAAATTCCTTACTATAGTAATATCAATTGCTCCTCTTGGCCCGTGGTTTTTTCCCTTATTCAGAAGGGTTTCCACGTAAAATTCTTGGTGTCGTTATTTTCCCATTTTATTTCCATTACTTTTACCATATATACTTTTGTGTTTGTCCGCGTTTTTCCAACATAAATGATGCTGTAAATTCTTCAGTGGTCAGATCAACATATTTAATGATGGCTAGCTTATAACGCTGAGTTCTGTTTTGGTTTAACAATTTGATGAACTCAACGTTTTCCTTGAATGTTTAGAAGCGATATTCCTTTTTTATATCATCTTTGTATACACGTCCATGACGAGCCATCTATGTTCATTGCTTTCAACCATGGATATTTCTTTTAAGTCCGAAAAGTTACTATATAGGGACATAGGCTAAGAATGAAAAAAAAGAACAAGAACAATAATATTCTTGAGGCAAAAATTGAAAGCCATCGATAGTAATTGGTATTGAAATATAGGAACCAGTTACAAACTAAAAGGGAGGCTGAACGAATAAGCACAATTGATGTTAACAGAGTTCATATAAGCACAATATTGAGAATTTTCGTGTACAAATATTTCCAACAGAGCCTAAAATGTCAATCATTTAGTTTTCCTTGAACGATCAATCTATTAGTATAACTTTTTTGGGAGACTAGGACGACTTCAAGCAAGTTTAAACAATGCAAACAGAGTAATCTTTTGCAAACAGAGTAAGCTTTCTTTCTTTCCTTTTTTCGTCAAATAAAACACACGTACAATAGAGAAATACATAGGGAATATTTGGTTCACTATCTGAACCTTACTTTATTGGAGAGGGTTCGACTGCTTACCTTTGTAATCAATCCCCTCTTACATATTTTTTATTAAAAAAAAGGTACAGAAGAACAAAAAATGCACTAGCTATATCTTCATATAGTTGAAAAATATGAAATAATATATTGAAAGTCTTGTGATGAAAAAGAGATCATTTAAAACTATTCAAAATCACTTTTTCAAACTTGAAACTTATTCTCAATGCTATATATGAATTGATGTTGGATATTTAATGAACTAATTAGACTGTTCTTATTAAAAGAAGGTTCCACACCCTAATATATATATATATTTCTAGTGTACTAAGTCGCGTTTCGCGTGATTATGAAAAAAATTAAAATAAAAATACATATCAAAATCAATAATTACTTTAATAAAAAGATTTTTTTGTTAATCACATAAGAATTCCAATTTTACATATTAATAAATAATTTATTTTTAATAAAATCATGTGTATTTCAAAATTATAAATTAACTTTACATTCTTATATGTTCTATCATTTTCGTTAATAAAAATTGTTTCACCGGACTATGAAAGTATATGTACGTATATCATTAAGTAGCATATAGATATTCATTTACTCATTTTCTACTTCTATGTTTTAAAATATTATACATTACAATCACAATAAACTAATATTATCAATAAAAAAGTGAGAGATGAATTTACATGAACAAATAATTATTTTTGAAGAGTGTTATCATTATAATATAATTAAATTATCTAAGAATCATATAGAGATCTAACGAGAATAAATTAGGTATTTTTCTTAAAAAAACTCAGGATTCTATCTTCATGAACACAAACAAATAATATAAAATGTATGATTCAAAAAGAAAGAGTTGTAATTATATTAGACACATCAAAATTATTTTTCCTTGTAAACTTAAATTATGCAAGAATGTCTAACCATTTCCATTATAGATATATCTCCTACGATCGGCAAATCGTATTAAATAAGTTAAAAAATTATCTACCAAAAGAGAAAAAGACAAAAAAAAATAAGGAGAAAATTACATTTAAACACATATAATCATTTTTGACAAAACATAAATAATTCAAAAGGAAATAATATAATCGAAACATTACTTCTTAAGGACCTAAAAATAAAGAATAATCAACATATAGCTCAAAATTCATTAATCTCCATCTCTGGATATTTACTTTTCATCGTATATACAAGAGTCATGAAAAATAATAACAAATAAATTATTAGTAATAAAATGAATCTCAAAGTAAACAAAATAAAATATTATATCTCATAAAGAATAAGGAAAAATTACATTTAATCATAAATTCTCCTACATGATCATTTTTGACCAATAATCAATATATATATATATCTCAAATCCATTAATTTTCATCGCTTGATGTTATCATTTCATCCTATATAGAAGAGTCAAGAAAAATAATAACAAATACATTATTAGTCATAAAATGAATCTCAAAGATAACAAAATAAAATTATTTATCTAGAAGAAACAAAAATATGCTGACCACTTGCTAATTAAAAGTAATATATGAAATAATATTCGAAAAAGTTATGCACCTCAAAACTTACAAATATTGTAACTTATCTTCCACTAATTCTCTCACCAAAGATGACTACAAAAAAAACACAATTTTAGTGTGATTTTGTAGTGTTAATGTAACATTTCACATTAAATAACTAGAAGTTATGAATATGAAAGGCTTAAAAGGTTATAAATATGAAAGGTTTGAGTGTTATGAATATTATTAATACTAATTTAAGAATATAATTTATATAATTGAAAAGGTATAAGTTTATAAGAAAAAATAATTGAAAAAAATAAGAAAAAATGTCAAGTGAAAGAAGAAAAATAAGAAAAATTGGTAGTCATAGAGGTCACCTCCTCTATGATCCTCATGTATATATATATATATATATATATATATATATATATATATATATATATATATATATATATATATAGAGAGAGAGAGAGAGAGAGAGAGAGAGAGAGAGAGAGAGAGAGAGAGAGAGAGAGAGAATATTGAAATTACGCGTTCTTTAACTCCATAGATCAAGTTTGGTAAATTCAAGGATTCTGTGCTCTTATTCTAGTTTCACACCTCCAACTTCACTAATACTTTAAGAATTAAGGTGTTTGACCAGTGAATCTATTTTTTTAAAAAAAATATTAAATAGAGCAGAAATTTATAATCCGTTTCTTAAACAAAGTACAAACAAAAGAATAATTTTCGATATAGAATTACCCTAACCAATTATACATATGTATCAATATATTCATGGATAATTAATTACTAGCCTATATTATATGTTTGGTTAAGTTTAATTTAAGCATTTTATCTTTCATTTTTACACTATCAATTATTTATCATTTTAGATTCTATATATTATTATTTTATTGTTTAATATGTGGCATAAATTTTTAAATTTATTTGGCTCAACTTTTTTAATATATTCAAATCATATGTTAATATTATATCAACATACAATATTTTCATTGATTTATCTACGTATAATATTGATTACATATAATAATAGATATTAAATTTTTTTCTCTATAAAATATTATTATTATTATTACTATTATTATTATTTAAAAAAGCATTGATAAATGTTCTTTTCATAATTTGACTCTCAAGATGAATGTGTGGCACACGAGATGCACGTACGATGCACAAGATGCATGTGTGGCGAACAAGATGCACATTCGGAGCTAGAGATGCTTGCATGTCACACGAGATGCACGCGTGGCATATGAGATACTCGTATGATGCATTATATGCACGTGTGGAACACGAGATGCACGTACGGAACACAAAATGTACATGTGGCACAAGAGGTACACGTTTGGCACACGAGATGTACGTGTGGCACGCGAGATACACGTGTGGCACACGAGATGCACATTTGGCACACGAGATGCATGTATGATACACACTGTTATACTTTGAAATTCTAAGACGTGCTGTAGATCCTAAGATAAGTGTCAAAATATTTATACACTATTTTAAGATCTATTTAATGAATATAAGTCATTTGGAAGTTTATAAATCAAAACGTCCAAAAACGTCTGGAAACTAGTTCAAGGAGGTGCTAGCGTGCCTTAGCCTATTTGACTAGCTTTTAGGAGTTGGAAAATGATGAAAATTGGTGGAAGGGTGTCTAAAACATATTAAAGTAATTTCATACCCGAAACGTCCGGGCACAACTCCCCAAGGAACAACTAAGGGCCCTTGAGGAGGACCTTGCAAAAGTGACTAAAAGCTGTCAATAGATAGTGTCAGTAACAAATGCCACAGATGGCTCGTGGTCCAATTGACGGGGCGTCGATTGCCTCCGTCAATGGACACTTAGAACTTTTGTCCAGGGATTATTTTTACAATTCCTTGAACTCATCGATGAGTGTGCAGCACGGAGGGAACAGTGTCCGTCGATGGACACACGATTCGTCAATTGTGGTCTCGTCTGTGGAGCCATTGTTTGCTGAACGTTTTTATTTAGTTCATTTAAATAGTTGGCTTAGTTAGGAGGTTAATTATGGTATAGGGGAGGTCTAATTAAGTTAATTAACAACCTATATAAAGACCGTAACCTAATTAGACTAACCTAATCTCTCATAAATTCCAAAACCCAAACTCTCTTCCTTCTCTCTTCTTTCTGTCTCTAGTTGAAGAACTCCATAGAGTACAAGGTCAAAGTGGGTTTTAGGATTCAATCACCAAGGTTTATCCATCAATCTTCATTAAAACAATAAGTTATGGGATTCCTTCCACCTTTGAGACCCCTTTCCTCAAAGGATTCCATCAAATTGATTTCAAAAGTAGGAAGTTCAAGTGAGTCTTCATCCAATAGGAAATCCATTTTATGAATTGCTTTGGTTATGATTTATTTTGGATATTCTTAATATATTAACATGATTCTAACTTAATTAGGTTATTCCTTGAATGATTGGTCTAGTATGTAGAAGATGACCTATTCCCTTTAACCCTAAATTGTGATCTTGATATGAATTGTGTAATGTTGGTTCAATTGAATTGGTTATTGGTTGAGATGAATTATAGATCGATCGTGCTTGTTCTTGAGTAATTGATCTAGATTATGACTTTTACCTATGCCTCTTATCTTAAGCTATGAACTAGTGATAGATTGTGATGTAGTGATTCAATTATCCTTGTTATCATGTTGGTTATTGTTGTATGATGATATTACACCCTTAATGGTTGAGTTAAGGGTTGATGGTAAGACATTGATGATGGAACATGAAGGAGACTTGGTAAGCCTTGTGATCCCTATTCTTTACTTCAATTATGGTTAATTGTGATTAAGTCATGATGTTGTATTGGATTATATCTTGTATTAAGACTGATAAGGTTGGTATGATGTTAAATTGAAATGTCTTGACTATGGTTTGTGAGGTGTTGGCTAAGATGTAAATGTTATAAGGATGGTGATAATTTACCAATGTGCCTTATTATGAAATGATTATATAAATGTGCTAACCTTACTTATTTGAATTGTAGTGAAAGGACTACACTCATGCAATTATTATTGAGCTATGATTATGATGATTATATAAGGGGTAGACCCTATGACCTACATTAAGCCATGATGATTAATAAAGACATTTCAAAAGGGACTCTAGCTTAGCAAAGAATGAACTAGAGTGAGGAGTGTCCCTTCCCACATAGGGAAGGTAGGATAACTAATGTATTGTTGAGATTGGAGACTATAATGCATGTAGCATAAAGAGGGTCCCAACCATATCTTCTAGTTCTTGAACTGTGTTGCCCCCATAGGAATACTATCTAGTGAATCCACGTAGTTGCTATGTTTATATTTTTGTACTGCCTTGGCAAGTAATCCGCCTTCCTTCGGTGTAGGGTTCCATGACACCGGATTTCACATTATCTCATGTGGTTTGTCTGTTAAGGCAAGATGTTCCCAAAAGGTAAAATGAATTAAACGAATGAACTCTAACTAGGATAACCTAAGAGGTTTATCTTAGTCTGGGTAGGGGTATGAGATTCTACATAGACATTGCACTAGTTAGCCTTAAGGAAAGTCGTAGGAGGATTTTTTTATTATGTATATGTATATGATGACCTTTCACATTGTTGATACTATATGATGATTGGTTTCACTTATGAATATGTGTTGGTCTACATTGTTAGAAAATGATGATATATAATCTTAATGATATGCTATGAGATGTTGGATGTTGGTCATGATTCTTTTTGGGTTACTTGACTGAGTAAGGTTATGTGGCTTTACTTTGTAATTTAAATTGTTGACTTAGTGAGGAATCATGGGTATTTTTCTTGCTTTGGTTATGTTATAATGAACTCTTATCTATGATTCTTGCTATTATAACTTGATAATAGAGTTTCCTTGACTATGTGTCCGATTATGTGATATGCATGTTGACTTGACTAAATTTAGTATTGTTGGTCTTGTGATGTACATGCTTTAGACTTAATGAATGTGTCTTATTGATTGGTATGGTCTTCTTGAATTTGAATAAGGCTTTCTAAAGGTAAAATAACATCTTTTTATGAAATATCCCTTTTTAGTATTATCTTATGATATATGTGCATATGGTTCTCATATTTAGTACAAGTGGTGTACTATCCCCATTTTCTCCCTTTTCCCCAATATTTTAGGTTCCGGTAGTTGAAGGTCTTTAAGACGACTTTGAAGAAAGACATGGAATTCTCAATCATCCAAGTTGGGTAGGTCCTCACTTTCCAAAGGTAATGAAGTTGTTTTAGTTTTAAGACTCCTACGTTCTTTCCTATTCATTTGAGTACTAAACCTTCTATGGCCTATATGTGGTCTTATTACATTGATGTATGGGCTAAGCCCAAATTATTATATTCTTGTTAGATGGTTATGAGATGAGACGTCCACTTAAGATTATGTTATATTTTATATATCTATGTGCAATAGAAGTAAAAGACTAAGTAAACTTTCTATACGAAGGGTCTATATATACTCGATATAAGTATTATGTGTATGTAGAGGTCTATGTAGACCTCAATGTATAAGTAATGAATTTTTAAAAAAATTTCCGCATTTTAACCTATGAATGTAATGATGTAAGCTAAGAGGCTAGTCTATGTCCTCAAAGAGGACGCCGACGCTGGTTACGTCTAGGAGGTGCTCCCCAGATTCGATAAACTTGGTATAAGAGCATCATGTTAAATATCTTTTAGTCGATGTCACTCTCAACCACGTTAATTTACATTTGTATTAATAATTGTGAAGCGCGCCACACTTATGGATAGGAATCTATGAATGATGCTCAGGAAACTCTCACTTTCTTGGTAGTCCAGTATCGTTCCTCTAGAGTGTTGACTCTATGTGCTTCTAGCATCTAATCCTTTTATTATTATTATAGGCAATGAATACTTGAAGGAATGTGGCACAAAGACTTGAAGAAGAGATTGCCAATGCGGGAGTTGCTCCATGTGGTGATCAAGTCCCTCCTCTTGAGGAAGATGTTAATGATGACCAAGACCCGGTCAATCCTCCTCCTTTAACGGATAGTGACATAAGGGCTGCTCTTTTACATATGGCCCAAGCCATTACTATCCAAGCACAAGCCTCCAGTACTCAAGCTCAAGCCATTATGGCCCAAGCTAATCGAGAGGTTGTACCCCAAGCAAAACAAGTTGGTACCATGACCTCTGTTTGAGGGATTTCACTAGGATGAATCCCCCTACTTTCTATGGGTCCAAGGTTGAAGAAGACCCTTAAAAGTTCATTGATGAAATCTACAAGACTCTCTATTCTATGGGGTTGACTATTAGTGAGAAGGACGAGTTAGACACTTACCAACTCAAACATGTGCCCAAGCTTGGTACGTCCAATGGAGAGACAATAGGCCCTTAAGAGGTGGACCGGTGACTTGGTAAGTTTTCAAGAAGGCTTTTATTGATATATTCTTTCTTAGAGAGAAGAGGGAAGACAACATGGTGGATTTCATCAACCGTCATCAAGGAGGTATGAGTGTACTTGAATACTCTTTGAAATTCACTAGATTGTCAAAGTATGCTCCTTCTTTGGTTTCTGATCATAGAGATTAAATGAATAGCTTTGTCATGGGAGTGTTGAGTGACTTGCAAGAGGAATGTCATTCGTCTATGCTACATGTCAATATGAACATTTCTCGTCTCATGGTTCATGCCTAACAAATGGAAGAAACAAGGGCTATGAGGAAGAGTAGGGAGACCAAGAGGGCAAAGTATTTTGATGGTGGTTTGTCAAAGGGTAGGCTTGATATCCAAGACAAGCCTAGGTTTAAGAAGAGGGTTTCTAATCAAGTTCCTTCTAAGTTACCTAAGTCTAGGGATGATAGGATGCCTAACCCTAAGCCTAAAAAGGGAAGGGATACTAGTTGACCAACCAATAAGCCAACTTGAGGAAAGTGTGGCAATAAACACTATGGTGATTGCCTTAAAGGACCGAATACTTTTTTTGGTTGTGGTAAAAGTGGGCACAAAGTTCGAGATTACCTAAATGTGAAGGGGCAAGACAAAGAGACTGGGCAAGCAAATGGTTCTAATGATGCTCCAAAGAGGAATTGCTTTTATGCTCTCTGCTCTAGGGGTGAGCAAGAGACTTCTACCGACGTGGTGACCAGTATGTTGAAAGTCTTTGCCATTGATGTATATGCTTTACTTGATCTGGGTGCTACATTATATTTTATTACTCACTTGATAGCTAAGAAGTTTGACATTTTGCCCGACATCTTGAATTAACCTTTTATGGTGTCTACCCCGATGGGTGAGTCGATTATTGCAAAAAGGGTATATAGAAATTGTCCTATAATGTTACCCTATAGATTTACTCATGTTGAACTAGTAGAACTCGATATGTTTGATTTTGATGTCATATTGGGTATGGATTGGTTTCATGCTTGCTTTTCCTCTATTGATTGTAAAACGAGGGTGGTGAATTTTAACTTTCCAAATGAGCCCATTTTAGAGTGGTGTACTAACCCCATTTTCTCCCTTTTCCCAAAAATTTTAGGTTCCGATAGTTGAAGGTCTTGGAGACGACTTTGAAGGAAGACTTGGAATTCTCAATCATCCAAGTTAGGTGGGTCCTCACTTTCCAAGGGCAATGCCACTATTAATCTTATGAAGTTGTTTTAGTTTTAAGACTCCTATGTTATTTCCTTTTCATTTGAGTACTAGACCTTGTATGGACTATATGTGGTCTTATTACATTGATGTATGGGCTATACCCAAATTATTATATGCTTGTTGTATGGTTATGAGATGAGACGTCCATTTGAGACTATGTTATATTTTCTATATCTGTGTGCAATAAAAGTAGAGGATCAAGTAATCTTCCTGTACGAAGGGTCTAGATAAACTCTATATAAGTATTGTGTGTATGTAGAGGTCTATGTAAATCTCAATGCAGATGTAATTGAAAGGTCTTTAAAATTTCCTCATTTTAACATATGAATGTAATGATGTAAGCTAAGAGGCTAGTATTAGTCATCAAAGAGGACGATGACACTGTTTACGTCTAGGCGATGCTCCCCTAATGTGACACACAAGATGCACGTCTGGCAGGTGAGATGCACATTTGGCGAAGGAGGTGAACACGACTAGAAAGGGATTAAAAAGTGTTTTCAACCTGGCATGAAAAATCTAAATTGTAAATTCAACCGTATAAAACAATCCTCTTATCTATCAACATTAACTTATACCTTGGATATTTTTATAATTCATGAATCTTCTCTTATCAAGGACCACATCTCCACCAATTTCACATATCTTTTTCTAACAATTCAACCATAATCATTATTAAACTAAATTTTTTTTTATCATCACATTCGAGCTAGTGTCTAGTGTCTGTACACTCGTTTCTCAGGTCTTTTTCAGTAGTTTATAACTGACCCGTTGGAATTGTGAAACTATTGCCGTAGACACAAAAAAATAAATCAAACCACATGTATCTGGACCCAAATACCTACCCCTATGAAGATACCTCTTTACTCTTGGAAATTAATTAAAATATTCTTGTTGTCGCCTGTCTCTCAAGGTTGCACTAGATATAACTATTTTTTTTTCATTATGACTTCGGCTCTTTAAAATTCTATTAGAGTGGTGTTCCACTATCTCTTAAAACATTTCATAAAACCACATTATTCACCCAATATTAACCACGACCTTAGAAACTCGAAAGTCATACTTACTATATATGTGAAATTTGCTTAACCAACAATCTTAATATATAGTTGCATTCTTTCACAATTTACTATGAACTCTTATTACCACTATGCTCACTCACCCCTGACCATCGCTACAAGTCAACATTTTCATCAACATGAAATCTAAAATTAAGATATACACATAAAATCCGAAAGGACTCCCACTTTTATACACACTTTCATAATAAAATACTTCAATTACTTCCACCCTTGTATACTCATGGGACTTTATTTATCCATTAGCTTGTAATTTAGATATTAATCCACTCACTTATGTCTTA
The DNA here is from genome assembly GCA_032847665.1 of Solanum chilense. Taxonomy (NCBI): domain Eukaryota; kingdom Viridiplantae; phylum Streptophyta; class Magnoliopsida; order Solanales; family Solanaceae; genus Solanum; species Solanum chilense. The sequence goes on along the minus strand of CM064969.1, from coordinate 36,891,812 downwards.
AGATAAAATTACCAGTCCTTCTACTACCCTTTTTCTTCTTAACAAACAAGATAGAAGCACCCCTTGGGGAAGCAATAGGACGAATGAAACCTTTATAGAGAATCCCTTGGATTTGAGTTTAAGATCTCTCAACTCTAACACCATTGTAATATATTCAAAATAGGGGGATTCAAATTCAATATCTGAATATGAGCCAATTATGCCAAACAACCCTACCGTACCAGTTTCCTAGCTCAAATGAAAGATATAATATTAGCTAGCTTAGGCTTGTACACCCCTTCACACTCTAAAATTTTCCTATAGGGGATCTCTAGAGTTATCGACCTAGCATTACAATTAAGCCCGGTATAAAAGGGGGTCAACCGAGTCATGCCTAAGATTATATCAAGTCAGTCATATTCAACTGTTATACCTCGGAAATTCAATGACCTAGGCTAGTCTTACCTACGGAATAATGTCTAAAAATGATGTTTCCAGACCTAGAATAATATAGTAAACTTAATTTAGAAGTATTATAAACTAGTGAAATTGAACTAGTAAATATCGTTAGGTTTTGTGAAGGTTTGGGAGTATCGTATAAAGAGTCAAACATGTAATAATACTTTATATAGGAAAAATAATGTTTAGGGATCAAAACTTCCAGTTACAACTCCCCAAGGACCACCCTAGGGGTCCTTGAGGAGGGTCCAAACGTTTGCAAGGAGGCTGTCAAGGCACCAAGCGAGCAACGTCTTTTTGGAGGTAATGGCGCGTCGCTACCCCTACACTTAAAAGGAAAAAAATTTCCTTGAAACTCAGGCTTGTCAAGAACCTCTTTTACTCAAATCTAATTATAGAAGAAAGATTTGGAGGTGACCCTGCGATGCACAACCATGTCCCAGATTTAGTCGCATCGTTTTAAAGTCAAGGTGACTTCACAAAAAGTTCTAATTAAGTGAGGGGTATTTTGTAAATTTTATTGGAGGGATATATATTGATTTTAGGTCATTTTAACAATTTATTTAAAAAACTCAAATCAAATACCCAAATTTAAAACCAAATTAATCTCACTTATCTCTAAATTCTCTCTATACCCAACTTCCATTGAAGAGCATTTGAGCTTGAAGAAGAAGACCATATCTCGAAATTTTTATACTCAAATTCGTGGATAAAGTCATCATAAGGTATGTATTCTTGAACTCTTGGCATTGCTTTCCCTAAGAGGTCCATTCAAAGATGATTTCAAAATCATCCAAATTTAAGGGTTTTCTCTACATGTGGGTTTTCTTTTAAAACTAAAATTTATGGATCAGTTGTAATGAATGGTTATAACTTCGGATTTTTCAAGTGTAGAATGATTCTTAATTGTTCTGTTTTGATCTAATTCTTTATGAATCCATGGATGTCCGTTTCTCCCTAACCCTAACTTTTGTATTATGTAAATTCATAGCTAGAGATGATGTTATTAAGTGCGTTCTTGTATAATTGGTTATTGTATAATAATGATAATGGGTTTGATGGGTATATATAACTGATTTAGGATTAAGTCTTTAATGGATTTCATGGAGGCCATTGATAAGACCTTCAAGGTCATGAACTAGTTATTGTTGTATTGTTGACTTATCTCTGGTGATGTTGGTTAATTGATATATGAATAATGATGTTATGAGGGTATGATCATTCTATGAATATGATGGTTGTGAGATGATAATAGGTGTATTGGTATGAGGGGTTGAAGGTAATTCCTATGTGTATCTATGACTATATTGTGAAGTATTGTTCTCACATGATGTTGGATTGTGATGAAAGGACTTTCTCATCCTAGAACCTATAAGCTATGAATATTTTATCTGAGGTGTTAAGATCGTAAGACCTATAATGTGATATAAGGTTAAGAAAGACATAAAGATACTTCTAAAAAGGGAATTTTATCTTAGCACCAAGTGAACTTGAGAATGAGAGGTGCCCCTTCCGAAAAGGAAGGAAAGGTCATCAAATGTTCTGATGAGGTGGAAACTACAATAGGAATTAGCAAAAAAAGGGTTTCTAGTAACAATATCCTAGTTCCTTAACTATGTGCCCCATAGAAAACCTAACTAGTGGATCCACCTAGATACTATTATCATGTATATGTCTTACCTTGGCAATTAGGATGACCTCCTTTCGATGTGAGGGGTTGACACCAGATTCCATGTTTAACTCACATGGTTTAATGTCGGTTATGGAAAAGTTTCCCAAAAGTAAAATAAATGAATGAACATAAGAAAATGAACACTATTTTGAACTACTCAAGAGGTGTTACTTAGTTTAGGTAGGGGTGTGGGACTTTACCTATACCCTACACAAGTAGACATTGAGGGGATTTCTAGGGATATGTTCTTTATGTATATATGTTATGAACGAAATGTATAATATTGGTATTATATGATGTTATTTTCACTTCAAGTACATGATGTTTGTATAAATTGTTATGTATGATTTTGACTACACTTGTTATGAAGTTATATGAGGTAAAGTCTATGCTTATGATCTCTTTGTTAGTTTACTTTCTTTATATGGGGTTATGGGGCTTTACACACACATTGCACTAGTGGACTTGGATTGGGGTTATGAATAAGGTCTTGTGATGTATTGGTGAAATGGATTCTAAACATGAAATGTTGACTATGGCTTTGTTATGATGATAATCTTGAACATGAATATTATTATATCTTATTGTTGTTATGGCATGGACTTGTGTATGATCTTGGAATGAGAATAAAGGCTTTTAAAGTAAACTTTGCATGTTTATACTAAAATTTCCCTTTGTGCATGTCTTCAAATGTTTTACTTGAATATATTGATACTTAGTACACGTGGTTTGTACTAACCCACATCTCTTCTAATTCTACAAAAATGTAGGTTCGGGCCATTGAGGTGGTTCAAGGCCATTCTCATAGAAGCTTGGATAGTTTCCAAGTGGGTGAATTCTGAAGTCCGTGGACGAAGACTATGAATCTAGATTTTGCTATTTTACTATGAAAGACATTGTTCTATTTCCTATTTTCAAGGACTATTTTGTATTCTCTTATAAGATTTGTAATGATGTAAGGGCTAAGTCTCATTTTTAATACTGTTATGTTAGATGGTCGTTTGAGACAATTATAGATTCTATTTTGATATATGTGATGTGAAGTTGAACTTCAGAAAAAAAGTTTTTTTTCCCCACTTTTTATTATATGTATGAGGTGATAATGTATGCTAAAGGCTTGTCTAAGGCTTTTTTGAGGACGAAGATGCCGGTTATGGCTAGGGGGTGCTTGCGGTCATGACAAACTTGGTATTGGAGTATGATGTTCAATAAATCTCAGGAATGATGTCAACAAAACCACGTCTATGTAGAGTCTTGTTCATAATTGTGAAGTGCGCCACTTTTATGAATGAGAGGCTATATGATGCTTAAGAAATTCTCATTTTTTTGTAATCTTAAGTCATGATTGCAAGAGTCATAACTATATATTACTTTTGTTCTACTCCTTTTCTTATGATTATAGGATATGACTACTAGAGAGGCAACCACAAGAAGGGTTGAAGAGGATATTACTAATGCGGGTGTTCCTCCTTAAGACAACCAAGCTCCTCCTCAAGAGCAAGTTCCTCTAGGTGGCCAAGCTTTGATCAATCCTTCGTACATGATGGATGGGGAGATAAGGTCGGCTTTCCTAAACTTAACTCAAGTCATAGATACTCAATCTCAAGAGGTAACTACTCAAGCTCAAGCTATGACGACTCAAGAAAATCAGAAAGTTGCACGGTTGTGAATCAAAATACTAGTACCATGACTTCTTGTTTGAGATAATTAACTAGAATGAATCCTCAAATATTCTTTGGGTCTAAGGTAAATATGATCCTCAAGACGTTCTTGATGAGGTTTATAAGATCTTTTTTTCTATGGGGGTGAGTTTGAATGAGAAGGTCGAGCTAGACGTTTCCCAACTCAAGGATGTGGATTAAACTTGGTGCACTCAATGGAAGGACAATAGGGGGTTTGAAAGCGGATCCCATAAGTTAGGAAGCCTTTTGGAAGGAATGACTTGATAGGTTCTTCCCAAGGGAGAAAAGAGAGGCAAAAGTGTAAGAGTTCATCAACCTTAGTCAAGAAAGTATTAGTGTGCAATAATACTCTTTGAAATTCATCAAGTTTTCCAAGTATACTTCTTATTTGGTGTCTAATCGTAGAGATTAAATGAGACATTTTGTGAAGGTTGTATCCGAGATCTTGTGGAAGAATTTTGGGTTGCAATGCTTCATGACAACATGGAACTTTCTTATTTGATGGTGCATGCTCAACAAGTTTAAGAGTTGACTTAAGAGGAAAAATAGGGATGCTAAGAGGGAAAGGCCCTATGATTTTCTAACGGTAAGTTTGAAATCCAAGAAAAATCAAAATTTAAGAAGAGATTCTCCAACCTAGTTCAATCTAATTTCTTCTAGTCTAACAAAGATAGGGTACCTAACCCTAATCCTTAAGGGGTAAAAGGTGGTGGTTCATAAAGTGAGAAACCTAGTTGTGCCAAATGTGGCAAGAAACACTCGGATAAATGTCTAATGGTACGGATACTTGTTTTTGGTTGTGGAAAGAGTGGCCACATGGTGAGGGATTGTCCCATGGCCAAGACTCAATTTAGGGAGAGTAATCAAGCACGAGAAAGTGGTCTCAATTCCGATGCTCTTAAGAAGAACCGCTTTTATTCTCTCAAATCTAAGGGTGATCAAGAGTATTCTCCAAATGTTGTTACCGGTATGCTGCAATTATTTCCAATTAATGTTTATGAATTTCTAGATCCCACTGCCATTTTATCTTTTGTGACTCCTTTAGTGGCTATAAAGATTGATGTGCTCCCCGATGTCTTAGTTGTACCATTTTGGGTTTCTACTCCGGTGGGTGACTACGTTGTTGCTATGAGAGTCTATAGGAGTTGTCCCATGCTATAGTCCAATAGAGTTACATTGGTTGATTTGGTAGAACTTGATATGTTGGAATTTGATGTCATATTTGGGATGGATTCGTTACATGCTTAAATTCTAATTTCATAATGAACCCGTTGTAGGATATAAGGGGAGAAACTCAATCCGTAGAGGTCAAATTATTTCATGTCTAAAATCTTGTAAGATGATTTCTGAGGGATGTCTCTATCATATTGTAAGGGTGTACCTTGAGTCTGAGGCTCCTCATTTAGAGTCGTTCCTGTCGTGAAGTACTTTCTGGAAGTCTTCTTCAATGACTTACCCAAAATTCCTCCCAAACAAGAAATAGATTTCGGCATAGATTTAATGCTAGTACTAAGCCCATATCAATTCCCCCTTACTGAATGGATCCGACAAGTTGAATAATTAAAGGCTCAAATCAATGATTTGCTAGACAAGAATTTCATACAACCAAGCATATCTCCGTGGGGTGCCCCGGAATTATTTGTGAAAAAGAAAGATGGGTCTCTTAAAATGTGTATTGACTACCACAAATTGAACAAAGTCACTATAAAGAATAAGTATCCTCTTCCTAGAATTGAAGATTTATTTGATCAACTCCAAGGTGCGAGTTACTTTTCAAAAACTAACTTGAGGTTGAGTTATCATCAACTTAGAGTGAGAGGTGTTAATATTCCTTAGACGGCATTTAAAATAAGATATGGTCATTATGAGTTCCTAGGCATGTCTTTTGGTCTGACTAATGCCCCGACGACTTTCATGGACCTTATGAATAGGGTGTTCAGAATTATTTTAATTTATTTGTAATTGTATTTATTGATGATATCTTGGTATATTTTAAGAGGGAGGATGAACACGTGGGTCATTTGAGGATAGTATTGCAAGTCCTCGAAAAGCATCAAGTCTTTGATAAATATAGTAACTACAAATTTTGGCTAAAGTCGGTGGCTTTTCTTAGTCAAATTGTTTCAAGTGAGCATATAGAGGTCGATCCAAAGAAAATGAGGCGGTCGATCACAAAACCTATAACTCCCACCGATATTTGAAATTGTTGGGTTTAGCTGGGTATTATAAGAGATTTGTTGACGGAGTTACATAAATTGCTTCTCCCTTGAATACCCTAACCCAAAAGAAAGTCAAGTTTAAATGGATGGACGCTTGTAAGAAAGGCTTCCAAAAGTTCAAAGATAAGCTTATCTCCTCTCTAATTTTTACTTTACCGGAGGATACCGAAGGGTTTGTTGTGTAATGTGACGTTTCTTGAGTAGGTTTGGGTTGTGTCCTTATGCAACATGGTAAAGTGATAACATATGCCTCTAGACAACTCAAGGTTCATGAGAAGAACTATCCAACTCATGATCTTGAATTAACGGCCATAGTGTTTGCTTTAAAGATATGGAGACATTATTTTTATGGAGTGCATGTAGATGTGTTTATCGATCATAAGAGTCTCCAATATGTGTTTACCCAAAAAATTTAAGTATCTAACAAAGAAGGTGGTTAGAGCTTTTGAAAGACTATGATATGAGTGTCCTTTACAACCCCGGAAAAGCCAATGTAGTAGCGGATGCTTTGAATTTAATGTTTATGGGTAGTGTAGCCCATGTTTATGATGGTAAGACAGAGTTAGTAAAATATGTTGATAGATTGGCCTAGTTGTGTATTTGACTTGAAGGTTCTCCAAAAGGGGGTTTCACAGTTCATCTTAACTCTAAATCATCTTTAGTAGTTGAGGTGAAGTCTATATAACATATTGATCCTCTATTGATGGATTTTAAGGAATCAGTTCTTAGTAAATCTAATGAGTTAGTCTCCCAAGGGGGGATGTGGTACTTAGGTACCAAGGTAGGTTGTGTGTGCCGGATGTAGATGAATGAAGAGGACAAATGTTGGAAGAGGCTCATGGTTTTCGATATGCCATTTATTTGAATGCCACGAAAATTTATCGTGATATTCAATAGATCTATTGGTGGAATGGTTTGAAGAAGGATATAGCAGAATTTGTGGCCAAATTTCCTAATTTTCAACAAGTCAAGGCCGAACATCAAAGACCGGGAAGTTTAACTCAGGATATATCTATCCCTACTTGGAAATGGAGAGATCTCAATATCGATTTCATTTTGGGTTTGCCTCGTAAGAGAAGGCAAAATAATTTGATTTGGGTTATTGTTGATAGGTTGACCAAATCAGCCCATTTTATTCCCGTTAAAGCTACTTAATCGGTGGAAGAATATGTTAAGTTGTATCTCAAGGATATTGTGAGAATGCATGGTGTTCCCTAAACTATAATTTTAGATAGGGGTACTCAATTTACTTCACACTTTTGGAAAGCATTCCAAAGTGGACTTGGTACCATGGTCAAACGTAGTACCACATTTCATCCACAAACGGATAATTTGGCGAAACGAACCATCCAAACCCTAGAACATATATCGAGGGCACATGTCATTGAATTCAAGGGTAGTTGGGATAATCATCTACCAGTGATTGAATTTTCCTACAATAACAGTTATCATTTAAGTATTGCCACGACACCCTTTGAGGGCCTTTATTGGAGGAGACGTAGATCACTCATTGGGTAGTTTGAGGTAGGTGAGTTTTTTCTAATTGGTCCTGAAGCAATATATGAGGTTGTGGAGAAAGTTTGACTCACAAGGGATCACTTGAAGATGGACCAAAGTCAAAAAAAATCTTATGTCGACAGTAGAAAAGGGACATTGTGTTTATGGTAGGTGGCTTGGTTTATTTGAAGATATCACCCATGAAAGGGGTTATGAGTTTTGGGAAAAAGGGGAAACTTATTCCCCGGTATGTGTGGCAATAATAGGTTATGAAACGCATTGGAAGTGTTTCCTATAAGTTGAAATTACATATGGAGTTGCCTCTGGTGCATCCAGTTTTTCATGTGTCAATGCTCAAAAAGTGCACAGGCAATCCGGTGTCTACCCTTCCTCTAGAAGGTTTAGAAGATGATTCTAACCTTTCCTGTCAGGAGGTTCCAGTTGAAATTTTAGAACGGCAAGTGCAAAAGTTAAGGAATAAGGAATATCTTTCGCAATGGTTCATTGAAAGAATCATCTTGTAGAAAATTCTACTTTGGAGGCTGAGGCCGATATGATGTCCCGATATTCTCTTCTTTTTCCTTCCTGTTCTAATCAAGGTTGAGGTTATTAATCCTTTATAGTTGTGGTTTATGAAGGGTCTTAAGTGTATTTGAACTTCCATGATCTCCCTTAGTTCATATTTCATATATGTCTTGAATTATATATTCTTCATACATGATGATACATGAATATATGGTTGGCATAGTTGAGTTATGTGTTATTTCTTGTTGTGAAATTACTAAAGGGTGACGTAATAAAATGATGTATAGATATTTGTTGAATATGTTGAGCTATATGACAAGGAGAAATACATTCCTCCATGCATAATGTGAAGTAGTGAAATATGTGCATAATTGGTAGTTGATATAATTTCTACCTCATAAAAGTGCATTGCTGTGTTGGATAATGGAGTGATGTTTCCTCCTTTGTGTTGAATTTTAATTATATGTATGTGCTGGTTGGGCTGCTACTCTTAAGTCATAAATAAGAAAGATGTTAAAGTGTCATTTGAGGACGAATGTTCCCCAAGGGCGGGATATTGTTATCCCTCGAAACTTCAATGATCTAGGATAGAGTATTACCTACTAAATAATGTTTTAAATGATTTTTATAGACCTAGAATAATGTAATAAACTTGATTTAGAAGTATTAGAGACTAAACATCAAGGGACGACCATGACGTACAGAAACTAGTGAAATTGAACAAGTAAATGTCCATAGGTTTTGTGAAGGTTTGAGAGTGTGATATGAAGAGTAAAAACTTTTAAAATAACTTTAAATAGGTAGAATAATGTTTTAGGGATAAACACATCCAGTTACAACGCCCCAAGGACCACCCTAGGGGTCCTTAAGGAGGGTCCATGCGTTGGCTAGGAGGCTGCCAAGGCAGCAAGCGAGCAACCTCTTTTTGGATGTAATGGCAGGTCGCACCCCTACACGTAAAAATAAAAAATTTTTCTTGAATCGCGGTCTTGTCACGAACCTCTCTTCCTTAAATCAAATTCCAGAAAAAAGATTTAGAGGTGACCCCGTGATGTAGATATGTACCAAATTTGGCGCATCATTTCAAAGTCAAGTTGAGTTCACAAAAAGGTCTAATAAAGTGAGTGGTCATTTGGGTATTTTAGGGGAGGGGTATATATTTATTTTAGGTCAGTTTTACATCATTTTTACCAACCCAAATAAAATTCCCAAATTGAAATCCAAATCACTCTCATTTCTCTCTAAATTCTCTCTCTACCCAACCTCCATTGAAGAGCATTGGAGCTTGAAGAAGAAGACCAATTCTCCAAGTTCTTCTACTGAAATTTATGGATAAAGTCTTAATAAGGCATGAATTATTTGACACTTGGTATTACTTTCCCCAAGCGGTCCATTCAAAGATGATTTAAAAATCACTCAAATTCAAGGGTCTTCTTTACATATGGGGTTTCTTTTAAAAATGACATTTATGGATTAATTTGTGATGAATTCTGATTACTTGGGATGGTTAAAGTGTAGAATGATGCTTAATTGTTGCGTTTTGATAAAATTCTTTAAGAATCCATGGATGTCCCTTTCTCCATAACCCTAACTTTTAGATTATGTAAATTGATTGCTAGATATGACGTTATTAAGTGTGTTCTTGTATAATTGGTTATTGTATGATGATCATAGTGGGTTTGATGGGTATATATGACTGATTTGAGATTTAGTCTTAAATGGATTTCACGGAGATCATTGATAATAGCTTCAAGGTCATGAACTAGTTGTTGTAGTATTGTTGGTTTACTTTGGTAATATTTGTTAATTGACATATGAATGATGATGTTATGAGGGTATGATAATTCTATGAATATTATGGTTGTGAGATGATGATAGGAATACTAATGAGGGGTTGAAGGTGATTCCTATGTGAAAGTTATGACTATGTTGTGAAGTACTGTTCTCAAAGGGTCTTAGGTTATAATAAAAGGAATTTCTCATCCTAGAACCTATTAGCGATGAACATTTTATGAAAATTTTATACGAGGGGTTAAACTCCTAAGACCTATAATGTGATATAAGGTTAAGGAAGACTTAAAGATACTTCTAAAAATTGGAATTTAAGCTTATCACTAAATGAACATGACAATGAGAGGTGTCCCTTACAAAAAGGAAGGTAGGTTCACCAAATGTTGTCATGAGGTGGAAACTACAATGCGAATTAGCATAAAGAGGGCTTCTAGTAATAACCTCCTAGTTTCTTAACTATGTTCCCCCATAAAATACCTAGCGAGTGGATCCACCTAGATGATATTATCTTGTATATGTCCTACCTTCGCATGAAAGATGACCTCCTTTAAGTGTGAGGGGTTGACACCGGATTCCATGTTTAGGTCACATGGTCTAATGTTAGTTATGGAGAACTTTCCCAAAAGAAAAATGGATGAAAGAAAAAAAGAATATGAATAATAACTAGGACTACTTAAAGGTGTTACTTAGTGTAGGTAGGGGTATGGGACTTTACCTATACATTGCGCAAGTGGACCTTGAGGGGAGTTCTAGGGATGGGTTCTTCATGTATATATGTTATGAATGAAATGTATAATGTTGGTCTTATATGTTTCAGGACCAAGGAGCATCCCCTACAAGTAACATGGCGTACTTGACCTCTCGGAGGTCTTACAGAAGCCCATAGTTATCATTCATTGCATTGTCGTAGATAAATTTAGCGGAAAATTTAAAAGTTTCATAGCACATCAAATGCTAGAACAAAACTTCCAATATATATATATATATATATATATATATATATATATATATATATATATATATATATATATATAATATCCTAATACATAGTTAAAGACTCTAATCTCTTTTTGTCATCCTTGACTCAACATCATTAGAGTATAATTCGGACACGACCCTTTCAACATATTGACATGAATAACTACTACATGACTTGAATAAAACTTGACATACGACATCCTTGAACGTAAGGATTCCTTTCCTTGATCTTGGGAATAATATATCAATCCCTTCACCTTGGAGACATCCTTTAAGCATCCATAACTACACTTTGTATAAAACGGTAAAGAAGAATTGTGTTGGTAAAAGAACACACTAAGTATGGTAACCATGCACGAACAGACATTTAAAAGGGACATTTCACTTTGAAACCATGCATTATGCCTTTTTGTGAAAACTTCATAGAACTTGATACATTAAGCATCATACAACTTACATACTTCATTTAGTCATATACAATAGTCATAATATCACATAAAATCACACATATCATTTAAGTCACATTTTGCATCATTTACAGTAAGTACCCTTCCCTTACAGTAGTACCTTTAGCTTTACAGTAACTTCTTTTCCTTCTAAATTACTTAAACTTCCAAGTAACCCTCTACTGATACTTGGTGCAATGTATACACAATGTCCCACTACAGTATCCACACTCAGGCATCACCCTAAGACCACAAGGAAATCATGCGTACAACCTTCAATAACCCAATACATGCATTCATAGAACTATTTCATATAAAAAGACACGCACTTTGCATTTGACCCAGCATACTTTATGGACCACATAGAATAACTCATTACAAGACTACATACAAGTCAAGAGTTCTAAATATCATCATTGTAGACACTAGTAAACATTAACATATTTGGAATTAACTTCACAAAGACAACGTAGAACCTACTCATAATCTCATTCTAAGCTTACTAGTGCAATGTACATATGAAGTCCCATAACCTCACACATACTAAGTAACCTAAAAAGAGACTACAAGACTTAACATGCACTTCTTACATCAAGAAGACAAGCATAGGCAACCTCATTCATGCCAAGCAAGACCTTCATGATATAGTCATTAAGACCTACATTATGTATATAAGATAAGACCACATCATATAGACTCGGACCATGCATTTCATCACAACAAGTAAAGATATGACAATTTCATGCATATGGAACATAAACTTTATCATATACATTAAAACATATTCCTACAACTCCCTTCAAGAGCTACTTGTTCAATGCATAGGGAAAGTCCCATACCCTCACCTACACTAAGAAACTTCCCTTAGGTTATCCTAGTTAGGGTCCATAATTTACTTCCATTATCCATTTTGAGCTGGATGCTTACCTTATTATTATGAAATGAAAAGGAGAAAGAGCTTTTTTTATAGATGTTGAGGTGAGTAAGGGGGGGTTTGCTGGCTTGCTGGCTAGCTCGTGCAATCAAGGAAAAATCCCTTCGCCTTCTTTTTTCAAAATGAAAAAGTAAACTACCTTAGTAAGCTAGCTTTGGTTGCTAAGCAAGCCGGGCACTACGCTAGGACGTGGATCGATCATGACGAGAATTTAGGGAAACTGTAGCCTTAACCGATACTAAGACCGTAGGTGCTACATGGATTTTGGTGTTGTAGAGCCTTACACCAAAGGAAGGTGGTCTACCTTGCCAAAGTAGAACATTAATGTCACATCAAAAAATCACACCGTAGAAGTTAGGGTCAATCTTGGATTGGAATGAGCTTACTTGACCTCTCAGAGGTCTTGTACAACCCTTACATATCATTCATCGCATATACAAAATGAAAGTACTGCGAAATTAAAAATTTTAACAAAACATTATAATATAGTTAATAATATCTTTCATTAGAAATCATAGGAAATACTAAGTCTCAATCTCATCAAACTTAATAAACAAGAATACTTTTGGGACACGGCCTATACTTCAAAATATAGAATTACTTAGTATATTACCATACTTCAATAAGAAACATAAAAGATATCTATGCCTTCGAATCAAATGAAGACATACTTCAACTTCACTTGAATGATGCTACGATCCAAGTCTTGCTTCCCAAATGTTCCTCACCTACCAACAATAATAGAGATACATAAAAGCATGGATTAGTACAACCACATGTACTAAGTATGGCATAAAGCATGAAAATCATGAAAACAGACGTTTATTAGAAATATGCACATTTTCATTTAAAAATCATATTATAATCATAAGAACAACATTCATCAATTTAGAAACACGTAATATAACAGTTAAGCAATTATTCACATTTTTGAGGCAACATTACAGTAAGCTTAATTCACTGTACAGTGAATTGCTTCAGTGTAACATTGAATTGTCTCTTCTTAGCATGTTGTCTTCTCACTAAAATCTATCCTAAGACTCACTTAAGAAACACAAAATGAGATCGCCCATACACCCTCTCTAAGCATGCCTAAAGATCCTTAAGATTACTTATAGTGAGACACATACACACTTAAAATCAACCATACACATGAACATGAGAGTCTTCTACCAAAGGTGATTCTAAATATTACTTGAGTGAGTTGTGAAGTGACCCCATGCATACAATCCCTTACAGACACACCTAAGATATCCTATAGCCTAGGTATGATAGAATCATTCTCACTTAACACAACAACAAATAGATAACATGACATTCTCTTTCCAAAGGCTATTAAAAGAATTACTTAAGTAAATAAAGAAGATAACGTCCATGATTGACCTCTTCAATACTACCTAAATAATCCTTAAGACTACCTAAGTTTGCATCATGTCTACATATTCAAACATATTCCCTAACTAGAGTCATCTTTAAGACTTATATAGGTAAGATGAGAAGTGACCATTCCTATGCCCCCTTCACACCTTAACTAGACAACCATTAACTTCTCTAGACAAATACTCATTTATTTCAACATACCTTCTTAACTTAAGTCATTAAATTCATTAGTTCATTTAGAATACATTCAACACATAAAGGACATTCAAGTATTGGTCTTGGACAAGACCTAGGGACTCTAACTAACACCTTCAAAGCCTATTGTGCAATATCTAGATAGCGTCCCATACCACCACCTTAACTTCATAGAAATTCTCTAATGCTAGTAGGTATCCCATATGATGAGAATAGGCAATAACTGACATACACCATGATAGCAAGACATGGAATCCGAAGTTATAACCTACTCCGATGAGGGTGTTCTACTTGACAATGGTAGAACTAACATACATTTTAGGAACATGGTTAAGAAATATCAAGGGTGTGCTTTGTAATCTAGTCTCATTCTTTAACTAGAACTACTTCCGTTACTACACTCACTCGGTGCTAGCCTTTGTTATCATGGAGTATTTCACATTTAAGGTTCATATAAAGGGGTTCCATGCAAAGTTCATAAACCAATCACATTTACCCTACCAAGGAAGGGTCCACTAGGGCTACCTCACTATGGCGACAAGAAGCTCATCATGACTTTCCTAAGGATTGATATGACATCGTTCCAACCAATCAACCTTAAGTCTATCATTCCTTACTTGAAGGATATCATTATGGCTTTCGACTTCAACATTCATAACCTTGCAACTAGGTTCAAAGTTTCACATAAAGGACATCTTAACTTCATTTAATGTCTCATGTCATTCATACATACAAGACTAAGAGGCTTTAGCTATAACACTTTGAAAATCCAAGATGGGTCTTAGAGACTAACATAGGTCAAATGGGGCCTAACAAATGTTTAAGACCTTTTTTAAGGAATATAGGTCATTTAGGAAGTTTAAGAAACAAAACTTTCAATAACATCTATGACGTTCGGAAACTAGTGCTAAGGGGTACTAGCGTGCCTTAGCTTATTTGACTAGTTTTTAGGAGTTTAAAATCCATGAAATTAGGTGGAAGGGTGTACATCAAGTGTTAAAGATGATTCGTGGTCGAAAATTCTGAGTACGACTCCCCAAGGACCAACAAAGGGTCCTCGAGGAGGACACTATCACGTAGAAGGCAGCACTGCCTAGGCAGTGTGAATGACGAGAACCATCAACTACTCATGTGTGGATCGTCGGGGCGTCGATGCCCACCGTCGTACAACACTTAGCCAAAATTGTGGAGTCCCTCATATGCACACTCTCTAAACTCATCAATGGACGTGCAACACGGAAGGGGGGCCGGTCCGTCGATTGAGCCACGAGGCGTCGACGTGGTTCCATCTATGAATGGCATGTTTTTGCTGCACGTTTTAACTTAGTTAAAAACAATTAAATAAGGGGTTTAGTGGTTAGTTGGGGATTAAGGTAATAGTAAATAACTAATATAAACTCCCATATAAAGACTCCAAACCCAATTACTCTAGTTACAACTCACAAAAAGAAACTCTCTTCCTTCTCTCTTCTTTCTCTCTCTATATGAAAACACCATTGAAGACTGGAAAGGAAAGGGGTTTTTCGGGCTGGAAAGGGACGAATTCATCATCAAATATTCATCAAACGTTAAGGTATGAGATCTAATTAACCTTTGAGACTCTTTCCTCAAAGGGTTCCTTTAAAATGGATTTTAAAAGTTGAGTTCTCATGTATGATTCATCCAATTACGGAATTGATGTTGTGAACTGAGTTTTTTATGTTTTATTTAGGGTATAATTGATATATTAACATGTATTTAAACTTGATTATGATCAATTTTGATGGTTTGGTTCAATTTGAAGATTATGATCCTTAACCTTTAACACTAGGTTGATCTTGATATAAATTAGGTTGTGATTGATTCAAATGTCTTGATTATGGGTTAAATCACTATTAGATTATGTTTTTGCACCAATCATTAAAAAAATAGAAAGAATTGTTGTATTTCATGCTAATCTTGAGAAGTGATCTAGGTTATGTAAATTGACATAAGTAATATTGTTTTAAGCATTGATTTGGTATTGAGTTATGCTGTAGTGACTCTTCTAGTATTGTTATCATGCTGATTATTTAATTATGATGTTGAACATCTAAATTGGATTTAATTGAGGTTTTATGGTAAGGCCTAAATGATGAACCATGAAGGAGACTTGGTAAGCCCTGAAATCTCTATCTTTACTTCTGATCGTGATTAATGTGGTTAAGTCATGATGTTAGATTGGAGTATGCCTTATATTAGGATGTTAGGGTGGTATGTTGTTGAATTGAAATGTCTGTGAGGTTTATTTAGGTGTATGTGATATGAGGATTGTGAGGAATATCAATGTGCCTTGATATGCTATGAAATACTAACGTGTTAACCTCACTCATATGAATTGTGATGAAAGGACTATACTCATGCAATTGTTATTGAATGATCAATTATTATGATGTTATACAACGGATAGACCGTATGACCTAAACTAAGTTATAATTTTTAATGAATGGCTTAACGACATTTCAAAAAATGGACCATGCTTATCACCGAGTGAACTTGATAATGGGAGGTGATGACTTCCCAAAGAGGAAGATTCACCTTATAGTTATATATTAGATGTTGACTTCCCAAAGAGGAATACTTATCCAATGGATTCCTATGAGAGAAGGCCCCAATTACTAAGTAATATCAAGAGGGAATATACTATATCTTAGTTGAACTATGTTTCCCCCATAGGAAGACTAGCTAGTGGATCCACCTAGAAAGTTATGTTTATGTTGGTTTTACTTAGGCCGGTAGACCACCTTCCATCGGTATAAGGTTTTACAACACCGGATTCCACACTTAGCTCTTATGATCTATATCTCTTAAGGCAAGTTTTCCCTAAATTAATATAAAGTAATGAAGTATAAACTAACTAAGGTGACTTGAGAGGTTTAACTTAGCCTATGTAGGGGTATGAGAATCTAGTTATACTTGCACTAGTTGATGTTAATGGAAGCTTTAGGAAGTTGATATTATTATGCATATAACAATGACGTATATAATGTTAATAGATTTATGCTACAATATAAATGATATTATATGATGATGACTTATCCATATGAACATGTAATTGTATTGTATTGTTAAAGTTAGACATTGGTTATGTTTTTTTGTTAAGTCTACTTGGTTGAGCAAGGTTATGAGGTTTGGCTTGGTCATTGCACATGTTGATTTGATGAGGATTCATGAGTAGTTGTCTTGCTTATTGTGATATGATGAACTCTTATTCATACTTGTGATGTTATTCCTTGATGATAAGGTTGTAGTAGATTATGGGTTCAAGTATGTTGGAATACATATTACTTGTTTGAGTTAGTAAACATATTTGGTTGGTTGGTATGACTTGCTTGATTTTGCATTAGACTTTTAAAAGGGTAAAAATGGCATGTTTTGACTAAATGTACCTTTTTAGCATGTTTTGCTCTTATATGTGCTTATGGTCTCATACTTAGCAAATGTGGAGTACTAACCCCATTTTCTAACTTTTTCTCAAACATTTTAGGTTCCGGTGGTTGAAGGCTCAATCGAGACGACTTGAAGAAGGCTTGGATATCCTCTATCATCCAAGTGGGTTGGTCCTCATTTTCCGAGGGTGATGCGAATATCTTGACTATGAAGTTCCTTTGTTTTTCTAAGACCTTTATGTTCAATCCATTTTCATTGTGTACAACTTGTATAAGACTATATGTGGCTTCTCTACTTTTGATGTAGGGCTATGCCCAAATTGTGATGATCGTTTAGATGGTATGAGATTAGACAATGTTTGAGACTATCTTTCTATCTGATATATATGTATTGCAATAAAAGTAGAAGTCTATGTAACCTTCCTATACAAAGGGGTCTATGTACACTCGATACGACTATATATTATGTGTATGTAGAGAGTCAATGTAAACCTCCAAGTAGATGAAATGAAAAGTTTTAAAATTTTCAGCATTTACAACCTATGAATGTAATGACATGAGACTAAGAGGCTAGTCTTAGTCCTTGAGAAAGGACAATGATGCCGATTACGTCTAGGGGGTAAACCCGGATGTGACTAAATTTGTATTACAACATGAGGTTGAATATCATTGAGTTGTGTCTCTCTCTCTACCACGTCTATGTAGGTTTGTATTCATAATTGTGAAGCGCGCCACACTTATGAATAGGAACCTATGTGATGCCTAGGAATCACTCTCTTTCTTGGAAATCCTATATCGTGCCATTAGAGTATACTTATGGTGTGATTTTACATTTAATCCTATTGTTATGTTTATAGAAAGAATGAACACTCGAAGGAATGCGACTCGATGGATTAAAGACGAAATTGCCAATGCGGGAGCTCTTCCATGTGGAGAGCAAGTTCCTCCACTTGAAGAAGATGCCAATGTTGACAAAGATACGGTCAATCCTCCACACTTGAAGAGCTGCCCTCATTCAATTGGCTCAAGCCTCCACTGTCCAAGCCTAAACTATGATGATTCAAGACAACCGGGAGCTTGTACCCTGTCTTCATCAACAAGTCACTACTATGGCTTCCATTCTAAGGGACTTCCCCCGGATGAAACCTCCTACTTTCTACGGGTCTAAGGTTGATGAAGACGCCCAAGAATTCATCGATGAAGTCTCTAAAGTAATTTTCGCTATGGGGTTGACCACAAGTGAGAAGGCTAGGTTGGCCATCTAACAACTCAAGGACGTGGCACAAGCATGGTATGTGCAATGGAGGGATAATAGACCATTTAGGGGTGGTCCATTCACTTGGGAGATATTTATGAAGGCTTTTCTAGATCGGTTCTTTCCTAGGGAAATTAGGGAGGAAAAAGTGGTGGAGTTCATCAACCTCCCCAAGGAGGAAAGAGTGTTTATGAATACTCTTGGGAATTAATTAAATTATCCAAATATGCTCCTTCTTTGTTTTCCAATACTAGTGACTAAATGAGTCGCTTTGTGACGGGAGTGTCGGAGGACTTACAAGAGGAGTGTCATTCGGCCATGCTACATGACAACATGAAAATTTCCCGTCTTATGGTGCATGCAAGAAGGGTTGAGGATATAAGGGCTAATATAAAGTGTAGAGATTATAAGACAATAAGATCATTTGATGGAGGTTCTTTATAGAATAGGCTTGAAGTACAAGATAAGCCTAGATTTAAGAAGTGGGTTTCTAATCAAGTTCCATCCAAGTTTCCTAAGGCACTTGATGACAAGGGAAATAATTTGAGAGCTAAAAAGTGAAGGAGTGGAAACTCCCCAAATGAGAATCCTACATATGCCAAGTTTGGAAAGGGTCATCTTGGTGAGTGGTTGGTAGGAAAGGGAAATTGCTTTAGCAATTACTTTAGTTGTTGCAAGAGTGGTCACAAGATGAGAGATTTTCCAAACTTAAAGGGTCAAGAGAGGGGTGGTTAAGATCAAGCAAGTTGTTCTAGTGATGCTCCTAAAAAGAATCACTGCTATGCTCTCTTCTCTAGGGTTGAGCAAGAGACTTCTCCCGACGTTGTGACCGGTATGTTGAAAGTCTTCTCCTTGATGTATATGCCTTACTTGATCCTGGCGCTACTTTATGATTCGTTACCCTTCTTGTAGCTAAAAAGTTTTATATTTAACCTGATTTTTGCATGAACCTTTTATAGTGTCTACTCCGATTGATGAGTCAGTTATTTGCAAAAAGGGTGTATAGAAACTTTCCAATAATGTTGCCCAATAGAGTTTCTTATGTTGACCTAGTATAACTCGATATACTTGATTTTGATGTTATATTGGGTATGGATTGGTTGCATGATTGCTTTGCTTCTATTGATTGTAGGACAAGGGTGGTGAAGTTTAACTTTCCAAATGAACCCGTTGTAGAGTGGAAGGGGGGAAACTCTATTCCTATCGATCGTATCATCTCTTGTATAAAAACATGCAAAATGATCTCTAAAGGTTGCCTATACCATATTGTAAAATTCCAAGATCTAGACTTTGAAATTCTTCCCATTGAGTCGGTCCCCGTAGTGAGTGAATTTCAGGAGGTTTTTCCTAATGACCTTTTCGATATTCCTCCCGAATGGGAAATATTTTTTTGCATTGATTTGATACTGAATACAAATCCTATTTCAATTCCTCCTTATTGAATGGGTCCGGTCGAATTGAAAGAGTTGAAGGCTCAACTCAATGATTTACTAGACAAGGGCTTCATGAGACCTACTATTTATCCATGGGGTGTTTCAGTTTTATTTGTGAAGAAGAAGATGGGTCCTTGAGAACGTGTATTGATTACCGCCAACTCAATTAGTTCACAATTAAGAACAAGTATCCTCTACCTCGGATTGACGACTTGTTTGATCAACTCCAAGGGCTGAGTTAATTTTCAAAAATTAACTTGAGATCGGGGTATCACAAACTTAGAGTGAGGATATACTAAAGACAACATTTTGGACTAGATATGGTCATTATGAGTTCTTGGTAATGTCTTTAGGTCTCACCAATGATTCGGTAGCATTTATATACCTAATGAATAGAGTGTTATCGAAATTACCTAGATTCATTTGTCATTGTCTTCATTGATGATATCTTGGTATATTAAAAGAATAACGGTGATCACATGGGTAATTTGAGGGTGGCATTGCAAACCCTTAAAGAACATCAATTGTTTTCCAAATATAACAATTGTGAGTTTTGGTTGAGGTCGGTGACATTTCTTGGCCATATCATCTGTAGTGAAGGAGTTGAAGTTGATCCAAGGAAAATGAAGGTGGTGAAAAATTGGCCTAGACCTTTGACTCCAATTGATATTAGGAGTTTCTTTGGCTTAGCGGGTTAACATAGGAAGTTTGTGTATGGTTTTGCATCCATTGCATCTCCCTTGAATACTTTGACCTTAAAGTGTATGAAATTTGAGTGGTAGGAATCATGTGAGAAAAGTTTTTAAATGTTAAAAGATAGGCTTACATCCGCTCTGGTGTTGACCTTACCAGAGGGTACAAAGGGTTTTGTTGTGCATTGTGACTTATCCCATGTGGGTCTAGTGTGTGTGATTATGTAACATGGGAAAGTGATAGCCTACGCTTCTAGGAAACTTAAGGTACATGAGTGAAATAATCCGACTCATTACCTTGAGTTAGCGGCCGTGGTGTTTTCTTTAAAACTCTGGAGGCATTACCTGTATGGCGTTCATGTTGATGTCTTTACTGACCACAAGAGTCTCCAATATGTGTTTATCCAAAAAGAGTTGAACCTCCGGCAAAGGAAGTGGTTAGATTTGTTGAAAGATTATGATATAAGTGTCCTCTATCACCCCAGCAAGGCTAATGTGGTTGTGGATCCCCTAAGTCGTATGACTAGTGCATCCCACATTGATGAAACCAAGAAAGACCTAGTGAAAGAAGTTCATAGGTTGGCTAGGTTGGGGGTCAGGTTGGAAGGCTCTACAAATTGGGGTTCTATAGTCCATCATAACTCAAAGTCATCTTTAATGGTTGAGGTGAAGTCCAAACAACACATTTATCAACCATCAATGGAATTGAAAGAATCAGTTATCGGCATGTTAAATGAGTCATTCTACTTGGGAGGAAGGTGTGTTAAGGTAGCAAGAGAGATTGTGTCTTCTCGATGTAAATGGGTTGAGGGATTGGATCCTTGAGGAAGCTGATAGGTCCCATTACTTAATTCATCTCGGTTCGACAAAAATGTACCATGACCTTATGGAAATTTATTGGTGGGAAGGAATTAAGAAGGACATAGCGGAGTTTGTCGCTAAGTTTCCAAATTGCCAACAAGTAAAAGTCAAAAATCAAAATTTGGGTGGCTTACTACAAAAGATCCAAATTCCTAATTGGAAGTGGTAATACATCAATATGGACTTTGTGGTGGGTTTACCTCGGACTCAAAGGTCATATGATTCTATATGGGCGATTTTGGATAGGTTGACTAAGTCCGCTCGCTCTATTTCCGTCAAGTCTACTTATTCGGCGGAAAATTATTCTAGGATATTCATAGATGAGATTGTGTGTCGCCATGGTATTCCGTTATCCATCATATCGGATAGGGCTGCATAATTCACATCTAGGTTTTGGAGGTCGCTCCAAAATGTGTTGGGTACTAAGGTGAAGTTGAGAACCACTTTTCCTCCCCAAACGGATGGTCAAACGGAAGATACTATTCAAACCTTTGAGGATATGCCTAGGGCTTGCATTATTGATTTTAAAGGAAATTGGGATAAACATTTTCCTTTGGTGGAGCTTGATTTTATAATAATAGTTTTCATTCATCCATATCCATGTCTCCCTAAGAAACCTTGTATGGTAGGAGGTGTAGGTCTCCTATTTGATGGTTTGAAGTGGGTGAGCCTTAACTTCTTGGTCCCAATTTTATTTTTAAGACCTTACAGAAGGTTCATATCACAAGGAACCGGTTACAAACGGCCTATAGTCGACAAAAGTCTTATGCCGGTCATAGAAGAAGGGATTTGGAGTTTGAAAAGGGTGATAAGGTGTATTTGAAAATTTCACCATTGAAAGGGGTGGTTAGATTTTGCAAGAAGAGGAAATTAAGTCCTCATTATGTGGGTCCCTATGATATTTTGCAAAGGGTTTGTAAGGTTGCCTAAAAATTGAAACTTCCTACTAAGTTTTCCATGTTTCTATGTTGAAGAAGTGTATCGGTGATCCCGAGTCCATTTTTCCTATTGAGGGTCTTAGTGTCAAGGATAATCTCTCTTGTGAGGAAGTTCTGGTTCAAGTTATTGATAGGCAAGTCAAAAAGTTAAGGACTAAAGAGGTGGTTTCCATAAAAGTGTTATGACAGAATCACCCAGTTGAGGGTGCATCATGGGTGGCCAAAGCCGACATGTCCTGTTACCCTCATTTTTAGTCCCGTTAGCCTCATCTTTTTGATAATTAAGGTTATTCATTCTTTTTAATAATATAATATACTAGAAATTGAAGTTTTATGATTTTTGGTGAAGTCTTTCAAAAATGTGCATTTTGAAAGTTGCGTTACAGTGAAGTTGCAGTGAATTTGGTGCCTAAAAACTTGAATTTATGTCATTTTGGTTTGTTTGAGTTATGTTGTGCATTTTGAGATGACGAGTCTTAGTGAAAAGTTATGTGAACTATTAATTACTTGAATTTTGTGCTAATTGACTCATATAATGTATGTTGAGCTCATGTGTGTTTTAAAAAGGAATTACCTCAAGATGAAGTGTTTGAGACTTATGTGTGGTAATTAGAGTCTTGTACTTTTCCTTGTTAAAAATATATTATTTATGATGATGTTGTTATGTATTGGTGTTGGTTGGGCTGCTAGACTTGAGTATGTTCCTTCCCTCAAAAGAGTTTTAGTGTCATTCGGGGACGAATGTTCCTAAGGGGTGGGGGATAATGTAACACTTTCAAAATCCAAGATGAGTCTTAGAGCCTAACATAGGTTCCATGGGATCTAAGCACTGTGTTAATACCTATGTTAATAAATATAGGTCATTTAGGAAATTTAAGAACCAAAACGTCCATGATGTTTGGAAACTAGTGTTAAGGGGTACTAGCATGCCTTAGTCAATTTGACATAGGTGACATGGGATCTCAGAACTGTTTTAAGACCTATTTTAATGAATATAAGTCATTTAGGAAGTTTAAGAACCAAAACATCCAAGAACGTCCATGACATTCAGAAATAAATGCTAAGGGGTACTAGCTTGGCTTAGCATATTTGACTAGCTTTTAGGAGTCAGAAATCCATGAAGTTAGGTGGAAGGGTTTATAACAAGTGTTAAAGATAATTCTTGTTTGAAACGTCTAGGCACGACTCCCCAAGGACCAAACAAGGGTTCTTGAGGGAGACCCTAGCAAGTAGGAGGAAGCACTACCTAGGCACTGTGCAATCACGAGAACCATCAACCGCTCGTGTGTGGATCGACAGGGTGTTGATGCCCACCGTCGTCCCACACTTAGAAAAAATGGTGGAGGCCCTCAGATGCACACTCTATGAACTCATCGACGGACGTGCAGCACGGAAGGGGGGTTGGTCCGTCGATTGAGCCACGAGGCATCGACGGGGTTCCGTCTATGAATGGCATGTTTTTGCTGCACGTTTTTTACTTAGTTCAAAACAATTAATTAAGGGGTTAGTGGTTTGTTGGGGATTAAGGGAAGACGAACTAAATAATATTAACTCCCATATAAAGACTCCAAACTCAATTACTCTAGTTACATCTCACAAAAAAAAACTCTCTTCCTTCTCTCTTCTTTCTCTCTCTATTAGAAACCACCATTGAAGACTAGCAAGGAAAGGGGTTTCGGGGGATTGAAATGGACTAATTCACCATAAAATCTTCATCAAACGTTAAGGTATGAGATCTAATTCACCTTTGAGACTCTTTCCTTATAGAGTTCCTTCAAAATGGATTTCAAAAGTTGGGTGTTCACGAGGGTTTCATCCAATTACGAAATTGATGTTGTTAACTTAGTTGTTTATGTTTTATTTAGGGTATAATTATATAATTAACATGTATTTTAACTTTATTATGATCAATTGTGATGGTTTGGTTCAATTTGAAGATTATGATCCTTAACCCTTAACCCTAAGTTGATCTTGATGTAAATTAGATTGTGATTGATTTAATTGTATTGATTATGGGTTAAATCACTATTATATAATGTTTTTAAACCAATACTTAACAAATTAGAATTAATTTTTGTCTTTCATGCTAATCTGTAGATGTGATCTAGGTTATGGAAATTGGCCTAAGTAATCTTGTTTTAAGCATTGAATTGGTATTGAATTATGGTGTAGTGACTCTTATAGTATTGTTATCATGTTTATTATTGAATTATGATGTTAAACATCTAAATTGGCATGAATTGATGTTTTATGGTAAGTCCTAAATGATGAATCATGAGGGAGACTTGGTAAACCTTGGAATCTCTATCTTTACTTCCCATTAGTGATTAATTGTGGTTAAGTCAAGATTTTATATTTGAGTATGCCTTATATTAGGATGATCAGGTGGTACGTTGTTCAATTGAAATGAGTGTGAGGTTGATTAAGGTGTATGTGATATAAGGATGGTGATGACTATCAATGTGCCTTGATATGCTATGAAATGCTAATGTGTTAACCTCACTTATATGAATTGAGATGAAAGGAGTATACTCATGCAATTCATATTGAACTATTGATGATGATTATATCATACAAGGAGTAGACCCTATGACCTAAACTAAGCTATATTTTGTAAGTAATGGCTTAAAGACATTTCAATAAAAGGACTTGGCTTAGTACCGAGTGAACTTGACAATGGGAGGTGATGACTTCCCAAAGAGGAAGATTCGCCCTATATTTCTGTATGAGATGTTGACTTCCTAAAGATGAATACTCATACAATTGATTCCCATGAGAGGATGCTCCAATTACCAAGTGGTATCAAGAGGGAATTTACTATCTTTTAGTTCTTGAACTATGTTGCCCCCATAGCAAGACTAACTAGTGGATACACCTAGAAAGCTACGTTTATGTTGGTTTTAATTTGGCCAGTAGAACACCTTCCGTCCTAAGACCACTCAGTGAACTGCCGAGTGGCACTTTAGTTTGCCTACTGTTCTAGCGTGCCATCCCGGGGATGTGAGAAATTTAGTGAAGGACCAATCCTATCGGAACACACCTATTGGATCAATAAATAGAATTGACATTGCCGAAAGTTGTAGAATGTTCAAAGAAGATTCAAGAAAATTGACAATTCAAAGAAACAAAGGGATAATTGCGGACTCCATTAGTGAGCCCGATATAGACCGCCTAAACTCACAGTCTAAAATGGATGAAAACTTGAAACAAGAAGGTAATAGACAGGGGCGATTGCTAGTCTCCTTCTCATCGACAACACATGACTTACCCCACTGATTCAATCCAAATGCAAGATTTTTAATCAGTATAAAATTTTCATGTTAGTAAGGAGAAGGTATCCAAACATTGGGAAATTCTTACGCAAAATGAAAAAAATTGTTCGTATTGAGTTTTGAACATTTTAAGTAAATTTCAATTTAATTTTTCATTGGGTATTTTAACTAAAGCTTAATTGAATCATTTTAAGAGTCTTGAGATCAATACCCAGCAATGGAAAATGTAATAATTATTAAATACTTATTATGATGAATAGCTAAAAACCCCCAAACATGGGGGTGTGACTATGCCACTAGGTTTCTTATTTAGTTGATGGGTGTTGGAGTTTATTAATCATAATTCCATTTTGTAGGGATTTTTGTTTGTAGTTGTTTTCAAGTATTATACAATGGAGTGTGCATATCAATGTTGTTAGTGTTTTATGCTTGCGTGAGATAGAGGTGTAAAACCAAGGTTATAAAGTAGTATTTGCAGTTATTGAGTTGTTCTGGGTTCACTCGTGAGAGTGGATCCTAATCTCACTGCTACTTAAATAACTTGAAAGAGTAGGTAAAGTGAGGTTTTGGGCTTTTTATCATGAGATACTTGTTGAGGTTCAACAAAAATCTACCTGATTTGTAATAGTTGTTCGAGAGAAAGCTATTTCATCTAAGGTCCAACCTACCAACTAAGATTTAGAAACCATTAGTAGTTACCAAGCTCTCATTTAGCAAAATCGATAGTTAGTCGGTCCTACCCATGATTATATATTAATTACTTGTTTCTGCTTTGTTGTTTGTGATTATTTTAGTTTCTTATTGACAATGTTTTCTGCATATGAAATTCATGTCAGCTCCTCAAATCATATAAGTGATTCCGATAACTTTTAATCCTATAATGATTAAATTCCATTTATAACTGCATCATTGAATTCAAACTTATGCCGCTCTGTGTGGATTCAACACCTACTACCTGATGAGGTGTAGTTCATTATAAATCGAAATTGTGCCGCTGCTAGGGAGTGGTGTTAGAATTCTTCCATTGAAGTTTTTATTACAATTTCTTTGTGACACAACTGAATCATTTTACTTTTGTTTTGTGTGTCGTTGTGTTCAGGTAATGGGATAGGTGCAAATGAAAGCACTATGAAACAACTCGATTACCAAAATTACGGTGGTGATTTTTGACTCAAATGAAGCTCTATTGGGTTGGGGGGGGGGCATAGGGCTATTCGCTTACCTCCAATTGAGAATCATTCTACATTCTATGTGACAAATACAATGCTGCAACTCTTTCAATCTAGAGGAATATTTGGAGGACTGGATCATGAAAATCCCCATGAGCGTATTTGGAGCTTTTTGGAGCTATGTAGCCCTTTAGGAATTAAGTATATTTCACAAGAATATGTTTGGCTTTGGTTGTTTTCTTTCTTTTTAAAGGGGAAAGGAACCAAGTGGTTTGTAGGGATGCCAAGCGAATCCATTTCATCATGGAGAGAAACTGACGGAGGCATTCTGCATGAGGTTCTTTCTACATCCAAAGATGGTGAAATTGCGGGACAACATCCAAAACATCAAGTGTGTGTAAGGGGAACTAATACATGATACATAGATGATATCTCAAAAGTTTTCTTACTATGTCCTTCTCATGGCTTCCGAGTGATGTGATTCTCTAACACTTTTACAAGAGTTTGGACTTAGTGAACAAATGAGTAGAGGAATAGTTGTCCCGAGGAGGGATAATGTTGCTTTCATTTGAGGTAGCCTTATCCCTCCTTAGTGAATTTACAAAATCAATAAGACATGGTACACTAAGGAGGACCAAGTTTCTCCCTTAACTTTCTTGTTGAAAAAAGAGAAACTTGACAAGGAGAAAGAGAGGGATCAAAATATTAGCAAAATGATGTCTTAAATGGAGTTGTTACAAAAATAAGTGCTAGAAAGGATCGGCGTACCTAAAAAGGTTAGGAGAGTGCTTAGACTAGAGGGCGATTCTCACCTATGTTACTTACACGAGGGTGGGAATCAAGATTAGAACTTTCATAAGGAAGAGGAGCAGAAGATATATTATAAATGTTAGGCTAAAAAAATAACCCTTAGAAGAGACATGATTGTAGTGAATAATACCATACACAATAAATTGATATCTCAAGATCATAGGGTAGTTCAAAAAACATAAGAGTTGATGAATTGTTGTCTCGTATCCTTGATAATGTTGAGCAATTTGATGGTATGCTTAAGGAGATGAGGGTTGATTTCTTATAGTTGAATAATAGAGTTAATTCTCATGCCGATTCCATCAAACAACTTGAGGATCAACTGATCCTACATTTCCAGAAATTGGAACCCAAGGTATCTGAAAATGGTGAAGCTAAGTTTGCAACAACTTTGAAGGCCGACTATGAAAAAAATTTCATGTTATTTCTTTATGGTTATCCTTGGCATAACCCAATATCTGTTGTGCCTGAATGTTAATAGAAAACTACTTTAACTTGTCCATATGGAACTTTTGCTTTGAAAAGGATCTGTTGCGGGTTGTATAACTTCCCCACGATGTTTCAATGTTGCATGTTGTCTATCTTTGGTGGCATAGTGGAAGATTCAATGGAAATCTTTACGGATGACTTCTCATCTATGAGCAATTCTTTTTAAACATGTTTGGCACACCTTGAGAAGGAACTTGAATGATGTGCAGAAACCAACTTTGTCCTAATATTGGGAGAAATGTAACTTCACTGTTAGGGATAGTATAATTTTTGGTCACAAGGTATCACAAAAGGATTGGAGGTCGAAAAGGCAAATATTGAGGTAATTGAAAATATACCATCACCAATCTTTAGAAAGGGCATTCGTAGTTTCTTTGGGCATGTAGGTTCTATAAAGATTCATCAAAGACTTCTCAAAAATATCACATCTATAATGCAAACATTTGGAGAAGGTAGTGAGATTCGTATTTGATGATGCATGTATGACAACCTTTACATGTTTGAAAGAGAAGTTAATCTCTACCCAGGTGATTATTAGTTTTGATTGATTAGCACCTTCGAGAATGATGTGTGGAGCAAGTGGTACGGTGTTGTGTGAAAGCAAAACCTAACAAAATATTCAGTCTGATTTACTTAGCCAACAAAAAACTGAATGATGCTCGATGTTATTACAGAGTTAGTGAAAAAAAACATCTTGTGGTGGTATGTGCCTTTGAAAATATACAAGCTGTACTTTCTAGGAACGAAAGGGGTGGTTCACACTGATCATGCAACTCTGCGGTTCTTAATTGCAAAGAAATATGCTAAACTAAGGTTGACAAGATGGGTGCTATTATTGCAAGAATTTGACTTTAAAATAAAGGATAGAAGAGGCTATAAGAATTAGGTGGCTGTTAATATCTAGGTTGGAGGGAAAATAAAGGACTAGTTTGAGTTAGACATAAATGACTTATTCTTAGATGAATGGTTTCATTGCAATACTATTGCCTGAGGACCTGAACTGCTATTCAAAAAAATGGTTCTTGTATGATGCCAAGTGATACTTCGCGGACGATCGATATTTATTTAGAGAATGTTCAAACCATATTATTGGGCGACGTCTTCTAGAAGAGGAACTCAATAAAATTCTAAACGCATGTGTTGCAACACTCAAAATGAACTAGGATAAACTATAGCCTATCATGTATTTATGAGTTAATAAGGTGTAAAAATGATGAATAATAACTTTAAAAGGTAGTTTGAAGAGTTTGGAAGTCAAGCCTTCAAGGAACGACCAAGACGTTCAGACACTAGTCTTATGTATGCTAGTGTGCCTTTGCATGTTTTATGTGTTTTTTGGAGTCTAAAATTAGTTTAAGGGATCCTAGCATCTATTTGGTAATTTTTAGGGTCGAAATATCCGGTTATGACTCCTTAGGGACAACTCTAAGGTTCCTTGAGGAGGACCCAAAAGTTGGGCGTGAAGCTGCCAAAGCAGCCCCAGTCGACGACCCTAATGACGCCGCATAAAAATAAGGCATGAATCCACTCTTAGTTGTGTGAGCTTATCCCCAACTTTGGAGATTCTCTGATCCAAAATGTACCCAGCAGGATGGGCCGTGGTACAAATGACGCCCAGTAGATGGTTGTCGTCGTTTGGTGCCTGCAATTCTGCAGAGTTGCTGCCAAGTGAGGGTGGATTGGGAAATTTACCCTACGTCCTAATTAAGTCCTATACGGTTATTTTAGTTCTTTTAAAGTATTTTAAGTTAGTTTATACACCTAAATATAATTTTAGACTTCACTTTTCAAAATCAAAACCCCTCTCCCAAACAAAACCCTCTCAAGACAACATTGGAACTTGAATCAAGGTGAAGCTAGGATTGAAGATTTTAAGTGGTTCTTAATCAAATTTCTTGGGTTTTCTTCTAATAAGATGTGGTAATTCATACTTGATTCTTGTTACATTCAAGGATCTAATCCAAAGGTTTTTTCAAAGGGTTTTACAATCCTAAAATCTCCTTTTTTAATTCTAAGCATGAGTTCTTGCTTGAAAAGGTTTAATGAATTCATTATGATTTTTTCAATATTAATTTATATATTTTTGTTCAAAAACTCCGTGAAGCCATGATCATCCTCATTCTCAAATTTTCGCTAAGGAAGTAGGTTTGATGAATTTGATTGGCCATTATTAGAATTGTTTTTATACTATGTTGTATTATGATTATCTACTGCCAATTATGCCTAATTATGATGAATTGTTGGAGAATTTAGTAAAGGTGATTAGGGGTTGGATGAAGGATAAGCTTACCTCAATTGTTCTTGTATTATTAAATTGATCATTTGTGGTATAGTCCACTTATGGTGGCAGTGTTTACTTGATGTATATGAATGTATATATGTAAATTGTTATTATGGCGTTGAAGGCATCGAATGTGAAGTAAAGTGATGTTATAATGTATAATCATAAAGATGTCTTATGAAAATATGAATTATTTTCTTGAATATACATTGTCTAATTGATGTATTATGTGATTATGAAGTAGGATTGTGTGTGGATTATGATGACTGTGGTATGATCATGATTAGGAGACAATGTTACGAAGGATGGTGATTATGTGGGAAGGACTTATCACATATACTCACACACACAATTAATAAACGAATGAAGCTAATGAAAATTTAATGAATAAGAGTCTATTTAAATGTTTCTCAATAGAACCCTAATTTAATAAAAAGTAGTGATTTTGGGGTGGGCACTCTTCGTGAGTTGAGATGTAGTGTCGAGTAGCAACCTCACCATTCCTAAGAGCTTTCGAATGAATGAACAATAGGTTGGAGGTTGGATCCTCTTTGTGAGTTGAAATGCAGTGTTCAAAAGTAACCTCATGCGATGAGACTCTTTGTAAGTTGAGATATAGTACTTAGGAGCAATCTCTTAACCCATAGCTATTGAATGTAATAAATGTATAAAACTAAGGATTTATGCTTAGCCCCGAGAGGATTTGACAAAGAGGTGGATACTCTTCATGAGTAGAGATGTTGTATCCAATGATCCTCTTGATATAAGTACTCTTCGTGAGTTGAGATGTAGTAATTATATGGAATATCCCTATCCCCTAACTATGCACCCACATAGGACTAGTTATTAGTGTTTCAAGTGTAGGGTAAAGAATGATCCTAGCTTAGGAAAGTTGGGATCTCTCATTCAGTAGGGGTTTATACCCGGATTGCATGTTATGCTCTCATGGTCTATGTTGGTCAAAGCTAGCCCCCACAAATAAATGTAGTGAACTAGGTCTTCCTAAGTGTGTACTACTTCAGGTAGGTGCTGCAATGTGCGCCATCTATGCATTTTACAACTATACATTTGGAGGGAATCTTGGTGTCTTCTTGTAATGAAAATGAATGAATGTGTTACTGTATGATGTTAATTAAGTAACTTGACTTTAAAACTTATTTTAGAAGGCATGTTAATCATATTTCTAATGTTTACGAAGGCTATGTAATAATTAAATGTAATATGCCTAGTCTAGCGTGATTCCTAAGAAGTATTAAGTGGGAGTAGTAGGATGGGATGCTACTTTCACATTGCACTAGTGTAATTTTGGGGTTGTCTTATTGGATGGTATTTATGTAAAGTCCTTAAATTCATGAATGTTTCCTCTAGTAATGAATGTTGACTTGTTGAATTCAGATGAAGTATCGTTATCTTTCATAGTCCTAAGGAATATTTAGGTATGTATTGAAGAGGTTGTATGGGCGGTCTCTTCATGTCATACCTAGGAGAGTCATATTCTTCTCTATTGCTAAGTATAGGTGGAAGGAAGTGAAGGTTTCTTAGAGGTGAAGCTTATAAAAAAGATTGTTTGCTCAAGTCTCTTGGTACGTCCTCATATTTTATAGGACGAGGATTTTATGATTAGTTTTCTTTCTATTAAAGACTTGTATTAGACTATGGGTTTCATTTCTACGCAAGGGTTGTGACCCTATGATATTAAGACATTTATATGATGGCTTGTGATGAGGAGACTTCGTTTCTTACATTTTATGAAAAGTTTCTTTTGGACTATATTATGAAAGTTTTAATTTCACACTACTTTTTACCTATGTGATGAATGAAAGCTAAGAGGCGTATACAAGACCTGCGAGAGGTCAAGTACGCCGCATCACGACTAGGGAGTTTTCTTGTGTAATGAAATCTTGGCATGCCTCACCATTTGGTGGTCATAATGCCTATACGTGAATTGCCCCTAATATACTTCAAAGTGACTACTATTGGAAAACCCTATGTAAAGATGACCATGAATTTGCCAAGATACGTACACAATGCCAAAATCAAAGCGGGGTGTTCAGATGAACTAAATTACCTTTAAATCCTATTCTAGAAGTTGAATTATCTGATGTCAGGAGGATAGATTTCATGGGACCGTTTGTGAGCTCGTTTAGAAATAAGTATTTTTTTGTTATGGTGGATTATGTTTATAAATGGGTGGAAGTTATAGTATAAGCCACAAATTAAGGGAAGAGCGTGGTTCAATTCATAAAGCGCTAAATCATTGCAAGATTTATCACCTCACATTCTATTATTAGTGATGGATGCTAACATTTTGAAGCCGGCTGTTGCATCATGATTAAATAAATTTTTGAATTAAAACATAAATTATAAATTCTTATTATCCACAAACGATTGACCAAGTTGAGGTTTTAAAAAGTAAAATTAAGAGTATCTTGGGTAAAGTTGTGAATGAAAATAGAACGGATTGGTCCCTAAAACTTGATGATGCCCTTTGGACGTATCACACTGCTTACAAAGCACCAATTAGTTTGTCTCCATGTCAGCTGGTTTTTTGGAAATCTTGTCACCTGCCAATTGAATATGATCATAAAGCACTGTGGGCACTATATCTGAATTGGGTGAATTGAGTGAGGGCATATGTAAGTTTGGCTTTTTACAACTAAAAACTGAAGAAATGGCATGACTCTAAGATCCTTAAAATATAAGTCTGAGTCAAAAGTTTCGTGTTTCATTAAAATTCTTGATTGAGACTCTTCCCAAGTAAGCTTAAGTAGAAGTGATCCAGTGAATTTAAAGTGACACCAGTGTTCACGAATGGGGCTATTGAAGTTTAAGGTTAGTAGGGTCGAATTTTGAAATTGAAAGGGTAGCATCTAAACCTTTATTTTGGTGAGTTTTATGAGATATCGATGATTGAAATGGGGTATTAAGATGATGTTTGAGAGCATGTCCACTTCGTGACATAATTTTAAATAAGACGCTTGTTGGGAGGCCACCCAAGCTTTAGTTGTTTCTTGAATAATATGTGTTGTTTGTGTAGGTCTGTCACGACCCAAGGGTACCCCTTAGATGTAACAAGGTGTATAGCACTCCGAGAGGCCTCATACAAGACACTTAGAATATCATAAGATAATGTAATAGAAGTGAGTGCCAATTTAAAGTTTTTAATACAATTGAATTCTTTTATAAAAACGAGTAAAAGTCTAACATTAGTGTCTCAAACCATGTAAAAGACACGATTAATGTCTTAGGTCACAACCCATATAATAGTCTAAGACATAAAAGAGAAAGAAAATAAAATATATGTGGTGATCAAGTCCTCGAAAACAATGAGGATTCACCAAAATTTCACTTCTTTAGTTAACAACGAAGCTAGCCAAGAGTGTGTGAATACATATCATCGGACCCTACATTTGGTAGAATGTAGGCAAGAGTATACATTAGTAGAATCAAGTACTAATATGATGTCAAGCATAAACAACATATCATAAGCATTAGTCAAAATAATACATAAAACATAAGAACAATAAGGACATAATAAGCATCTTAATGAAAGAGGAATACTCCCTTAAGAAATCTCATTTAACCTTAGCCACGACGTAGGTATCCGCCTCCATTCAAGCTTACATAGTGAAAGGAATATCTAGAGACATTCCTAGGAAATCCAGTTACAAATATAATCTAATAAGTGATACTTACTATTAAATACACGAGGATTCGCCTCATACCTAGCTTTTAAAGGTTAATGGGTATTATCCTCTTGCACTACTTATTGTTAGGTCACGGGTACCCGCCTCCACAATCTCATCATATGGTACAAACACTCTCCTCTACATCATTTCATAATAATCATGGGTACTTGCCTCCATGTCCATTCATCATATTAAGAATGTGGGGAATCACCTCTTGTTCCATTCTATGGAGTATGGGAATCACCTAATATCCTTATGTATGGAGGTAAAGGGTAATCGCCTCTAGCCTCATAAATCATTAAGCATTTTAGTCTAGACTCATTTTAGGTGAGCAATACTTTCAATCTAGAATAATTTATGTGAGTATAACTTTCACAATCATTCAATCATGCTTATCAATTATTTATGGGAAGTATCCCTTTCATACTACAACATCAATAATTCATGAATCCTCTAACATAAAGAGTGCCTCTCTCATGGCATCAAATCCAATTATATTAATTTAACCATAAAATAATAGGATAGGAATGGGTAATGTCAATTCATCCTAAATACATGAAATCACATAAATTCAGATCACTATCCACTCAATTGGATCAACATTCATCAGAACACACAACATTTTAAGAAACCTTCACTATACTTTGGGAAAATTATTTATCAAATTGTGGAAATATAGGGAACTCCATGAGTGGAATGATCCCATGGACGAAAATCTATAATATCTTAGTCACAATGACCACAAAATCTTGAAGATTGCGGTACTTGACCTTGAATAGCTCTAATTTCTTACTTCTTCTTCCAACTTCTACAAAGAATTTTGAGAGGCATTTTGGGTTTTCTTTTGGATTTTAAGAAAATAATTTTTTTTGGTAAACGACCCTTGTGGTGGGTCAGGGGCGGAGCAACACCCCCAGGCCTTATCATTTATTATAGTAAAAAATATTCATGGAGGCGGACATAAACCTTACCTCCTATCCTATGGTGGGTATATAGTTAATTTACCTACTAAGGTTTATCAACTTAATTCCATACATTGTGTTGTAATCTAATAAAACTAACCACCTAGAGAGGACTCCTCTCATAATACAAAGTTCTAAGAATACATGAATAAGGGAGGCTCTCCCTTTACAAGAAAAGTTAATTGAAAAAGATAACCTATTCAACTACCTATAATTGAACAGATTTTCAATCTATCCTTGCCATTATTCCATTGTTATCTTATTGAATACTATGGTGGTTGCTTAATTCTCTTCAGCTTTCTTCTTCTGAATAATTACATTCCCATTTTCTCTAATATGTAACTTCCTCGAATTGCTCCAACTAGTTGTTGAGAAGTGTAGAAATGTTGTATAATATCCAGCTTGTGACTCCATTTAGCTAGCAGATCAGCAGTGCCATTTGCTTCCATATAGACATGCTTACATTGAAAGTATTCCATCTTGTTACTGAGTTCTTGAATTTGTTGGACTGCTTGTTGACATCTCCAAGGTATACAAATTGTATTAGTTATCCATTTATACAATAATTCAGAATCTACTTCCAAAATAATCTTCTTGTAACCATGTTGATCACACCAGTTGAGTCCATACAAGGCAACTTTGATCTCTGCAAAATTGTTAGTTCCAAAACCAAAAGTAATAGCAA
This sequence comes from Solanum chilense, assembly GCA_032847665.1. NCBI lineage: Eukaryota > Viridiplantae > Streptophyta > Magnoliopsida > Solanales > Solanaceae > Solanum > Solanum chilense. Next base: position 36,856,112 of record CM064969.1, on the reverse strand, counting down.
ACGCATAAATCAATTTACCTTGATGATCCCTTAATATTCCCCCTCCACCTATTTGGCCTGAATTGTGTATTGCACTTCCGTCAGTGTTTAGTTTGTATATGCCTATTGCTGGTTTTTCCCAACTAACCTTGGTTACCTTAAGCTGTTGTTGACAGGATCAGCAATGCTGATCAATCTTTCCCAGCTAGGCTGCCATGGTATGTTAGGAAAAGCTACATGTATAGCCTGCATGATATCTTTAAAAATAGAATATTCCACTCTTTTAATACTTGATTGTTTGCCCCCATATTTAACAGAACACATGTTTTTCCACAAATTCCAACAAATACAGTTAGGTAAAATGTGAAAAATTAATTTTTGTACCTCATTATGTATTGGCAGGCTTCTCCAGTGTAGTAATAGACTTCTTAGATTTGTGTTTCCAGTTCCTGCTCCAACTCTTGCTGCATGAAGTTTCCAAATATATTAAGCAAAGTTTCCTGTAATTAATATATGATTGATATCATCTTTTCCTTTTCTGTAACAGCAATAACAGTCAGCCTCCTCTTTTCCAAATTTCAGCATACTTTCATTTGTTGGTAACTTGCCCCTCAAAGCTCTCCAAATAAAGAAGGAGACTTTGAATGGAACATTCTTATGCCATACACAATTATTAATGGGGTCAGTAACTTTTTACTTTCTAATAACTTATCCAAGCAGATGATATTGTAAACTGACCCTTATCCTAAGGCATCCAATTTGCAGAGTCTGAAATTCCTTCATTATATTGGATCTTGAAGTTAAGAATAATAGGTACCAATAGTGGAGGTACATGTTTTCTGATGGCCCTCTCATTCCATTTCCCAGCTTCAATAAAATCAGCAACATGAATATTGTTTAAACTAGAAACCTTGTCACAGTAATTAGCTAAAGCTCCATCTCACAACCAATTATCCCACCAGAAACTACAATTCCCTGAATGAATCTTCCAATTAATATGACTTTCCACTTCTTGTCTATTTCTAGTAAAATACCTCAAAACCAGTGAGTCCCTTGTATCATATTTTTTTGCCAATATATTAGCTCTTTGACAATACTTTGCTTTTAAAAATTGACTGCACAAAGACTTTTTAGTTCTAAACTCCCACTATTGTTTATATTGAAAGAATATACACAAATCTTCTTACAGTCTTACACCTATGCCTCCCTCCTTAATTGGATAAGCTAAGCTTTCTGAAGATGCCCAATGATAATTCTTCCTTTCTTTATCACTGCCCTAGAAAAAGTCAGCAATGACACTTTTAATATATTTGAGGGTAGTCTTAGGTGGAGATATGGCTGCCAAAGTGTGAATAGGAATTGACTGCAATACATGCTTCACAAGAGTAATTTTTCCTCCAAAATTTAAGATCTTTGATTGCCAACCAGCTATCCTTTTGATAATTTTTTCGACCAAATCAGAATAATAAATGATTCTTTGATCCCCAATATATAAAGGACAACCTAAGTATATAATAGGGCTATGCTTCATACTAAAACCGGTTTCCTGTTTTATCATATCTATTATCTCTTGTTTAGTATTAGCTGTTACCATGAATAAGCTTTTATCCTTGTTCAATTGCTGATCACACACCTTTTCATAATCCATTATAGTCTTCATTATGAGTTGTAGGGATCTTCTTCTAGTGGAAGTGAATATGATTATATCATCCACAAAACTTAAATGATTTATCTGTGGCCCTCTATTCTCCATTTGAAAAACTCTATACAACTGATTTTAATAAAGCATATTAAGCTGTCTTGATAAAACCTCAGCACCTAAAATAAATAGGGCGGAGATAAAGGGTCTCCTTATTTAAGCCCTCTAGTTGAGTGAAAGAAACCATGTCTTTTGCCATTGATGACTATGGAATACCAATTGTTACTCATGATTCTCCATATTCTATCAATGAATAATTCACCAAATCCTAGTTTCCTCAATACTAAACAAGTATAAGACCATGATACTCTATCATATGCTTTTACCATATCAAACTTGATCACGACATTATTCCCTTCTTTGGGTAATTTTGTACAATGAATAATTTCTTGTGCCAACATAATATTTTCAGAAATACTCCTTCCTTTTACAAATCCAGATTGATTATCTGAAATAATAGTTGGTAAAATAGGAGCCAGCCTAGTACTCATAATCTTAAAAATAATCTTGGTAGTAAAATTACTAAGACTAATAGGTCAAAAATCCTTAAGCTTGTTAGGATGATCCACTTTAGGTAGCAATATAAAACATGCATGAGTCATGTAGTTAGGCATACCATATCCATTAAAAAAAGTGTGTACAGCAGTGAGAAGATCATCTTTAATAATATCAAAGCATACTTGATAAAATTTACCCCCAATACCATCAGGTACAGGAGCAGAATTTGGATTCATATGCATCACCACCCTTCTCAATTCCTCCAAAGTAGGTATCTTTTTCAACTCCATATTTTGTTCAGTAGTAATTATATTAGGAATACACTGTAAACACTCCTCCCTTATTTTCTCTGTTTTACCAGTGAACATCTTTTAATAATAATCACAAGCTTCACTTGCTATATTCTCCTCCCCTTGAATCCATTCACCACTTTCAGACTCAATCTTATGAATAAACATTCTTTTCCTTCTTCATCTCATTACTGCATGAAAATATTTAGAATAGGCATCACCTTCTTTTAACCAATGAATCTGAGTTTTTTGTTAAAGAATATCATACTCACCTTCAGATATCTTATATATTGAGCATTTACAAAATGCAACTTCTATCCGTTTTCCTTATTATTATCATGCAGAGTAATTTCCTGAGCCCTCCTAACCATCTCTTCAAATTTCTTAACCTTTATAAAAACATCTCTATATTATTTTTTTTACCAATTTCTTAGAGTAGCTGTTAATCTCCTCATTTTAGTATGTAATATCCACATAGGATTTCCTACAACCTTTCTTTTCCAACAATTTTCAACAGTCTGTAAAAAAAAATTCATTGTCTGTCCAACAATTAAGAAATTTAAAATACTTAATCACTAAATCCTTAATATTACTCATTTCCATCAGTAATGGACAATGATCATATCCCACTGATGGAAGATGAGTGATATTAGTTTGAGGCATCTTTTCCAACCACTTATCATTAGCCAAACCCCTATCTAACCTTTTTCAAATTCTAGCATCATTCTTCCTGTGATTACACCAAGTGTATGGCTGACCATTATATCCCATATCCACTAATTCATAAGATTCAATAAGGTTGATAAATTCAAAGCTTTTATTTATGTTGTATTCTCTACCACCCTGCTTTTCTTGTGTAGATGAGATCACATTAAAATCACCCATTATACACCAAGGATGATCAGGTTCAGACAACTGTAACAAACTATCCCATAAAGGTCTCCTCAAATGATCCTTACATTTTGCATATACCTAAGTGATGATAAATTGATCGCTACAATCATCATGATTAACTTCACAAGTTACATGTTGTTGATTCATTTCCACCACCTTACATTTGACCTCACTAGAAAAGAATACCCAGATTTTTTTATTAGAATTACTATAACAATAATCCATTAACAACTTCATTCTATAAGACTCCATTGAGATTGGTTAGAAAAAGGTTCTAAAATAGCAATCATAGATAGATTATAAAGTTTTCTAAGATTTATCAATCTTTTAAGAGCACCAAAGGTGTTGATGCTCCTAGCATTCCAACAAATAAAATTAATCATTATAAACCTCTACTCCTAGCTCTAGTATTAGGTTTACTAGTACTGGAATTTTTAATTTGCTTTGCTATTTTCCTACCCCTTGGTGACAGCCCTTGCTTCCCAGTAACCTCTCTAACATCCTCAACATTAGAGCTAGGAAGCATAGGACCTTGTCGATAGTGATGTGTAGTACTTATTTCTTCCCATGCTTCTATACCTTCTTTCTAAAGATTGAGTATCTGCATCATACTCATCTTCAGAATCTGGTGCCCCATATTCATCAAAATAATCCTCCTTATCCTTTTGACTTAAGGAATCTTGGCCTGTATCAATTTTATTTTTTTTCTTTTTGGTTTACTTAGAATTATCAATATTGGTTTTATCAGGAGGTTCCCTATCTTCAATTATAAGAAACCCCTGTTCATACACTTTTTCTTTTCCTTTAGCTTATCTGTCCTTATCATATCTATTATCCTCCTGACAATATCCAACCTCACCTCCAATAGCTACTCCAGTAGAAACAATATCAACATTTAAGGGAGTATGGGTAGGAAGCATAGTTTCAGTACCTGTTATATTTAGAGAAACTTGTTGATAACCACTTTGTTCTATCCTGTTTACCTGATCTTCCCTCCTATGTTGCCCACTGATTTCCTCTCTATTAATATTACTTCCTTCAACATAAGCCTGCCCTTTATTTTTCTGTTGTAACCTGTTTATATTTGAAATATCCTGCTGCCTTTGTTCATGTTCTTGATCTGTTTGTTCCTCCCTTTCTTCTCCAATATTTGTGACTTCATGAACATCTAGATCAATATATGTATTTTTTTTGGGAATAGAAACCATACCTGTTTGTACTTGTTGTTGCTGAACTTCCCTATCTGCATTAAAATTTACTTGGTGATTATTATTCCTCCTTCTCTGTGTTTGCTATTCATCTTGCTGTAATTGTTGTTGGTTTGTTTGACCTTGATTTCTTTGTGGATGAAATTCCACTTCCTTCTGCCTGTATCAATGTTTCTAGCTATCTGCATATCTTTATGACCATTATTAACATTGTCTTTCCTAGTTTTATTTTTATCTAATTCTTTCATTCTTTTATTATCTTTATCTTTTTTCTTAATTATACAACCAGCCTCTTTACGACCCTGATGCTTACAAAAAAAACAGTAATCAGGAATACTATCATAATCAATTTTTTTGCCATCTACCATCAATGATATCTTCCCCTATATAACCCATCCAAATATGAGGAGGTATCTCTTTAGTAAGATCAACCTGAACTTTAACTCGAGCTTGACTACCTCTTGTTTTATTTATTGAAGCAAAATCTAAGTAAAGAACTCTACCAATAGGGGATAACAAACTTGTAATAAATTCTTTATTATAACAATGCCAAGGTAATTCAGGAAGAGAGACCCAAATAGGAACTAAATGAGTCTCTTCATCAGGTTTAAAAGAAGGAGTCCATGCCTGAATTCTCATAACCTGCCCAACTATGGTCATCCTTTGTTTGGTCCAAACCATGTTGTAATCTAATTCATTCTCTAAGTTTATGTAAACATGTCTTGAATTGAAATGAGCAATCTTAACACCCCCTGATAATTGAGTTTGAAGAATAAAGTTTTTGCTAATCAATTCAACTCTAGGCATAGTATAAACAAATTTACCAATAAGAGTATATTTACAAGCAGCAGCCAAATCCTTAATCACTTCATCTTTAACATAAAGAACAATAGGAAGACCCTTTTCGTAGTGATTTCAGGTTCTGTTAATCCTATCAATCTCCTTCATCGAGCCATCATAATTATAAGCAATGTTAGTAAGATTGATGTTACCTTAGACATGTTCTGATCTACTGATATGCATCGCAGATTTAGAAGAATCACCAGAATGCCTATACATTGAAGGATGAATGGCTTCCATCAAACCTTGATTTCATTCTGTTGTATCTCCAGTATTTGCAGGTCGTTGATAATCAAGATTTCCTTCTTTTTCTTTGTTCGAAATGGCCATATGCTGATGTTGTTGAACAAATCAATTATCTTGATTCGTCCTCTGCGATTCTTGCTGCTGTTGACCAGATCGAATTTCTTGTTCTTGAATCATAATCTGCGATTCGACAAGCTCTCCTTCTTTTCTTGATTCAGTAATTTGAACTCCCCTCGCCTCCCCAATTTTTTGATTATGCGCTTTGAGTACATGAGACGATTCACCATTACCAGTTCCTTTTCTAATTTACTCCGATTGGGATATACTTTGAGACGATTGCGCTGTTTCTCTCACCTGCGATGTGCGCCTTTCCAATCCCGCCTGTTCATCTACCATCGGTATTTCTCCTTCCAAACCACTAGTTTTTTGACCTATTTCATATTTGTATCGCGATTCATCCATATCAGCCTCCACTGTAGCAGTATGGATCGCCTCTTCCCTCAACTGCGAAGAGGTGGACAATGATTCCGTCACTTTGTGTATTAATGACTGCACAGTAGGATTCCGCACCACTGTAGATGGATCTGGAGGCCTAAATCGATCATCTGCTGGTATTCCAGCCATCCCCAAACTCAAAAATTCCTAATGAATTAGCTGATCAGCTAATTGTTGCAATGATTCCTTGAAAGAATTCTAGAGAGAGAAAATTGAATGGGGGATTTTGGGGGTTGAAATTACTTATATAGTTGTTTTAGACTTAGTCAAAACTACACCAGTTCAATTTGATTAAAACAAGGAAAAAACTTTAATCTCTCATTTAACCGTCCTAACAGGCCCACCTAGGAGACACCACCAATGGACCATGGACAAACCAACAGTCCATCCTGATCTAGCATGGTCTTGAAAGAAAATTTAGGCCATCATTGACTCCCCTAACAAAGGGATGTGGAGCCATGCACGCGGCATGGGTCCTAGACGTGGTTCACATGTTTCAGTTAGTTTTCATGGTGACCATCCACGAGGCTCACCGACGGAGCGTGATTGACCTCGTGGATGACACGTGGAAGTCCTAAAAATATTGCAAAGCTTTATTGTTAGGATATGAGGTGTTACATTATCATCCCCTTGGGATCATTCGTCCTCGAATGATATTTTACACTTGTTTCTTGACAAATCTCATGACTAGTAGCCCATCATACATATACATATCTAAATGCACAAAAATGGAGAGCAAACCTCAACTCCAAGATAGACATACTCAATTTACCATAATTGAGTAGGAGCTATATATAAAAATCAAGTACACATGAAATCTAAATATTTCTCATGTTCAAGGAGGAACTATCATCTCCAACTCAAAAATAATGTTCTGCACAATCTCATGGAGCTCATATGCAATCCATACTCAATACTTAACAACACAAGGAAAACAATTCTTAAACGCCATTTTATTTAAAGGCATAAACTTTTTCATGAGCATGCAATTTAAGGAAATGTGGAAACACATAATACACACATGACTCCAAACATAAGCAGGACAAGAAGAACTCATTACCCCAAGCTATAATAGGAGGAATAAGATGAGGATATCCGGACATCATATCGTCCTCGACAATCCAAGTAGCACCATAAGCTAGGTGGTTTCTCCATAACACATTAATAGAAGAAACCCCTTTAATCCTCAACCTATTAACTTGTTGATCTAACTGGAACTTCTTCATAAGAAACCTTTTATTTCACTTCTAACCCTTCTAGGGAAATTATGGATGTCCAATATCCAACATACTTTTTTAAAATAGAGACATGGAAAACCATATGCGCTGATGTTATCTTATTTTTGACAATCAAGTTCATGTGCAACCTTTCTAACATGTCTCACAATTTAATATGGGGATTCAAAATGGGGAATAAGTTTCTATTTCTTTAGAAACCTCATTTTACCCTTTATGGGTTAGATTTTCAAGTAAACCCAACAAAGCACATGAAATTCATTCTCTCACCTTCTATTACCCGCATAAGACTTTTGTCGACTTGGGCCATTCTCAACCACTCTTTAATTAGTCAAATAATCTCAATAGCCTCATGAAATAACTCAGGTCCTATCAAAGAAACCTCATCCACCTCAAACCATCCTATATGATATCTAGAAATCAAACGATAAAGAGCCTCAAGTGGTGCAATATCAATACTGTATTAGAAGTTATTATTATAGGAAAATTAAATCAAGGGCAAAGGGTAATCTCAATTTACCTTAAACACTATCACTCTAGCCCTCAACATGTCTTCCAAAGATTGTATTGTTCTTTCTGCTTGCCTATCGAATTGGGGTGAAAAGTTGTAGAAGCTTAACATTTGTGCCAAGACCCTTTTGAAAGGACTTCCAAACTATTGAAGTAAATTGAGTACCTCTATTAGAGATAATAGACAAGGGAGCTCCATGAAACCTTACCATCTCTCTCAACTATAACTCAGCATAATATTCCTCCATATAGGAAACCTTAACTGCAATTAAGTGGGCCGACTTCGTCATTCTCTCTACTATAACCCAAATCAAATCATATTGATGTATACTGTGAGGCAATCTAATTATAAAGTCTATATTCATGTCTTCCTACTTCTAAGTAGGAATGATAATATCTTTTTATAAATGTTCCAATCTTTGTTTCTCAACCTTCACTTGTTGGGAATTAGAACATTTAGCCATAAATCCCGGAATATCCTTCTTAATCCCATTCAACCGATAGATCTCTCACAAATTATGGTACATCTTGGTGTCTCATGGGTGAATAGAATACTCAGAACGATGGGCTTTTGACAAGATCTGTTCCCTCAAGTCATCAACATTTGAAACAGACAAACGAACTTGGTACCTTAGATAACCATCTCCCTCATAGTTTAAATTTTTCCCTCATGGGTTGAAGTCTCTATAGACTTTTTTATGACCACAACTTTCAATTCAGTTATGGTACAATAAAAATATTGCTTTCCTTTAACATCAACCAATAAATGTGACTCAAAGCCATTATGGACAATAACACAACCATTGGTGGAATACACTAGTTGAACTTCCAATTGGGCCCAACCTATGAACATATCAAACCAACTGTTTTATCTCATCATAGTACCATGCATAATAGACTAAGGGCATCCGCCACCACATTCGCACCGCCGTGATCGAGAAAACCCATATCATAGTCTTTCAATAGCTCAAGACACCTTTTTTTGCAAATATTTAGATATTTTTGGGTGAACACATTGTCATGAACCAAGCCTACACTCCAGATGTAACATGTTTTACAAGACTCCGAAGAGCTCCATACAACCTCATAACATTCATAACATATGACATAAGTAAATGGTATGAAAATATAAACATATATGCATACAATAGAAGTCTTTATTTAAAAACAGCGGAAGTCTAAGTTTGTGCACATGGTCATTTAGGACAACTTGAATCAAAACTCGGGTCAAAATCTCTCAGCATAGTCTGAAACGTAAAATGACATTAAAGAAAATAGAAATAAAAACTCTCATTCTTGAATCATGAGGACTGGCCCACTTGGTTTGGAGAGAATGAATCAAAGATTTGAACAGTAAAAGTCACCTTAAGATCGGGAAATCACACTTTGCAAAAATATAGAGGAAATATTGGTTAGCACAAAAATGTACCATGCATAATATCCATATAAAAATCATGCTAAAAAAACGTTTTGGTTAAAAAAACCATGACATATACCATGTTTGAGAAACATCATGAACTATAATGTAAAAGGTATAAGATACAACCATAATCATCATGTAAGCCATTAAAACAAACAGAACCATCCCTAGGTAACCCAAAGTTATACTTGTGGAATAGAGGAATGGCACCCCATACTGCCATTCATACTAAGTACAACTGTTAGACCACCATAGACATTTTCACCATTATTCATCCTCATTTTTAGTCAATAATCATGGACAAGAAACATTCACATTTAATAATTCATGACATGGAAATAATTCATAAGAACATTTCCAAGTTAAGCATTTATTTTTACATTTAAGCCTTAAAGTCAACATTGTCATTAGCATGAAATGACCACCACCATTAAGTCTACCAATTCAAGGTACGTTATTAGGATATCTCATTCAATCCTGCGAAAAGGGAAACCATCATTACGTCTACCGGTTCAAAGTTCATCATTTTTCATAAACTCAACATGGAAGGGATATAACCATTAGTTCTACAAATTCAAGAGAAAGCCTTACAATACTTCATTAATCATTTATAAAAGGGCTACCATCATTAGGTCAACCCATTCAAGGTACATTATTGAATACATGAAAGGGCTACAACTATTAGGTCTATCAATTCAATGTTCAATAAGTCAAGATACATAAGTTACACAAGAAGAGGATGTCCTAAGACTACCAATTCAAGGTATATGAATAAAGATCAGTTTCAATCACACAAGAAGAGGATGTCATAATCCTACCTATTCAAGATGTATTATTACATTGAAAAAACCTTTTACAATATATGATCATCATTAAAAAGTATATAATGGATAATAACCTTTAAATAATATCACAATTTCATTGTAGTCATGTTCACGCTACTTCCATTGAAATCACAAAGCATATACATGAGCATCATGATTACATAACAATATTCATAATTTTACCTTAAAGGAAGAAGAATTATAATTGACCAACACACATAAAACTGCAATAATAGGAATGGATATTGACATGACTCAATAAAATCAATAAATCTAGAGATAATCTCTTCACATTCTTCACAGGTAATCAAACTCAATAAATATAGATATAATCTCTTCACATGCTTCAATAGGTAATCAACCGACATCATGAAGTCACAATTCAGTAATATAGCAAATTCATTGGTTCTTTAGGGAATTTCATCGTAAATCAAGAATTTAAAAAAACTATCAAAATCCATCATAAATCAACCATTATAATTGTGTTGAAAAAAAACCCATAACTTAGATTGAAACCCTGACTTTTGGGGACATTAGATGCTCTGCAATCTAGTTTTGAAGGGACTCTATGGGTGAAATATCCACGTAGATGAAAAGGAACCATACCTTATTAAGATTAACTCACAAAGATGAAGACAAAAGTTGTTTAGTGACCCCTATACTTGATCTTATTCTTCTTTAATAGAGTTTTAGAGATAGAAATATTTTGAGAGGAGTTGGTCATTATTCTTGGGTTAAGGAATTATGAATTGTAAAATGGGTGGTTAATGACTTATGAGGTCTTAAATATGTATAAATAATTTATATATAAAATGACCGCACCTCAAACTAATCTTAAAATGAATTTACCAATTTACTCTCTACTTTGCCGAACATGGGACATATTACAGGTGTTAGTCACAACCTATGATCCATTAATCGTGAGTGCATCTACGCCACGTCCTGATAGTTGTGGGTGGGTGGTATTCAGATCAGTTTTCCATTGTTTTACCCATGAGGCAACCCCACGAGGAGTGGATGGACCTACATCCTAAGTCCCATCGGTAGGTCTCAATTTGTAGGTAGTTTGGGCAGTTTTTGGGGGTTAGGCTTTAAGGTCCTCCTCAAGGACCCTTGGTTGGTACTAGGGTGGTCGTACCTTGACTTGTAACCCCTAAAACCCTCAAAAGAATCTCATAAGACCACTTTACCCTTCTAAACCCCACATCAAACTTAACAACTGAGATGTAAGGATCTAGTTTCACCTACAATTTTTTCCGAGGCATTACATTATCTCCCCTTGGGAACATTCGTCCTTTAATGTCACTTCTAAGTATTTCTCAGAATTATAGACTTAATACTAGCATCCCATTATGCATTAAACATCAAAACAATGTGAAAAAGAAGGAAGAAACATAAAATCCATATCAATATATTCAATGCAACAAAAAGAAGTAGGAACTGCATCTACAAACCCATTATCGATGAAAACTTCAACATTTGTCATATCATTGGAGTAATTACCATCTCCAACTCAAATCATGCTCATGATAAAATCATGAAGCAATTATGAAATTATACTCAAAAGCACGTTTAAGCATATCCAATTATTCATCTTATGAAGCATACATGAAACTAATACTAAATTCACATCAACATGAGGAATAAAAATCATGAAAACTCATTTTCTCATTATACATGAATTCATCAAGAAGATGCATAACATAGGGATACCATGGAAACACATAATCATACATGACTCCAAAACATGAAAAAAGGCATAAAGAACTCTTTGTCTTAGGAATGAATAGGAATAGAAAAATCATATATGGATATGGGAGCTCTCAACAACCTTGACTTCTAAACATACCATATCCCCCTTATGGGTAAACCTATACTCAGGCTAATAACAAAATAAAATATGGACCTTAATAAGACATTCATCTCCCTATTGTTTCTCTTACGTTTGGAATCCTCAAATTTGTTTAGTGAACACCATAAGTCTAGAGATATTCATCTCATCATCGATCATTGCCGTACGAAATTCTTCCTCAACTAAGTTGAACAAACCATTCACATATCTACTCCCATGCCATTCCTAGGATTTGACACAAAAGATGGACCATACTTATACAATATGGTAAATTTCAAAGAATGCTCTTGAATATTCATGATTGCTTGCCTAAGATTGATATTCCTCCACCTTAGATTCTCTCTTTTCATGGGGAAAGAACCTATAAAGGAATTCTTTCTTAAACAACTCCCAATCTAAGGACCCGCTCCTACCGGCCTATTACTTTCCCATTGAGTAAACCAAACTTGGAACTCTATTTTTTCTACCGAATTCACCCAGTAACATCAAGTATCATACACACATCAACCACAAATTCTTTGGGATCCTCTACCACCTTATAATAAATAAACACCATAAGGTTCATCTAAACAAAATCTCTCAACCTAGAAGCCGTATGCCTCACATTAGGGTTAACATGAGTCTCAACACACCTATTAGATTGGACCGTCATAGCTTGGGCTTGAGTACTTACAACTTGAGCCATCATTAGAAAAGCCGACCTAACTTCTCCATCCGACATGGACTAATGATTAATTGGAGCTTGATTTCCTTGAGGAACATAAGGGACTTGAGGAACTTGTTGATTCACATTCTCCTCTTCCACATATGTAGCATTAACCCTTAGTTTATTCATTTTCTAAACATAGAAGAGAAGGGTTAGGAAATGGACTTTTAAAGAGTTAAACGCTATGGCCGGACTAAGTTAATAATGCTATCTAAGAAACCAAATAAAATTCTAAGAGTCAATGATCGTTAGTGAGTATATCCCAAGATAATGAGTTGGGCTAGAATCCGACAAGGAGTGGTACATGTTTAAGGTTCAATAGGAAAGTGTGAGAATATTCAAGTCATCCATAAAAATAGAAATTTATGAATAAAGACATAATTCAAATCAATGGGTGACACCAATGTCAAATAAGCGGTTTTGGTTTGAAATTATGAAATTCAATAACAACCAACATAGGAATCACAATAATGAGGTGGGTTCTTGGGATGTGATTCAGTTTTAGGCTAATACAGACAAATGGGTGATTAGAGTTGTTAGGAAATAACTTTAAATTAGTGAATAATATATACTCTATAGGGTATAAACTTTTTCTCAAACAAATTTACCCCGAATAGGGTTTATTTCTCTCAAACATCAATAAGAATAAAAAAAAGAACAACGTATGGTTTAGTCCATTCACTCTCTTGAGATGAATGTGTTGAAAAAGGTTTAGGATACACTCTCTCAAGCTGAAATCATGACAACCTAATACTCATAGAACATTAATCAATAATCTTTGTTTTAAAACCTTCTTTCGAGCAAGCAAAAAACACGAAGGAAGAACTGCCTTTGAAACATCAATTCTGTAAATTAAACCATAGTTAATGATTAAGTAACAATTAGCAATAACTATAAGCTAAATCATCCCATGATCACATATTCAGACCCAAGAATATGGTTTTAGAAACAATATAGTAAGATAAAAATCATTACTAAATTGTTTTTCGATCAAATAAATAAGACTAATTTTGTCCTTACGATGCTCCAACTTTAACAAACTCAAAGACCCACTTTTAATTTCTCAAAAGTGAAAGATATCAATTCTTCAATGCTAAGGAAAACTTAGTCTGCATATTTATAGTTCAAGCTCAAAATTTACTCTAATGAGTGTTTCAAATAAATTTGATTTTGAAAACGAAAAAATTTATTCAAAACTTAATGTTTTAAAAATTTACTTTTAATTGCCAAAATAATATTTTGTGAAGGACCATTCAGCGTACTAAGTCAGGCTTGCTAATCTGCTCGGTGCTTTGACCTTCTGTCAATCTCTGTCCCTTTCTACCTATCCCTTAAGCTTGATCAAGTGTGTAACTTTGGGCAATCCAACTTTGCATTGCAGAATAACTTGGAGATTCGCCGACTTCTCCTTTCTCTTTCAAACTTGGTGTCATCCTTCAGGGCTTGGCACACTGGAAGGTAAGTCTCCCAAGAGGCAAGTGGTCTGCACTAAAACGTGCATATCCAAGTCAGGCGCCCCGTCCCTTAATTTAATTAATGAAGACAAAAACTCAGAGAGTTACCTAACTTACGTTGCTTCGGGCACAAAAACACTACCGAGAGAAACATAAATCACTAGGGGAATCCCCCCAGAATGTGAACCTCGACATAGTCACTGCCTTTTAGTATGATGAGTAGCGCAAACTGATCGTCTCACTAACTGGGGCTGCCTCTAGTTCAAAGGGTTGATCAATGTCTTTATTTGAGTCCACGACTTTTTCAAGCTCTAGATCTGCACAGTCCTTAGGGTCTGAGTTGGCCCATGCATCCACTCCCAACTCTTTGGAAGACACCGGATAGGGGGATGATGAACAAAGAGCCTCATATGATAAGGCAACTAGCTCAGAAGCTGCAATCAAACACCAAACATATGATCCTTCTCCGGTAGACGATGAATCTAACATGTGGTGTGTGGAAAGGCAATAGAAAATATACAGAGATGCCAAGATAAATAATTAGAGGGGGGTGATGGCCCTATTGAATACTCATGAATGATGAGTTCTCACATGGAGACTACACACAGTGCTTGAGCTGTACCAACTATTCAATCTCAAAAAGTGGGACTAGATGGAAAAGTACACGGGCATATACAAATGAGGAGATTTTGTGGGAGTTCTATGCTTCAAATGCTGCCACTCTCAAAGGGTCTATCCATATGTGGGACAACCTGTAAAACACGACCCTCTCACTTCCACAATGGTCCAAGAATGTCGGGTACACATCTCACAAGCCACCATTAGCCAATTTCTATAAGGCCACACCGCTGGTCCAGACTGAGGTCTCAACATCGTGGACTTTGTTACATATGGAACATAGTCCGGGGAGGTCATTTTAAGAGGAGTGCCAAAAAACGAGAGACAGTAATAATGTGGCTAACCCAATACATTACTGCATATGGTGAGCAGGCTGATTGGGTCACAACATCCCGAGGGGGCATAAGGAAGTCTATTCTGAACTTTATGCCAAATTATTCTAGTTGTTGGTCCAAAGTAGAGTACCATACACAAAGGCCGACCAACACTCACGTGGGATATGGTAGTCATGTTGGAAACACTAGTAGCAGGTTTGGAGATTGATTTTGCCCGGATGATGTTGGCAGAGATATATGAGAGGGCATTCAAGACCTCCGCTGCTTACCCTTTTTCTTGTTTGATCTTTCAGATGTGAAGGTACTCTAGAGCGCTGATCTGGCACTATAATAAACTAATTCGACCAATCGGGACGTAATATATACGTCGCATCACAAATGAGTCTAATATGGTAGAAACTCGATGAGAACCCTGGGTCAATGTTCCTTTTTTGGGTGAATATCATGTAGACATAGTGGATCACACACAATATATTGACCCCTCCATGCCAGAGCACGCCGAACCCAGCCCGACCTCTTATTCTCATGCGGGTAGTAGGGCTCCCAACTATTCTAGGTCCACACAACCCACAACCGCAATGGTTTTTTTTCTTTACCAGAGTCAAGAAACTAGAGGCTCAGATGACCACATTTCTCAATCATATAAAGCCTTGGATGCAGTGTCCATTGCGGATGCCGAGAACCGCATAGAAAAAAGAGTGGCCAAACAAATGGAGAAGCAGATCCAGGCATTTCACAAATGCATGAACATATTTGAATTACGAGTTCTGGCACAACCAACCCCCAACACAAATCTCACTTCCATCTAGATGGATTTGGCTAGTCTACGAGATGATTTAGATTATATCTTTTAAATGTGGGAGACTAAGCCAGAGCAGGTCCCCCATAAAGTAGGCTAAACATATTGTCCTTAAGGCCTTGTTCAAGGAACATTCTAAGACACAACTCGACCCCATCCATGCTCATGGCTAGAGGCATTGTTGTAGACGCCTGCTGATCCCGATGAGGAGGCTTGTTCCACCAAAAGAGAACAGACGCAGGTGGAGCAAGAAAGGAAGGCCTCGGTAGTAGATGAAGAGATGTGCAAGAGGAGAGTGCAAGAGTTGGCTGCTGAGGCATCAAGTTCTCGAATCGTGAGTGGATTAGTGAGCCTTAGCGACAGTGCAGATAGAGTAGTGGATGCAACTGTTGATGATGTCATCCTTACAGATATGGGCACTGTTTATGGTTACACGATTATTGACCTGGTAGGCTGCAGGAAACCGAACCCACTCTCTTGTTGACAGGTCTTCGGCGCTATGCACCACATGTTTGTTTCACCTATCCTTTATGCTTTCTATGATTTCTTATGCATTGGGGACAATTGACCTCTCTTTTGTTAGGATGGGGTAAATGGAATATGAGTGATAGGGTGAAGCAAAAATATTCTAACTCACAATCCTCTATTGGGGTTTTCTTGCCTCTGTTCTTTTCCCCCAAGAGAATGTTTAAATTTCTGTTGAACCGACATGTATGAGTAAGTTGAATGTGTAGAAACATGAAATATTGAAGCATGATGTCTAATGAAAAATGAGGCCTGTCAAATAAAAGTGCTTGCATGTATAGTCTCAACTAAGTTGAATGTGTTGTCTCTAAACATGACATGATAATGCACCAATTGCATGACTTGTTACTAAAACTTGAACTGGGTATCTGATAGTATGATAATGGAACGATATGCCAAGTGAGTGTGAGAATATTTGATTGTTCAACATGTTGAGCCTAACTAGAACTTTCTTGATTTGTCCTGCTAAGGGAATCTGCTCTAGAAGCTAGGAAGTGATCATAGGCCCTTGTTCGGAATAGTCCATAACTAGCCTAAAAGAGTTTTACAAAATAAAGTGAAAGTTCTATTCGATCCAATACTTTGAGATTTTAATAGACCATTTCTTTCTAACTTATCAACTTACCTTTGAAGGATTTAATGTTTTGGCCCCAGTACCTCATTGGACATGTGCACCTCCACTTAGGTGAAAAGCCTATGTCGAGGGTCGCTAATTCAAAAGTGATTGTGTTTGGTACTTGACCTGACATTGGGTATTTTGCACCTCGACTTATGGAAAATCCATGAGTTGAGGGTGGTTAATACAAGAGAAAAACTAAAGAAAAAAGGGTGTCAAAAGAGTTGGGTGTTGAAAAGAAAAGAATTAGTAAAGAAGAGGATGTCACTTTGCGAAAATGAAAGAAAAGAAATTGATAGGGATACAAAAATGAATTATTTTGAGAAAAATCCACAAAAAGTGAAAGTTATATCTAAGGTTGAAATGAATCAAAGGAAAGAAGAGAAGAAAAAATAGGGCATAAAAAAAAGCAAAAAGTCGTGGAAGGACTAGATTGATGTTAAGGTGGGCAGATAGTCACTAAATGTACCCAAATTTACTATGGAGAGCCTTATAGAATGATGTTGTATCTTGTGGTGATAGACTTTGTTGTCGCTACTTGGTACTTTATTTGTATTGAAGAAGAGTATGAATGAAAGTCTAGGATCAGTAGAACTAGAGTTGGTGCCTTCTTTGAATGATTAAATGAGGCATTCTAAAGCATGTCTTGAACCAGTAGAACTAGGAATGTTGCCCCTTCTTAAAGAGTCTAGAACCCTAAGTGAATGTGAAACCTTGAATATTAAAAAAAGTTAATGATAAGTCTTTGATCGGTAGGCGTAAGACACCCTTTAAGGAGTAGTCTAATGAGCTATCCTATTGAACCCTGACTAGTAGAACTTTGTGGATACATTCTTGATTGGTGTATTATAACGTTGTAAGTTTTAAGGATGGTACCTTATCAAATACTTTTATGTGAATGAACCTACTCGATGTACGTTCTGTTTTCACCACAACCACTACTTAGGATTTTTGCCTATGTTATCTATTCAAACTAATAACAATTTTATGAGGATTAAGGGAGATGAATCAAGGAATTTTAGAGTTTCATCAAGTTTCTTCAAAGAAAAGTTCAAGGCTTAGATGACATTCAAGTAAGGATCACACAAACTAACAAGGTTCGCCACAAATGAGATATATGTCGAATTGTTTCACACTCTTAAAACATTCCTATGATCATATCAAAAGGTTACATCACTTAATTAACCAGACAAAAGTGGCAAATTCTAGGTGTCATATTCACGGTTCATGGTAAGCTCATCACACAAGACATTGCCACTTAAGTAAAACAAGACTCCACACTTCGCTAGTGTTGAATGTTCATCGATAGAGATGGAATGTGATATTTGTCTAGTCAGAATAGGATGAAAAGAGTTCACATATGGTCTCTACAACTATATTTGGCCTCATCATAGCTGCACATTCATGTTTGTTCTATCTAGAGCACTATTCAAGTCATCAGTATTGATCGAAACCGATACTAAAATTATCTAGTGAACATCCACATTCATCTCCAAACAAAAGGTGTCCAAAATTATTTAAAGGGTCAAAGTCATTTGCATATTAAAAACAGGGAGCAACAAGCTATATCATCCAGATTAAGCAATTAAAAACAAAAGCTAAAACTCACAACCCCCATATATAAACAAAACATCTAAAGTCACACAAAAGGTTAGCCTCACTCCTCCACAAAAAAAAATTTGTCCTCAAATGCAGATAATGAATATCAAAAAGTCCAAGTAATGTAAGAAAGACAGAGTATGAAAAAAATATGTAATCTACATAATCGCTTCGTGTGTTTATGCGTTACTGCTCAGTGCATTTGTATAATTACGGGCCTTAGTAACATAAGTCAGCTTAGGAGGAACAACATTGTAAGATCCATTATGAGCTTCAAAATGTGAGTCTGCGAGAAAAACATGCACAACCGATTAGATCTTTGAGTCCAAGAAGGAATCTTATTGTCTCGAGGAGTAGTCATCCTGTCGAAACGGGTCCTCTTGCTTTGTCCTTTCCGCCATTCATGGGAAACTTGGGTAGCTTTTCCTCTAGATGTAACTACTTCTTTATTTTATCGCAGTCCCCTTAGCTGTTTCTTGGGATAGTGTAATTCTTTCAGCGGCTTTTGGTCTACTCATGAATCCAAAACCTCCAGAAAAATTTGGAAAACATTCACACCGAAGTACAAAAGAATAGTTCAAGAAATACTCGTCATGTCGGCAATGTGAAGGCATTTAGACAATCAAGAATCAGCCCACCAAAAGTTAAAGTGCAAAAAGGGTTTAGGGGTGCATACAAAGGGTGATCACGAAGATTTTTGTCTCGTCGCCAAGTGCCATCGACGATATCAATCTTCTTTTAGAAAGTAGTAGAATGCAACATACAGTAAAACATGAATTAAAGGGGATATAGGGAACTTTGGCGCACCATCAAGTGGTTCAGAGAGATTAAACCAACTAGCAAAATGACTCAAGGTGTCTACTTTACACCCATCCACTCGAATAAAGCCCCATAACCCCAAAAAAATAAAAACATTTACTAGACAAATTTAAAAAACACCCATCATAACCATGCACAACCCACACAATTCCATACATTTTAACACAGACAATTTGGGAATCAGTAATCAAGACAATATGGGCCAGAGCTTTTAATTAGATATAGGAAAGCTTTTACACAAATAAGATCAACGAATCTCCACACACATAACTAAGAAAAGTTCATTTGCAAATGAGTACAAAACATCAAAAGTAAGCATGGGGTTTGCGAGACCAGCCTTACTTTGCTGATTAAATAAGATTGTAATGCTAGGAGACAAAGTATTCCAAATCTAAGCAGAAATTTGATGACTAGAATACTATAGAAATGCCAAAATATAGAAACTAAAGTGCTGGTGTGAGTTTGGGAAGTTAAAAAATCAGAGAAAGTGAATCATTTGAAACTCTTAAAACTAATGGCCTTAAAAACCCTCCAGTTTTTGCTCATTCGGCGTCACACAAAGTAGTCACTTACCTCGCTGAGTTTTACAAAACCTCAAGCTATCATGGGATCCAAATGACGGGCTCCGTCGGCATCGGTACATGGTCAGCGCTTCGCCAATAAATTCTTATGTTCGACAGGTTTTATAGATCCCAATGTAATTTTATCTAAAGTCTAACGACGCTCAGGGTCGGTTCTCCAAAGCACATCAGTGAATCAATGAATGACCATAATATCCCGACAAAAATTCTAGAACTTCAGAATCGTCTTTACAATTCATTCAGCGCACTTTTCTTCATTCGCCAATGAACTGGTGATTCGTCAAAAATTATTTTTTCCTTGCACATTATCCATATCCTATAATAATAACACACATTATTGAAAATCCTAATACTTGGGTTGTCTCTCAAGAAGCGTCATATGTAACATTGTGGCTCAACGTGAAAGTTCTTTCAAGCATCTTCCAAGTACACCACCTCAATTAGGGATATTACTTGGAATTTCCGAAAATATACTTTCAAACGCTGCCCGTTGACTTTAAATGCAGGTCATTCTTGACCCCTCAACTTCGATGGCACCATTACTGAAAACTCGTGTCACTCTATATGGTCCTGACCACTTGAGCTTGAGCTTTCAAAAATAAAGAATATGTCATGAGTTATATCAGCACCCAATCTTCAACTTAGAAATTTTTATTTAGTGTTTTAGCATCATGTCCCTTATTCATATTTTTCTTGAAGAGAGCTGAACTTTCGTAAGCCTTAAATCTTAATTCTTCTAATTCGTTCAAATGGTCTACTCTTTCGTTTGAGTTTTTTGTCTATTCCAAGTTCACGACTTTCAATGCCCACATCATTTGCGTTCAAATTCGACTATTACATGGCAAGACTTTTCAAATACTAGTTGTTATTGAGACATGCCTATTGGATTTTCTATGCAGTATGATATGCCCTTACTGTGTCATCAAGCTTCAAAGACCAATCAATCCTGTTGTCATTCACTATTTTTTTGGTAAGATTCTCTTGATCTCCCGGTAAGAAACATTAACTTGATCTCTTGTTTATGGTTGGTATGGAGTCTCCACCTTGTGTTTTACCCTATACTTACTAAATGCAGTTGAGAACCATTTATTGCAAATATTGGATCCACCATTACTAATGATAGCTCGAGGCATGACAAATCTAGAAAAAATGTAGTATTTTATGAATTGAACAACAACATTTCCACCCATTCATAAACATAATCTACGACCACAAAGATATATTTGTTACCAAAAAAAATCTAAAACGGGCCCATGAAATCTATTACAAAAACATCAAATAGTTGAATTTCTAAAGTGGGGGGTGAGAGGCAATTTGTGTCTTTTGGACATCCCACCTTGATTTTTACACTCAATGCATATCTTTTATCACAAATTTGTGTGCATCTTTATAGAGAGATGGGCAATAATAGCTACCTTGGATAACTTTAGTTGTGGTGCACACACCGCTATGGTTACCCCATAAGTGAGGTATGACATCCATGGAGAATGTCTATTACTTCTTCTTCTCAAGCACACCATCTAATTATGTGGTTTGCACACTCCCAAAACCAATATGTTTTATCCTTAGGGTTCTTTTTAACATCGAACATGAACTTCTTTTGGTGGTAGAATTTTAATTCATCTGCAATTTTCCGCTACACTATATAATTCACAAATTCAGTATACATTAGAGGTTGTTTGAGAGCTACCATGCTGTCCTTTTTGTTAGAAAAAAACATCATTGATGTAAATTTCTTGTTCGTCATTCTCTTTGTCGTGTAATATTGATAGGTGCTTCGCTACTTGATTTTGACCACCATTTCTATCTTTGACTTCAAAGTCAAATTCTTGCGATAACAACACCCAACTTAACAATCGTAACTTGGAAATTTTTTTTGCCATCAGGTAGCGCAGAGCAGCATGATAAATAAGAGCAATTAGTTTAGTACCAAACAAGTGTAACACCCATATCCAAAATAGACAAGAAATCAACTATTTTGAAATCTTCATGTGAAATTGATGGTTACCATTGATTGACAATAGTCTGATCTATGGCCCGTACTGTGCATCCGTCATTTGCCACTGAAACTATCCCAAAAACTCAGCCTTGAAAATCGACCAAGTGTCGATTCTATAGACAAATTTACGGTTTGTAAGTCAGAGTACTATCCATGATCTATGTCCGTGGTTTGAGAACATATTTACTTAACCTGTGACATGAACTACAGATGACCAGCATGGACCCTATTTGATCTACAGTTCGTATGTCTGATCGTAGGTGAAATTTAATAATCAGTTAAGGGGAAATGTTTTTGGGTCAACTTCAAATGGTCATAACTCTTAGAACAAAATTAGCTAAGTGCTCCATAACCTATGCACGGATAGATAATTGTATTATCTTTCAATAGACACAAAGTTTACTAAAATTCAACCTTTGAGTAAAAGGTTATGACCATTTTAGTAAAGGCATATCGAGAGGACCCAAACTACGGACCCAAACGACAGACCTTTGATTGAACGACAACTCATTAGTCCAGGACATCATTTTGTCCGACAACAAAATTTCCAGGGGTCTTTTGGTCTTTTCCTAGTTCGTTTAAACCCTAACAGACATTGTTTAAGACCTAAATCATCAAATTTTAGTCAGTTTAAGATTAGCAACATAACAAGAACTTACCTAAGTCAAAATTATGAATCAAAACATAGAAAATTAGAATCAAGAAATGAGTAAAAGGTCAAGAAACCTAGTTCAAGAATGAAACAAGGTTCCATCAATTCCAGCCCCGAAATCTAAATATTTCTCTATGGATTTCATCACCAGGTAAGTGGGATTTCACTTGTCATTTTTTCAAACCCTATGGATCCCTAGTTTTTAGCCATTTCTTTATTCTCTTATCATGATTAAGCCTAAGGGTTATAGAATTACAACAGATCGTCACAAATATGTTAAACATATGTTCATAATCAGATTGTAAAGTTATTTTGAAGTTTACGGCATGAATTTCATAACCTTACCTACATATTTCTTATGTTCTTGAATTACACAATCTAGGTCAGATATTTCAGTTACTTCAGATATGGATGCCTCAGCTATTAATGCATAATTATTAGATTAAATTGTTGCATTCTCATTTTGCATGGTCATTTTTGAGTTATATAGTATTTACAGAAACTCAGTCATAATGTCTTAGTCACTTTATTCAGTAGGAGTAGCATAATACCAAGTCACCCTAGGAGTTAGCGTACTACACAGATCCAGAATTACTAGCCTAGTTGGTTGTAAGTCCCCTTTGTGGGCATCAGTTTAGTGATCACACCAGCATGCCTTTATACCTCTGGCAGGGTATATTGGGTTATCTCAATGGGGAGTATATTATCGGAATCCACATTTAGATTATGTGGTTTTATTATCGGTTGTAAGTACCTCCTACAGTTCAATCAGACTTTATTACGTTGACCAAATTGATTTTTCAGTTAGTAAGCCGTCTCAGCACGTTATAGATTTGATCATCACATCCAGTTAGCTCAGAATTTAGTATATCATACTCACAATATTATACTTGCTATTGTGCTTGTTCTATAATGTTTTATTTTAGATTTATTCTATCCTACAAGATCAATACCTTTCAAGTACTAGAGCATACATGCACTACATCTTCTCGTGATATAGGTTCAGGTTATCATAATTGAGATGACACTTACATTAATTCTCGATCTCCGGTTCAGCAAAATTAGTGCTGAGTCCTCAATCTTCAAGGACAAGAGTCATCAGTTCATTTAAGTATTTTATACATTTAGTTTATGTTTTTTCTAGACTCAGCTGGGGCTTGTACCAACGTTTCTAGTTAGTTATAGATGCTACTTTCAAACATAGTTAGTTTTAGCTTAGTATTGATCTAATAACTTGTTTGTGTTAAACTTAGCATTTTTCATACATCTTAGTTTTAGTTTATTTGTATTCCCCATACTTTAATTTAAATTATTATTTACGATTCTATATAGGTTTATTATCTTCTCTATGCTCATGATCATGCCACTAGGATTATCTTGGGATCACTTGTGGTCCTAGGTTCCGTGTCCTCATCTCGGGGGTAGCTCGGGGAATGACAATTTTGGTATCAGAGCACTAGGTTGAAGTGTCCTAGGATGTCTGAAAAGCCGCACTAAGTAGTGCCCTTTTCTTGGGTGTGAAGTGCACCACATCCAATGAGAGGGAGGCTATCAAGTGTTTTAGGAAAAAAGACTTCACCTTTTTGTTACTCTTATCGTGCGTAAGGTATGATCTAATTCCATTCTAACTCAACGTGTGCGCTTAAGATCATGACTTCTCGTATAGCTTAGGCATGGAATGTTAACACAGTTCCTTTATTATCAGTTAAGGTAGTTCTAACGCAGAGTTTTAGAATGCCAATAAGATTTTGGCGCATAGATGATCAATTAAAACAATCCAAAGGTTCCAATTTCTGCAAATAGAAATGATCGATTAGTGGAAGACAAAGTTTATGATTTTGTTAGGAATGAATCCTCCTATGTTTTTAGGGAGCAAGTTGGTAATTACCCAAATAGGTTCATTGATGAGGTCAAGAAAATATTTGGTATGATGCAATTAACTGGTAGTGATAGGTGAAATTGGCATCCTACCAACATAAGGATGTGACTCACATATGGTTAATTCACCCGGTGGAGAGACAAGAGAGATGTCTTTGTCTTTTGTAACTTAGTATAGCAGTCCAATTTACTTTTAGCCCAAAAAATCTGTCAAAAACTTTCTCAGTTTCTACTCCACTTGGTGACTCAATTATAGCTAGATGGGTATGCAGAAATTAACTTGTCACAGACTCTCAGAAAGTCATCTCAGTAGATCTTTGTAGATTTAGAAATGGTAGACTTGAATGTTATTCTAGGAATAGATTGGTTACATTCCTGTTACGCGTAAGTCGATTGTAGAACTAGGACTGTTCATTTTCAATTTCCAAACGAATTAATCTTTAAATGGAAGGGTAGTAGCTTAAAGCCTATGGAACAATTCATTTCTTATCTCAAGGCTGAAAGATGATCTGTAAGGGTTATCTCTGTCATCTTGTTTGGGTTAAGCATTACAGCTCTGAAATCCCAACGTTTGAGTCAGTTCTAGTAGTTCATGAGTTACAAGAAGTTTTTCAAGAATAACTTCTCAGAGTTCATCCAGAATGGGAAATTGACTTTGCAATTGAGGTCCTTCAAGCTACCCGACCTGTCTTATTCCTCCTTTCAGAATCACTCCAGTAGATATTAAGGAATTGAAAGATCAATTCAAAGACCTTCTAGATAAGGGTTTGAACAGACCTAATATTTCACCATGGGGTGCACCCGTGTTGTTTGTAAACAAGAAAGACAGTTCTCTTAGACTGTGCATCGACTATAGACAATTGAACAAGGCACAATCATGAAGAAGTATCTCATCCCCACGGTTGATGACTTGTTTGATAAACTTCAGGGTGCTATCCATTTCTCATAGATAGACCTCATATTAGGTTATCATTATCTTAGAGCAAGAGATTGTGACATTCCAAAGACAGCCTTCACAACTCGGTATGGTAATTATTAATTTGTAGTTATGTCACTTGGACTAACCATGAGCCTACAATTTTCATGGATTTGATGGATAGAGTGTTCAAACAATACTTGGACTTGTTCATTACTGTCTTTATTGGTGATATTCTCATTTACTCTATGAATGAGGAAGAACATTGAGTCATTTGAAAGTTGTTTTGCAGACTCTCAAAGATAGTCAGTTGTTCACTAAGTTTAGTAGATGTGAGTTTTGGTTCCAATCTGTTGCTTTTCTTGGTCACACTGTATCTAGAGAGAGGATTTGAGTGGATTCGTAGAAGATAGAAGCTATGAAATAATGGCCCAGACCTAGCTCAGCTACAGATATTAGAAGTTTCGTAGGTCTAGCAGGTTATTACAGAAGGTTCATGGAAGGATTTTCATCCATACCCTCACTATTGACTAGGTTAACTCAAAAGATAGCCAAGTTTCAATAGTCAGATGACTATGAGAAAAGCTTTGCAGAAATGGAAACTAGATTGAATAGAACTCTTATCTTGAATTTACAAAATGCTTCAGATGGTTATGTGATCTATTGTGATGCATCCTGATTTGTCGTACATTGTGTGTTGATGCAGCGAGATAAGGTTATAACTTACGTTTCTAAGCAACTTAAGGTGCATGAGAAGAACTATCCAACTCCTGACCTCGAGCATGAAACAGTGATGTTTGCACTCATGATCTGGAGATACTACTATTATGGTGTTCATGTAGATGTATTCACTCACCATAAGAGCCTTCAATATGTGTTCACCTAGAAAGATTTAAATCTTCTCCATAGGAGATAACTTGAGTTCCTTAAGGATTATGATATGAGTATGCATTACCATTATGCTAAGGAAAATGTAGTAGCAGATGCTCTTAGCAAATTACCTATGGGTAGTGTAGCCCATGTTAAGGAAGACAGGAAGGAACTAGTGATGGATTTTCACAGGCTGGATCGCTTCGTAGTTTGCCTTATGAGCGTATTAGACAACGCTGTAACAATTAAGAATGGGGAAGAATCTCTTTTGGTAGTATATGTTAAGGAAAAGAAACACAATGATCCTATCTTGCTTAAACTTAAGGGTGCACTCCATAATGATAGATTGAAGGTTTTCTCTCAAGGGGGAGATGGTGTACTTCACTACTAGGGTTGATTATATGTTCCTTATGTGGGTGAGTTGAGACAACATATTTTTGCAGAATCCCATAACTCTAGATATTCTATTCCTCAAGATGACACTAAGATGCACTGCGATCTGTGGGAAGTCTATTGTTTGAATGGCATGAACAAGGATATAGCTGATTTTATGAGTAGGTGCCCCAATTGCCTGCAACTTAAGGTAGAACCTAAAAAACCAGGGGGTCTAACTCAAGAGATCGATATTCCTACTTGGAAGTGGGAAGTGATCATTATGGATTTCATCACAGGGATACCTCGTACTCTTAGACAACATGAATCCATTTGGGTGATACTCAATAGGATGACTAAGTCTTCTCTCTTTTTAGCGATCAAGACTACAGATTAGACTGAGGACTATGGCAAGCTTTACATTTATGATATTGTGAGGTTGCATGGGGTTCCTTTTTCTATTATCTCAGATAGAGGTCCTCAATTTACCTCTTATTTGGGGAAGTTATTTTAGAGAGGTCTTGGTACTCAAGTTAACCTGAGCACAACATTTCATCTTCTGACAGATGGACAGGAAGAACGTAGCATTTAGACCCTAGAGGAGATGTTAAGATATTGTGTGATTAATTTTAAGGGTAGTTGATATGAGAACCTTCATATTATGGAGTTTTCCTAAGACAATAGCTACCATTCTAGCATTAATATGGCCCTTTATGTGGTACCTTATGGGTACAAATGTCGATCTCCTATGGGTTTGTTTGAAGAAGGTGAAGCAGCTATGATCGGACCAGATTTAGTCTTTTATGAAAGTGCAACTAATTACATATAAACTTAAGACAAATCAGAATCGTCAAAAATCTTATGCAGATGTAAGAAGAAGAGAATTAGAGTTCCAAGTTGATAATTGGGTTTTCGTAAAAGTGTCACTTATGAAAGGGGTGATGATATTTTGCAAGAAAGGAAAGCAAAGTTATAGATATGTAGTCCCTTAAAAGATCTTAAAAAGGGTTGGCAAGGTGTCATATGAGTAAAAGTTCCCTGCAGAACTAGCAACCATGCATCCATTCTTCCAGATCTCGCTCTTGAAAAAGTGTGTGGGTGACCCAGCCTCTATAGTTCTATTAGAGAGTGTGGCTGTGACATATATAGTCTTTCTTACGAGGATGTGCCAATTGAGATTCTTGACCATCAGGTTAGAAGGTGTAGAAACAAAGAAGTAACTTCAGTCAAGGTTATGTGGAGGAGTCTGTCCGTAGAGGGAGCTACTTGGGAAGTAGAAGCATTCATGAAAGCCATGCATCCTCACCTCTTTCCTTCCGATTCCACTACTGCTTGAGGTAATAGTTCATTTTCGATTTCTCATTCAGGCGTGAATTTAATCTTAGAATCATGTTCCCTCAGTCTGTACTTGCATTTTAAGTGTATTTGCATGTTCTTGGAACTAAATTCAGCCAGAAACCTAGTAGTTAGTATTTAGTAGTAAGGATTGTAGCTCTCTCACTCTATATCAGCTAATTTAGTCTTCAATCGAGGATGAATGTTCCCAATGGGGAGATAATTTAACACCCCATATCGAAAACAGATCCGAAATTAGCATTTCAGAAATCTATAGGTGCAATAGACGGTTACCACCGATGTACCGTAGTCTGATCTACGTCCCGTACTGTGCATCCATCATTTTCCATTGAAATTCTCCCAAAAACTAAGGCCAAAAAATTGACCAAGTGTCGATCCACGGACAGATCTACAATCCGTAAGTTAGATGACGGTCAATGGTCTGTGTCTGTGGATTGAGGTTCAAGTTACCCAGCCTCTGACATGAACTACCGCAGACCAGCGCTGATCGTCATTCGATCTACGGTTCATAGGTCTGACCATAGGTTAAAGTTAACAGTCATTTAGGGGGAAATGATGTTGGATCAACTTCAAATGGTCAGAAATCTTAGTAAAAATTATTTGTCCCATAACCTATAAAATAATAGATAATTTAATTATCTTTCCATAGCTACCGAGTTTGCAAAAATCAAACCTCCGAGTAAAAAGTTCTGCCCATTTTAGTAAAGGCATGACGAGCAGACCCAAACTACGGACCTAAACGATGGACCTTCAATTGAATGAGAGCCCGTCAGTCGAGGTCGTCATTTGGTCAGACAATAAAATTTCTAGGTGTCTTTTGGTCTTTTCCTACTTTATTTAAACCCAAAGACACGTCGTTTAAGCCCTAAATCATCACATTTTAGTCAGTTTAAGCTTAGAAACATAAAAAGAACTTACCTAAGTCAAAATCATAAATCAAAACTTAGAAAATTTGAAGCAAGAAAGGAATAAAAGGTCAAGAACCCTACTTAAAGAATTCAAAAAGGTTCCATCACTTCCAGCCCCGAAATCTTAATATTTTTTCTGTGGATTTCATCAACAAGTATGTGGGATTTCACTAGCGGGTTACTTTCACCCATTAGATACCTAGTTTTCAGTCAATTCTTGATTCTCTTATCATGATTAAACCTAGGGTTTCTAGAATTACAGCAGATCATCAGAAATTAGTTAACATATGTTCCAAATCACAATGAAAAGGTATTATTCTCTTTGTCGCACGAATTTCAGAACCGTAGCTATGTATTTCTTTATTTCTTAAATTACACATGCTAGGTTAGATATTTAAGTTACGTTAGATATGAATGCCTCAGTTATTGATACATAATTATCAGATTAAATTGTTTCATTCTCAGTTTGCATGTTAAGTTTTCAACTATCCAGTATTTATAGAAACCCAGTCATAATGTCTTAATCACTTTATTCATTGAGAGAAGCATAATATCGAGTTGGAATAACTTTTAGCGTACGAAATAGTCCCAGAATTACTAGCCAAGTGCTTTGTAAGTCCCCTATGTGGGCATTAGTTTAGTGATCACGCCAACATGCCATTAAACCTCTAGTAGAGTATATTGGGTCCTCTCTACGGGGAGTATACATCGGACCCTACATTTAGCTAATATGATTTTATCATCAGTTGTTAGTAGCTTCCATAGTTCAATCACAGTCTATTGCATTGACCATATTTACAGTTTAGTTAGTGTCCTGTCTCTGCACGTTATAAATTTAATCATACCATTCAGTTAGCTCAAAATTCAGTATATCATGTTTAGAATATTATACTTGATTTTGTGCTTGTTCTATTATTTTTTTTTATCTTTATTCTATCCTAAATGTTCAGTACCTTTCAACTACTGACGCATGTAGGCACTACATTTCTTGTGATATAAGTTCAGGTTCTCACCATCCAGATCACGCTTAGATTGATTCCGATCTCTAGTTCAGCAGAATAAGTCGTGAGACCTCATTATCCGAGGACAAGAGTCATGAGTTTATTTAAGTTAGTTAGTCATTTAGTTTCAGTTTTAGATAAACTTTGCTGGGCCTTGTCCTAACATTTCTTATCAGTTATTGAGGCTGCTTTCATCATAGGTAGTTTCAGCTTAGTATTGAGCTTATAACTTCTTATGTTAAAATCATCACTTTTCATATATCTCACTTTTAACATATGAGTATTCCCCATCTTTTCATTTTAACATATGGTTTTAGCTTCCACATTAGTTTATTATCTTACATATTCTTATGATTATGCCTGAAGGGTTAGCGTGAGATTACTTGTGGTCTGAGGTCCAGTGTCCGCATCTCAAGGGTAGCTCAGAGCGTGACAAACTAGTATGCCCAATATTTTCAAACACATACACTATCGCATGTAACTCTTGTTCGTTGACTGTAAAGTTACGTTGAGCACAATTCAAAGTTTTGCTCGCATAGTAAATAGAATGGAAGAGCTTATTGCATTGGTTCCCCAACTACAACACCCAATGTTGTACCTTTAGAATCACTTATTACTTTACAATGATTTAGGCCAATGAGGGATGAAGATTGTGGTAGACACCAATTTATCATTCATGCACTTTAAAGCTACTATGCAAGCATCACCAAAATGGAACTTCATTTATTTCTCTAGGATTTTGCACTAGGGATGTTCAATTTGGATAAGTGTTTGACGAACAACATCTTCAAACCCGCATGCCCCAGGAAACTATGAACTCATTTCGTAGAAATTAGAGTTGGAAAATTTCTCAATTACTTCTATCTTTTCTTTATTAATCTCCATCCCTTTTTGCATAACTTTATTACCAAACACTATAATTGGCCTTCATTAACCAAGAAATGGCATTCTACCCAATTGAGGACCAAATTTGTGTCCACACATATTTGGAAGGATTAGCTTAAGTGTTCAAAACATGTTTTGAAAGTGTCACCCACAATCGAGAAGTCATCCATAAATACTTCCAGTGAGTCTTCTACTATGTCAGTGAAGATGGATGATATGCACTTCTAAAATGTGCTACGGGCATCAGATAACCCAAATGTCATCCTCTTGAAGCAAAAGTGCCATATTGGTACGTATATGTCTCCTACTGTTGATTGTGTGGGATAATAGTGAATTACTTATATCCTGAATACCCATATAGAAGCAATACAACCCTCTCTCAAAAATTCGATCAAGTATTTGATCCATAAAAGGCATAGTAAAGTGATATTTTTTGGTCCATGAATTTAGCTTTCTATAATCCATGCAAACTCTCTACTAGGTCATCGTTATCATACATATAGATCTCTTTTTTCATTTAGTAAGACCATGTTGCTTGATTTTTTTGTGTACCGGGCTTATCCACTTGCTATTTCGATAGAGTAGATCACTCATGTGTCTAACCACTTGATGGTTTACTTTTTAACCACCTCTGCACTAGATCTCCATTGGTGTTCAACAGTTGTCTTGCAATCACTATCTAGCTGAATTTTGTGGGTTCAAATATCGGGAGGAATACCTACTATGTGAGAAATGGTCCACCCTATAGCTTTGATATACTTTCTTAACACTTCAAGGAGCAGTTTGATCTGCCAACCAATTAAATTGGCTGCAACAATCACATGCAAGGTTTTGTTTTCCTCTAAAAATGCATAACAAAGAAGAGAAAGAACTTCAGTTTTTGTGGTTCTTCAGTTGATGGCTTGGCGGGGGGATTTTCTAAAATTTTAAATTAATATCGTGCTTCAATGGAGTTTTAGATTTCCCTTCCCCCCAAATGTTATAACTCTTCAACTACATCTTCATAACATTTAATGTCAGTCTCATCACAGTTAACAAGTTCGACTTCAAGTGGATCACTCATACACATCAAGTGGATAACACTCCCCAATGCCTCATAAATACAATAATTAGTTGATATCACATGATTATCCCTAGGATGTTTCATAGATTTACACACGTTGAAAGTCACTTCATCTTCATTTACCCGAAATTTCAATTGTTCGCTCTCGACATCTATCAAAACTCTTTCAATAACCAAGAATGATCTTCCAAAATTAATTGAAATCTTCGCATCTATTTCACAATCTAAAATGACAAAATTATCTTGGGAGAGAAATCGATCAACCATTACCAAGATTTCGTTCAGTATCCTCAATAGATGATTGACGGATCAGTCAACCATCAAAAAACTCATTGTTGTTGCTTTTTCTTCCCCCAACATGAGTTTCCTATAAATTACGTAGGACATAAAGTTGATACTTGCTCCTAAATGGCATAGGGATTTAGTGAATTGAAGCATGTCAATGGTGGAAGGAATGTAGAATGCTTTGGGATCATATCTCTTCTTGATCAACTTATTTTTCATGATTGCACTACAATAGTGAGAAACCTCAACAATATCAAAATTCAATCTCCTTATTGAACAACTCCTCCATGAACATGGAATAACCTAGCATTTCCAATAATTTTTCATCAAGATTAAGGTTGATCGATAGATAGTTGAACAAGGATAAAAACTTCTTGAACTTCGCTTCACCATTCATAATCTTAAGACGTTGAAGGAATGGAGGTGATATATTTGGCAGAGGCTGCACAATTGTTAGGGTGTGAATTTTTTTCTTAATTTCTTTTAGTGATGCCTCTTCCTCTACACTTTTGTCTTATTCATGCTCTTTAATTCCTTAATTTCCCGACATATTTCTTATTCTATTTTTTTCGCTATGAGTGATCACAACTAATTGTCGACCATCATATTTTTTTGCAACTTTTGTTCTAATTGTGCTGCAAGTAGACTTAGTTGTCCTTCAAGTATGATGATTTATTTTGTGCGTGAGTTTACATTATAGTCCAATGATGCGAAATCAATTTTCGTTCTCTTTAAAAGGTCGTATAAACCCTATACCTTATGAAGTATGCGTGATAGTAAGTTATTAACTCTAGTTCTACTCTTACTTTCTCTCAATCTTGGGCTCCCACTTGAACCAGTCTGATTCGCTTCATAGTCTTTCTCTCTTCGTCAATATGAAGTTTTCTCTTATCCTTTCAAAAAGTTCCAACCTTTATTTCCACCCCATTGTGAATAGCGTGGGTGAAAATCCTCCTCATATTCAACCTTGATTTTCTCCCTGCTTTGAGTCACTGGAAGAAGAACCCTCCTTAACTCTATATATACCGACATATTTCCTTCATATTCTTTTACAATGAATATATTTCAATTAACATATTCTTAATTTTTTCCAATTTTTTCTTGTGTCATTATAAAACAAAAGTGAGAGAATTGGTCTTCTTAGGTGCATCATGCTTGAATTATTTTGTTCATGTCGTCCAGAAGAATAGACGCCACCTCAAGTTATTGTGACACTATTCCCCCTCGGACGAATTGATCAACTACCCCTTTATTCACTGAATTAAGACTCCAGTAGTAGTATTGGAGTATTAAACCACTTGATAACCCATGAGTTGGATAATCAAGTGTTTTTAAATAGTATCCACGTTTCATGTATTAGTTCTCCCTCCCTTCGCTTAAAACCATAAATCTCTAAGATTCATCATCTTTGATGGAGAAAAAAATCCTATATTGAATGCAATAACAAACACCTCCCATGACGTGATGGATTTGTTTGGTAACTTGGTCAACCAAATATTAGCTTCACCCGTCAATTATAATGGAAATAACCAAAGACTGATGGCCTCTTGAGAAACATTCTTGAAATACAAAGGAATGCACACCTCTACAAAGATCCTTATATTCTCATGTAGATGTTCATGTTCCAGCCCTCCATAGAAGCATCTCGATTGTATGAGATGAAGAGTTGTGCTAGCAACCTCAAATATTTCATTCCCATCAGCTTGTGGACTACAAATGGCATCCATCTCGCCCATTTGAGCAGGGTTATAAGAACTATTAGTATTATTGATACTGTCATGTTGAAGAGTACTACCATTTTAATAGCCCGCCTAGCTATCAACACTGTTATTGAAACTCATAATTCCTATTTCAACACACAAAAATTAAAAAAAAAAGAGTTAAGTGAGTATCACTATCACTAACACGAGCTAAATTTAATTTAACTAAGAATTGTCAATTAATACCACTCCCTGGCAAAGACACTGTTTTTATCTGACGTATCAATACACTACTTCCAAAAACAAGTGCCAACGATCGCAAGTTATTATAATAGCCCAACCAACTGTTTGAATCATTCCTACATAGAGTGGTTTTGAGAATCAACTACTAAGTATGAATCAGTTGACTTAGTCATAGCAAAATAGATTTACTGTTAAGGATATTACAAATTAAGAATAATGACACAATTATAAAATATCAAGAGGGCTTTGTAAGCAATTTTAATCTAAAACGACACATAATATGATAATACAAATACGGAGGTAGAATTCTCGGGATATGATAGGATTATGGGAGAGTAAAAAAATCGGGTAATAGCAATTAGTAGTAAACAGATGTGCATTAGTGATTAATCTAGATTTTACTGGGTTAAACTCTCTGTGGATTAATTTATCCTTAATTAAATTGGTTTCTCTCGAACACCAATAAGTCGCAATGAAGCACAACCTTTGCATTAGTCCACTCACTCTCTCGAGCTGAGTGTGTGGAAGTGGGTTTAGGATTCACTCTCTCGAGCTGAACCCATTGTAACCCTGTACCCATGGACCATCAATTTAGTAGTTTTGGTTTAAAAATCTCTCTTTCGAGCATGCCCAAAACGCATATTTGAGATTTTTTAAAAAAACTACATCCCTATTAAATTCAACCACAGATAATGAACGAAATCACTTTTACATAGAAAGTAAAATAATTAATACTAATGGAATTTGAATCAACATATATGATTGATATTGTTTGTACATAGGTCTATACTGAATAATCTTTAACACCAACTTCTTGTTCTTGGAATTTGATAACTTCAGATCTTCAAAAGCTAAGGAACGAGTAAGACAATGTTAAAAACTAGAATGATAATTCCAAATATAATTAACCAATCTCTAGATTTAATACTTTCTAGGTTCCTTCATTAATAGAAACTAAGAATTCAAAAATGTATTCATAATTGTCGAAAAAGATATGCTTGTAACACTCAGGAAGTTCCATGACTTAGAATAGAGATTCTCCGATTAAATAATGGTTAAATCATGTTTCCGTAATAATATTAACACATTAAACTCAATTATAAAAGTTTAGAGCCAAAACAAAAAAGAAACATCTTTACATCCAAAAACTAGCTATATAGAACAAGTAGACGTCTCTATGTTTGGTAAAGGTTTTGGAGTGTCAAATGAATTTTAAAACTTGTAAAGAGACTTTAAATAGGTAAAATATTTCACAAAGGATCCAAACGTCAAGTAATGACTCCCCATGGACCACTAGAAGGGTCCTTGAGGAGGACCCAAACATTAGCGAGAAAGCTGCAAAAGCAGCTTGTGACAACCAATATATGGAAGCCCTTGTGATTTGCGCTGGTATCAATGACTAAGGAAATTAAGACTTGCGACATGGGTACTTCACGACGCTCACTCCCTAAGCCCAAAATTTCAAAAAAAATTGAAGTTGGCCCCGCGATGCGCAACCACTTCCCAGTTTTGTACGTGTTGTTTTTAAGTCAATTCAACTTCACAAAAAGACCCAATAGAGTGAGGTTTCTGTTGGGTTATTTAGAGTTTATATTGGTTTTAGTTCTGTTTTAAAACTTTTACACGCACTCGAAATCATAATTACCAAATCCCTCTCATCTCTCTCAAAACACTCACTCTATTCAACCATCATTGAAGAACAAGATAGCTTGAGGAAGAATACAAAGTCTCCAAGGTATTCATTCAATATTAATGGATTAATCCGTCAATATGGTATGAGTCTTCACTCTTGGGATTCCTTTCCCCAAGAGGTTCTTCCAAAGACGATTTCTGACAATTCAAATTCTAGGGGTTATACTATACAAGTGAGTTTTCTTCAAAACTCAAAATTTATGACTAATGATGATGAATTATGATTTTATATGGATAATTAAGTATGTAATGTTGAATAATTGATATGGTATTGTTGGTTTTTGTGTGGGGCATTTTCTTACCCTAAATAATGGAATTCAATTGTGTTATATAATTCACTTAATTTCATGTTATGTTGGGATTGGAACTATCGCTTGAACGAACTCATAAATGAACCCTTTCCCTTAACCCTAACGATAAATTTTTGTTGTATATGAATAGAGTGGTTGGGATTGGTTATGTTATTGAGTACTTTAGTGTATTATTGGATGATTTTTATGAATTGAGTGTAAATTCTGGATGAAGATTCTTGGAATCAATGGGTATATATTCTAATGTCATGATTGCTATATTATGTTGATGTTGGCCTATAATTGATGTTGTTATGCAATTGAAGTATGTATGATGTTTCTATGCATATATTATGGCCTATGAATACTTTAAATGTGAGATCATGGTCATGTAATGATAATGCAAGGTTGATCATGTTTCTCTTATGTTCATTACATCATATGACTATGATATGTTAATCTCACAAATGAACGGTTGTGATAAAAAGAAATTCTCATCTTCAACCTAATGAGCTACGATCATGTTCATACAAAGAATTAACGTTACACCCTCAAAATGATCTAAGGTATCTAGAGCCTCACATAGGACTAAAAAGATTAATATAACATGTTAATACAGTGTTTTATATCTTTCATAACTGATTTGAAGTCATTTGGAGGTCAAACGTCCAAAAACACTCAAGACATTCGAATGTTTTTTCTCTAGACGTGCTAGCGAGTCCATGTAGTTTTTCCCTGTTCTTATGTGTTGTTTGGAGTTGAAAATTAGTGTATTATACCCTAGTAGCAGAGTACACATTTAAGGGTCAAAATGACAGGGTACAACGCGTGGGGACCACCCGAATGGCCCCCTAGGAGGACCTAATCATTGGACAAAAGGCTGCCCAAGAAAGCGAGCAGGCAAACCTTTGGACTTTCCCTATGCAACGCGCACCTAGAATGCCCATCATGGTACCAAAAACTTATTTGGGGAAGAATTGGGAGGCTTCCCCGCAACGAGTAGCTCACTCCCAGATTCAATTCTGTCATTTTTAAGTCAATTTTGACATGCCTAAAAGTCCCAATACGAATGAGGATGTTTAGGTAACTTAGGGGGACATTTATTAACTGATTGTAGGACCTTTTTAAAACACTTTCCCAAGCCAAGCCCGAACACCCATTAAGAAAACAAATCCCCAAAGTTCTCTTCTCTTCCAAAAATCCCTAAACCTCCATTGAAGACCAAGCTATGGAGTTGGATTATTGGAGATTTATTCTTAAATTTACTTGTGATTTTTAATGTATAAGTTATGGTGATCCTTAATCCCTATATAATATTTCATATATGGATTCCTTTCAAAGGTTTTCAAAACATTATTCTATGTAAAAAAGCCAATCTTTCAATGTAGCCATGAGTTCATACTCTTATTGATTTCAAAGGTATTGTAATAATGAATATATGTTTAGCTACTGATTTTATGATGAATTTTTATCCAATTTTATTAAGAACCCATGATCCTCCTAATTTCTCAAATTGGCCTGTAATGTGGGTCGTGTGATATTGATTTCATGTTTATAGAATTGTGATTAGATTGTATTGAATTGCTTATCGCTTATTGCTATTACTTTCTATATCAATTGAAT
Organism: Solanum chilense; assembly: GCA_032847665.1. Taxonomy (NCBI): domain Eukaryota; kingdom Viridiplantae; phylum Streptophyta; class Magnoliopsida; order Solanales; family Solanaceae; genus Solanum; species Solanum chilense. The sequence continues at coordinate 36,818,337 of CM064969.1, read as the reverse complement.
ATGAATTGTAGGGGAATTATCAAAGGTAATCATTTGTTTGGAGATTCGACTATTTCTTCTGATTAGCCTAGAATGTACATTTAATTGTGTTGATTCGTATGGACACAAATAGTGGCGGTGTTTACATTCGTTGTACATGTTTATGTTATATGATCATGGCTTTGAAGGCATAGATTCAACATTAATTGATATGATGATGTAAATGTTTATGAAGTTGAAGGATTTAGCCTTGATTCTAGTACCATGTTCTATGTAAATTGATGTTATGTGAAGTATATGAATAGCCCTCAAAACTAGTTTCATGATTTAGGTGTGGGGGTGATGTTATATGTATATCTGAGTTGATCATGTTAGGTTTAGGTGTTCTCTATATGGTTAATGATTATGAACATCGTCGTAGCATGACCTCTACTTGTATGAACCCTATATGAATGTCTGATCAAAGTATGCCAGGAGACTTTTATTGTATTGTTGAATATGTACTTGCCTCCTATGATGGAATGTGAGTGTGTGTAGTCTATAGTCCTTAATACTCTATATGTGTGTATGACTTGAGACTTCAAGAATGTTGTACATGTGTTCTGTTCTTAAGAGGGCGGCTTCCTCAATGCTATGTGATAGACATTATGTGATCATGTTGACCAATGTACACATACACATTTCATGCATATCTATGAGTAGGATAGATTCATGATGACTAAGGAAAGGATAGTTCTCCTATGCATCATTACCTATTTCTATGCATGTAAGTAGATGATTAATGAAGTTATGAACGTGTGTGATTAGAGGTTTTATGTGAAGGTAGATCTCACATTGTATGCACATACACATGATATATGATTGTATGATTATGTGAAAGGATATTCTCTGTAGGTTCTATGATGAAAGTACATTCTCATCATAGATACATTATAGCTATATTGTTTATGAGGGAGCAAGTCCCTACAACCTAATATTTATTAACTAATGTTATCTAAAGGCTTAACTATATATATATATATATATATATATATATATATATATATATATAAAAGGGAGTTAGAGCGTAGATCCAGGTGAACATGACAAATGTGAGTGGGGCTTCAAGCTAGTAAGCCCAACTTCCCAAAAGAGAAACTTCACGTTGGTAACTCCGGGTTCCTAACATAGATATTATCTCATGATATGGAAACCACTACGTTAGAAAGTCAATGTTTCTAGAAGCAATCTCCATGTTCCATAGCTACGTGCATCCATAGGTTATAGCTTGTGGATACCACTTATTTAACTATGTACGAATGGTTAAACCTTAGGCAAGTGTTAGCCCTCTCTTTTCGGCATGGGAGTAGAACACCGGATTCCATGTAGCTCACATGGTCTATGTCGGTTATGGCGAAATGTCCCAAAGTAAAAATTGAACTAAGATAAGATTACATACTCTAATCACAACTCCTTGAGAGGATTACATAGTATAGGTAGGATTATGGCCCTTACCCATGCATTACACAAGTGAACTTCAAGAAAGGAAAGATTAGTACATGTATACAAGTAAGACTTATGTGATGTTATGCATGAATTATATGAATGCATCATTAAGTTACTTTTATATGTCCAGGCATGAGTTATGAATATGCATGTGAACTAAACTTGTGGCATCTAAATGAGTTTACTTAGTATATGTGGGGGTATGGGACTCCATGTGTACAATGCACAAGTAATATTGTGAAGGAGTTATGAGGGTAGTTTATATATGACGTAAAATAAATGAATTATGACTAAGGTTGTAGTAAAGGAAATGGTCTTTATATGATACTATGAAGTATGTGGCCTTATGTCCAGTTGTAAACGAAAGTTTTATGACATTACAAGCATGTTATACCTATTATATGGTGACTTCTTAGGTAAACTTGGTGGAAGTAGTATTATGAGAAGCTACCTACACATTCCACTAGTTTGAGTTAGGAGTTGTCTTAGGTGATGGTCCTTATGGTAAGTTGATGTCTTTGATGTGCTTATGACTTGTGAATAAATCTAGTTGGGTTTATGAAGCATATATATGAAAGACTAATGTAAGGTGACCTCAAGGTGATACATGGTACTAAGTACACTTGAGGGTTACTTAAGGAAAAAAGTAAGATAAAATAGAGGTAATGTATTTACTGTATGTATTGAATGTCTCTTAAAGTATGATAAATGAATTTATGGTCTATTATGAGTATTATCCATGTCTATATGATGTATGTGTACTATATTGAGCTTGTATGTGCCTATATTCATAAAGTTTACTTAAAAGATATGTTGCAAAATTTCAAATGAAATGTCCTATTTTGCATGGTTACCATACTTTGTGCAAGTTTGTACTAATACCATTATTCTTCATCTTTTTACACAAAGTGTAGGTGGTGATGACTAGAGGATGTCTCCTAACTGAAGAGCTTGGATAGATCTTCATAGTTCAAGTAAAGGGACACTTTTTGTTCAAGGATTGCCTATGTCAAGATATTTCCTTAAGTTGATGTAATAGCTTAGATTTATATTTTATGTTGTTAAGGGTTGTGCCCCTATTCTATTATATTGAGTCGTGTCTTAAAATGGCAAAGAGATATTAGATTCTAACTATGTAATACGATGTTTTTATATTGATATGAAGTAATCTTCTAGCATATGATGTGCTATGAAAGGTTTTAATTTTCCGCTATTTTTTATTTTGCAATGAAAGATGTCTAAGGGCTCGTATTATATCTCTTAGAGTTCGACGATACCGTGTTAAAATTTAAGAATACCATCATTTCTAAGGTATACCCTGGGGTCGTAACAAACTTGGTATCAGAGCATAAGTTTTTTAGAATTTGTCTTTATGTTTCAAATTCTTGTATTTCCACGTCTAGGCGAGTCTCGTTCATCGGTAGTGAGTCGCGACACATCTATGAGCGAGAGGCTATAGGACAATTGAGTTTTCCTACTCACTACTCTCATGTCGTGCCATAGAACTAAACTTTATATGATCTCTCTCTTATGTTTCCTTGTCCCATGGTCTTTTAGATGTGATTGCTTCAAAAGGACGATTTCTCAATACTTGAGGGAGAAAAGGTGAGTTTTAATACTTGCCTTGGTTTTATGGTTTGATGAGTATATGTTAAGCCTAATTTTGTATATGTGGATGCGGTGCCATTTATGGATATATGTGGCTCATCGATAATGAGAAGTTATGTTCAACAATTATGATAAGGTATGATTATAGCTTGTTACTAGTTTTTATGGTTGAATGGAGTCCCTGTGGAATGATATAATGCCTTATGATTTTGTAGGATGATAGCATGATATTATGGTGTAGCTTGAAAAGTCTTGGTGAATGTGGTAAATATTGAGATAGATGAATATTACCTATGTATATGTGAAATGTTTCATAGTTTTTCTTGAGTGGATTGGAACCTTTTGTATAGCCTTGCTCCTATGGAGGGGACTTAGTGTGTTGAGCCTTGTAAGGTGATTGTGACGTGTACTAGTTAATGGTAGAAGCCTTATTACCAGTAAGTGATTCCATACCTATTCTAAAAGTGGTAAAATGGGGGGGGGGGAATATAATTTTATTCGCTAAGTGGGAAGCATTATTACCCTAAGGTGACTTAGGAAGATTCATGGTATGTACCCCTTAGCTCTTCAAGAGAAACAGAAAATTGAGGTTGACTTTCTTTAAAGTGGTTAGTTGTCTTTTAAGGTTGAATTTGAGTATGGTCAATTGAGGAAGTTCTTAGATTGTACCTAGGCATGGTTGGTTGGAAAGTTCCACCATAAATGATGACCATTATACGTTGGTTGTTGACTTGCCTTTTCCTTGGTGTTTAAGGGCATGATGTCATTATGCTTACCCCAAGTAGGGTGGGGGGATAATGTGCATAGATTGTAAGATTTTAAGTGCCCTTGATGTCCCTACATTAAGTTCTTTTGAACTTCTCTAGGTTGAAAAATCACTTTGTAGTGATGGTAGGAAGGGTGTTCATAATCTTAGATAGCAAGAGAGGGATGATGTTCTTAGTTAATAAGGTTTGTAAGATATGATTCTCCTAGAGTTAAGATGATTTTCTCTTAAACGGGTTTATACTAGGTGGGGGAGGATGATTTGAGTAGTAAGGTTGTAGATATCCCTATTTTTACTTCTATTTTTACTCAAGCTTGAAACCAAAGAGCTCCTTAGTAGCTTGTTCATGATAGGAGTCTTGCATAAAAGGATAAGTTGCATGTTCTCCACATATTATGCATGTCTTAAATTATACTATGTTATGCATATTATGAAAGGTAATTATTGCATGAAAAAAGAACTTTTTATAAATTTGCATGTCTCTCATGGTGTTGTGCATCCTTATATGATAAATGTGCAATTTGATTTCATGAGATAGCTTAGTGAGCATGGTTTATGTAACTTTAATATATTGGTCCTAAGCATTACCATGAGAAATTGAGTCTCTTTAAGATAAGATAAGATGAGTTTCTTTGGAAAAAAATGTGTGACCGTCGAAATTTGGCAAGTGTTATTATAGGCTCACTCTTGAGAAGTGATGGTTAGTCTAGCCTATGTTGTTTATGTGCCTATAAATTATGATAAATTTCCCTAAATGATGCATGCCTATGAAATTTAGTGATGCGCTAGAAATTGAAAGTTGTATATTTACTTCCAAATATGGTGATATGCTTTGTATGACCTACCATGTTTATTTTATAAGGAAGGAAATATAAGCATGATGTGGTTTGGAGTAAACAAATCCTCCTTAGTATGAATTAACCTCTATGCAGCGCTTTTATCTGAACTCTATGATGCAATTTATGTATGTTGTGACTAGGAGAAGGTAGTTCCTCCCTTAACAAATCTAAGCATGGTAATGTTATGTATGACCTTGATGGTATTATTTCTAGTCTATACGAGTGTAGTTGATAAACTTTATTTATGATTCTTGTGCAACTAAATAAAATGTTCAAATTTTCTCATAAGTTGAAGTGTGGATTATGCCAAAGTGTGCAATTGGAATTCATAATATGTTTAACCTTGTGACGAAATAATGAACATGCCTAAAGTTGGAGCAGGTAGTTCTTCCAAATGGTAATGAATATGAAGAAGTATGTATGCAGGGAATGAATTATAGAAGTACTCCATTTTTTACTACGTTTCTTTGAATGAATGCTAGAATGAAATTAATGTTCCTTGTATGTTGGTGCATTGACTTTTATATGATAAAATTTTCAAGTGTTGTGAACTACTGTGGCAGTCATTGAGTCCTTGAGAGTGTATAAATATTTCAAGTGTCATTCGAGGACGAATGTTCCCAAGTGGGGGAGTATTGTTGTAAGGTCTCAAAAATGACATACGTGAACTAGAGCCTAATATGGTTGTCATGATGTTATAAGGTCCGAAATTGATCTATTTTATGGTATTGAGGCAGTGTCTAAGAGTTTAGGTGCCTCAAAAGTCATATGTCAAGTGACAACTAAGATGTTTGAAGACTAAGTCACCTATGTGACTCCTATGTGGTTCTATATGTTTATGTGTGATTCATGAGTTTTTAAGGTCCTTAAATGATTTATGATATCACATACATTCAGTGTGTCAGATTTCGTGAAGTTTGGAGGTCAAACATCAAAAAATGTCCATGACGTTCGAAAGTGTTTCCTTGAAATGACCTTGTGTGTCTAGGCTTCTTTCATCGAGTTTTATGTGTTCCTTTTGGGTTAAATTTATGTGAGAGGTTATAAACTCATATAGGATCATGTATGGATTAGAAACTTCCAGGGAATTGAGGAAGGACCCATATTGGTCGCCCACACTGTCCCACACAGTCCGACCAACGGATGGCAAGCGACGGACAGTGGCCTAGTCGACACCCCGTAGGTAGAGGGAGTCGTTTTTAACTTAGACTAGGGATCAAAGATCCCATTTTCTAGTCTCTGAACCCATTGACGGAGGACAAGACGGTCCGTGTATGGACTGACGCCCCGTCGATGGAAAAGCGTCGATGAGAGTCTTGTCCTACTGCAGTTCACTACGAAGTAAGGGGTGAACTTGTAATTCAACCCCACATCCGAATAAGAGTATTGGAGGTTACTTAGGCGTCTTTTGGGTATTTTAAATGTGTTTATAAGCCTAAAACACTAAGAATATTTCATTCTTCTAAAATCAAAATCCATATCCCTTAGAAATTCCCTAGAACTCCATTGGAGTCAAAACACAAGGAAGGTCTTAGATTAAGGAATTTAGTAGATATTCTTCATTAAATTGAAGTATTAGCTTCATCAAGGTTTGTAATTTTATCCTTGAAACTCTCTTCATCAACGAACCCAACTCTCAAGAAGTTTTCTAAAGTTTTCAAGTTGAATTGTCCAATTTTATGATCTATTCCATGGGTTCTTGCATTAATGGGTTTAAACTTTAAATAATAAATGAATTGTTATTTTATTGATGATTCAAACTAAAATAACCAAATGAACTCATGAATTGGATGAACCCTAGTTTTTGACTTAGTTTTGGGTTACTTGATATTGATCTAATGTTGATGAATTCTAATGTAGTGTTAAGGGTTACTTGATATTGATCTAATGTTGATAAGTTCTAATGTAGTTTTATGTAGGGTATTTATTGATGTAATATTTATCGCAAATTGATATATAGGTTTTATTATATTGATGAATACATAGTAATTTGACCTATTTTCAAGAATATTTTTTAATTGTATTGAATTATTTGGGTAAGGCCATTGGTAAGGGTCTTTTGATACGAATGTGGTGATTTGGCATTGGATTGAGGTATTGGCGATGTTGTGGTGGCAAGATGACTATTTCCTTTGTTTTATGGTTAATCATACTTCAATTATGTTATGATTGGTATGGTCCACCTATGATGGCGGTGTTATGTGCTTTACTTGCAATTGATGTGGCCTTGTCGGCATTATTTTAAGTAATGTAATGATCATGGACTTGGTTGCAAACTAATTGAAATAATGTGGATAATTGTATAGTTGATTATGTGAAGTATGGCGATATGTATCTACATTTTAAGCAATGTGAAAGTATATGTGTTCTATTGATGTTATGTAGGTGATGTTAGAATATGAATGTGGCTTTGTGTGTATATTCTTAGGGTTGGTATATGTTATTTCTACTTGACTATATGAGTCTATGATGATCATAATTATGTTGATATTATAGTATATAGGATGAATTGAAGATGATAAAGGTTATTTGTATGTGCTTCAAGAATGGCATGTAATATTAGTTAAAGTGAAGTATATGGTGTCTTGTCTTGGATAAATTGTGTCCCTTATTAGATGCATATATGAAAGTGAATATGTGATGTCTTGACTTATGATGCTAAAGTCTCTTAGTCTTAAATGTATGAATGACATGTGACCTTAAATAATGTTCAGAGTGTCTTTTATGTGAAACCTTCAACCTAGTGGTAAGGTTCTGAATATTGAAGTAGTAAGTCGTAACGGTATCCTTTAAAGTAAAGGAATGATAGACATAAGGTTAATTGGCTGGAACAACATCATATTAATCTTTAGGAAAGTCATCATGAGCTTCTTGTTGCCGTTGGGAGGTAGACCTAGTGAATCTTTCTTTGGTAGGGTAAATGTGATTGGTTTATGAACTTGATATGGAACCCCTTTCTATGAACCTTAAGTGTAAATTATTATATGAGAACAAAGGCTAGAACCGAGTTAGTATGGTAAGGGAAGTAATTCTAGTTAAATAAGGAGACTAGATTTCAAAGCATGACCTTCATATTCCGTTAGCATGTCCTTACATGGGATGTGTTCAAGTTCTACCATTGGCAAGTAGAACACCCTAATTGGAGTAGGTTAGAGCTTCGGACTCCATGTCTTTCTATCATGGTCTATGTCGGTTATCGCCTACTCTCATCATATGAAATACCTATTAGCATTAGTGATGTTCTACGAAGTTTAGGTGGTGGTATGGGACGCTATCTAGACATTGCACAATTGGCTTTGAAGGTGTTATTGGGAAAACCTAAGTCTTGTCCAAGACCATTACTTGAATGTTTTTTATGTGTTGAATGTCTCCTAAATGAACTAATGAATATAATGAATTAATTTAAGAAAGTATGTTTCTTATTGAAGTATTGTAATAGACTAAGTATTTCTATATTAATATTGTGTATGGACCGTCCCCAAAGTATTTTCGTGTCTTATGTTTGATGAGATTGAGACATAGTATTTCCTATGACTTTATATGAAAGAGTTTTTAAAAGACTGATATGTTTCATGAAAAGTTTTAATTTGGTGCTACTTTTCATTATGTGCATGCGATGAATGATATGTAAGGGCGTGTAGAAAATCTCCGACACGTCAAGTACGCCGGTTGCAAGACGAGATTGCCACTAACTTCTAGAGTGTGATTTTAGGATGTGAGAATTGTTACTCTCAAAATGAACTGAGGTATCAAGAGCCTCACATGATCCTATAAATGTTTTATAGCTTATATAATTGATTTGAAGGTCAATCGTCCAAAAATGTCCAAGACGTTCGAAACTTGATCTTTAGATGTGCTAGCGAGTCTTTGTATTTATTCCCTTGATTCTATGTGAATTTTGGTGTTGAGAAGCAGTGTATTTGACCCTAGTACCTTAATAGACATGTTACGGGTCAAAACGTCCGGTTACGACTCCCCGGGGACCACCCGAAGGGCCCCTAAGGAGGACCCAAACATTAAACAAAAGGCTGCCCAAGGAAGTGAGCAGGCAAAGATTTTGATTTCCCCTGTGCGACGCCCGCCTAGCACACACCTTACTGTCCCCAAAAATTATTTGGATAAGAATTGGGAGGCTTTCCTGTGACATGTAGCCCACTCCCAGATTCAGTTGCGTCGTTTTTATGTCAATTTTGACATGTCTAGATTCCCAACTAGAATCGGGGTATTTTCGTAAATTAGGGGGACATTTATTAACTGATTTTTGGACCTTTTTAAACCCTTTCCCAAGCTAAAACTCCAACACCCATTGACAAATCAAATTCCCAAAGTTCTCTTCTCTTCCAAAAGCCCTAAAGCCTCCAAGAACAAGCTATGGAATTTTATTATTGGAACTTTGCACTAAGATTTTCATGGACTTTTTAATGCATAAGGTATGGTGATCCTTCATACCTAGATAACCATTCATCTTTAGAGTGCTTTCAAAGATTCTCAAAACATGATTCTAAGTCAAAAATTCCATCTTTCAATCTAGCCATAGGTTCATTCTCAAATTCATTTCAAAAGCATTTTATTGATGAATATATGTTTAGCTAATGATTTTTTTTGATGAATTTCTATCTAATTTTATGAACAACCCATGATCCTCCTAATTTCTCAAATTTGCCTATCATGTGGGTCTTGTGTTGATTTCATGCTTATAGAATTGTGATTAGATTGTATTGAATTCCTTAATAGTATTACTTTATATATCAATTGAATATAAATTGTAGAGGAATGATCAAAGATGATCATTGGCTTGGAGATTTGGTAAGTTGACCTATTTCTTCTATGTATCCTAGAATGTACATTGAATTGTGTTGATTGGTATGGTCCACTTATAGTGGCATTGTTTACATTATTTGTACATATTTATATGATATGATCATGGATTTTAAGGCACTATATTCAAGATGAATTGATATAAGGATGTACGTGTTCAGGAAGTTGAAGGATTTAACCTTGATTTTAATACCATGTTCTTAGTAAACTGATGTTATGTGAATTATATGAATAGCCCTCTAAACTAGTTGCATGACCTAGGTGTGGTGATTATGTTATATCTATATATATGATGATCATGACAGGGTTAGATGTGGTCTATATGGATAATGATGATGTACATCCTTGTACCATGACCTCTACTTGTATGAACCCTATATGAGTGTGTGATCAAAGTATGCTAGGAGTTTGTTATTGTATTATTGAATATGTACTTGCCTCGTATAATGTAATGTGAATGTGTGTAGTCTATAGTCCTTAATACTCTGTGATAGCCATTATGTGATCATGTTGACCAATGTACATACATACTTCATGCATATGTATTATTAGGATAGATTCATGATGACTAAGGAAAGGATAGTTCTCCTAAGCATCATTACCTATTTCTATTCATGTAAGTAGATGATTTATGAAGTAATGAACATGTGTGATTAGCAGTGGTATGTGAAGGTAGATCTCACATTATATGCACACACACATGATGTATGATTGTATGATTATGTAAAAGCACATTCGCACATGATGTAGGTTCTATGATAAAAGGACATTCTCATCATAGATACCTTTGAGATATATGATATATGAAGGAGGAAGTCCCTAAAACTTAATTTTTATTACCTAATGGTAGAGACTAGAACCGAATGAACATAAAAAATGAGAGTAGGAGCTTCACGCTAGTAAAATCCACCTTCCCACAGAGTGAACCTTCACATTAGCATGTCAAGGTTTCTAGAAGCAATCTCCATGTACCATAACTATGCGGCCCAGTAGGTTATACCTTGTTGATACTACTTATATATCTATATACGATTGCTTACACCGTAGGAAAGTGTTAACCCTCTCTTTTAGGTGTGGGACTAGAACACCGAATTCTATGTAGCTCACATGGTCTTTGTCCGTTATGGCTAAATCTCCCAAAGTAAGAAACGAACTAAGATAAGACTATGGACTCTAATAATAACTCCTTAAGATAATTACTTAGTATGGGTAGGATTATAACCCCTACCCATGCATTTAACTAGTGAACTTCAAGAAAGGATAAGATTAGTACATGTATACAAGTAAGACTTATGTGATATTATATATGAATTGTGTGAATGCAATGGTAAGTGACTTTGTTATGTCAAGGCATGAGTTATGAATATGCATGTGAGTTATACTTGTGGCTTCTAAAAGAGTTTACTTAGTGTATGTGGGGGTATGGGACTCCATGTGTACATTGCACAAGTAAGCTTGTGAAGGAGTTATGAGGATAGTTTACTTATGATGTGAACAAAATGATATTTGACTAAGGTTGTAGAAAAGGAAAGAGTCTTTATATGATACTATGAAGTATGTGGCCTTATGTATAGTTGTAAATGAAAGTGTTATGACTTGTTAAGCGTGTCATACCTAGACTAGGGTGACTTCTAAGGTAAACTTGGTAGAAGTAGTATTATGGGATGCTACTATTGCACTAGTGTGACTCTGGAGTTTTCTGAGGTGATGGTCCTCATGTAAACTTGATGTCTATGATGTGCTTATGACTTGTGAATATATGTGGTTGTGTTTATCAAACATATTTATTAAAGACTATTGTAAGATTACCTCAAGGTGATACATGTACTAAGTACACTTGAGGGTTACTTAAGGAAATAAGAAAGATAAAATAGAGGTACTGTTCCGTATGTATTTAATATGGAAAGAAGAAAGATAAAAGGAGGTATTGTTTTGTATGTATTTAATATGTCTTAAAGTATGATAAATGAATTTATGTGCTATTATGAATATTATCTATATCTATATGATGTATGTAACCTATTTAGAGCTTATATGTGCATATGTTCATGAAGTTTACTAAAAAGACATGTTGCATGATTTCAAATAAAATGTCCTCTTCAAACGTATGTTTTTGCATTGTTGTCGTACTTAGTGCATTCTTATACTAATACCATTCTTCTACATATTTTTACACAAAGTGTAGGTGGTGATAGAGGATGTCTCCTAAGTGAAGATCTTTGATAGATCTCCCATGTTCAAGTAAAGGGACCTTTATGATTCAAGGGTTTCATATGTCAAGATATTTCCTTAATTTTATATAATAACTTAGACTTATATTTTATGCTGTTAAGGGTCGTGTCCTTATTCTATTCTATTGAGTTGTGTCTTAAGATTGCAAAGAGACATTATAGTCTTACTATATAATACCAAGTTTTTATATATATATATATATGAAGTAATGTTCTAGCATAAATTTGCTATGAAAAGTTTTAACTTTTCCACTATATATTTTTTCGATTATGCAATAAAAGATGTCTAAGGGCTTGTCTTAGATATCTAAAAGGTCGACAATGTTGTGGTAAGATTCGAGGATACCATAAATTCTAGGGTATACCCTCGGGTCGTAACAGTTAATCTTCTATAGCCTATGATAAAAGTGACTACTAATGATAACGTACAGGCAATTCACAAATGGACTTCAGATTAGCACCGAGTGAACTAGATATGAAAGGTCTCCCTTCCCAATATGGAAGGTAGGTTAACACTGACTTTAATGAGATAGAGGCTTCCATGTAATATGGAATTATGGGTCTCTTATATATCCTAGTTTCTAAATTATGTTGCCACCATAGGAATACTAGCTAGTGGATCCACCTAGAATGCTATGCTCATGTTTTGGTCCTACCTTGTAAGGTAGACCACCTTCATTCAGTGTGGGGTTTCATTACTCAGGATTCCACGTTTAGCTCACATAGTCTCATGTCGGTTAAAGCGATTATTCCCTCATGTAAAATGATAGACTAAAGTAAATAGACATTGATTAGGGTTATTTGAGCAGTCTACATAGTATAGGTAGGAGTATTGGACTCTGCGTAGACATATCACAAGTTGACTCTAAGGGAAGTCCTAGGAGATTGTTCTCATGTAATTTGATTACATGAAATGTATAATGCTTAGGATATATGATGTTATTCTTATATGATGTTTGCTATGTTGATGAACATGTTATTGGTCTATCTTGATATATATGGTGATAACTACTTATGATATAATTTTTATGAAGCAAAGCATTAGTTATGTTCTCCTATCTTGTTTACTTGATTATGTGGGATTACGGGGCTTCACATGACCATTGCACTTGTAGGGTTTAGATGGGATTATTAGTATGTGTTTTGTATGTTATGTTGAGATGAACTTTTGAACAGGAAATATTAATATGACCTTATAATGATATGTCTTTGGTTATGATCATGCTTTATGTTGTTGTGATCCTTATCTTGTATATGCTCTTTTGTATGTGCACTAAAGGCTTTCAAAAGACATAGAATGCTTTCTAAAGAAATGGTTCTTTTCATGCACGTCTTTAAATGTTTTATATGCATATACCCATACTTAGTACATGTGACATTCTAACCCATATACTTTATATAACTACAAATGTAGGGTCCGACAATTGAAGGTTAAGAAGGTCGATTGAAGAAGCTTGGAACCCTTTCTCCAAGTATTGGTAGGTTCTCATGTTCGGGGATGCTATCTTTTCATTATTATAGCTATGAAGATTGAAGTAGTTTAACAAATACTGTTTTATTCCTTTTATTATTGAATTCTATTTTAGTAAAGGCCGATATGACATAATGGCTAAGTCCAAGATTTGTACTCTTTAGATGGTTTTTATGTGTGACAGTTTTTAGACTATCACATGTATGTTGATCATGTTTCTAAAAGAGAAGCCTAAGTAAGCTTCAATATATGATAAGCGAGAAGTCTAAGTATACTTCTTTTAGAGTGTGTTTGGTATGAAGGAAAACATTTTCTAGAAAATATATTCCAATTTTCTCATGTTTGGTTGGGACAAAGTTTTGGGAGATGTTTTCCAAATAAACTCATTTTCCTCAAATTAACGAAAATGACTTCCCTTCAAAAATTAAGGATAATATTTTCGAAAACTCTCCTCCAATTTTAATTTACATTTTTTTGAAAAAATAACAATATTTTTTTAAAAAATTCAATTTTAAAATTTTATTTTTTTGACCGATCACTAACTCGCACCCACACACCACTGGCCATCCCCCCTCCCCACCCCCACCCCCACCCCAAAAAAATAATTTTTCTTTTTTCAAAATATTTTCAACTTCAAATTTGTATTTTTAAACTCCTACTCACCTCCCCTCCCCCCAACCCCAGCCCCCCACCCACCCCCAACCCCCCCAAAAAATTAATTTTATTTTTTAAAAAAATACTATAAAGTTCAAATTTTTATTCTTTCACTCCTACCCCTCCCCCCTTCCCCCTGCCCCACCCCCTCACCCCCACCTCCACCCCCACCCCAAATAAAACTTATTTTTAAAAAATATTTTCAATTTGATAAATTATTTGTTACACTAGTAAAATTAAAAGATATCTCTCAAAAACATTTTCCATTCATAAATCAAACACTTAAATTATTTACGAAAAATAATTTCTACTCACCAACCAAACATGAGAAAATAAGTCGAAAATCTACTTTTTTCTAGGAAAAACTTTTCAGTTGAAAACATTTTCCTTCATACCAAACACACCCCTAGTTTATGTAAAGGTTATAATTTTCTTAAATATTTAATCAATGATATTCGATGACGAATGCTAAGGGCTTGTCTCAGTCCTCTTTGAGAATGAAGACGTTGGTTACACCTGGGGGGTGATCTATGGATGTGGCAATGCTAGAAATGATCATTCAGCGCAATAAGTCGAATCCCCGATCAACTTGGAGATCTTTCCTTAGGTTATTTCCATTGCCTTTTTGCTTTGGCATTCAACATCTCTAAGTTATGTAACTTTTGGCAATAAGGCTTTGTATTGTTAAATTAGTCGGTGGCTCGATGACTGCTCTTCTATATAATTAACTTAATTTTCTCCTTCATGGGTTGGCACCCTAGAATATTAGGGAGATCAAGGACATTCTGCGAATCGCCCAATGCTTTAGGCGATCCTCATCCCTTCTATTTTTCGTTCATGCTTTGTTCCTTTTTTCTCAATAGTGACTATGCTTTGTCCCCAAGTCCAAATACTTGAAACTAAAGAATTTACATCAGTTATTAGCACAAAATATGCATTTCAGGACACTAAATCTATTAAAATAAAACCCTAAATTAGTCTAAATCATGGATTCATCAACCTTTCACTTGGTCGACATTGGGACAGATTCAGGTGTGACTAACTCTGTATGACCCACCGACCATGGGTGCATCTACTCTCAATCCTAAAAGTCGTGGATGGGTAATATGTAGATTATTTTCAAGGCCTTGACCCAGGAGGCACCCCAATTAGGTGTGCATGGACCTACAACTCCTAGGTCTCATTTGTAAATTTGAACCCTTAAGAAACTTTGGTAGTTCTGGGTAGGTTTGGGGGTTGGATTTAGGGTTCCCTAAAAGACACTTGGTTGTTCCTTGAAGTTTCGTACTTCTATGTTAAATCCCTAAACCTTTCAACATAATCTTGGGAAACCATTTTACACTTCTGAATCTAACATCAAACTCAACAAATCATTTGTAAGTCTCTAGTTCACCTACTAGTTTTTTGGAGGCGTTAGACATATTGCACACTTTTGTGATCGGTGAAACATCCACATGGACACCATAAAAAAATGCCTCAAAATCATTAAGGCAAATACAACAACCTATAATTCAATATCGTGGGTAGGACATTTCTTCTTATGAACCTTCAGTTTACTTGAAACATAGGCAATCACCTTGCCATTTATCGTAAGCACTCATCCCAATCAAACTCTAGAGGCGTCACAATATACAAAAAACCATTTGTTCCTGCCGGTAAGGTCAAAACTAGAGCGAAAGTAAGTATATCCTTCAACTGTTGGAAACTTTTCTCACAAGCTTTGGACCATAAGAACCTGACCTTCTTTTGAGTCAAAGTCGTGAATAGAGAAGCAATGGAAGAAACCTCCTCAAAAAATGTTCTATAATAATTGGCCAAACCTACGCAACTACTTATGTCTGTCGGTAATATAGGTCTACGCCAATTCTTGACCGCCACCATCTTCTTTTGATATATTTCAATAACCTTGCTTGGAAATATATTGCTAAGAAAAGCTACAGACCATTACAAAAACCCGTATTTATTAATATTAGCATAGAGTTATTGGTCCTCGATAATTTTCAATACAATCCTCAAATGATCAATATTTTCATTTTCACTTCTTGAATAGATCAAGATATCATCTATGAACACAATTACAAAAATATCATGTTTTTGTGTTAACACCCTATTCATCAAGTCCATAAACGTTGTAGGGGCATTAGTTAAAATAAAAGACATAACTTAAAATTCATAATGACCATATCTGGTTCAAAAGTCATATTTGGAATATATCCCTCTTTTAGCCTCAATTAGTGATCACATGATCGGAGGTTAATTTTGGAGTAATAACTTTCCCCTTGGATTTGATCAAATGAGGCATCTATTTTTGAGAGAGGATGCTTGTTCTTGATAGTCACTTTGTTTAACTAACGATAATCAAAACACAAAAGGAGTTAGCCATCTTTTTTCGTATTAAATAACACCAGAGCACCCTATTTGGAGATACTCGGTTAGATGAAATCCTTTTCCAATAAGTCCTTTAACTGATCCTTCAACTCCTTTAGTTCCTCCTGATCTATTCCATATGGAGGAATAGATATAGGTTGGGTATCGGGGAAAACTTCAATCGCGAAGTCTATGTACCTTTCAGAAGGAGCATCAGGTAGATCATTGGGAAAAACTAGTGGAAACTCTTTTACAACTGCAACCGACTCAAGAATAGGAGTTTTGGAAGTCCACAATCCTCACTCTTATTATATGGTACACAGAACCCTTCATAATAATTTTCCTAGATTCTTGGTAAAAAAAAAAGCTGACCTTTACGCATAGAATATCCCCCCTTCCACTCTAGGATAGGCTTTTTTTGAAACTGAAATTTGACTACCCTAGACCTAGAATTAATAGAGACGTAACATGAACACAACCAAACTATACCCAAGATAACATCGAAATCTAACATGTCAAGCTCTATCAAACCAAACGAGGAAACTATATGGGATAAGGATATGGGATGCCTTTTTTAACCCCTTTTAGCCTCTGTAGACTCTGTAATAGGGGTAGAGATAGAGAAAATGTTTTATGAATAAATTGAAAAGCATGTGAAGTTTAATATCTACTTAAGGAGTCAAAATGAAAAATTTGCACCCGAATCAAGTAAAACATACACATCTATATGAAAAACCTTCAAAATATCAGTCATCACATCCAGGGAACTCTCTTTATCATCTCATGTTTAGAGCCATGAAATGGTTTTTCTTTCGAGCTCCCACTAGAACCACTCGGAACCGAATGAACAGTAGGGGTCACTCTTTCGACCACCATCTCCATCATTCTTAGAAACCGAAGGACAATTCCTTATTTTATGATCAATCTTCCCATAACCAAAGAAAACATTATAACAATCTAGATAATTATCTTCATGGTTTCTTCTACATTTATCACAAGTGGGGATAGAAGACCTATTACCATATTTTTGAGGTTTTGGGTTAGACACCCTTTTCATTATTAGACCTTATAGGATCATTAGAGGAACCTTTCTTGGAGAACTTTTGAGAAAACATTGAACGAACCCTGTCCACTGGACATAGAATGTGAATAGATACCAGCACCCACTCTTTCTCTTTATGCCTCTCTAGATCTTTCCTTAAGCTTTTCTTCGTCAGTTTTTTGGGCATGCACCATTAGGCGAGAAATATCTATTTCATAGAAAAGATAGCACTGTGTCACTCGTTTACTACGATATTGTACACTCCCAACAAAAACTTACTCATCATGGCCCTACGATCAACCACAATGGAAGGAAAAAACTTGAATACTTCAGTGAACCTCAAAGCGTATTCCCTTACTCTCATTTTTCCTTTCTTAAAATTAATGAACTTAATTAGGTTGGCCTCTCTCATCTCTAGAGGGAATAATCTATCAAGAAAATAACTTTTGAACCTTTCCCATTTTATGGTACCCACTATCACTAGCCTTGCCTGTTTCAACTAGTCAAAAATCTAAGCAACTTCTTTTTTGAGTCGGTAAGTGGTGAGTTCCACTTTGTGTAACACAGTCACACCCGTAATAACAATTAACTTGTAGTCGATAAACTATTAATGGTATTCCTAAACTTGTGAGGCATTAAATTTGGGAGAGTTCATTCTCGTAATATTCCACATACGTGTCGCCCTTGTACCCATATTTGGGTTCACAAGGGCTACCATATCTCAATGGGATCGTTCCATCATGGATTGGTACAACACGTTTAATGCCAACCTAAACTCCACATCTGTTACATAAACTCCAGATTTGTTACATTCTCATTCAATGGGTCAATCAGATATTGAGTAGGAGCTTTGGGAGGAACCTCTTGGTCAGCATTGTCTTTATCGATCCTTCTTTCATTAGCTCTTCGAGTATTCTTATTTTATAAACCATCGGCCATGGAATATGAGAAAGTTTCATAGAGTTAAATTCTCTTGCATGACAGAGAATTAAAGAAGTGAAATTTCTTGAACATCTAATATTTTTTTATTAGTTATGTGGCAAATTTTACACTTATGAACAAGAATCTAATAAATGTGGTTCGAGATATCCTAGAACCACTCTAAACTTTGTGTTGTCATACAAAGCTTGTCCCGAACTAGGGCTACCCCCTAGATTTAACAAGGAGTATTAGACCCTAAAAATCCTCATAAAGTACATATAACATATAATAACTTAAATTAATAGAAATGACCAAGAATTTAAATCTTTTCGATTCAATAAGGTCTTATATCAACACAAGCGAAAGTCCAACATAATTGTCTCAAACCATCTAAACAACATAAATAAATTCAAGGGTCCCAACCAATACAATAGTCAAAGACATTGAAACGACCTGTTTAGTCGTTTTGAGCAGCAGATTTTATTTCTGGAAAAACTGGCTGAGACGACGGTCACCACGATGGACCGTCATGGGCACGACGGACCGTCGAGGGTGTTTCGTCCCAGAACACTTAGAATTCTGAAATTTGTGTTCTAAAATCGACTCTCTGTAAATTATGACGGACCTGCAGGACGGACCGTCACAGCTACGACGAACCGTCGTGAGATTCCGTTGCAAAACACTTCAACTCTTGAGAATTTGGTACGGGGAACGAGTTTCTGAACGTCATGACGGAAGTGCAGGACGGACCGTCACAGGCGTGACGGACCGTCACAGTCTACTTAGCAAAAAATGGAGTCTAATATGCTGCGACGACCGGTGTGACGGACCGTCGCAGGCACGACGGGCCGTCACAGGTTGCGTAATCCCAGCTGGAGTCGGATTTCTAGTTAAGTTTTAAGGGACGATTTGTACTATTCTTTCCTTAATTATAAAGTTAGGGGGTTAATATTAATAAGTCTAATTACTTGGGGGTTAAAAGAGGTAACCTTAAGTTAATTAGTGGGGTATTATTGCCATCCTTTATTCTTAATTATATACTAATTAGGGTAAAAGGAAGAGGGTTTGGAATAAG
>CM064969.1:36761842-36798981 GCA_032847665.1 Solanum chilense | reverse complement strand
AATAGAATTCCCCCCCCCCACCTCCACTTTAAGATGGGTTCATTTGGAAAATTGAACTTGACAATTCTTGTTCTACAATCAATGGAAGCAAAACAATCATGCAAGCAATCCATCCCCAAAATTACATCAAGATCGACTATATCAAGTTCTACTAATTCAACATGAGTAAATATATTGGGAAACATTATAGGAAAATTTCTATATACCCTCCTTGCAACCACAGGCTGACCTACTGGGGTTGTTACCATGAAAGGCTCATTTCTGATATTGGAAAAAATATCAAACTTTCTAGCTACCAAGGGAGTAACAAAAGGTAATGTATCACCCGGATCAATTAAATCATAAACATCTATAGAGAAGAATTGTAACATACAAATCACCACATTGGGAGAACTCTCATTTTCACCCCTTGAGTGAACATCATAAAAGTGATTATTTTTTGGATCAACCACATTAGAAAAACTAGATTGAGCTTGCCTGCTTTCTCTTTCTTTCCCCTTCAAATTAGGGCAATCCTTAACCTTGTGATCACTCTTGCCAAACCCAAAGCAATTGTCCGTCCGAACAACGCAATCACTATAATTTTTCTTGCCACACTTTCCACAAGTTGGCTTCTTAGTTTGTTAACTAGTACCTCTTTCCTTTTGAGACTTAGGGATAAATGCTCTATCATCATGAGCCTTCGGAAATATGGGAGGAACTTGATTAGAAAACCTCTTCTTGAACATGGGCTTGTCTTAAATGTCAATCCTACGATTACAGGAACCACCTTTATATGACTTGGACTTATTGGTATCCCTACTCTTTCTCCTTAACGTAGTTTCTTCCACTTTTTGAGCATTAACCATGATGTGAGAGATATTCATATTATAATGAAGCATGCCGAACGACAATCTTCAATCATGTCATCAGACACCCCCGTAAGAAAATTAGTCATATAATTCCTTGGGGTTTAAACCAAGGATGGAGCATACTTGGAATATTTAGTAAACTTTAAAGAGTAGGCAAGTACACTCATAACTCCTTGATGAAGGTTGATGAATTCTTCCACCATAGCTTTCCAAATCACTCTAGTAAAGAACCTATCAAGGAAATTCCTCTTTTAGGTCTCCCAAGTCATTGGACCACCTCTTAGTACCCAATTATCCCTCCACTGCATATACCATGTTTGGGCCATATCTTTGAGTTGGTAGGCCGCAAACTCGGCCATCTCAATTCAGGTCACACCAATAGCATGGAGAATCTTACAGACCTCATCGAGAAAATTTTGTATGTCTTCATCCGTCTTCAACCCGAAGAACATAGGTGGATTTATTTTAGTAAAATCACTCAAATGTGAGGCCATATTGTTAGCATGTTGAGTCACTCGAGGTCCAAGATCCCAATTTATTTGGTCTGTCATGGCTTGGACTTGTAAAGTGACTGCATTAATTCGAGAGGTCATGTCTTGGGTTAAGGTGAGAAAGGGTGCCCTTATCTCTCCATCGATCATTGGTGGAAGAAAAATCAGAACTTGATCACCCATAGCAACTTATTTGAGTGGAGGCACTTGGTTTTATTGTGCTCCCATATTTTCCATATCTTCCTCGGACCTTCTAGCAGCTGCTCTTCGAGTATTCATACCTATAACCATGATACAGGGTTCAGGTGAAAGAACATAATATGACTCTAGAGACACAACATAGAAATACAAGGAGATGAGATTTTCTAATCATCATATAGTCTGTCATCTATAAGTGGGATGCGCTTGACAATTATGAATAAAAACCTACATTGACATTGCTTAATAAGACATCATTTCTAGGAATATTCAACCTCATGCTCTGATTCAAAGTTTGTCACATCCGGGGATCGCCCTCTAGAAATAACAGGTGTCGTCCTCCTTATAAAAGACTAAGACTAACCTCCTAGCATTCGTCATTACAATTCATAAGTTAAAAACTTTTTATGTACATCTACTTTATAAGGTTTACTTATACCTCTCCCTTAAACATAATTTATATTTATAGCGAGTATACATATACTCCTCGTATAAAAAGATTAGATAGTCTTCTACTTTTATGCCATATGTAGACAACATACATCATATAGTCTTTAAAGGGATGTCTTATATTAAACAGTCTAAATGGAATAGAACAATATGAGCATAGCCCTTACACAAAAGTTTAATTGTCACTTAGGCATTACAACAAAACCTTGAAACAACATGAGTGAAACGAGTGTCTTTAGACTATAAAAATGTAACATTGGAAGAGTAATAGAAAGGCATTATCCTTGGAACATGAGGACATACCCACAATTGGAGAAATGATCCAAGCCTTCCTTTAAAATTGTCACGAACCTTCAACGATCAGAACCTAAAATTTTAGGAAAAAAGGGAGAAATGGGGTTAGCATATAACTTGTAAAATGTATGAAATCATATGCACACAACATAGAATTCATGCTAAAAAGACATTTGTTCAAAACCATGCCATTTTAGTTTGAAAAGCCTTACACAGAATAAAGAACATATATAAGACAATAATCATATATTCATTAAGATCATAACATATTCAACACAAGACCATCCTACTCAAGTTAAGCCGATGTCAATATGTTCATATCGTAATAGAATTTATAATTAGTGTAACCCTATATCATGATTACAACAACAAAGCATGCATAAGAGTTCATGAAATCATAACCTAAGCAACAATCATTCTAATAAACCTCCAATTAAGTCTACAAGTGCAATGACCCAGTAAAGCCCCATAAACTTACCCAATCAAGCAACTAAATAAGGAATCACAAGTAATACGTAATATCACATAACATAACATTAAGAGTAGTCATTATCATAATATATCAATATAGACCAATAACATGTGCATAGAAGAAACAACCATGTATAGTCAACACATATATTTCATTCACTGTATAACATTAAAAATAATAACATCCTCCTTAGTCTTCCATCAAGGACAACAAGTGCAAGGTATAGGTAGAGTACCATACCCCTACCCAGACTAAGTCAAACCCATCAAGTCATACTAGTTAGAGTCCACTTTATTACTCTATTTTACTTTTGAGAACATTTTTCCTTAACTGACATAGACCACATGAGCCAATGTGGAATTCGTTGTCATGGAACCTACACCAAAAGAAGGTGGACTACTTATCAAGGTAGTATCAAAACATGAACATAGTATTTATGTGGATCCACTACCTAGTATTCCTATAAAGGCAACATAGATAAAGAACGAGGAGATATATTTAGGACCCTCTTTATTATACATGTATTATAGTCTCCAATCTCATGAGTACAATTTTGAACCTACCTTCCTTATGTGGGAAGGGACACTCCTCACTTCTAGTTCACTCGGTTCTAAGCTAGTGTCCCTTTTGAAATATTTTTCATTGATATTCGTAACTAAGATTAGGTCATATGGTTTACCCTTTATATACACATAGTCATAGCTCAATAGGAATGGCATGATAAGACTTGTCATTACAACACTCATATGTGAGATTAGAACATTAATATCATTAAATTATAGTAAGGCACAAAGGTTCTTCATCACTAACCTTATATTAAAACTTCTTAAGCATAATCTCAAAATCATATAATCAAGACATTTCAATTCAATATCATACAAACCCTAATCAATCTCATCTTAAGGTATACTTAAATGTAACTTCATCACTAAACACAAGTAATCATTATTGGAGTAAAGGTTTGATATAACAAGACTTACCCCAATCTCCTTCACAAGAAATCATCATAGTCTTACCATAAACCAAATCAATTAAATTCAATAATAGGGGTAATAACATCAATAAATGATAATTAACACAATAATAAAGTCAATTTAATAACTAAGCATCAAATCATCACTAATTCATGACCTAGGGTTAGGGACTTGGGTCAATTATTCCTTAAACTAGTTTAATTTATCACAAACCAATGTTATTGAACAATAATGCAACATACTATAATCATAATAATCAAAAGAAACCACAAACAATAAATTTAGAAGATCAAATTCGTAATAAAAGAAGACCTAATTGAAACTCATCTTTTTGAAATAAATATTGGAAGAACCCCTTGTTGAAAGGAATCCCAAAGGTGAAAGGATCCCATAACTTGTTAATTGATGCTTAAAATTAGTTTTCTTTCTTCCCTAGAACCTACCTTTGCTTTTTATTCCATGGAGTTTCTTTCAGAGACAGAAAGAGGAGAGAAAGAAGAGCAAATGTGTTTTGGGAATTATGAGTGTTGGGTTAGTTTAATTAGGATTGGGCCATTATATAAGTCATTAACTAACTTAATTACCCCTTCCTTAACCCCTAAATAATTAACAAACCACCTAATTAATTAATTGAACTAATTAAAATAGAGAAGCAAAATAGGGACCATGACCTACAAAACTCGGACCTATGGGCCGTACGTCAGTCGATGTTGCCTTGGACTAATCGTCCTCCACAACCGTCGTTTTGGTCAAAGAGTTTTCAAATTGGCCATTTTGAAAAAAATTTAAGTGTTAGTCGGTTGAGGAAATCGAAGCTCTGTCAATTGACCTACGCCCCATCTTTTGCAACACGTAGATAGACATCACCTCGATGATAACCTTTTGGCCAAAATGCAAAGGTCCTCCTCCAGGACCTTTTTTTTGGTCCTTGGGGAGTCATACCTATATGTATTGAATATAAACTAACTCAAATACTTCTAGACACCTTACCACCCAATTTCACCATTTTTCGACTCTTAAATCCTTTCCAAATATACTAAGGCGCGCTATCACCTTTCAAACTAGTCTCCGGATGTCATGGACGTTCCTTGATGTTTTTACTCTAACACCTCCTAAATCACTTATATAAATTATTTTTTTTACCTTAAGACAGTTTTACAACTCTTATAATGTCATGTTAGGCCCTAGATTAGGCTTTAGACTTTCAGAGTGTTACAAATATGACGTGCCATAATTTGAGAATACCATTTCTTCTAGGGTATACTCTCGGGTTGTAACAAGCTTGGCATCAGATCCAGGTTATGAAGTTGTCTTTAGAAATCCAAAGTCTCTTTAAATCAACATTTAGTAGAATTTATTTAATTCATGTGAGTCGCGACATATCGATGAACGTGAGTCTACAAGATGATAGAGTTTCATTTTCTTCATCACTCTTGTGTCATGCCAGAGAATTGAGGCTCTAAGTGTCTATTCCTATTATATTCTCTTTTATTTGTATGATATTACTATTATAAGGATGACCACAAGAAGAGTGGAAGAAAAAGAAGTGATAGAGGGAGTTCTCTAAGGTGGACAAGTTCCACGAGGTGTCAAAGTTCCTCCCCAAGTTTATCAAGACCTTATTGTGGGTGAAGGTAATGAGGTTCTGGTGGTTCCCCCGTGCATGAATAATAGGGAGATTAGAGAGGGATCCTTGCCCTAGCCCGATCCAGGATAACTTATGTGAATAGAGGTATGGAGCATAAGGTGAATGTTGTGGAGAGTATTATAACATCTTGGTTGAGGAAATTTTTAAGGATAAATCCTCCTATATTTCTTGGCTCTAAGGTGGGAGAATATCCCTAAGGGTTTCTAGATGGTGTGTATAAGGTATTAACTGTTATAGGTATGACTTCTTGGGAGAAGAAGGAGTTGGCTGCATACCAATTGAGGGAAGTTTCTCAGGTATGGTACACTCATTTGAAAGACAATAGGCCGGTTGAGTCGTGTCCCATAGAGTGGGAAGAGGTTTAGTAAGTCTTCTTAGAAAAAGTATTTTACCCTAGAAAGGATAGAGGTTAAGGTTGAGGAGTTCATTAACCTTAGGGAAGGTAACATGAGTGTTGAAGAGTATTACTTGAAGTTTGCTGTCTTGTCTAGGTATGCTCTATCCTTCGTGTCTAACCCTAGCGATGAGAAGAGTAGGTTTGTGATAGATATTGCCATCTTTTTAAAAGAAGAGTGTCGTACGAACATGCTCCATGGTGATATGAACTTGTCTAGACTCATGGTGTATGCACAATCCATTTACGAATCCAAACATAGTAGGATATCAAAAAATCTGAAGAGAGGTAAGTCTGATTAGCAACACGAACTTAGTCTTAAGAAGAGGGCTCCAAACCAATATGACTTTAATGCTTTCAAGGTCAAGATTAAGGGTTGTAGTAGTTCTCAAGGTTTTAATCATACTTGTGTAGGTGTTGGAAGAATCACTTTGGGAAGTGTCTAGCCGGTATCAGTGGTTACTTTGATTGTGGTAGGATGGTCATAAGGTGAGGGATTGTCCTACTATTGCGGCTAGAGAAAGAGAGGTCAAGTAAGTTCCTCTAAATATTCCGGATGGTGGTGCTCCAAAGAGATATTTCTTCTATGTTCTACAAGCTAAGGAAAATTCAGGTGATGCTGCTGTTAGGTTATAATTTTTTGTCCTTAGTTGTTATGTGTTCCTTCTAGGTGGGGGAGTATAGTGACTAGTTGAGTTGTATATTGTTGTCTCTTCGCTTCTATCCTATTCAAGCTTGAGAGAAATGTCATAGTAGCATGTTGCATGTTGTTTAGGAGTATATTTGATAATGAATTTCGTTGATCTCCTTGCATTGTGCATTTCACCAAGGTATGTTTATGTGGTTAAGTGAGTTTATATGATTTTTTCTCTCATTTTGGCATGCCTTGATAATAAATTTCTTAGACTTAGTTAATTTGTTATCATACTTCACTGTAAAGAATTTTAAAATTTTGATAATTGGTGTTTTCATGAGAAATGTTTATAATGTGCTTATAAATGATGTATATGAGCATAATAATGTATAGACAAGAAAGTTCCTCTCATATGGTAGAAGAATGTAGAGGTTATGCCTACTTTCTTGTAGTGTTTTGAGTCTCCTCATTATGTGGTGTTGATGTTCATCTTATATTTGTGTATTTTAAATGGTGTGGTATGGTATTGATCTTCTATCCTTGAATCTTTACCTAGTGATTATGTCTAAAGAGTAGCAAGCGTCATTCGAAGAACGGTGTCCAAGTGGGCGAGAATATAATACCCCTAAAACGAACTAGGTAAAGCTAGAGCCTAAAATGTGTGCCATGAGGTTATAAGGTGTTAAAACGGTCAATTATAGTGTTAAGAGGCAGTTTATTAATCTTGGAATATTTTGGAGTTCAAACGTCCAAAACGTTCGAAAGACAACCTTGAGACGTGCTTGTGTGTTCTTGTGTTCATTTGCATGTTTTACATGTCTGTTTGAGTTCAAATTTATAGGGTGTGTTCCTAACATCTATAAGAGTGTGTTTGGATTTGAAACGTCTAGGCACGAGTTCCCAAGGACCACCTTATGGGTCCTTGAGGGGGACCCAACCTTTAGCTCAAAAAAGTAAAATATAGTCCCAACCTACAACTTCCAAACGATGCCCATTGTCCTATAAGCGCCCCGTCAATGGGGGACATTGTTCCTCACTTAGGTATGGGATATTAAGCCCCCCAATTTATGAGTCTCTCACCCAAAACTTGGTCTCCAATACCACGCATCGTCTAGTCTATAGGTCGTTGATGCCTCTATCGTTTGACACCTGCAAATTTATGCATGTGTTTGGTCTAATGAAAGGCAATTAGCATAATTCACCTAGCGTTCTAAAACTAAATTGGGAGGTTACTTCAGGAATTTTTGAGTATTTTAAGTGGCGTTATAAGTCTAGGACCTGTAGTTGAGTTCATTATTTCAAAAGCAAAACCCAAACCCCAAATACGATTCTCTAGAACTCCATTGGAGCTTGAAGCAAGGTTGAGACTAGGAGCTAGATTTCTCCATCAAATCTTCATCAAGGTATGGTGTTTCATCC
The DNA here is from genome assembly GCA_032847665.1 of Solanum chilense. Taxonomy (NCBI): domain Eukaryota; kingdom Viridiplantae; phylum Streptophyta; class Magnoliopsida; order Solanales; family Solanaceae; genus Solanum; species Solanum chilense. The sequence goes on along the minus strand of CM064969.1, from coordinate 36,791,156 downwards.
TTGAACTCTCTTTCTTAGGATCCAAACTTTTAAGGCTTTTCTAAGACTTATCAAATGATACAATCTTCTATTTTAATATCCATCCATGGGTTCTTGCATAAAATTTTTTGAATATATAATATATGATATAATTGATGTTAATTGAATTATTTTTTAAATCAAAATTCCTATGAACCCATGCTATTCATGCAATCCTTATTTCTGCTCTAATTTGGGTGGTTTGATCATGACTCTATTTTATTGAATTCTTGTGTAGTTTACTTTGGAATATTGAATTATGTAAACATCAAGATAGAATTGTATATAGGCTGCTTTAATTTGATGATTTTTCATATTGTATTAAGTTGGATCAAATGTATGGTTAGAGCCTTTGTTTGTATTGGTGTGTATGACTATTGGTAAGAGACTTTGTGAATCAAAATGGGTGGAATGGCTACGTATTGGAGGTGTTGATGATGGAATGCTGGTAAGATGTCCTAATATCTTCTATATTGTGTAGTATATGTCTTGAATTGTGTTGATTGGTATGTTCCACTGCTTGTGGCGGTGCTTATGTGCTATAATTGTGAAAATTGACTCCTTCTCAGCATTACATTATGAATTGTGATGTTTTTATGTTAAATAGCTTGTGCAGGTGATCATTGTGAAGGCTTATATGTCTTATATGTTAATTCCTAATTGACTATAAGTAATCATGATGGACTATGGTGATACCTTCATATGTGTATACTTAATGTTGAAGTATGATTATTCCTAATTGATTATATGAGTCTTATGATAGATTATGCTCATAAAACTATAAGAGTGAATAGGGTGACTTGTAGTAGACGTAGTTGTCCTTATGTGCTACTTGAATGTAATTGTACAAGATATAAGGTGATGATGTGTGTGTCTTGTTTTTGTAGACCTATGTCCCTCTGCTTGATACATGAAAAATGTTAATATGAATTCTTGACTTATTAGGAAAGATCCTTTATCATGTATGTGTACTATGATTGAGATATGACCTTGAACATGGTTAGGAGGGTCATTAACTTGGAACCTTCAAATTAGAAAGAAGGTTATGATATCGTTGAAGTTGAAAGTCATAACGGTATCCTTCTTCTGTGAATAGTGAGCTTTAGGATAGGTTGACTGGAACGACATGAAACCATCACTAAGAAATACATTGAGATATCCTATTTGACCATTGAGTGGTATCCCTATTTGACCCATATTTTCTAAGGTGTACTATGATTTGGTAGTGACTACTATATGGTACCTCTTCATATTCCCTTGTGATTGAATTAATCTATGAGAACTAAGACTAGCACCGAGTGAGTATTATTGGGGAGTGACTCTACATAAGTTGAGACTAGTGTACAAAGAAACCTTGATATTCCTTAACAATGTGTCTACATTGGATGTATCCTAATTATACACTTGGCAAGTAGAACCCTCCATCGGCGTACGGTAGACTCTGGATTCCATGCCTATCTAGTATGATCTATGTCGGTTAATGCGTATTCTTATCTTGTGGGATACATTCTAGTGTTGGAGAAGTTCTACAACGTGCAGGTAGTGGAATCGGTCGCTATCTAGACATGGCACGAGTAGGCCTTCAAGATTTTAAGATGTAGGTTCCCTAGGTATTCTCCGAGAACATTATGTGAAGTCATTAATTTTTGAATATGTCTTAATGAATATAGTTGAATTTATTTAATGCATGTGAATAAAAGATACTTATCTAGTGTAGCTTTAAAGATTGCATAGGTCGGCTTGAACAGTGTTATGGATGGTTTTTTCATGTTTTACTCAGGCGAGTCTCAGAGTAACTTTTGTTAGGGAGTTAATTGATGAAATGTGAATAATCTTGATTTAGGTAGTCTTAAGGATCAGTTAGGTGTGTGAGAGGGGTTGTATGGGTGGCCGGTTCATATCTTACTTAAGCGGGTCTTAGGATAACCTTTGGTAGGAGAGTCAAATGCTTATATGGTTTGAAGTGATGATAATGCTGTATGTTGATTTCTTGGAATGTGAGTTATATGTGTATATGTTGAATTGAAGTTGTTTGATATACTTTTATTATGAGGTTTTCTTCAAAAAGAGCATGTTTTATACAAATGTTCTTTTAGCATGATTTTATTGCATATCACCATACTTAGTGCATTCAAATGTACTAATTCAAAATATATTGTCTCTAAAGGTGTAGGTGGTAACTGAGAGGAGTCATTTGAAGTAAAGCTTGGATATTAGCATTCTTTCAAGCAAGTGGTGTTATGTCCTCAATTGATCCGAGGACGTAACTATGTTTGGCTTCTCTTGTTAAAGACAATGTATTAGACTTTGTGGTTTTCTATATTGGTGATGTATGGGACGTTCCCTATGATATTCATGTGTCTAAGATTACGACAAAGATATGAGTATTTCGTATGTTTTTCTATAAAGATATTTTGATATGATGTTCAAAAAGTTTTAATTACGCATTACTTTTCATATATATATATATATATATATATATATATATATATATATATATATATATATATATATATATATATATATATGCAATGAATGATGTCAAAGGTCTAGTATAAGACCTCCGAGAGGTCGAATACACCGTGCCACAATTTGAGAATACCATTTCTTCTAGGGTATACTCTAGGGTTGTGACGGTGATGAATGGACATGAAGGATAGTTCCCATTCTCATTATGAAATGATGTGGAGGGGAGTACATGTGTAAGTAAGTAAGGCAAGAACAGAATACCCATTAGGATTTATAGGATAGGAATTGATGCAAATCCCCATGTTTTTAAAAGTAAGTAGGACTAATTTGATAATATTGTGAAGTGGATTTTCTTGGAGTGTTGACAAATATACCTTCTATGATGTAAACTTGACTAGAGGCAGATGAACTAAGTCTAGGATAAGGTTAAGTAAGGTTACATAACAAACTATTCCTCTTCCATCATGATGATTATTGTGTCTTTAGGTTAACTAATGCTTATGATTATGTTATATATTCTAGACATCATATTTATCACTTCATTGTAATAACATATACTCTTGCCTTCATTGATACCAAGTGTAGGGTCTCGCGACATTGATTTGAACACTCGTGGATGTCTTCATTGTTGATTAAGGAATTGAAGTTGTGGTGAGTCCTGATTGTGTTCGAGTATGTGATCACCACTTTCATTTGTGTTCTTTCTCTTTTATGTCTGTCACGACCCAAAACCGGGGCCGCGACTGGCACCCACATTTACCCTCCTATGTGAGCGAACCAACCAATCTAACCTTAACATTTCAATGTATAACAAAAGAAAATAATGCGGAAGACTTAACTCATTAATAAAAACCAATTCAATAACTACTAAAATTCAACATCTATTATTTCCCCAAAATCTGGAAGTCATCATCACAAGAACATCTATGATTAAATTACTAAACTAAAAATGTCTAAGAAGCTAAAACAATTAAAAGCTAGTCCATGCCGGAAGTTCAAGGCATCAAGACTTGAAGAAGAAGATCCAGTCCAAGCTAGACGCGTTAGCTCACCCTGAATTTCCGATGTAGTGAAGACTGGCTAGAATTACTGCTGAGTTGAAGATGACGGAACGTTTGCTGCATTCCACAAATAACAAAGAAGAAAACATAAAAGTAGGGGTCAGTACAAACCACGGGTACTGAGTAGATATCATCGGCCAACTCAAATAGAAGATAATATATATCAAGTAATATTATAAATCAACTATAAACTCAACATGTAGCAACAACAAGTACTATAATCATCAAAAAGTACCATCAAGTTCATCCATGAGGGCTCAAGCCTCAACACCATACTCATTTGGGAATTAAGTTCATTAGATTGAGTATATTTATCGTCTTTCAATATTCATTATCTTTCTTCCTCTTGTGTCGGTACGTGACACTCCGATCCCCTACTATTATGTGTCGGTACGTGACACTCCGATCCCCTATATGTGTCAGAACGTGACACTCCGATCCNCTATCCTGGTACCGGAACGTGGCACCCGATCCCCTAATTCATCAAGCCTTCTTTTACACTAAGGCATCATCATTCTCATTATATAATTTATCAAGCCTTCTTTCATACTAAGGCATCATCAATCTTATTATATAATATATCAAGCCTTCTTTTATACTAAGGCATCATCATTAACAAGTGAATTAGGTTTCTTTCAAGATTTGGGATTCAATAGCTTCATCATGCTTTGTTAATTCATCACAATTTCATAATCATAATCATGCAAGCATACAATTTAAGCACATAGTAGGGTTTACAATACTATCAACACATATCATTCACTATTGAGAGTTTACTACGAGTAGCATGAAAACCATAACCTACCTCCACCGAAGAATTGATCAACAAGCTAATCCTCAAGCTGCGTTTTCTCCTCCCTCTCGATCGATCCCTCTCTTTCTCTTTGTTCTTTCTGTTTGTTTTATTCAAACCTTCTTTCCTTTACCCTAATTAGCATATAATTAAGACTAAAGGAGGACAATAGAACCCACTAATTAACTTAAGGTTACCTCTTTTAACCCCCAAGTAATTAGACTTATTAATATTAACCCTCAATCTTTATAATTAAGGAAAGAATAGTCCAAAACGACCCTTAAAACGTGTAGAGGAATCCTATTCTGCCTGGGATTTGCGCAACCTGTGAAAGCCTGTCGTGCCTGCGACGGTCCGTCACGCAGGTCGTCGCAACAGCCTTGAATCCCATTTTTCACTAAGTGCACTGTGACGGTCCGTCACACTCGTGACGGTCCGTCCTGCACTTCCGTCATGACGGTCAGAGACTCGTTCCTTGTACCAAATTCTCAAAAGTTGAAGTGTTTTGCAACGGGAGCTCACGACGGTCCATCGTGGATGTGACGGCCCGTACTGCAGGTCCGTCACAATTTACAGAGAGTCGATTTTCGGTGCCCAGTTTCAGAATTCTAAGTATGCTGAAACAATGCACCCTCGACGGGCCGTCGTGCCTGTGATGGTCCGTCGCAGTGCCCGTGGTCTTGGCCAGTTTTTCCAGAATTAAAATCTGCTGCTCAAAACGACTAAACAGGTCGTTACAATTATCTCGTATTAAGGCTTGTAAAATGATCTCAAAAGGGTGTTTATACTATATTGTAAGAATAAAACATTTAGACTCCGAAAATCCTCCCATTGAGTTAGTCCACATAGTGAGGGAATTTCCGAAGCTCTTTCCTAATAATATTCCCAAAATTTCTCCCGAATGGGAAATTGATTTTGGTATTGACTTGTTACCACATACAAACCCCATTTTAATTCCTCCTTATCAGATGGCTCTTGCCGAATTGAAAGAGATGAAAGCTAAACTTGATGACTTACTAGACAAACTCTTCATTAGACCTAGTATTTCTTCATGGGGTGCACCAGTGTTGTTTGTGGAAAACAAGGATGGGTCCTCAGAATATGCATTGAATATCGCCAACTCAATAAAGTAACTATTAATAACAAGTGTCGTCTACCTCGGATTGACGACTTGATTGATAAACTCCAAGGGGAAATCTACTTTTCTAAGATTGACTTGATATTGGGGTATCACAAATTTAGGGTGAAGGTGAGGATATACATCAAAACGACATTTCATACTAGATATAACCATTATGAGTTCTTAGTAATGTCTTTTGGTCTCACTAATTTCCCGGCGGCATTTATGGATCTCATGAATAGAATGTTTTAAAGTAAGCTAGATTCATTTGTTATTGTCTTCATTGACGACATCTTGGTATATTCGAATAACAAGGGTTGAACACATGGATCATTAAAGGGTGGTATTACAAGTGCTTTAGGAGAAATAACTATTTGCCAACTAAAGAAAATGTGAGTTTTGGTTGAGGTCGGTGGAATTTCTTGGTAATATCATCTCTAGTGAGAGAGTTGAGGTTGATCCAAGAAAAACTGAAGCGGTCAAGAATTGGCCTAGACCATTTAATCCAACTAACATTAGGAGTTTTTTGGGTCTAGCGGGATATTATAGGAGGTCTGTGGATGGTTTTGCATCCATTGCATCTCCCTTGACTACCTTGGCCCAAAAGAGTGAAAATTGAGTGGTCGGAGGCAGGTGAAAGAAGCTTCCAAATATTGAAAGAGTAGCTTACCTCTGCTCCGGTGTTGACTTTACTAGAGGGTACCAAGGGCTTCATTGTATATTGTGAAGCATCTTTAGTGGGCTTCGGGTGTGTTCTTATGCAACATGGAAAAGTAGTATCATATGCTTAAATAACTTAAGGTGCATGAGAACAGTTATCCGACTCATGATCTAGAGTTAGCGGCCGTGGTATTTGCCATGAGCATATGGAGCGGTTATTTGGATGGTGTCCATGTGGATGTATATACAGGCCACAGGAGTTTTCAATATGTGTTTACTCAAAAGGAGTTAAATCTCTGACAAAGAAGGTGGCTGGAATTATTGAAGGATTACGACATGAGTGTTCTCTCCCACCCTGGAAAAGCCAATGTAGTTGTGTATGATCTAATTCATATGAGCCTGGGTAGTGTGTCTCATGTAGAAGAAGCCAAGAAAGGCCTGTAAAATATGTTCATAGGTTTAATAGATTGGGTGTTAGGTTAGAAGGTTCTCCAAACTGTTGTTTTATGGTCCATCATAACTCTAAATCGTCTTTAGTGGTTGAGATGAAGTCTAAAAAACACCTTGATCTACCATCGATGGAGTTAAAAGGGTCGGTTCTTGGTAAGCTTAATAAGTCATTCTCCTTGGGGGGGATGGTGTATTTAGGTACCATGGAAGGTTATGTGTGCCCAATGGTGATGACTTGAGAAATTGGGTTCTTGAGGAAACTTTTTGTTACTATTATTCTATTTATTCGGGTTCCACAATGATGTATCATGACCTTATAGATGTTTTTTGGTGGGATGGATTAAAAGTGGGCATAGCGGAATTTGTTGAAAATGTCCAAATTGCTAAATGGTGAAAGCCAAACACTAAAAGCTGGGTGGTTTACTCTAAGAAATCAAAGTATTAGCTTGGATGTGAGAATATCTTAATATGGACTTCGTGGTAGGTTTTCCTCAGACAGAAAAGCAACATGACTCCATATGGGTGGTTGTGGATAGATTGACCAAATCCACTCATTTTATTCCCGCCATGACCACATACTCAACAGAGGGTTCTGCAAGGATCTTCATAGATGAGATTGTGTGTCGTCATGGTATTCTGTTACCCATCAGATTTGATAGGGGTGCAAAATTCACATCTAGGTTTTGGAGGTCGTTTTAAAAAGTGTAGGGTACCAAAGTAAATCTATGCGCTGTTTTTCATCCCCAAAATGGATGGTCGAGAGGACCGTACTATTCAAACCCTTGAGAATATTATTAGAGCATGTATAATTGACTTAAACAAAAATTAGGATAAACACTTGTCTTTGGTTGAGTTTTCCTACAATAATATTTACAATTATCTATATCTATGGCTCCTTTTGAGGCTTTCTATGGTAGGACATGTAGGTCTCCAATTTGATTGTTTGAAGTTGTCGAGTCTTCACTCTCGGGTCTTAAATTAATTTATAAGAAGTTGGAGAAACTTCATCTGATAAGAAACCGATTGAAAGCAACCTATAATCGGCAAAAGTCTTATGCTTACCATAGAAGAAGGGATTTAGAGTTTGAAGAAGGTGATAAGGTCTTTGAGGAAGACCCTTGCATTTTGGCCAAAAAGTTGTCGTTGAGGCAATGTCTATCTACGTGTTGCAGGCGACGGGGTGCCCATTGCCTCCATCGACCAACACTTATCCATTTTCCAAAATGGAAAATTGGACAACTCTCTTACCAAAACGACGGTTGTGCAGGACTGTTGGTCCAAGGCACCATCGATAGACCTATGGCCCATAGATCGGGGTTTCGTAGGTCAGGTCCCTGTTTGCTTCTATGTTTTAATTAGTTCAATTAATTAATTAGATGGTTATTTAATTAGTCATGGGTTATGTTAGGTCTAATTAACTTAGTTAATGACCTATATAAAGACTAAATCGTAATTAAATTAACCCAACACTCATATTTCTTAAAACCCAATTACTTTCCTTCTCTCTTCTTTCTCTCTCCCAAAGAAACTCCATAGAATACCAAGCAAAGATGGGATATAGGAAATCAAGAATACTACTTTTATCTATCAATACTAATCATTTAACACCTCTAGGATTCCATTCCTCAAGGGAATCTTCCAAAATTGATTTCAAAAATATGAGTTTCAAGTGGCTCTTCTTCTATAAAAAATTTGATCTTCAAAATTGTATTTTTTTAAGGTTTATTTTGATTAATATGATTAGATTATGTTTTATTATGGTTCAATAACATTTTTTCATGATGAATTAACCAAGTTTGTGGAATAGATCATGAAATTGACCCAAGTCCCAAACCTAGGTTATGAACTATTGATGAATTGAGTGTAGAGATTCAACTGACTTTATTATTGTGTTAATTACCATTTATTTGTTTTATTACACCTATTGTTGGATTGAATTGACTTGGTTTATTGTAAGACTATGATGATGGCTTATGATGGAGATTGGGGTAAGTCTTGTGATATCAAACCTTTACTTCAATTATGATTACATGTGTTTAGTGATGATGTTAATTTAAAGTATACCTTATGATGATATTGATTAGGGTTGGTATAACTTTTAATTCAAATACCTTGTTTATATGATTGTGATATTATTCTTAAGATGTAATGATATAAGGTTGGTGATGAAGTACCTATGTGCCTTCATATGATATAGTGATGTTAATGTTTAAATCTCACATACGAGGGTTGTAATAAATGGTATTCTCATGAAATTCCTATTGATCGATGACTATGACTATATATTGGGTAGACCCTATGACCTAAACTAAGTTACGCATAATAATGAAAGACTTTTCAAAATGGACTCTAGCTTAGCACCGATTGAACTAAAAGTTAGGAGTGTCCCTTTCCTTATAGGGAGGGTAGGTTCACTATTGTACTCATGATATTAGATACTATAATGCATGTAGCATAAAGAGGGTCCAAACTATATCTCCTAGTTCTTGAACTATGTTGCCCCCATAGGAATATTAGATAGTGGATTCACAGAGATGCTATGTTCATGTTTTGGTACTACCTTGGCAAGTAGTCCACCTTCTTTCGATGTAGGGTTCCATGACACCGGATTCCACATTGGCTAATTTGGTCTATGTAGGTTGATGAAAGATGTTCCCAAAAGTAAAATAATGTAATAAATTTGACACTAACTAGGATGACTTGAGGGGTTTGTTATATTCTAGGTAGGGGTATGGGACTCTACATATATATTGCACTAGTTATCCTTGAGGGAAGTCTTAGGAGGATGTTCTTATGTTTTATACTCTTATAAAGTGAATTAAATATATGTGTTGACTAACCATGTTGGTTTCATGTATGAATATGGTATTGGTATTTATTTATATAGTATATGATGCTGACTACTCTTAATGTTAAGTTATGTAATGTTAAGCATTGCTTGTGATTCCTTATTTGGTTCTCTTGATTGGGTAAGGTTATGGGTATTTAATTGGTCATTGCACTTGTAGACTTAATGGTGGGTTTATGACTAATGGTCTTACTTATGTTATGATGTCATTAACTTTTATCCATGCTTTGTTGTTGTAAATATTATGTTAGGGTTAATTTTGATTATGAATTCTATTATCATATGAACATGTTGACATTGGCTTAACTTGAGTATTATTTTCTTGTGTTCAATATGATATGGTCTTAATGAATATGTGATTATTTTCTTATATGTTTTCTTGATTGTTCATAAGGCTTTTAAAAGTAACTTGGCATTGTTTTGAACAAATGTCCTTTTTAGCATGAATTCTATGTTGTGTGTGTATATGATTCCATACTTAGTATAAGTGATGTGCTAACCCTATTTCTCCCCTTTTCCTCAACATTTTAGGTTCCGGTCATTGAAGGTTTGTGATAACTTTTAAGGAAGGTTTGGATCATTTCTCCAAGTATGAGTATGTTCTCATGGTTGGAGGATGATGCCTTTCTATCACTCTACCTATGTTACATTGTTATAGTTTAAAGATACTCGTTTCACTCATGTTGTTTAAAGATATTGTGGTTAGACCTATGTGGCAATTATACATTTGTGTAAGGGATATGGCCATATTGTTCTATTCCGTTTAGATGGTTTAACATGAGACATACCTTTTAACACTATTATGTATGTTGTCTATATGTGGCATAAAAGTAGAAGACTATGTAATCTTCTTGTAGGACGAGTCTATGTATACGAACTATGAATATAAATTATATGTAAGCAAGAGGTCTAAGTAAACGTCATGAAGTATATGTAGATGAAAAAAATTAAATTTTCACAATTTTTAACCTATGAAATGTATTGACGAATTATAGGAGGTTAGTGTTAGTCCTCTTCAAGGAAGACGACATCGGTTACTTCTATGGGGTGCTCCCGAATATGACAGAATTCAACCTCTCAAAGGTCTTATCAAAGTCTTTGACATTATGCATATATATATATATATATATTGAAAGTAGTGCAGAATTAAAACTTTTCAGAACATCATATAAAATCTCTTTATAGATAAACATAATAAATTCTAAATCTCTTTCTCTCTATCTTAGACACATGAATATCTTTGGTCACGGCTCATACATTAACAAATAGAAATAACAAAGTCTAATACAATGTCTTTAAGAGGAAAAGCTAAACATATTTATGTCCTCTAATTAATCGAGGACATACACAAACTTTCTTGAAAGAATGCTAAAATCCAAGTTCACTTCAAATAACTCCTCGCAATTGTCACCTACATATTTAGAGATAAGATAATATATATGGAATTATCACATTAGAATGGTAAGACCTTGAATTTTTATGAACAAGACTAGAGACTAGCAAAATTGAACAACTAGACGTCCTTATGTTTAGTGAAGGTTTGGTGGTTTCATTTTTATTCTTAATTATGTAAATATACTTTAAACAGGTAAAATAATGATTATAGGGTTAGAAAGTCTAGTCAGAACTCCCAAGGACTACCCATAGAGTCCTTGAGGAGGACCCAAACATTGGCAAGCAGGTTTCCAAACTAGTTTGTGACAGCTAAGATTTAAAGGCATCCATGCATCGCACCCTCAACACTAAAGAGGCAAAAATTCCCTCACGACGCGGGGCCTTCAAAAAACTCAATGCCTCAAACTAAATTTCCAAAAAAATGGAATAGCTCGCGCGAAACGCAGCCACTTCTCAGATTCGTTTGCGCTGTTTTTAAGTAAATTTGAGTTCATAAAAAGTCCCAATTAAGTGAAGGATACTTTGGGTAATATAGGGGGCGAATATATATATTTATTTAGGGTAAGTTTTAAGACATTTTTACCCATTCAATAAATCTCCCAAAAACAATCTCACTTCCCTCTAAATTTTCTCTCTAACTCAACCTCTATTGAAGAGATTTGGAAGCATGAAGAAGGAGACCCATTTCTCAAGCTACTCACTTTAATTTAATCGGAAATCATCAATTAAGGTATGGGGATGTTTATTCATGGATTATTTTCTCCATGAATCCCTTCAAAACTTTTATTTTCAAATTCTATATTGTGACAAAAAACTAGGGCTTTTGATCTATCCATGGGTCCAATACAAAATATTTTTCGTTGTTTTATATGCCTTGAGTTATGAATGTTTTGGGATATATTGTTGATTTCTATTGTGAAAATCTTCCAAGAACTCATGTGCACCCTATGACCATATTTCTTGAATATTTATAAATGAATTGAGTATATAGGAACATGATGCATTGTAATTGATGATTATCTAGTCATAGAATCTTGTTTTCATGCCTATTGTGAGGTAGATGGGGGTGATCATGATGCTTGATTCCTAACCTTTAAAAAAGGATAAATTCTAGGGTTTTTATATAGGATGAAGATTATTGTGCATACACTTAGAATTTGCTTGCAAGGTACATAGCTTATGAAAGGATGCAAGAAAGGTAATTGGGATATAAAATATAAAATAGGACTAACTATTAAGACTTTTATACCAACTTATATTCTCATTTTTATAAGTTCTAAAACTATGTAACCTTGTCTTCAAGGTATTGGATTTTAATAAATGACTTGCAATAATTCAAAGCCCATATACGTGATGTTTTAATTTCAACGACTGCACCCTTTAGCACTAAAAATCTGTAATTTTTTGAGCTAAAAAAAATGCATCTTTAATTTCATAAATTTGAACTTTTTTGCTCAAGTCATACACATTTTGAGCTAAAACTTGACACTCTTTTGGGCTCAAAATTACTGTACTTTTGGTGCTCAAAAGATTACACTCTTTGAGCTTAAAACTCTACATTTTTCCAAGTAAAAATATGCACTTTTTACGCTTAGAAGAGCATGTGTAAACCTCATTTTCACACTAAAACATCTGCAACTTTAAAGCTAAAAATATGTAATTTTAAGACCAAAAATCTGCATTTTGTCTAAAAATCTGCACTTCCCTCAATATAAAAGTGTGCATTCTTAGGCTACCAAAACCACACTTTAAACACTTCATTATGAAAAAGAACCTAAAAATAAGTTTGCGGTAAAAGAATTATTCCTAAAGTTGAATTTCTTTAAAAGCTAAGTTCTCAGAGTCACCAAAATGTGTCAAGAAATAAATGAATCTTAGTTGAAAAACAATGTCCTTCTAAACTAAATAACTATAATAAACCTAATATCTAAAGGAATGTGGAGGTGAATACTTCACAATCGTTCTTTGTTGTTCCAAAACAAACAAAATAAAAGAAAGCATAATATAAGCACAAAACATTAATATTAAAAAGGTTAGTCAAAAATAGCAACACATTTAATATGAATTAAAAGCACATGAAACTTTGAATAAAGAAGAAAGTGTTGGACGCTATTGACGCAAAAATGGGCTGCTAGACATGAGCTTAGGCGACAATTTGCCGAGCAAATCAAGGGTGTGTAAGCACGAGTGATTTTGATTTCATTTTACTAATGCTAATGTTATTTATTGTTTTTGTTGAATTGTCTTATGTACCATGACAACTGGAAGTGAAACCCAACCACCTACAGGAGGGGTTACTTTGGAATCTATAATAGAGAATATGGGTGGATAATGGAGAAAGTTGAAAGAAAAATGGCCACCATGAAAGGGAGTGTGTTGAAGATGGATGATACAATTTACAATTTGAAGGGTCGAATTTACTCTACTAATTCCACCTAACAGGCTAATTTTCGTGCTTCCACAAGTGGGTACGACCACACTATTTCTCCTTCTATCAAACCCCTAGCATTACATGAAACGTCTAACCCAAAACCTATACATTTCCAAACCGATGTTCAAAATACTTATCAATCATTCCAATCCCAACTCAATCAAGAAGCTCCACCAAACTAAAAATCGACTGGTACCACATGGGTGAAGAAAATATGGGAACCAACCTCATGGAGAACAACTGAAAGCCTATGACAATCAAGAGTATGATCAAGAATTGGGAGAAGAACATGACAACAAATATCAAGGGGAAGTCCAAAGAGTTTACTACAACAACAACCATGTGGATCAGGGCCAAGGAAATAATTATGAGGACCAAGGTGAAAATGGAGGTCTTGTTATTTGAATATCGACCTCAAGAAAAGTTGCTCTGTAATTTCTCAATTTGATTGATTTTGTATTACGTGGGGGGAATAAATGAAAACGTATCATTCAATACTTACCGTCCACCATGGACCGCATCGAAATCACGTACGAGAGTCAAGTATGTTCCGAAAAGGTCTCACAAAGAGTTACTTGATAAGTTGTACAACTTGATGACAAAAGGCAAAAGTATTGTGGCTTTCGATGATGAGTTCCAAAATTTGATCTTGAAGCTACAATGCATAAAAAAATAAAGAGCATGTATTTATTCATTTCACGGAAGTATGGAACAAGAAAATATTTCCCAATATTACTACTCACAGGTTTTCTAGCTTGAAAAATATCATTAAAGTGGATAATGTGGTAGAGGGGGAACTCAAAGCTATTAGAGTACACAAGTACAAGGGTATTTTATCTTTAAATTCTTGGAATAATAAAAAGGAGGTGGATGGAGCTCAAACTTCTTCGTGTTGGAACAAAATAAGAATTTGAAGAAGCCTTATGAAGGAAACACTCCAAAGTACTCACCAAGGGAAGAAGGTAATTAGGGCTCCAAAAAATTTTATAAAGTCATTCAATGTCATAAGTGTAGAGAATGGGGTCATATGATGTGTAAATGTCTTAATTGTTTGACTATGCTAGTTCAAGGAGAGGAATTGTATCTTGGTGAACGGGTAGATCAATAAAAGGGATGTGAAGAATAAATCCAAGAAAATGATGACTTGCGAGGTGATCAAGATGAGGAACAAGACCCATGTGAGGGAAAAGTTATCTCTGTTGTAAATGATTTGATGAGGAAGACAACAATTGAAGAATCTTAACAACAAGAAGGACAGTTTACCGACCGCATGTATGCGGTGAGGTGAGTAATTTTTAGCAACACAATGACTAATCCAAGTCAATGAACCCTCGATTCTCCACACTCACTGAATAGTCATCTAATAAAATAGAATGAAATTGGGTCTAGCGCATACATCATTTCCAAAATTGAAAAGCAATAAGTAAACTAGGAAGAATGAAAATCCGCCTTAGAAGCATGAAGACTCACCAATGCTCTTGAACCTCACAATAAACCATTTGCAACGAAATTGAGAAACCTGACTGTCGGGCCCTATATTTGGGAAAATGTAGGCAAGAGTATACGTTAGTACACAATATTGTACCAAGTATTATAGCTATAAATAAAGCAATTAAATCATTCTAAAATAGGAAATTTCATGACATGCAACTGACCAAGATAAAATATGATATAAAAGGGTTAGAAAATATAAGTCGTAAAACATTGTCAATGCAAGCTAATATCATTTGGAACCTTTTAACACATATGAGATACTACTTAAAGTAACCTTAGTTCGTCATTTGCAAAGACCGGGTTCCTTCCTTATAAAAATGTCAACGAGGGAAAAGTTAGGACCAGAAAAACCTTTTCGTAGTGTTGGATTTTTCTTACCTTGTCCAGATTTTGAAGAAATTAGAGTCATCAACCTATAGGGAAATCTTTTAGCAATTAAGTGGAGTAGATATGAAATCTATTGCATAATTGGTTATATAACTCGCTAAGGAATCCGTATTAATTGACAAAAATTGAATTTTGATAAATAAAGCTATGAGAATCGATCTTAGCATGAAGGGTTTGTAATGTGCATAGTAGGATAAGAGTGTTGTAAAAAGGGAGGAATTGAATTTCTCTAGAAAAGTTTCTATCTCACTTTTGGCTGCTCTAGCGGTATCTGTGCCGCTATAGCGACGCTCCATTCCGCTGTAGTAGAGTGACAAGGATTGGAAATTTTAGATTTTTGGGATTTTTGCAATGAGGCTCACTAGTTCTAAAAAATGCTACATCGGAATTTATGACGCTACAACGTGATTAGTTTCGATGTAGGGGGAAAGTCGCAAATAAAATCATAATAAACCCTCTAAATGAACTTATTTGACACTCGGTAACTTTTAGAGCTAAAGAATGACCCCTGATCTTTCATCATTCTTGAAGCTAAAGGAAAGATTTTTTCTTCCCGAATTAACTTTTTGATCCGTCGAACGTAATCGAATGGGTCAATATTTATGGGAAAGGCTTTCTTGATAGATTCTATGGTGTAACTAAGCCTAAATTGACTAGTTTAGATCATGTTTTTGATCTACGATTCATAAAAATGTTAGTACTCTGGGTAATCAGCTATTATTTATTAATTTCCGTGTTATTGTGATTATTTGTAGACCAAGAACAAGCGGAATGAATCCGTACACAAAAGGGCAAAGTTTGTTTGGTTTTCAAGTTTGTTTTGCGGTACTTGATGGTTGTGATTTCATGAATTGTGTAATGTGTGTAAGTTCTTGCTTCATTATGATATTTGTATAAATATGAATATTGCAATATTGATCATGTTGTTGTAATCGAGATAGATGAAGAATATATCCATGAAATCATGATGTAAATGTATATGATCTTGATGATGTACTTGTGATTTTAATTGTGGTGTGTGATTGGAGATCGGATTTCCACGTTCTGGCATGCTAACTTGGATCAGATTTCCATGTTCTGACATATATATTGGATCGGGTTTCCACATTTTGTCACAAATATGGGATCGCATTAACATGTTACAACAAGCAACCTGGAATCGGGTACCACGACAGCGCACTAACATTTTAAGTCTGGGTTCATGATAGAACCAATGATGTGTAAAGTATGTGAAATGTATTATTAAATTGTTATGTCTATAATAACGTTATTTTTAAATATATATGCATGTGATTATAATGTTATTCAACTTGTATTATATTGCACTAGTGGGATAACAGTGTGATCCTACCAGTACATTGTGGTAAAGTATTGATTCTGCACTTGCTCTTATTTTTTTCAAGTACAGGGCATCTTTAAGCGGCAATTAATAGACCTTGCTTAGGAGATTATAGATTATCGCATCAACTTCAAGGGTGAGCTGCATATTTCGGACTACTATGAAGTTCTCTTTAGTCTATGTCCACCACTTCTGGACGTAGACCATTGTTATAGTTGGTTGAATAGTTCATTAGTATTTTATTTTTTAGATTTTGTTATCAATAGTAGTTTCAGTATATTAAATTTCAAATTCTAGGTTTATCTCCCACAATATTTCTGTTGTTATATATTTTGTTAGTTATAGAACTTCATTTTTAGGTATTTAACTTGCTTCTATAACTTAAATGCCTTAGTTTTTGAATAATTTCTTTAAGTGGATAGTAGTAGTTGTTCTCCCACCGTCTTTTAAGTTTGGGTACCAATTACGTCGGCTTCATGACATTTTTAATATGGGAAGTAGACATAACTTACATAAAAAGCATGTTATTTATAACATGACCCCTCTCTGTGTCCCACACCCAAAAGGGTTATCCTACTTGTCAAGGTAAGGACCATGAACTTCTAGCTTAGGTGGATTAATTAGCTAATGTCTATATGTACAATCATCCTATCGGCGCACATATATGGAATAAGGAGATTGATTTATGAAACTTGGTCTCTACTAACGTGAGATCTTCCATCTCAATATCCTCTCTATGCTAAGCATAAATTCCACGGAATAGTCATTTCTTTTTGTTCATGTTATCCGTGGAAGACATGTCATGTTACCAATCCAAGCTGAGTCATAATCCATGAAAAAGTATTATACAGTAACCAATCCAAAATAGGTTTCGTTGGGATGGCTCTTAATCATTGATTGATTTATGGCATAAGAACTTTCAATCTTTGAATCCTTTATTATGTGAGAAAATCTTTCACATCATACTTTTATGTGTTTCATGAGAAATCCTTACAACACCCTAATAAAAACATAATCATTGATATTGTACTTTTAAAGTCTCCTTAAAACATTTGCATTAATTTTATAAAACCATACATAATTTCATATTTACCTAGATTTCAAGGTTTAAAACCCATATTTAATCATCAACATTTAGAAAACATGGATTAGATATGGATTTCATCTTAAATTTATATAATTGTCTCAATACATGCATAATTTCATAAAACTCTTTCTTTTAATTCAAAACCTCTCATCATATGATCATAACATGAAAACATGGGGATTACAGGGGTTCATCGGGGAAACTATCATAAAATCACAGTATTTCATCAATTCATGCATAAGAGATTATATTTTTATCATTTAAATCAATAATCATGAGAACCCATAACAATTGAAGAAAATCCTAACTTAATTCGAGATTTCTAACTTTGAGAATTGAGGAATTTGGGAACTCCATGGATGGATTTCTTACTATGAGAATAGAGGAATTCGGGAACTACATGGATGGAAACTATCATCAACTTGAAGAAAATTACTTTTCTTCAATGGAGGAATTGAGATTTCACATGAAACCCTAGGTTTAATTCTTCTTGTTTAAGCATTCTAGAGAAATAAATATTTGAGAGTTCTTCTTTTTGGTGAGTTTGAAGATAATGAAGGGAATGGATGAGTTGTGGGGTTAAAATTACTTATGTAGGGGTATTAGTGAAGGGTAAACGATGTATTATAGAGATAAAATAACAGGAAAAAACCCAATTGCCCTAAAAAAATCCTACCAGCCCACCATCCATGGCCATAATCGACGGACCGTGAACAGGACGATGAGTCGTCTTACATGACTGTCGTTTAAGGTTTGAACTTGGTTTTTGGGCCCTTGAACCATGGCCCCCCAACTTCGGACAGTGGTCCTACCGACGGTCCACTGGACAGGCCATACCATGGTTTCATGGCCTGTGATGAATTTGGGAGTGACTAGTCCAGACCACCCTACGGTCCGCGGTCTCTGCAACGGGCCGTGCTTGGCCTCTTTGGCTTGCACCGACAACCTCCTTAAATTTTTCTTTTTACCCTTTTTCGTATAAGGGGTGCTATAATATTTCCCCCTTGAGATCATCCGTCCGCGAATGTGATTCAAGATAGTATGGAAAGAGTAGGAGAGGAACTAACAACTCAACCAAGAATGCAAGCTCTTCTAAATGTATATAACTAAGGAGGAATTATCATCTCCAAGATAAGACGTAACCAAAACATCGTAAGAGGGGTGAAACTAAATCTAAGCCCAACATGCATGTAATACACATATCAGAGGAGGAAACATTAACTCCAAGCTAACATTCAAGGACGAGACATCCACTCCAAGCTAAGAACATACTCAAATGAATATATCTTAGGAGGAAGCATCAACTCTAAGGTAAATACATGCTCATAACATCATATCATGTAGGCTACATGCAATACATACTCATATGCATATAAACATGCAGAAATTAATCAAATTGACCTTTTTTCTCAATTCTTGAACTTTTCATAGATCATACATAGTAGTGAAATCATTAGAACATATAAGACACATGACTCCACAACAATTAGTGAACCATGAGGAACACATTGCCTTGAGATAGAGTAGGAGTAGAAGGAAAGAGATGAGGATATGAGTATAGACATGTAATTTTTTATCGAATATAAATTTCTAAAGTATTTTTATATTCCTTAAATGTTTCTAATGGCTAAGCTAGATATTTTGGTAAGATATTTTTATTTTGTCATATTTTTAGTAAGTTCTTATTAAAATATTTTAAAATAACAAAAAAAATATGTTTTATTTTTATTTTAGTTTAATAAATAAGATGGCATAACATTTCTTATTTATAACTATTATTATCTTACTCAATTTTTTATTTTAAAAATAATCAATTAAATAAAATTATATTATATTATATTGTATTATATTCCACTTTCATTTCCACACAACGTTTACCCAAACACCCCATTTCCTATTCCACACCCACTACAAAACTGCACATAACCCCAAAAAAACACGCTCCAAAAAATAAATAACAACATTTGTACCACTCCAAAACACAACACTGACACGAAGGAAGGAGAAAAATAAACGGAAAAATAAATAACAACACTTATACCACTCCAAAACACATCACTTACACGAAGGAAGGAGAAAAATCAACGGACTGCACAACACATAAAATTCTACACTATCCTAAGAAAATAATACACGATCAAAAATTTAAGCAAAAACAAGGAAAACACTTCCATTTTATTTATTGTTCTTTCAAATAATAATCGAACATTCACATCTTTTCTTTATAACCCATTATTTTCATATCAAAACAAATGGATATACCATCATAAACAACCTATAAAAGATTCGTGGGTGTTTTAATCGATCTTCAGTCAAGATCTTACAAAACATATCTTATTTACATAATGTTAAAATTTATTTTATTTCTTTAATTTATTCATGAAATTTGACGTAACTATGTCATGATATGTTTGCTTACACTTTTGTTTATATATAATTTGATTAAAATGAATGATATGTTAAGTGTCATATCTCTTTAATGAATTTATAATTTGATTAAAATGAATGATATGTTAAGTGTCAAATCTCTTTAATGAAATTATAATTTGATTAAAATGAATGATATGTTAAGTGCCATATCTCTTTAATGAATTAAGGTAGCATTACTTTTATTTATTTATTTTATTCATTAGTTGTGATCTCTTAAAATGAATGGGTCTGGCATTATTCTTTTCTTTATTTCGATACGAATAATGATTAGTACATAATATTGGGCTCAAAAAATTATTGTTAATTTATTTATCAAACAAAGAATGAGATTTATTATAGCAATTCATCATGATTTTGTTGGATTAGTAACAAATTATAAATAAACTAATCCCCCAATTTTTAGTTCTCAAAATAAATATAAGAGTAATTTTCTTTTGATTAGGGATTAAAAAAAGGTGACTTTGAATACCATCATTCAATTTCAAGACACGAATCTAAAAAATAAATTAATCCCTTAATTTATAACATTATTTAAATTGGAAAAATCCTTTTGCCTCACGAAAAAGGTGTGAGACATCTTTGACCACTCCGCAGGGAAATAACTAGAATTCGAGTTTTATTATATTCACTTTTACTTGATTTTATTATTAGTTTTTTGATATATTGTCTATGACGGTCATATATGCTACTTGTTTTCTTTTTTTTTTTTTTAATTTTATATTAATGAATATTATTATAAATGTTTTCTTTCGTGCATCTCTTCTTACTCTATGAACATACTTCATCTGTTGTCACAAGATCAACTATGCATCCAACATTCTTGTTGAGATAAAACTAGAGTCCTAGTGAAGGATTTTTAGTTGCATATGTTAGGCGGAACTGTACCAACAATGAAGTCGGAATAGCGCTGCTACCAATTATTTGTCCCTCTCTAGCACGAGTTGTCCACTTGTGTAAGCCAGTCTAGATACCTATGTCCTCCAGGTTTGAACCTATTAAAACTAGAATATAGACATACTTATCCCTGGAAGATTCCACTTATTTGCATAATTTGTATTTGACTTAGTAAGCCTTTAAACAAGAGTTTGGTTCGTCCTGGACAAGTATCCCTTTCTTACATAACCACTTATTTCATTATATGAAAATGTTTTTATACGAAAGTCTGATTAGTGGAATGAGAATATTTTTTTTTTTATTCAAAATAAGAAGAAGGAAGAAAACATAAAGATAGTTCTTCTTTTTATAATTTATTTTACCTTTTTAACAAAAGTGAAATGAAAGTTTTTTAACTATTTAATCAAAATAACAAAAAAAAAATTGTACAATTAAATAAAAAAGGTTAAAATTATTTTACATTAATAATTGTTTGAAAAATTGCATTTGTGAAAAATAATAATAAAGTTGTAATATCTAAAAAAAATAATCTAATTGTCCAATCTCAACGAACTACGCACACCTGATTCTCAACACTATGAGGTACCATGATGATCCGAGAGATCATTTTTGAAATTTTATAAAATTACTATTTTACCCCTCTTGATAGTCACACCGAGTTATTTTAAATTATTGGTTGAATGGTTTTGAAAATTTAAACAACGGAAAAGGGCCTAAAATACCCTCGAAGTATTGAAAATGGTACACAATTACCCTCCATCCACCTATTAGCCCCCAAATACCCTTCACATCCACCTTTGGGTCCAAATTTGCCCCTTCATTAACGGACCAAAATTAATAATACGGAAAAGGGCCTAAAATACCCTCGAAGTATTGAAAATGGTATACAATTACCCTCCATCCACCTATTGGCCCCCAAATACCCTTCATATCCACCTTTGGGTCCAAATTTACCCCTTCATGAACGGACCAAAATTAAAAATAATTAAATAATATTTTTTAATTACGTGACACTCAATCATTGGTTGTAATTTAATATTTAAAATAATTTTAAACCCACCCATTTTAACTAAACCCGGCCCACTTGACCCAATTTAAAAAAATAACCCATCTAATTAAAATATCCTAAAACCTTATTCCTCCCATTTTCACAAGTTCCATGACTCCATTATCTTCTTCTTCTTCATCAAGAAAATTTCAGCTTCTTCTTCGATTTCTTGCCCTGAAGAACTTCAATCTCGTACATGTAAGTTCAATCGAAGTACATCAATAATAATAGTGAAAATGGTGGACCGACAGATCAAAAATTAGACGTATGATAACATGGACTGTCTATACCTTTTTTTTTTATAATCTTGAAAAAATTATATGTTCCCCACGTGTGTAGAAGGGACTTTTATTTTGCTAAAATTCGTGAAAACATTATATGATTAATTTTCTTTTTGAAAAAACAATATATTTGTTGTAAGGGAAAGAAAGTGCACGTCTTATTCTTGGAAAAGTTTAGAAGAAGAAGAGCCATAGAAGTACATCAACTACGTGTGTGTACGAGATTAAAGTTCTTCGGGAAAGAAATCGAAGAAGAAGCTGACATTTTCTTCATGAAGAAGAAGAAGAAGAAGAAGAAGAAGACAATGGAGTCATGGAAATTGTGAAAATGGGAGGAATAAGATTTTATGATATTTTAATTAGATGGGTTAATTTTTTTAAATTGGGTCAAGTGGGGAGGGTTTAGTTAAAATGGGTGGGTTTAAAATTATTTTAAATATTAAATTACAACCAATGATTGAGTGCCACGTAATTAAAAAATATTATTTAATTATTTTTAATTTTGGTCCGTTCATAAATTTGGACCCAAAGGTGGATTTGAAGGGTATTTGGGGGCCAATAGGTGGATGGAGGGTAATTCTGTACCATTTTCAATACTTCGAGGGTATTTTAGGCCCTTTTCCGTATTTTTAATTTTGGTCCGTTAATGAAGGAGTAAATTTGGACCCAAAGGTGGATGTGAAGGGTATTTGGGGGCCAATAGGTGGATGGAGGGTAATTATGTACCATTTTCAATACTTCGAGGGTATTTTAGGCCCTTTTTCCGTTTAAACAATTATTTAGATATATTTAGTTAATTAACAAATATTTTTTATATAATTAATTTAATTGGTGGTTAATGGGCCAAATTACTGCCCTATATTAATTTTAAATTAAATCATAATTTATTTATTTTCTTTTGGGAGAAAAACAAAATAAAACCTCCCAGGAAGTGTTTTACAGTGTCGACGACAAACCATTGGGATGGGTAAGTTATAACAGGTAATAATTTATTTCGTCAAAGCTTTACGTTTGTATATATAGATAACGAGCTTACATTGTTTTTGTTATTATAAATCGATGGGTTGGGAAAAAAGAAAAGGAAATTGAATTCGAAAGGGCTTCAATTTTTTAACAGTAACAGTGGTGGAATTTTAACTTGTGGACAAGGATTTGATTGCCAATAATTGTCGATTATAAATAAAAAATGATAATGAAAGGAATTTATAATTTAGTTAAGCTTTTATGTATTATTTATTAGATAGGGTATGAGTTACTCCTCTTAGATTGGGTTCAAATTTACACGAAGGAAGGAGAAAAATAAACGGAAAAATAAATAACAACACTTATACCACTCCAAAACACATCACTTACACGAAGGAAGGAGAAAAATCAACGGACTGCACAACACATAAAATTCTACACTATCCTAAGAAAATAATACACGATCAAAAATTTAAGCAAAAACAAGGAAAACACTTCCATTTTATTTATTGTTCTTTCAAATAATAATCGAACATTCACATCTTTTCTTTATAACCCATTATTTTCATATCAAAACAAATGGATATACCATCAGAAACAACCTATAAAAGATTCGTGGGTGTTTTAATCGATCTTCAGTCAAGATCTTACAAAACTTATCTTATTTACATAATGTTAAAATTTATTTTATTTCTTTAATTTATTCATGAAATTTGACGTAACTATGTCATGATATGTTTGCTTACACTTTTGTTTATATATAATTTGATTAAAATGAATGATATGTTAAGTGTCATATCTCTTTAATGAATTTATAATTTGATTAAAATGAATGATATGTTAAGTGTCAAATCTCTTTAATGAAATTATAATTTGATTAAAATGAATGATATGTTAAGTGCCATATCTCTTTAATGAATTAAGGTAGCATTACTTTTATTTATTTATTTTATTCATTAGTTGTGATCTCTTAAAATGAATGGGTCTGGCATTATTCTTTTCTTTATTTCGATACGAATAATGATTAGTACATAATATTGGGCTCAAAAAATTATTGTTAATTTATTTATCAAACAAAGAATGAGATTTATTATAGCAATTCATCATGATTTTGTTGGATTAGTAACAAATTATAAATAAACTAATCCCCCAATTTTTAGTTCTCAAAATAAATATAAGAGTAATTTTCTTTTGATTAGGGATTAAAAAAAGGTGACTTTGAATACCATCATTCAATTTCAAGACACGAATCTAAAAAATAAATTAATCCCTTAATTTATAACATTATTTAAATTGGAAAAATCCTTTTGCCTCACGAAAAAGGTGTGAGACATCTTTGACCACTCCGCAGGGAAATAACTAGAATTCGAGTTTTATTATATTCACTTTTACTTGATTTTATTATTAGTTTTTTGATATATTGTCTATGACGGTCATATATGCTACTTGTTTTCTTTTTTTTTTTTTTAATTTTATATTAATGAATATTATTATAAATGTTTTCTTTCGTGCATCTCTTCTTACTCTATGAACATACTTCATCTGTTGTCACAAGATCAACTATGCATCCAACATTCTTGTTGAGATAAAACTAGAGTCCTAGTGAAGGATTTTTAGTTGCATATGTTAGGCGGAACTGTACCAACAATGAAGTCGGAATAGCGCTGCTACCAATTATTTGTCCCTCTCTAGCACGAGTTGTCCACTTGTGTAAGCCAGTCTAGATACCTATCTCCTCCAGGTTTGAACCTATTAAAACTAGAATATAGACATACTTATCCCTGGAAGATTCCACTTATTTGCATAATTTGTATTTGACTTAGTAAGCCTTTAAACAAGAGTTTGGTTCGTCGTGGACAAGTATCCCTTTCTTACATAACCACTTATTTCATTATATGAAAATGTTTTTATACGAAAAGTCTGATTAGTGGAATGAGAATATTTTTTTTTATTCAAAATAAGAAGAAGGAAGAAAACATAAAGATAGTTCTTCTTTTTATAATTTATTTTACCTTTTTAACAAAAGTGAAATGAATGTTTTTTAACTATTTAATCAAAATAACAAAAAAAAAATTGTACAATTAAATAAAAAAGGTTAAAATTATTTTACATTAATAATTGTTTGAAAAATTGCATTTGTGAAAAATAATAATAAAGTTGTAATATCTAAAAAAAAATAATCTAATTGTCCAATCTCAACGAACTACGCACACCTGATTCTCAACACTATGAGGTACCATGATGATCCGAGAGATCATTTTTGAAATTTTATAAAATTACTATTTTACCCCTCTTGATAGTCACACCGAGTTATTTTAAATTATTGGTTGAATGGTTTTGAAAATTTAAACAACGGAAAAGGGCCTAAAATACCCTCGAAGTATTGAAAATGGTACACAATTACCCTCCATCCACCTATTAGCCCCCAAATACCCTTCACATCCACCTTTGGGTCCAAATTTGCCCCTTCATTAACGGACCAAAATTAATAATACGGAAAAGGGCCTAAAATACCCTCGAAGTATTGAAAATGGTACACAATTACCCTCCATCCACCTATTGGCCCCCAAATACCCTTCATATCCACCTTTGGGTCCAAATTTACCCCTTCATGAACGGACCAAAATTAAAAATAATTAAATAATATTTTTTAATTACGTGACACTCAATCATTGGTTGTAATTTAATATTTAAAATAATTTTAAACCCACCCATTTTAACTAAACCCGGCCCACTTGACCCAATTTAAAAAAATAACCCATCTAATTAAAATATCCTAAAACCTTATTCCTCCCATTTTCACAAGTTCCATGACTCCATTATCTTCTTCTTCTTCATCAATAAAATTTCAGCTTCTTCTTCGATTTCTTGCCCTGAAGAACTTCAATCTCGTACATGTAAGTTCAATCGAAGTACATCAATAATAATAGTGAAAATGGTGGACCGACAGATCAAAAATTAGACGTATGATAACATGGACTGTCTATACCTTTTTTTTTTATAATCTTGAAAAAATTATATGTTCCCCACGTGTGTAGAAGGGACTTTTATTTTGCTAAAATTCGTGAAAACATTATATGATTAATTTTCTTTTTGAAAAAACAATATATTTGTTGTAAGGGAAAGAAAGTGCACGTCTTATTCTTGGAAAAGTTTAGAAGAAGAAGAGCCATAGAAGTACATCAACTACGTGTGTGTACGAGATTAAAGTTCTTCGGGAAAGAAATCAAAGAAGAAGCTGACATTTTCTTCATGAAGAAGAAGAAGAAGAAGAAGAAGACAATGGAGTCATGGAAATTGTGAAAATGGGAGGAATAAGATTTTATGATATTTTAATTAGATGGGTTAATTTTTTTAAATTGGGTCAAGTGGGGAGGGTTTAGTTAAAATGGGTGGGTTTAAAATTATTTTAAATATTAAATTACAACCAATGATTGAGTGCCACGTAATTAAAAAATATTATTTAATTATTTTTAATTTTGGTCCGTTCATAAATTTGGACCCAAAGGTGGATTTGAAGGGTATTTGGGGGCCAATAGGTGGATGGAGGGTAATTCTGTACCATTTTCAATACTTCGAGGGTATTTTAGGCCCTTTTCCGTATTTTTAATTTTGGTCCGTTAATGAAGGAGTAAATTTGGACCCAAAGGTGGATGTGAAGGGTATTTGGGGGCCAATAGGTGGATGGAGGGTAATTATGTACCATTTTCAATACTTCGAGGGTATTTTAGGCCCTTTTCCGTTTAAACAATTATTTAGATATATTTAGTTAATTAACAAATATTTTTTATATAATTAATTTAATTGGTGGTTAATGGGCCAAATTACTGCCCTATATTAATTTTAAATTAAATCATAATTTATTTATTTTCTTTTGGGAGAAAAAAAAAATAAAACCTCCCAGGAAGTGTTTTACAGTGTCGACGACAAACCATTGGGATGGGTAAGTTATAACAGGTAATAATTTATTTCTTCAAAGCTTTACGTTTGTATATATAGATAACGAGCTTACATTGTTTTTGTTATTATAAATCGATGGGTTGGGAAAAAAGAAAAGGAAATTGAATTCGAAAGGGCTTCAATTTTTTAACAGTAACAGTGGTGGAATTTTAACTTGTGGACAAGGATTTGATTGCCAATAATTGTCGATTATAAATAAAAAATGATAATGAAAGGAATTTATAATTTAGTTAAGCTTTTATGTATTATTTATTAGATAGGGTATGAGTTACTCCTCTTAGATTGGGTTCAAATTTTTCATATGGTTATCATGTTATGATTCACGTTTTAATATATTGGTATATGTAATTAAATAGTAGATGTATTGTACTATACAAATTATATTAAAATTATGATATTGGAGAAGTTGGAACGTAACCCTATGCATGAAATTTTAAACTATGAGGGTTGACATGATATTTGACTAAAACACAGGACTTGATTTTAGGTTGGTATAAGTTTTTGATCTAGGCTAGACAAATTGTAATATGTGTATTGTATGTTTTGAAAACTTATTGTGATTGATTATTTGAATAGATTGTACTGATTTAGAAGTCTAACGAAAGGGGAAGGCTCAAGTCCTAGAGTGATTGTTCGATGATTTAAGACAAGTTAATTTATAAACCCTTGTTATGTATATGAAATTCATGTATTTCATTGTAATATGTGTTTCGTGGTGAAGATACTTGGTGACGGGTTGACTTGTCCACATTGATTAATTCTAGTGTTGAAAAAGGGGTAATAAAATGCAATGTGATTAATTATTTACGTGTGTTGTGTACAGAAATGTTTGAAAGGCTTGTTGAATCATTGTATGTAATATCATAATTGTGTTGTTGCCATTTGTGCAATGTGACGAAAATGGTCGTCTCTTCATTAATTGTGTTGACATGTCATTTGCATTTTTCTGAGACATGGTTGTGACAAGTGATATGTTAATTGGAAAAGAATAAAAAATATAGAGAAAGTACCAATACGAGGGATGTATTGCATGCCGCGATGGATACTATTTTTTTAGGGACATATTGCACGTACGATGGTTAGTATTATCGAGTGTAGTATCATGTGATACGATGGATGCATGGACATATATGCTCCCCATGGTTTCTTTACTGAGAGACAACATGTGTGCCTCACTATGTTATACATTCATCACTATACCTGACATTGCATTTAATCACATTGCACATTTTTTATCATTGAAGAACTTGATCTTGTGAGTTGTTGATATTGTGAGTGTGTTTTTGTGGAAGTTGTGACTGATAAATAATGAGCTTGTTGTTGAGGATATGTGTAACGACCTGTTTAGTCGTTTTGAGCAGCAGATTTAATTCTGGAAAATTGGCTGAAACGACGGAACCCACGACGGACCGTCACAGGCACGATGGATCGTCGCAGGGTCTCGTTTCAATATACTTAGGAATTCTGAAATTGGGTACTGAAAATCGACTCTCTGTAAATTGTGACGGACCTGCAGGACGAGCCGTCACATCCACGACGGACCGTCGTGAGCTCCCGTTGCAAAACACTTCAACTTTTGAGAATTTGGTACAAGGAATGAGTCTCTGACCGTCATGACGGAAGTGCAGGACGGACCGTCACGAGTGTGACGGACCGTCACAGTGTGCTTGGAGAAAAATGGAATTTTAGGATGTTGCGACGACCCTCGTGACGGACCGTCGCAGTCACGACGGGCCGTCACAGGTTGCGCAAACCCCAGGCAGAATAGGATTTCTTTACACGTTTTAAGGGACGTTTTGGACTATTCTTTCCTTAATTATAAAGTTATGGGGTTAATATTAATAAGTCTAATTACTTGGGGGTTAAAAGAGGTAACCTTAAGTTAATTAGTGGGTTCTATTGTCCTCTTTTACACTTAATTATATGTTAATTAGGGTAAAAGAAAGAGGGTTTGAATAAAAGAAAACAGAAAGAACAAAGGGAAAGAGAGAAATCGATCGAGAGGGAGGAGAAAACAGGAGCTTGGGAATTTGCTTGTTGATCACTAGTCTTCGGTGGAGGTAGGTTATGGTTGTTTTACGATATTCGTATGAACTCTTAATAGTGAATAATATGTATTGATTGTATTGTAAACCCTGCTATATGCTTAATTGTATGCTTGCATGAATATGATTGTATGATTTTGA
>CM064969.1:36726437-36757532 GCA_032847665.1 Solanum chilense | reverse complement strand
ACCAGGATAGAAATAGAGGAGCGGAGTGTCACGTACCGACACAAGAGGAAGAAAGATAATGAATCTTGAAAGATAATGAATATACTCAATCTAACGAACTTAATTCCCAAATGAGTATGGTATTGAGGCTTGAGACCTCATGTGTGAACTCGATTGTACTTATTGATGAATTAATATTGTTATTGCTACATGTTGAGTATTGTAGTTGATTTACATTATTATTGATATATATTGTTCCCTATTTTGAGTTAACCGATGATATCTACTCAGTACTTGTGGTTGTACTGACCCCCTACTTTTATTGTTTCCTTCTTGTTATTTGTGTAATGCAGCAAACGTTCCGTCAACTTCAACTCAGCAGTAAATCAAGCCAGTCTTCGTCACACCGGATCTTCAGGGTGAGCTAATGCTTCTAGCTTGGACTGGGTCTTCTTCTTCAAGTCTTGATGCCTTGAACTTCCGGCATGGACTAGCTTTTTAGTTATTTTTGTTCTTAGACATTCCTAGTTTAGTGAATTGAGATAGATGTTCTTGTGATGATGACTTCCAGATTTTGGGGATATTAATAATAGTTTTGAATTGTTTTATTAATGAGTTTAAGTCTTCCGCATTTCTTTTGTTGACATTGTATTAAAATGTTAAAGGTTAGATTGGTTGGTTCGCTCACATAGGAGGGTAAATGTGGGTGCCAGTCGCGGGCCAGTTTTGGGTCGTGACAATATGCAATTGTTAGAGTGTTGTTATTGAGTTGTGTTCTTTGAAAATTCTGAACTATTAGATTGAGATGGTTTTATGCAGGTTGAGTTGTGGAAGTTGCGATTGATGACTATTAAGCTTGTTATCGAGAATATGTGTTTGTTAGAATGTTGTTGTTGAGATTTATTCTTGTAAATTCTGAACTGTTAGGTTGGGTTGTTTTATCTAGGTTGTACTTTTGGAGGTTTGATAGGGGTGTAAGGAGTACCCGTATTCTACCCCCTTAGCTTGTCTTTAGAGGGTTACTTGTTGAGTAGCGTGTGTCTTATAGGTTACAAGCCCAGACCTTGGTGATATATTCTCTTCTTTTACAAGGCTTCTTAGAGATTTGTGAGGTAGCTCTTTGTCATCTCGGCAGACCTTCTTACTTCTATTTAAGAGCTTGTTCTACTCTAGAAACAATGTCATATGAAACTTGTATTTTCTTTTGATTCAACTATAATACTTTATAGTCTTGTACAGGGATAACCAAATTTTGGGGAATCTTTTAGTTTATTCTAAATTTCTGCATTTTATTGTAATAGTTGAGTTTTAGGCTGACTTGTCTGTGTGGGATAAAACGAGTGGTACCATATCCTTTTTTTGGTTGTGACAAAATAGTATCATAGCTCAAAGTTTATAGGTCTTATGTGAGTACAAGTCGAGTATAAATAGATTCTCGAGGACTGGTATAAAGAAGTTTACACGTATCTTCGAGAGGCTCTAGTGACTTTTAGGAAAAATCACCATTCTTGGATCTCTATCGTGCTTACTTGACTGGTTTTTAATTTTTATCGCTTCACTCCATTACTTTCACTAATAGTGATGACTCATATAAGTAGTTGATGTCCTGAATTATTTGAATGTTAGATATAATATTGTGGTGGAAGTAATATACATATAGAAAAGATGTGTGATTAGATATAGACTGTTCAACAATTTGACGGGGTTGTGTAAGGTTACTTACCATCATAAACTAAATAGAACCTATGTGGTATATACGGTGATTAGAGTGGTTTAACAATTGAAAGTGACACGATTAAACGGAAAGCTAGGTAATGTACATGTAATTTGGGAAACTACAACTAGTAAAGTGATAATAGCATGAATGAGTTGCTTAGAAAATAATGAGAATAATGATGCACCAATTAAGATTAGAATTTCTACTACAATAATATTGATGCATAATTTTCAGAGCTATGAAGTATGTTACTTTTGATATTTACCTAACATTTAAAAGAATATATATAGCTTTGATTAGATACAAAACTAATTTGGTAATATTTTACAACTATTTGGTGGGTAAAAATGTGTGACCTATTTTATATATGATCTTCTCGGTATATATCATATGTTTTAGTGATCGATGTAACAAACTTTCATAATGTGGTACTGGTGGTATAATAAAATAGATATGTTCATTATTAAGTATAATAATAAATACATAAGGAGTTATCAATGTATCATATGCTCGTATAATAAGGTTCGATGTCGCATTCATATTTGAGAAATCAACTAGCTTGTTATGGAAGATAAATGAGTTAGGCATTATATTGAAAGGAAAGTTATTGTGGTGGATAATTGTTACAATATTGATGTATTTAGTTAGTTAAGTGTATTTCTAGGATTTCATATGAGTGGTGATTTCATCATAGGCTCCATCAAAGTGGATCGGTATTAGGATTACAAGCTTTTAGGTAAAGTAAGTCTCAACGAGTACACTTGTAAGAAGGATTAGTGAGAAACTGTATATAAAATTAAGTTAGTGTATTGAATTTGATTGATATAGCTGAGTTTGAGGCGTCATAGATGACAAGTTGTCTTTGTAGTGATGGAAAGGGCTAACTGAGCATGATACTGTTATGAGTTTGTGATGAACAATGATTTGGAACACAATTATATATAAGTTCTACAGGTTAAAAGACTTTTTTGGTAATGATTACTTTCGAGTATCTATGGTATGGTTTACTATTATTTTGTCAGTGGAATGGTTGTATGGTAATTAATATGAGGAGTTGGGATGTCGCTCGAATAGAATTTAAAGAAACTAGAGTCATAATGTAAAAATAATGGGATGTACTGTGGCCTTTAAGAAGTGGTGAGAGCATGAATATTTTCTCTTATTTTAAGGGCTAAAGAGGGTACGTCAAAGGGATTGAGGATTGAGATATATATAAATGTGGTTCTATCTGTTTTATTATAAGGATAGTGTTATGTATCACTCATATCATTTAAACATTATTGGATAAGATTTGAGAAAGAAGTATACATATGTTTGATTCGAGTATGATGATAATTTTGTTATTGTTTTGAGTTTTGTAACTAGTACAATTGAAAGTTTAAGGAAAGATATGGGAAGATTGATGGAGAGGCGATCAATTATAGGCTAAGATACGTGAATTCATAAATATCTTCAATGTATAAACTAAAATTGATATATAGTTTTATTATCTTACACGGTTGGAAAAAAATTCAAGTTTTGAATTGTGTGTATGGTAGTATATTTTTTGAAGGTGTGGATTAGTAAGATAAGAAATGATCGATCACACTGATTTCGACAATTTATAAGGCTTGTACATGGATAAAGTCATAAATTGTGTTATTTGATTTTTAAATGACTTAAGGAAGGGTTTCACTAAAACTTTTTATTTAGAGTAAAAAGTAAAATTTCACGGGTTGTCGTTCAAATGATAAGATTGATGAAAAAGTTAGCGAAAGGAACAAGATTCAAGTATATTGAAAAGTTCAAGGTTTTAGGATTTGCATCATGGGAGGAATCTAAGAAAAGGGAATGAATAAGACATCTCGTAAAGATCTTTGATTCGAATTTGAAAGGTTGTAGTAATTTTTATCTCTGAGTTTAGAAATGATTATGCAAGGTGGACTTCTTCGGTACAAACTTTTTGGGGGTTTATCAATGACTTTAATGAAGACTAAGTTTTGATTTGGGTGACAAACAATAATTTGTAGAAGATTATATTGAGTTATGTCAAACTAGATTGTTGAAGAATATAATGGTAACTTATGGATGTTAAACGGAGAGGATTTAGGATTCTTCGTAGTTAATGAGGATTCTATGGGGAATGTAGCTACTTTGTTGATAAGACGATATAGATTGTTATGATGTACTACATAGGAATTTGATAGTGTTTAGAGGTTATGAGATTAAAGTATGCAGAATTATTGGATTAACCAAGGATTTCTTTGAGTTTTGGAATTTTGTAACATCTCATAAATCGAAATAGCTAAGAAACTAAAAAAAATCACTTTTCGAAAGAAAGGGAAAATTCTGGAAAATATATTAAGCTAAGAAAGTGAGTTTTGGTCATTTTCGAACAACCATAACTCCTAGCTCAGGATGAGTTAGAGGTAGTTCTTGATATGGTTAGATAATCGTTGAGGAGATCTTGCTAACGCCATCAAGTTTGCACATTTTTCAGTAAAATATGAGGGAGATATGCCTATCAAAAGTTGTGTTGTTGAAGTAAACAAAGTCTCAATCCCGATTTATGGAAGGGAAAACTAGTCTTTTCACCAATTAATTTGCTATTTTATTTTAGGTATTTATTTTGGATAAAAAAGAGTTTTAGTTTAGATTAGAAAAATCAAAATCGCTCTTAGGGATTGGAGAAGAGAGAGTAAAGGGCGAAAAGTCAAGGATTCGCTAAGAAATCCAAGGTTTAACATGTGAAATTCGTCTGGGATGATCCCTATCAAGGTATGTGAATTTTTTTAGCATTGGGTCAATTCACCCACAAACCTATCTTTCTTCAATACTTTGGTTTTCGAATTGATTAAATGAGAATAGTGAAGTTCTTGAAAGACATGGATAAATTCTTGATTGTTTGAGTTGTTCATTTCCTATTGTTGAGTTGATTCATAATTCCTAGTTGTTTTTCAAGTTAGATCTATTGGGTATTGACGATACTAATAATCCTAAGGGTTAGGAAAATACCTATGGAGGTTTAGGAAATTTAGGATCAGAAAAAGAGAGAATAAAATTGCCAGATGCATCTAGGCAGTACCAGGCGCGGCACACCCCATATGCGGCAGAGGGACTAGGGCGGCCCACCAATAGTTCACCAGAATGGTACCTTAGACCAAAAGGTCTGGCACCGCGCGCCGGAATGTGCTCAAATCAGCATTTTTTCCAGATTTCTTAGAGATTAAGCCCTTCTTAGGTGTTTTAATACTTCCTAATGATTCTAACTACTCTATATAAAAATCATCCAGAAACACTATTATTCATCCTTGAATCAATAACTCCAAATTCAAACAAATGTTAGATCCAAGATTGAACATTTCCTTAAGTCCTTTCATGAAGACTTTTTCAAACACTAAACTTGTTTTAAAGTATTAATGATCAGTTTTCTTAAGGACTAAAGATAAGAAAGAGAAGTTCCTTTCGAGTTTCATAAGTCTTTCAAAAATATTTTTAGTGTCACTTTAAGACTTAAGATCGAGTTCCCTTCAGAGCAAAGTGAAGTACTCCTACAAAGCACTATATGGGAACTAAGTATTCTCAAAAGAACATAAAATGTTTTTCATATTTAAAATGAAAGGAAACTAAGATTTCCAAAGAGCCTTCGGGATAGT
Source organism: Solanum chilense (assembly GCA_032847665.1). NCBI lineage: Eukaryota > Viridiplantae > Streptophyta > Magnoliopsida > Solanales > Solanaceae > Solanum > Solanum chilense. The sequence continues at coordinate 36,752,201 of CM064969.1, read as the reverse complement.
TCTCAGTTTATGAGAAATAGCTATCTAAATGGACCAAGTAAGGAAATTGATATTTCCAATATAGCATTTGAGAAAAGTATTTTGATCACTAATCACAAACCATATAATCAATGTGTTTTTAAAATAGAAGAGCCTGTATATTTTGGGAGTAGTATTGATCACCGATATGCGGGAGAGTTCAGACGACTCACAACACCCATAAACCATGTAGTTACCATGGTTTAAAAGGGTCATACTATTTATATGAACCCTTTACACGGTAGACTAGTAGATCCATTAGGTAGTTCAACTCTTATACCTTTGGCCGGGTATAGGATGTGTTGGCTGCGTGAGATATATTGTTGTAACATAACTGTATCTCTTAAGTGATACTTGTTGGTTAGAGAAACTCCCACAAAAGTATTGTATTTTATATACATTAGAGTATATTTTTACATACATCTGAGAGTTACTTGTATCCTTGTGTACATTCAGATTTTACAACATGTTTTCAAATGATTTTCTTTATATTGCACTTGTTTTAAATTACTTTTTATTGAAATGAGTTAGTTATTCATGAGTTGAGTAGAGCCGAGATAAGTGTTTCGTCAGAATCTTTTTTCTAGGCTGTGTTATGTTAGCATTTCAACTGGCATACTCGTACATTCAATGTACTGATGCTAGTTGACCTGCAACATATAATGACGCCAACGTAGGTAACCAGGATCAACATCATTAATCACCTCGTTGATCTAGCTGAGCACTCAAAGTTAGTGGTAAGCCTCCTTACGTTTAGGAGTACACTTTTATTGCTTTTAGTCTTTATTTTTTTAGGATGTTGTATGTGTCCCAACATCCGTCTCAATTTTAGAAGGCTTCATAGATATGTAGTTAGTAGTTTAGTAGTCCTTACCTAATCATTCTTATATTAAAGACTTTAATTGTCATTTTTTCCAAGTTATATGTTCAACTTATTAAATCATTTAAATTATCTTATTATTCGGTTTAGCTTAGTACGTTGATAATCATTGCATTGAGTTTTGTATTCCGCTGAGCTAAGTAAGACAGACCATGGGCCGCTCAAAGCGATAACTGATCATTGAATGTCGGCCACGTCCAAAGTGAAGGCTCGGGGTGTGACACATTAGGTAAATAATGGCATCAATGGTAGTTTAAAAAATATATTTGAATGTTTGTGCAAAGTTGACATTGGGTGTGATTTTCAATTATTATACGTCGATGAAAAACTATTTTTATATTTGAAATAAGTATTATCAGTCTTGTGTGTGACTCATATTTGTCATGTAATGCTTAAATGAATGAAAGCGAGCCATATTTTTAAGTTTCTAGAGGCTACAATGTGTTTGCTTAGAAGACTTTGATACTACTGACAATTAGAGAGTAAGGTAAATGGTTGGTGTATGATGATTCTTGTTGTTATTAAGAGTGTCATGTTCAATAGAATACTATGAGAAGTATGTGACGTTTGCTAGATTAAGTATGTTTAATATTGTAATGGAGAACTGACCGGTGGATTATGTATGACTAGAAAATTAAACGGGTAGAGTCTTACGAATGACAATGTTTGTTATCAGAACTATGAAAGAGGTGTCTAGTGTTATTGGAATTTGATTCTTTACATTCTTATATGACTATCTACTTTGTTTTGTATATGGTTTAGAGTGTGATTAGTTGCCTACACCGACACATGTTATTACTTCTGTGGGTAGAGGACTAGTGGTGGATTGGGTGTACTGATCATATGATATCATCTTGGAAGGATAGGATGCTTGGATAGAATTAATTATTTCGATATGCCATATTTAATGTTGTCTTCGGATAGTTGAAGTATACGAATTGTTCTACACGCACACCTTGCATATGAGAACTTATAGAAAAGCTACGAAGATTTCCAATTATCTAAAAGTGATATTAGAGATTCTACATTTTAAGGTGTGTTGCTTAACATGTGTTTACATGATAATCCTCTTATTTGGGTTAGGTAACTTTGATCCTCCCTTGATGAGTACCCGATGTGCAAAGATCATATTTTTAAAACTTAAGCTCCTGAAAAATATTCTCTTGTGGGAAGGAATCTTGATAAGATTTGTGATGGTTTGTGCATTATGAGTATCTATTGGTTGATTTATGTTAACTCTTTGTAATAGTCGGTATTGATTCAGAATTTCATTATGGTTTGGTAAGGAAAGATTTGTCCTGATGATTGTGTTATGATCTATAGGGTTTTGGTTCAGATTGGGTGAATGAGATAGTCTATGGCTTGGTAATAACTCCTAAAATGTAGATCATACAAAGTTTCATTCAGAATTTTTGTTCTTAGTAGTTGATCTTGATTGATGGAGTGGTCTTAAGAAGGATCTCACTTAGATAGATGAACACTTACTGGTAGGTCATAACTAAAATTTTTGGTATCATTGGTTATTCTTCTTTGTTCTAGTTTATGTGGGAGGAGAACATGGTTTTTAGTGGTAGATAATTTAATGATTCGGCAGATAATTTTTGAAATTTTTATAAAATTACTATGGTACTTCTCTTGATACTTATCCCGAGTTATTTTGAATTAGTGATTGAAGTGCGCTTGAAAATTTAAACAATTTATTTAGCTATAGTTAATTAATGAATGGATAATATTTAAATAATTATTTATTGGTGGTTAATGGATCAAATTACTAGCTATGTTAATTTTAATTTAAATCATAACTGATTTATTGTCGTTTTGGGAGAAAAATAAAATAAAACATCCCAAGAAGGGTATAGCAATGTCGGCGACAAACCATTGGGATAGGTAAATTGTAATAGGTAAGAATTTATTTTCTAAAATCTTTATGTTTTCATATATGGGTAAAGAGGTTAAATTGTTTTTATTATTATTTATCAATGAGTTGGGAAAAAGGAACAAGAAATTCAATTTGGAAGTGTTTGAATTTTCAACAGTACTGATGGTGGAATTCTTAACTTGTCGACAAGGATTTGATTGCCAATGATTGCCGATTATAAATAAAATATGATTATTGAAGGATTATAATTTGTTAAGCTTTTATGTATTGTTCCTTAGATAGGGTTACTGGTTATTTCACTGAGTTTGGGTTCAAAATATTCATATAGTTATCATGTTATGATTCAAGTTTTAATATATTGATATATATAATTTAATAGTAGATATATTTTATTGTATCAATACTATTAGCATTATGATATTGGAGAAGTTTGAACGTATCTAGGCTTGAAATTTGAAAGTTCGAGGGTTATAATGACAATTGGCATAAAAAATTTTGAACTTTATTTAGGTTGGTGTAAGTTCTCGGTTCTAGGATAGACCAATTGTAATATGTATGTTCTTAGATTTGAAATTTTTTTATGATTGATTATTTGATAAAATTTGTCACGACCGGGGAGAACGCCCTAGACGTAACCGACATCTTCGTCAACAAAGAGGCCTTAATCTAGACCTTAGCTTATATCATCACAAATCATAGGTCGAGAAAACGCAAAAATTTTAAAACTTAAACATAGTGACGTATACTTAGACTTATCGTTTATCATATATGGAGTTTGCATATACTTCTTGCTTATTGAAGTATGCATAGACTTCTTATTTATGCAATATAGCCAATTCATAAGATAGTCTAATAATTTGTCTCACATTAAACAATCTGAAAGAGAATTACATTATTGAGCATAGCCCTTAAACTAATATGATATGCCACATATACGCTTGAAACAATAGTCTCAGAATAAGGAACGAATAAATGTCTTTTAGACATAGTCAATATCATAGCTAGAGTAGAAGAATGACAACCTCCGAAGAGTGAGGAGTTACCAACAACTTGGGAGAGATGTCCAAGTCTTCCTTCAAGCAATGTGGATACCTCAATGGACCGAACCTACACATTTCTACAAATATGAAGAATATGGGTTAGTACAAACCACATGTACTAAGTATGGAAACATATGCATGTAAAACCATTGAAATCATGCACAAAGGGACATTTTGTTCAAAACCATGCTAAGTCCCTTTCAAAGCCTTTTATGCGCACATAAGAGCATATAGAAGTCAATAATCATAACATCACTTAACACAAGTTCATATCCAACACAAGACTAACCTCACCATAAAGTCATATCAACGTGAATAGCTTCAACATAAGGTCATAACAACAATTCATATTCAAGAGTTCATATCATCGAATCATAAAAGACCCTTAACAACAATCCCATCCCAAGACTACAAGTGTAATTCTCAACTGAAGGGCCATAACCCCACATAATCAATTCAACTAGAAAAGAGACCATAAGCAATGTTTATACTTCATATAACTTCATATCATGCATAATCATCATACATAGCAATTTAGACCAATATCATATTCATCATATGAAGCCAACATAATATAATATCAACCTTATGTAAAGTCAACATTATACATTTCATTCATAACATGAGAACATCCTCCTAGAAGTCCCCTCAAGGACAACTTTTGAAATGCATAGGTAAAGTCACATACCCTTACCTAAACTAAGTAGAACCCCTCAAGTCACCTTAGTTAGAGTTCACCTTTATTAATTTCATTCATTCATTTTACTTTCGAAACAATGGCCTTAACCGACATTAGACCATATGATCTAAACATGGAATACGGTCCCATGAAACCATACACCAAAAGAAGGTTCCTACTTGACAAGGTAGAACCAAACATGAAGATAACATTCTAGGTGGATGCACTAGCTAGTTTTCCTACGGGGTCAACATAGTTAAGTAACTAGGAGATATACTAGAAACTAATGTATGCACATTGGCATGGTACTCTCTATATCATGAGAATTATTGTGCAACTACCTTCCCACATTGGGAAGCTAGACCTCTCATATCTAGTTTGGTTGGTGCTAAGCTAAAGTCCCTTTTTGAAATGTCTTTAATAAATGGGAGACTAACCCCTTCTATAATCATGTCATCATCTCATTAGGAATTGCATGAGAACTTCATTACATTATAAACCATCATTAGTGAAATCAACACATCATAGTCATAATAATAGGCACACAAGAGAGTCACCTTTAACCTTGCAACATCATACCCTTAACATGATCTCACATTCAACATACCCATAACATGCCATCAAATTCATCATCTCATCATCTTCCTATTCTATTAATATAATCATAATTCAATAGAACATCACCACCAAAAATAAACCATCATTATTGAAGTAGAGAACTCATTGTCATAGAAAGTCTTACCAATAGCTTCCAAAACCTTCATCAGGATCATAACCTCAACTCCAAAATATTCATCCATAAATTCACTCATAATCATAATATAATAGTGAATTAAATTATAACATATTCAATTCTAACATCCCTAATCATCCACAAGTCCAATTCATAACTATGATTAGGGGAAAGGGTTAATGCATGAATTAATTCATTAGACTAGGTCAAAGACTAAGAGATGCAAAAATTAATCAATAAAAAGTCATAATCTATCAAAAAATAATCAATAAAATACAATACTAAATCAATTGGATAAGTAACCCACGAAGTTTGATGAAAATCGTGATTTTAGACATTTTTGGAAATCAATTTTGAAGAGCCTTTTGGGAAAAGTGATCCTAAGAGTGAATAGCTTCCATACCTTAGTATTACTTGAATAAATATGGAGAAAAAAATGAGTCTTGGATCCCTAATAAAGATTGGAATTGGGTTTAGGGAAATTATGAAGTGTTAAATTAGTTAATGAGTTAGGGTGGCTTATATAGTCCTAATTAGCTAATTACATTCGTCCCTACCCATTAATGAATTGACTAACTAATTTCCTGAACCTTCTAACTTAGCAGAAACTAGATAGTGAAGTGGGGTTCCAAACGAGAGAGCCCCATCTACGACTCGTGGACTAAACTACGACTCCATAGTGGTCATCCGTGGTTTGTGTTAGAGACTGGACTTTCGAGAAATTTTGCAAAAATAAATAAGTCCCAACCTACGACCACCATCAATGGGTTGTTGACCCAACGATGGGTCGTTGTTTGGTTCCGTCCTTAACCATTATCGAATAACAGTTTTTTAGTCAAATGCAAGGGTCCTCCTCTAGGACCCTTAGGGTGATCCTTGGGGAGCCGTACCCCAACTTTTCAACCCTAAACATACTCTAATATGTGTTCAACACCGTTTTACCAAATTTTACTAAATTCCGACACTTGAAACCCCTTGAAACACTCCGAGGCATACTAGCTCATCTTTTACAAATATCCGGACGTCTTGGTTGTTTCTTGACGTTTTGATTCTCATACTTTCTAATTAGGTTAAATAAATTTGTTTAGTCTTATTATTGTTTTAAATTTAGTTCATCATGTGAGTCTCTAGACTAAGTCATGGATTTTTGGAGTCTTAGGTCTCCAATTGACATCTAAATCTTTTTATATGGAGATAAAAGACTCAAGACTAGCATCCCAACCAATAACAACAACAATCATAAAATCATTATGAGTTACTTCCCATAGGAGTACTCCACAACTGCATTTCACGAATAAAAATAACATTACACAGAGCAATCAATTCACAATTAATAACATATAAGAGCTAAACACTTCACATCACATAACGAGGAACTACCTTCTCAATATCAACATGAGCTCAACATAAACATCAAGAGTTACCATGCAATCTAACATGCTCACTACAACTCTCTTAAAGACTAATATATACATGCTTGCAAGTGCAAGTTAAACAAGAGAACATTTTTTATCATAAAAACTAACTTTAGCATGAACCTTTAAAATAATATGCACATAACAACGACGCAAGTAAAGTTCGACAGTATTCATAATTTTTCATTTTAAGAGGAATTACTAACCTCAAGTTTAACTAGGAGTAAAAGGTAAGAGCAGAGGATAGCGGGACTTCATGTGAGCCTCGGACTCCCATATTGCTTCCTTAACTATGTGGTTTCTCCATAGGACCTTTACGGAGACCACCTCTTTATTCCTCAACTTCTGTACTGGGAAATTTAGGATTTCGATCGAACCTCTTCATAAGAAAGGTTATGATTTACTCCTAATCCTTCAATAGGGAGAATGGACAACAGGTCACCTACACATTTATTAAGCATAAAGACATGAAATATAGGGTGACCCAGAGCTAATTCACTGGGTAACTTCAACTCATAAGTAACCTTCCTGACCCGTTTTACAATCTTATAAGGACACACATATTGAGGACTGAAATTCCACTTTTTACCAAATCTCATCACCCTTTCGTAGGTGAAATCTTCAAGTTGACACAATCATCTACTTCAAATTCAAGGTCTCTTCTTGTATTGTCAGCCTAAGACTTTTGCCAACTATAGGTTGTTTTCAACCTATCCCTTACTATCCAAACCTTTTCCAAAGCCTCATACATTATCTCGGGACATGGGAGTGAAGACTCTCGTACCTCAAACCACCCAATTGGATACCTACATATCCTACCATAGAGTGCTTCAGAAGCTGCTATAGAGATACTAAAATTGTAGCTATTTTTATAGGAGAACTCAATCAACGGTAGGTGATCGTCCTAATTAACGTGGAAGTAAATAACACAAGGTATTAACATTCTTCTAGTGTTCGGATAGTAAGTTTCACTTGAGTACCTAGACCCTTTTAAATATACCTCCAAAAATGAGAAGTGAATTGGGTACCCACCTCTATCCGAGGTTATGGGCACAGGGATCCTATGCAAACTCACAATCTCATTAAGGTAAAATCTAGCATACCCCGATGCCGAATAAGTAGATTTGACAGGAATAAAGTGGGCATATTTCATCAATCTTTTAACAATCACCCATATTTAGTAATTTTGCCGTCGAGTTCGAGGCAAACAAACTAGAAAGTCTATATTGATATCTTCAATCTTCCAAGTAGGAAAATTCATCACTTGAGTTAAACCACCCACTCTTTGATGTTTGGACTTAATCTGTTGAAAATTAGGATATTTATCCACAAACTCTGTTATGTAACTTTTAATACAATCCCACCAATGGACATCTTAAAGATCACAATATATTTTCGATGCACCCGGATGAATAGAATATCAGGAACCTTTAGCTTCTTCCAAAATTTCCCCCCTTAGGCCTTTCATATTTGGTACACACAATATACATTAGTACATAGATTACTAAGAACCAATTCTTTCAATTCCATTTATAGAGGATCAACATGTTGCTTAGACTTCACCTCCGCCACTAAAGATGATTGGAAATTATGATGAACCATGAACCCTCTTTTTTGAGAATCTTCCAATTAAACACCCAAAAAAGCTAACCTATGCACCTCATTCACTAAGTCTTTTGCATCATCGGAAACATGGGCTACACTACCTTCACCTTCGACTTAGAGCATTCGAAGCCACATTGGCCTTGCTAGGGTGGTAGAGAACACTCATGTCATAGTCCTTCAAAAGTTCCAAACATCTTCTTTATTGGATATTTGACTCCTTTTGAGTGAACACATAATAAAGACTCTTATGGTCCGTGAACACATCCATATGAACACCATATAGTTATTTCCTCCATATTTCCAAAGAAAACACTACGACCTCTAATTCAAGGTCATGAGTTTGATAGTTCTTCTCATTCACCTTGAGATGTCAAGAGGCATAAAATCCATTACCTTACCATGTTGCATGACGACAAAAACCAAACCTACTCAACAAGCATCACAACGTACCACAAAACCCTTGGTTCCCTCCACTTAAGTCAACACATAAGTGGAGGTAAGATTATCTTTCAAATCTTGGAAACTTCTTTCACAAGCTTTCGACCATTCAAACTTCACTTTCTTTGGGGTTTTGGGTTATTAAAGAGTTGATGTTCCTTGAGGACTTGCAATACAACCCTTAAATGGTCAATATGCTCATCTTTACTCCTAGAATATACAAAGATATCATCAATGAAGACAATCACAAAAGAATCAAGATAACTTCAAAACACTATTGATTAGGTCGATAAAAGCCATCAGTGTATTAGTTAGATCGAAAGACATAACTAGAAACTCATAATGACCATACCTAGTTTGAAAGCCATTTTAGGTATATCTTTCCCTCTCACCTTAAGTTGGTGATAAATCGACCTAAAATCAATTTTTGAAAAGTAGCTTGACCCTGGGAGTTGATCAAACAAGTCGTCAATGTTTTTGTGAGAATACCAATTCTTTATGGTGACCTTTTTTAGTTGACGGTAATCAGTGCACATCCTATGTGAACCATGGTGAAATACTGGGTTGTATGAAACCTTTATCTAGTAAAAATTTGAGTTGAGCCTTCAACTCATTCCATTGGGCCGGAGCCATCCGATAAGGAGGAATTGAAATAGGATTTTTATCTGTCAATAAGTCAATACCAAAATATATTTCCCATTCAGAAGAAATCCCGAGCATGTAATCGGGAACGATTTATGGAAAATCCTTCACTATGGGGATCAATTCTAAGGAAGGAGCTTCGGATTGTAGGTCCTTGACTCTCACAATATGGTAAAGACACCCAGTAGATATAATCTTACAAGCCTTTAGAAACGAAATAATTCGACCTCTAGGGATTCAGTTCCCCCCTTCCATTCTAAGATGAGTTCATGTGGAAATTGGAACTTAACTACCCTTGTTCTACAATTAATGGAAATAAAACAAGCATGTAACGAATTCATCCCTAATATGACTAAAAATCAACCATATCAAATTCTACCAAATAAACCAATGTAACTCTATTGAGCAATGATATAAGATAACTCCTAAACACTCTTTTAGCCACAATGGAGTCACCCACCAGGTAGTAACCAAAAAAGGTTTAATCAAAGCATCGAATAGATCATCAAACTTTTTAGCTACTAATGGAGTTACAAAAGATAAAGTAGCACCAAATCTAGTCAAGCATAGACATTTATAAAAAATAGTTGTAACATTCCAGTAATCACATTTGGAGAATCCTCTTGATCACCCCTAGAACGGAGAGCATAGAAGCGGTTCTTTTTAGGAGCATTAGAACTAAGACCGTTCGCTTGAGATTGGTTACCCTCCTTTCCTTTAGCCTTGATAATAGGAAAATCCATCACCTTATGACCACTGTATCCACACCTAAAGCACTTATCTGTCCCAACTAGACATTCACCCATATGCTTCTTACCACACATGGAACATGTAGGTTCCTCACTTTGTGAATTTCCACTTCTTCCCATTTGGGACCTAGCGTTAGACACTCTATCCTATCTATCCTTGGGGAAATTTGAATGAAATTGGTTGGAGGCCCTCTTTTTGAACCTAGTCTTCTATTGAATTTCCAATATTTAATTAGAAGTACCTCCTTCATAGGGCCTTGCCTCTTGAACTCCCTATTCTTCCTCTTAAGACTACTCTCTTAAACTTGTTGAGCTTTTGCCATCAAACTAGCAATGTTCATATTGTCATGAAGCATTTCAAAATGAAACTCTTCCACAAGATCTTCAGAAACACTTGTCACAAAATGGTTCATTTCATCCCTAGTATTGGACACCAAAAAACAGGCATACGTTGACAACTTAGTGAATTTGAAAGAGTACTCTAGCACACTCATATCCTCTTGACAGAGGTTGATAAACTCTTCAACTTTTACCTCTCTTTTCTCCTTTGGAAAGAGCCTATAAAGAAATGCCCTCCTAAATACTTACCAACTTTTGGGACCCGCTCTCAAACCCAATCGTCCCTCTATTGGGTGTACCAACTTTGAGCCACATCCTTAAGTTAATTTTTCGGTAACTAGACCTTCTCATTACAAATCACTCCCATAGCATACAAGATCTTGTAGACCTCATTAAGAAAGTCTCGGGGGTCTTAATTAGCCTTAGACCCAAAGAAAATTGTAGGATTCATCCTAGTGAAGTCCCAAAGACGAGAAGTCAGTGTACTAGCAATTTGGTTCACACAAGGAAAGAATAAGTGTCTTTTAGAAATAGTCAATATCATAACTAGAGTTGAAGAATGACAACATCCTCAAACTTAAGGACTCACCACAAACTAGGGAAAGATGTCCAAGTTTTCCCTCATGTGACCATGATACCTCAATTGACCGAACCAACATATTTGTATATATATAAAGAATATGAGTTAGTATAAACAACGTGTACTAAGTATTGAAGCATGTGCAAGTAAAACCAATGAAATCATGGACGAGTACATTTTGTCTAAAACCACGCTAAGTCACTTTATGACACAAAATATCATATACAAGTTAATGATCATAACATTACTTGAGACAAGTTCATATCCAACACAAGACCAACATAATCATTAAGTCATATAAACATGCATAGCTTCAACATAAGATCATAACTATAACATTCCATAAAATATACCCATCTAGTGAAGGACCTGTTAATTTTTAAAAATATATATTGGGGGTAAGTAGGCATCCCAATGCCCAATATTTAGAAATATTTTGCATATTAAAAAATTATGGGCATAGAAGAAAATATTGGCTTTAAAAGGTGTTAGCCAATTTTCTAACAATAGTAAGCTTGTTTGGGAAATGTACCTGCAATAACGACCCTACTCTAAAAATCAAGTAATATAATAGTAACACATTAGGTACTAGGCATCCAAGTGTCAAGCCTACTACCATATCACATGACCATTAAAATGATCATGTAGATTAAGTAGTGACCAAGGACATAGTGAGGATCCTTGGGAAAATGAGTAATCATTCCCAAATGACCATACATAATACTTAGTTAGGAAAGTACAGGCAACCCATGTGCAAGAACATGGGGAGAAATGGCCAAGAGAGGACCACCCTAACCGAATTTGGTAGGGTAGTTAAGGGGCAGACATGCACATGGGTTCATCCTAGTGGGGCCTAGATCTCTAACTATTTATAGACTCTAACCTGCTTCCCTAACTAACTAACTAACCTCGGACAAACAAAAATAAATTACCTAGTACACTCGACAACCTAGAACATAATTGGGTGACACTAAACTAGTAACTAGTTGAAAAGACAACCTAGTAAAAGACCTAGGATTGTCCATAGGGTTGGTTATGGTCCTAACATAGGGATACTTTATTAATTATCCTAGGTCACCTAATTTGTAGCAACCCTAAAAATGAATATGCTAAGTAATGCTTAATGTGTCTAGAATATCCACGATTAGACCGGGTTCACACGGATTAATGCACATAGATTGGACCTCTAAACCCTTGCTAAAGACAAGTAAACTAACTTGGGGAGTTAACTGAACTAGTAAAGGTTGGGTCCAACCATGTAGGGCTCTCGAATACGAAGATTTACTTGAAGGAGTCATTACCGGACTTAAAAAGGGAAAATCTTAGGTTGGAGGGTCTAGGGGTAAAATGGTCTTCTTCCAGGATAAGGTTAGTATCATAATTACTTTAAATATATAATTAATTATTTAATTAATAATGTGGAGGGGCATTTTGAGAAGACAGGGCTGAAAATTGGCTCTTGAAGTGAAGTCTTGCTCCACCGGGGTTCTAACCTAGGTGGAAGCAATGAATTAAATTATTTGTAATTTAAGTTGATAAATTAATGTAACTAATTTATATTTATTATTTATTATATAATTTAAAATAAAAGTATATAATATTTTTAATAATTAAAGAAAAACCTTAATTGACTAAGTCCTAAAATAGACTCCTAATCCTAAAAAGACTCTTCTCTCCCACACTCATCTCTCTCTCTCATGTGTCTATCACTCTCACTCACGATTCTCTCAGCCAAATAACTTCAAAAAACAGTAGGTAAACCAAATTTCTTTCACACTTGAAGAACTCACAATGAATATATAAGAAAACAAACGAAATCAATCACGTAGGCAAAGAGAAATTTGTCCATCGAGTTGGTGTTGACTTTGAGGGGATTTGGACGTGATCTTGGGTGAAGTTTTTTGGCAGCAAGTCGAAGGTTTAAAGTCAAAAAGGTATGGGTTCTCTTCTCTCTTGGTCCCTTTCCCAAGAGACCCCTTAAGGTTCAGATTATTCAGTCCGAAAACTAGGGTTGTTCCCTATTGCATGTCCCTGTCACTAGCTCTCATTGAATCATAGGTTGGTTATGTTTAATGGTAGAAAACTAGGGATCAAACCTGTTTTCGTGATGATTATGTGTTTATATTTATGTTCGGAATTGTGTGTGTTATGTTGATTTTTCTGAAATTATGTGTACGTGTGTGTGCAATGTGAACTGTATCTATGTGCCTCGGGTTAAGGCTTAAAAAATGTTATGTTGTGGTTGAATATCATTTACAAATGATTATGTAAATCGTGATGTTCATATGATTTCAAAATGTGGCTGATTTGAGTGATAATATCTTGGCTAAACTAATCCATGAAAAATGCACCAAAGAACGTATGAAATGATCTACGAATTATCCTATGAAATTACGTATAAATGTTGAAGAAAGTAGTCTGCAAATGTGATTAAAATTTCCACCATGTTGACGGTTTAATTTCGGCTAATGTTGATATTTAGGAGAGTTTGAAAATAATGTTTAAAATATTTAAGGTCAGTTGGGATTGAACCCAAGACCTCACTATAAGAAAGCTATGAATGAAAGAAAAAGAAATGTGAGGTGTGGGAATCGAACCCACGACCTCTAGGCAGTGAAAGAGAGTAAATAAAATGAAAGAAAAGAAATATGAGGCATGGGATCGAACCCACGACCTCTAGGCAGTGAAGGAGAGTTAAAAAAATTAAAGAAAAGAGATGAGAGGCATGGGAATCGAACCCACGACCTCCTAGGCAGATTCAAGGAGAAAAATAAAAAGAATTTAAAGAGGGGTTGTGGGGGTTCGAACCCACAATCCCTCCGCCAAGGAGATAAATTAAAAGTAATGAAAATTTAAAGTAAATGAGGTTGTAGGGGTTCGATGCCACATCCTTTTAGTTCTATTAAGAGAAAAATGAAGAGAGAAATTAAGGGGAAAATAAAATGAACGCATTGGGGCTCGATCTTGGGTCCCTAAGCCGTATGGATCAAATAAAGTAAATGAAAAAAGTAATTGTTGTCCAAGGGATTTGAAACTGGGTTCCCTTGCCCAAATTCCGTATTAATACATAAGTTATACATGAATTAAATATTCAACAATAATGCTGCCTACTTAGATCAAAATCGAGATCTTGGCATACATATAAGTTGCATAAGTCTTGTACCACATAATCTTAGGAAGATATGAATCACTTAAATGAACTATGAACGAAACCTCATGGCTTGTTTGTATAGACCCATAGTCTAGCATATGTCTAAAAATAAGTGAACCTGAGATGTATGCAATGAAATGATGAAATGAACAAAGAAATGATGAAATAAAGAATGAAATGATGAAATGAACAATTAAATTATGAAATGAACAATTAAATGATGAAACCCTATAAGGGTTAAGTAAGAGTGTGAAACGCACTTAATGGCCAAGTGCATTGGCATATGATGAAATGAACAATGAAATGATAAAATGGACGAATAAATGATTAAAGAAATAATGAAATGAAAAAACCCTAGAAGGGTTAAGTAAGAGTGTGAAAGACACTAAATGGCTAAGTGCATTGGCATATGATGAAATGGACATTTACGTAAAATGGGGTGAGTAATTATGAAGAGCAAATGTGCTAATGTTAATGAATGTGGTGACAACATTATATGAGGCTAATACAAAAGATGAGAGAAGTCTCAAATGATCCTAAGTAAATGTTACCAAAACGTACTCACCTTTAGAGTGTAAAGTTAATGAAGAGACCATTCTCTATGAACACTATAATGAAAGTATTGAGATTAACACACTTAATACTAATAATAAGATGAGAAATCACCTAATAAGATATGATGTCCTCATACTAGAAGCCTACTTCCATGACGTATGAGTTGGATGCAATGGATCTTTATACTGAGCACCGATAGACTAGCTATAAGCGGTAATAGCTTCTTTTGGGAAGGGTGGAGGTTCACGTAACTCTCATGAGATGAGACTGTCCGGAATGCCGTGTATGGGTCTTCTTATATCTCCTACTCTTCGAACCTATATTGCCAATGTATGGATCTGGAGAGATTCAATTCCCATGTACGCTAGCATATTTTGGGTCACTTTGGCCGGTGAATCAACCTTTTTTCGGTGTGGGGGCGACACTGGATTTCATGATGCTCACATGATCTTTGTTAGTTAAAGTTAAAGTTCCCCATGAATGAATTAGGCCAGCCTCAAATGATGCACATAATGAAATTAATGATACCAAAGGTGTTAGGATAGGATAATCAAGAGGTGATATAGACTTAAGTAATAAACCTAGGTCATTCTTGATCATTGCACAGCGAACCCGATGAAAGTCTTACACTATATCCTAGTTATAGCTTGCGTTTACACTAGCCTATAAATGAAATAAAATAAAGTACGTATGAATGAATGAAGCAGACTCTGTGTTTGCTAAAAAATGGCTCCCTAGTTGAGGTCTCATATGTTGAGCTCTCATTTTTGGGAAGACTTGATGTCAAGTCCATGATTCTAAGGTCTCATCGCATATGAACGAATGATATAAAATATGTTATGTGTTATGTGCAATATGTTATGTGCTATGTGCAAGAAGTTATGTGTTGTGTGCAATATGATAAGTATGATGATGTATGTTATTCTCATGGCATGATTTTCCTAATACGAATTTGGAAAGTTCATTCACTTTCCTAAACCAAATTTGGGAAGCTCACTAACTTTCCTAATCCTAATTTGGCAAGTCCACTGACTTGACTTTCCATAATTATGTTGTTTGGAAAAATCTGTTCTTAATCATCCATTTCCTTGGTGTGTGATTCCATATACCCATAATTAGTACCAGTGTATAGTAATCCCATACAACTATACAATTTTCGGTGCAGGCACTGGTGGATGCTAGAGCTACAGGTTGACGCTTAAACTATCCGGATGTGGAGCATTCATCCAGACTTGGTAGGCCCTCATGATTTCGACGATGCTTTCCCATTATATTCTAGCTTATCTATATGATTGAGTTAGTGGAGTATGTTCCACTAGCGTTTCTTTCTGCTTTTGTTCAGACATTGTATTGGTGCCATTTTGGCAAGTATACATTAACTGTTATATTAAACTATTTCTTTTATTTGATGATCTTATTGTTAGATGGTTGGTGGTGAAAAATTATGAATCTAATAGAATGATTAGTATGTGTGTTAAGAAACAAAAAGTTTCCAATTTTCCACTAAAATTAACCTAGACGAAGCAAGAATGATGTAAGTAGGTTGTCTGTGACCTCTGAGAGGTCAACAACGCCGGTCTCTTCTGGGATCTAGACTTCGGTCCTGACATAATTAATTAAATTATCGTGTTGATTGATTAAATTAAAGGGGGTCAAACCAAAATTCTTACACTAACCTAGCAACTCAAGAAACATCCTAGTACTTAACCTAGGATGGTCCAAAAGGGTTAATTATGGTTCAAATGATTTAGGATTATTTTAGTAATTACTCTAGGTTCCTTAATTAATTAAATTAGCCATTTAATTAATTAATTTAAAAGGGGCGAAATGAAATTCTTAGGAAAATTTTCAAATTTGACTAAGTGTTGTGTTTTCCTATTTCTAGTAAATCTAGGATGGGTTTTTAAGTAATTAATTGAATTAGCAAGTTAATTAATTAAATTAAAGGGGTCAAACCGATATTCTTACACTAACCTAGTACAACTCAAGAAACATCCTAATATTTAACCTAGGATGGTCCAAAAGGGTTAATTATGGTTCCAATGATTTAGGATTACTTTATTTATTACCCTAGGTCCCTTAATTAATTAAATTAGCCATTTAATTAATTAATTTAAAATGGGCAAAACTAAATGCTTAGGCAAAATTTCAAATTTGAGTAAGTGTTGTGTTTGCCTATTTCTAGTCCTTCTCGGAGGGGCTTTTTACTAACTAATTAATTAATTAATTAATTTAATTAACTTATTAAGACTTATTTGAATGATTCAAGATCAGTTCCTAAACCTAATAACTTACGATCAAACACTTATAAAAGTCGACGCTAAAGCGCTAAACAAAAAGGCAGAAGGTTCATCGACGTTCTTAGGTGAATTCAAGGTGTTCTTCAAGGTTTCGTTCAAGGTGGTATTCGTAGATTAAGTTCTACATGAGGTATGGCTTTTTGTCTTGGAAGTCTTTCTCCAAGTGTATTTTTCATAGACTTGAATCTATGAATCTCGGAACTAGGGTTGTTTCCAATGTTCTTGTTGAACGTCCTTCCTCACTAGTATCCTTGTTTCCAATTCTAATGAGTATATAGATGTAGTCTTGATCATGTTGTTGGTATGAGGGGCTGGCTGATCTTAAGGTATAGGGTTCTTGATTTGTAAATGTTGAATGAACCTATAAGTTATACTCATGATTTTAAGTGTTCCTTACGTGAAATAAAGATAATGCTACATTAACTTGCATCCGAAAATGCTAGTCTTGATGTGTTACGATGATGATGTGTATATCTACTCTGAAACGTGACTTAATGAAGATGATATGTTCATTAAAGTATTCATATGAGGCTATTCGAAATGGCTAATAATGTTATGCCTAAGCTATGATATAATATTGACTAATAATCATTTCATTAAATTATACTTGAATTAATGTTTCGCTTATGCCAATAAAATGGGTAACAATACATTGTCCAATAAATTGAAGGGAATTGGCTTATAATGTTATCTTTAAATAATTAAAATATTGGCTAATGACTAATGTATAACAAATAAAACATGAATGAATGTAACTTTGGCTTGTCGCAATAAATTGGCTATGAAGTCCTCTTTAATTTTTCTAGGCCAATAGTAATTTTATGCCAATCACATATAACAAGAATATTTTATTTTTTATTTTTATAACAAGAATATTGGAATGAAAACTTAAGCACATCTAAGATAATTCAATTAATCCATATCCAAGAGTATGTCAATCATTGGGACAAGTCCCAACATGCCCTAACCAAATGAAATATGAACATAAGAATTCCATTGAATGAAGTTCTCAACGTCCATAAATGATCATATGAAGCTACCAAATGAATGTAAACAAGTAAAGTAAGTATTAACATAATTAAAAAGTACGTAAGTTAATAAAGAGACCGTAATGAGGTCTTAAATGAAGTGATATAAGTCTCACTTACACCTAAGATACTATGTTAAGATACTCACGAATAGAGGTGTTAGAATGTGTGAGACAAGTCTCATTAACACCAAAGATTTTATGTAAGGATAAATTCACATTTAATCAATGTAAATAAAGGGATGTCAAGTCATCAATAGAGTAAGTAAACCTCAATCTAGAAGCAAGTTTCCATAATGTTTGAGTCAACTCTAAAAGATAAGAAGATAAAAGAAAGTGAGCAAAGCACCGATATACTATCTATGAGCTTGTGCTTGCACGTGTAAGTATTGTGAGATGAGGCTCCACCACGGTTGATAAGAGTCTCTCAATATCTACTAGTTTTCGAACAATGTCTAGCCAACATGGGAGCTAGCCTGTAGATTCCACCTAAGAGAGTTCGGTATGTTTTGGTCTCACTTTGGCCAGTGAGATAACCTCTTTTTCATGTGGGTTGGACACCGGATTTCATGTTTAGCTCACATAATATATGTCGGTTAATGCTCAAAAGGATGTTCTTGGTTCAATTTAGTCTCGATACACCCCTTTTCTGTGTGGGGTAATCACTTGACAGGGATTCACTTTAGCCGGTGAATCACCCTTTTTGGTGTGGGGAAGACACTAGATTTCATGTTAACTTGCATGATCTAGGATTCACTTTTATCAATGAATCACCTCTTATGGGTGTGGGAAAGACACTTTATTTCATGTAACTTCAAATGATCTTAACGTTACAGAATTCGCTAAGGAAATAACAAGAAAGAACAGATGTAAGACCAAAACGAACTAAAACACTAAGAGTTATGAATGTCAATGTTGCTAACAATGAAGTTTTCAATAAGTAAAGAGTATAGCCATGAATGATCCTCAAGTTATGAAAATAATCAAGCCAAATGAGATTGACATATAATAAATTTACATAATTGACAAAAGATCATATACAAATGAGATTGGCTTATAATGACTTCTTATATTAGGCCAATAATACAATACTAGGAATAGAAACTAAAGATTGGTTAATGAAGATTCCATGCCATAAATTGTAGTTGAATCATTTCCTTAATCTCTTCAATTACTTACTTGATTCGTTATAGGTATGGGACTATAATGAATCATTCCACATGTAATTAAAATGTAGGATCAAAGGAGATTTTTAAACTAGACAACAATAAGAAGAAAAAAACAGAAAAATAAACTAAGTATAGGAAAAAGGGGCTCTCGGGTTTGGGGGCATCAAAATCCAAAATTTTCACTCGAGTTGTTCTAAAATTATGTTGATGATTCTAAGGTCTTGTATTCATATATAAAATTATGTGTGTGCTTTGAATGAATTAAAATACGTCATATTTGTACCACAATTCACAAATAACAAATTAGGAAAATCTAGTGATGTCACTTTCCAAAAATGGCATGTTGTTATAGGAAGAGCTTTCCTTGATCATGTATAGTCCTTATGTGTATGTGTTCATACACCCATACTTATTACAAGTGTGTACTAAACCTTTACTATTATTATCTTTTTAGATGCAGGTTGGGGAGAAGGTTGAGGACTCATTGAAGCTGTTTGAATCATTGTTCTCCGGACTTTGGTAGGTCCTCTTGATGTCGAGGATGATACACTTATTTATCTACCCTAGTGCTTTAGATCCTAATATATTTTTGTTCGAAAATATTTTAGTGCATCAATGCACTATTTTTTGTATCAACTCTACAAGCGCACTATCAATTAGATACACAGTCCAAAAGACCTAAGTTAGGTACCAAAGTGGAAAATGTCACATAGACGAAGGTTCCAAAAAAAGGACAAAGAAAATGTAGAACAAATAATATGAATAAATCTCCAATAAAAAGGACATGAAATGAGAAAATGCAAAAAAAGAAGAGGGAAATAAATGAGGAGTAGCTTTAAAAAAAGGGGTAAAATGCAAAAACGAAAACATTTGAGAGCATAGTGTAGTTTTTAAGGAGAAAATAGTCATATTATCCAAAATGAATATCCTACCATCCCCTCAGCCTACATCACAAGCCAATGACAAATCCTATTTGATCTTATATTTTGTATTCTCTCATTAGTGGATACTTACATGATGGCAAAACATATGGTATTTCAATGTCATGCATTGAAAATCTTTCGGAGTGTGAGTGACTTCTAATTTGTCATATGATAATAAAACTTCTATTACGTGTGAAGTAGGACTTCATTTGTTGTGTGATCACTGGGAAAATGAGGATATAAAGAATTTTATTCCTTAATTTAGGCAAGATAAATTTATTTTGTAAATGCATAAGTATGTTTGAGATACCATTTGAAACTATAGAGATTACTCAATGTTGATCTTAAATTTTTCTAGAAGTAATTGAAAGTGATTGATATGCATCATACTAATTGTTGGCACCGACTAAAGTCAAGACATTGAAAAAATGAACAAATTAATTTCCCAAAATAAAAAACCTCAAGAAAAAGAAAAATAGTTTTTGATTCCTATGAACTACATTTGCCCGATTCTTTCTAATCAATATACATCGGATGTCCTACAATTATCTCGGTCTAAATAAATATATTTTATATCTATGAGAGAACAAAATTGTCTTTAATAAAAAAATAATAATTGAAAAGAGCTTAATTTCTCAATTTAAAATTGGGTTAAAAAAATCACCCTCATTACTAGGGAGCAACCACCTAAATATACGACGCAGTACAAAAGGGACCCTAGAACAATGGGACGTAGTATAGCAACAACCCTCACGAAAAATGGAACATAGGTAGCAAGGACCATTCGAAAAAATGGATCATAGCATAGCAAGGACTCTCTGAACAATGGGACGTTGTATAGAATGGACCGTCACAAAGAATGCGATGTTGTGTAGAAAGGACCCTCCTGAACAATAGGACGTAGTATAACAAGGACCCCCGTGAACAGTGGGATGTGGTATAAAAAGGGCCCTCCTTTACAATAGGATGTGGTGCAAGGAACCTCCTCAACAACGAGACGTAATATATCAATGACCCACCTAAATAACAGGACGTAACATAGCAAGGAACCTCATGAACAATGGGATGTAGTATAGAAAGGACCTTCCTTAACAAGGGAAAGTAGTATATTAAGGACCTTCATAAAAAATGAGATGTCGTATAACAAGGAACTTCCTGATAAATTAGCATAGTATAGGAAGGACCCTCATAAACTGTAACATGTTGTAACTCGTAATAGCCAAGAGTAAGCTTAAAAAACTAAAATTTATCAGTTTTGGAAAGAAAAAGAAAAATCTAGAAAATATCCTAAGTTTGGAAAAGTGATTTTTGGCCATAACTTCTAGCTCAGGATGAGTTATAGTAAGTTCTTTATATGTTTGGAAAGACCTTGATCTGAGTTTGAATAATTTCAATATCGTATGAGGGCGATATGCCTTTCAGAAGTTGATTTGTTAAAGTGAGGAAAGTCCAATTCTTGATTTTAGTAAGGTCAAACTTGTCTTTTCACCCATCTATTTCATGATCCGTTTTAGGGGTTTATTTGGGGTTAAAATAAGTTGTAATTCAGCATATAAAGGTTATTTATGCTTCGGGCTTGGAGAAAAGAAAATATAAGTAGGAAAAATTGAGAAAAGATCATAAACTAATCAAGAACATCAAGATCTTCGAGTGGAATTCATCGGGGTGATCCCTATTTAGGTGTATGAGATCTTTCTGTGTTGGGTTAGTTCACCCGCAAACCAACTTTTTAATTCAGAAAAATTTGAGTACTTTGAATGATGAAAAGTTATTTTTTGAACAACATTGTTGAAATATTGTTGATTTAGTCGTTACATGCCTTTAGTTGATTTGGTTCGTCTTTTTGGGTCTAATTTATTGGGTATTGAGGTAATTAGTGGTCCTAAGTTATTGGGGAAAGTTCCATGGAAGTTTAGAAGGTTTAGAGATGAAAATTGGAGAAGAAAAGTCAAACTTTGGTTTAGAGATGAAAATTGGAGAAGAAAAGTCAAACTTTCCATCAGACAGGCCTTGGGGGCCGCACCTTCCAGAGCCCCTCAGGACACGCTCATTCTGACTACCCCTCGCGCCGCGCCAACCAGATCTTCTCAGGAAAACCTCTGTCTGTCATGCTTTGGAACTTTACGCCTATCAAATTGCCAAGGACACTTGGAGACCCCATTCTTTCCCCATCTTTTTGTACTAGTTCCTACGTGATATACCCACATTTCTTAGTTTATCCCAACACTCTGAGGTACATATAAACATCATGAAATCATCCATAAAAATGAAATCATGAACCTTGTCTCCATAATCCAATCAAGTAAAGTTATGATCAAAGTCAAAAAAGTTTTTAAAAATAAGTCGAAGTAAGTTCTCAAAAGTTTTCAAGAGTCTTATACAAACATTTTAACTTTTTTTTAAGGCGTAAACTACAAGTTTATCAAAGAGTAGTGAGTTGAGCAAAATTTTCAAAAGTTATAAGGGAACTAAGTATTCCCATGTCACGACCCAAAACAGAGCCGCGACTGGCACCCACACTTACCCTCCTATGTGAGCGAACCAAGCAATCTAAACCCAAACATTTCAATCATAATTAACAAAATACAATGCGGAAGACTTAAACTCATTAATAAAATCAATAACTATTATTATCCCCAAAAACTGGAAGTCATCATAACAAGAACATCTATCCTCAAATTACTAAACAGGAAATGTCTAAGGAGCTAAAACAAATAAAAGCAAGTCCATGCCGGAAGTTCAAGGCATCAAGACTTGAAGAAAAAGATCCAGTCCAAGCTAGACGCATTAGCTCACCCTGAATTTCCAATGTAGTGAAGACTGACTCGATTTACTGTTGAGTTGAAGACGACGGCACGTTTGCTGCACTCCACAAATAGCAAAGAAAGAAACAAACAAGTAGGGGTCAGTACAAACCACAAGTACTGAGTAGATATCATCGGCCAACTCAAAATAGAAAACAGTATATATCAGTTAATATCATAAATCAACTATAAACTCAACATGTAGCAACAACAAGTACTATAGTCATCAATAAGTACCATCAAGTTCATCCATGAGGGCTCAAGCCTAAATACCATACTCATTTGGGAATTAAGTTCATTATGTTGCGTATATTAACATCTTTCAAGATTCATTATCTTTCTTCCTCTTGTGTCGGTACGTGACACTCCGATCCCCTACTACTATGTGTCAGTACGTGACACTCCGATCCCCTAATTCTACGTGTCGGTTCGTGACACCCGATCCCCTAATAATATGTGTCGGTACGTGACACTCCGATCCCCTAATTCTACGTGTCGGTTCGTGACACCCGACCCACTAATACTATGTGTCGGAACGTGACACTCCCATCCACTAATACTATGTGTCGGAACGTGACACTCCGATCCACTAATCTCATTCTGTCAATTCATCAACCCTTCTCTACACCAAGGCATCATCAATCCTATTACTTTAATTCATCAAGCCTTCTTTCATACCAAGGCATCATCATTAATAACGTAGATTAGAGTTTCTTTCAAGATTTGGGATTAAATAGCTTCATCATGTTTGTTTTATCACCAGCACATAATCATATTCATGCAAGCATACAATTAAGCATATAGAAGGGTTTACAATACTACCAATACATATCATTCGCTATTAAGAGTTTACTACGAATATCATAGAAACAAAACCATAACCTACCTCCACCGAAGAATTGAATTCAAACAAGCAAATTCCCAAGCTTT
Source organism: Solanum chilense (assembly GCA_032847665.1). Taxonomy (NCBI): domain Eukaryota; kingdom Viridiplantae; phylum Streptophyta; class Magnoliopsida; order Solanales; family Solanaceae; genus Solanum; species Solanum chilense. The sequence continues at coordinate 36,728,345 of CM064969.1, read as the reverse complement.
GATATCCCCTTCGTTCGATCCTCTCTCTCCCTCTCTTTGTTCTTTCTATTTTCTTTATTCAAACCCTCTTTCTTTTACCCTAATTAACATATAATTAAGTGTAAAAGATGACAATAATACCCCACTAATTAACTCAAAGTTACCTCTTTTATCCCCCAAGAAATTGAGTTATTAATATAAACCCACGAAATATATAATTATTGCATGAATGGTCCAAAACGCCCCTTTAAAACTTAACCAGAAATCTGACTCCGACTTGGATTACGCAACCTGTGACGGCCCGTCGTGCCTGCGACGGTCCGTCATGCAGGTCGTCGCAAGGATCAGAAACTCCATTTTTCACTAAAGAGTTTGTGACGGTCTGTCACGCCTGTGACGGTCCGTCCTGCACTTCCGTCACGACGTTCAGAGAATCGTTCCCTGTACCAAATTCTCAAGAGTTGAAGTGTTTTGAAACAGGGCCTCACGACGGTTCATCGTAGCTGTGACGGTCCGTCCTGCAGGTCTGTCACAGATTACAGAGAGTCGATTTTAGTACTCAAATTTCAGAATTCTAAGTGTTCTGGGACGAGACACCCTCGACGGTCCGTCGTGCCCATGACGGTCCGTCGTGGTATCCGTCGTCTCAGCCAGTTTTTCCAGAAATAAAATCTGCTGCTCAAAACGACTAAACAGGTCGTTACAATAGATACCAATTTACCCATCGTTCGTCCTCGAACGATCAAAAGAAGAAGAACAAGGGCGAAAAGAAGTACCTGAATCTGTAAACAGATGTGGGTATTTTTCTTGCATATCTACCTCCTTCTCCCAAGTAGCTTCTTCAACCGGTCGATTCTTCCATTGAACTTTGATGGATGCAATTTCTCTCGACCTCAACTTGCGAACCTCTCTATCTAAAATAGCAACCGGTTCCTCCTCATAAGTCAAATTCTCATCAAGCAAAACTGAATCCCAACGGATGATGTAGTTTCCATCCCCATGGTATCTTTTCAACATGGACACATGAAATACCAGATGCACCCCGGACAGCCCTGGGGGCAAGGCTAATTCATAAGCCACCTTCCCTATTCGCTTAAGCACTTCAAATGGTCCAATATACCTTGGACTTAGCTTACCCCTTTTTCCAAACCGCATCACTCCTTTCATGGGTGAAACCTTCAACAAGACTTGTTCACCCTCCATGAACTCCAAGTCTCTAACTTTTCGATCCTCATATTCCTTTTGTCTACTTTGAGCCGCTAAAAGCTTTTCTTGAATAGCTTTCACCTTCTCCATGGAATCCCTCAACAAATCAGTACCCCAAGGCCTGACCTCAAACGCATCAAACCAACCAATGGGAGACCTACATCTCCTCCCATACAATGCTTCAAATGGAGCCATGTCAATGCTGGAGTGATAGCTATTATTGTATGAAAACTCCGCCAAGGGTAAGAAGTTATCCCAATGGCCACCAAATTCTATCACACACGCTCGGAGCATATCCTCCAACACTTGAATCGTTCGCTCAGACTGACCATCGGTCTGAGGATGAAATGCAGTACTAAGGTCCAATCTAGTACCTAATTCAGCATGCAATGTTCTCCAAAACTTAGAAGTAAACTGCGTACCTCTATCTGATATGATGGAGAGTGGAACCCCATGTAATCGAACGATCTCTGAGATGTAGATTTTAGCCAACTTCTCTGCATTGTAGGTCACCTTGACCGGAATGAAGTGAGCAGACTTAGTTAATCTGTCCACAATCACCCAAATAGAATCAAACTTCCCCAATGTCTTTGGGAGACCAACCACGAAGTCCATTGCAATTCTCTCCCACTTCCATTCAGGAATGGGCATTCTCTGAAGTGTTCCTCCGGGCCTCTGATGTTCATACTTTACTTGTTGGCAATTTGGACATTTGGCTACGAA
>CM064969.1:36615595-36720563 GCA_032847665.1 Solanum chilense | reverse complement strand
TATGTGTGGAACGTGACACTCCGATCCACTAATACTATGTGTCGGAACGTGACACTCCGATCCACTAATCTCATTCTGTCAATTCATCAAGCCTTCTCTACACCAAGGCATCATCAATCCCATTACTTTAATTCATCAAGCCTTCTTTTATACCAAGGCATCATCATTAATAACGTAGATTAGAGTTTCTTTCAAGATTTGGGATTAAATAGCTTCATCATGTTTGTTTTATCACCATCACATAATCATATTCATGCAAGCATACAATTAAGCATATAGAAGGATTTACAATACTACCAATACATATCATTCGCTATTAAGAGTTTACTACGAATATCATAGAAACAAAACCATAACCTACCTCCACCGAAGAATTGAATTCAAACAAGCAAATTCCCAAGCTTTGATATCCCCTTCGTTCGATCCTCTCTCTCCCTCTCTTTGTTCTTTCTATTTTCTTTATTCAAACCCTCTTTCTTTTACCCTAATTAACATATAATTAAGTGTAAAAGATGACAATAATACCCCACTAATTAACTCAAAGTTACCTCTTTTATCCCCCAAGAAATTGAGTTATTAATATAAACCCACAAAATATATAATTATAGCAGGAATGGTCCAAAACGCCCCTTTAAAACTTAACCAGAAATCTGACTCCGACTGGGATTACGCAACCTGTGACGGCCCGTCGTGCCTGCGACGGTCCGTCATGCAGGTCGTCGCAAGGATCAGAAACTCCATTTTTCACTAAATAGTCTGTGACGGTCCGTCACGCCTGTGATGGTCCGTCCTGCACTTCCATCACGACGTTCAGAGAATCGTTCCCTGTACCAAATTCTCAAGAGTTCAAGTGTTTTGAAACGGGGCCTCACGACGGTTCATCGTAGCTATGACGGTCCGTCCTGCAGGTCCATCACTGATTACAGAGAGTCGATTTTAGTACTCAAATTTCAGAATTCTAAGTGTTCTGGGACGAGACACCCTCGACGGTCCGTCGTGGTATCCGTCGTCTCAGCCAGTTTTTCCAGAAATAAAATCTGCTGCTCAAAACGACTAAACAGGTCGTTACATCCCAAAGAGTTAAGTTACAAGTTGAGAAAAGAGACTAAAGAGTTGAGTTTCTTTCTCAAATGTTATAAAAAAACTAAGTATTCCCTATGAGTACAAATGTGTTTACATTGTGAGCAAGAAATGAAGCTAGACTTCCAACACAACTTTTAAAAGCTAAGTTTGAGAAAATTACCTAAAAACAAAGAAGAAGTTGTTTTTAAAACATATGACCTATATATTTTCAGAATAGTATTGAGCACCGATATGGGACTTGAGTTCATATTCACTCAAACCCCCATAAAACATGAAGCCAACATGGACAGATGAAGGATCATACTTTTGAGAAGAGTATTTATTTGTTTTTAGCATAAATTAGTAGATCCACATAGTAGTTCAGGTTCTATACTACAGGCAAGGTATAGGGCGGTCCTCTTGAAACGTGAGGAAAGACGTTGTACCATCTCTTAGGCTCATACTTACGGTTGTCGGTAAGAGAATCTTTCATAGAACTATATTATTTCATATATAAGTAAAGGTGAGTTTGTTATTATATTTTCTTTAACAAACTAAATTGTTTTACTGTTTTACCAAGATTTATATATATATATATATATATATATATCACGTCTGTTTTAATCGTCTTACATATATACATTTAGTTTAGTATTAATGACTTGAGCAGAGCCTAGGCAAGTTCATATTATTCTTTCCAAGATTTAAGTTGTAATTTAGAATTCCAACTCGCACACTCGTACATTAAATGTACTGATTTCTGTTGGCCTGTATCATCTTATGATGTATGTGCACGTAAAAAGGATCAACATTATACAACACCTCGTTGATCATGCTGATCATTGGTAGTTAGTGATGAGCCTCTTTGCATTTTAGAAGACATTGTTATACGCTTTCTAGTAGTTCATTTATAGGATATTGTGGGCTTATCCCAACATGCTTATTAATATTGTAAGGGCTTCATATATAGTTAAATAGTTTTGAGTCTTTTATTTTTATATTTCAGATTACTTTTTTATGAGAAATAATTGCTAGTTTGGCGAACTTATTATTTCATTCAGTTATATCACGAGACTGGTTTGTTTGAATTAAGTCTTCTGCAAAGTTAAGTAAGCCAGACCGAGGGTTCTCTCAAGACCAATAATGGTCATTGGGTGTCGGCAACATCCAGGGTGTGGGCTTGAGGCGTGACAAACTTGGTAGCATAGTACATAGTTCAAGAGTCCTGGAGAGTCTATGATGCCCTGTGTGTGGATTCTTAGTCATCGGTGTGAAGCACACCACATCTATTACTAAAAGTCTACAATATTTAGGAATTCTTCACATTTTTCATATTCCTTTTTTGTGCGTTAGAGTTTATATCTTAAATTCTGTCTGTTAATTGTGTTTATGCATTTTTCAAAATCTATGCCTCCACGAAGAGCAGCACGAGGTTTCGCAGCTAGGAGAAATGTTGAACTTCAAGAACAAGAGTTACCCAATTCACCTGAAGTGCAACCTCAAGGGGAAGTTAGTAATGCTGAGTTTCTGGAGGCTATTAGATGTTGAGTCAGACTATGACTAACCTGGTTGGTCTAAAGAGAGAATCTCGACAAGTAAAGGATGACAACTCGAGGATTCGTGAGTTCGTTATAATGAATCCTCCCAATTTCACTAGTTCGAGCACTATTGAGGATCTGGAAAACTTTGTAAGAAAATTGAAGAAGGTATTCAATTTTATGCATGTCATTTGTGTTAAGAGAGTTGAGCTAGCTTCATACCAATTGAAAAATATGGCTCGGATTTAGTTTGACCTGTGGAAGAATGTCATAGATGAGAATGCACCACATCCGAATTTGGATTGTTTCAAAGAGGCTTTCATTGTTCATTTCTTTCCATGATAACTGAAAGAAACAAAGGTGAGAGAGTTCCTTAGAATGCACCATATCCGAATTGGGCTTGTTTCATAGAGGATTTTTTTGGGGCGTTTCTTTCCCTGAGAATTGAAAGAAGACAAGGTACAAGGGTTCCTTACTCTAAAACAGGTATCCTGGAGTAATCATGAGTATGGTTGATGTTAACCCAACTGTCTCGCTATGATCCTGAGATGGTAAAGGATATGAGGTGGTGAATGAGTTTGTTTGTCACTTTGTTGGGTCGTGCATCTAGTTAAGAGGGTAGAGCTGCAATGTTGAGTGGTGACATGGACATATGCACATTGATGGTCTATGTGCATCATGTTAAAAAAGTGAAGTTTGGGAAGTAGAAAGGTGGTTTAGATCTGTCAATATTTTGGGCATGCACATCATCATTTAGAGCATAGGCGCCTTGAAAAAGAGGTGAGTATAATGACCAGAATTCGCATAACTTCAAGGCTAGACAAGCCCAGTCCCAAGGTAGTTTGGCAAAAGGAGGTACTTGGACTCCTGCATGTTGTAGGTGTAGTAAAAACAATACAAGTGTAGTGATGGTCAGTCAGGTTGCTTCAAGTGCGGTCAAGAGGGTCACATTATGAAAGAGTGTCCTAAAAAAAATATAGTGGTGGAAATAAGGCCAATAGAGACAATATTCATCAGCTGCTCCAGCAGAAAGGGATGCACCTAGAGTAGCTACTTCCAGCATTGGCGGAGGAGTAAATTGCCTCTATGCAATCACTAGACGCCAAGAGCAAGAGAACTCGCCACATGTTGTCACCGATATTATCATAGTCTTTGATTTTGATGTTAACGCTTTGTTAGACTCAAGAGAGAGTTTATCTTTTGTAACTCCTTATGTTGTTAACAAGTTTGAGATTCTTCCTGAGAAATGTTATGTGTTACTACCTCTATTGGAGAGTCTATTCAAGAATAAAGAGTGTATCATGATTGTCCTATTTCTATCAATCACAGGAAAACTATGGCTGATCTAGTATTGTTAGAGATGATAGATTTTGATGTCATTCTAGGTATGGACTGGCTTCATGTCTGTTATGCATCAATAGATTGTATCACTCGAGTTTTAAAGTTTCACATTCTTAATGAGCCAGTAATGGAGTGGAGAAGTAATTTAGTGGTACCTAAGGGTCGTTTTATTTCATACCTTAAGGCGAGAGAAAGTTAGTTTCAACGGGATGTATCTATCACTTAGTCTAAGATAATTACTCAAGTGCTGAAGTGCCCTCCCTTCAGTCAATTCCTATGGTAAAAGAATTTCCAGAAGTATTTCCAGATTATCTACTCGGAGTCCCTCCTAAGAGATAAATAGACTTTGGCGTAGACATCCTTCCAAATACTCATCCTATCTCTACTCCGACATATAGAATGATAGCAACAAAGTTAAAAGAGTTGAAAAAACAGCTTATAGATTTTTTAGATAAAGGTATTATCCGACCAAGTGTCTCACCTTGGGGTGCTCAGGTCTTATTTGTAAGAAAGAAAGATGGTTCCCTTAAGATGTGTTAGACTAAAGCCAATTGCATAAGGTCAACAGAAATAATAATTATCCTCTCCTAACGATAGATGATTATTTTGCCAACTTTAGGGTGCCACCTGTTTCTCAAAAATTAATCTCATATAAGGTTACCATCAGTTGAAAGTTAGGGAATGTGATATTCCAAAGACAGCTTTTAGAAGCAGTTATGAACATTATGAGTTTTTTGTCATGTATTTTGGTTTGCCTAATGTTCCAGAAACATTCATGGATCTCATGAATAATGTTTTCAAACCTTATTTTTATATGTTTTTTTATCGTCTTCATTGATGGTATACAAATCTATTCATGGATTGAGAAAATCATGCTAGTCATCCGATATACCGTGGTTTCATGGTATTTTTTTATGTTATTTACTTAAGTTTAGTGTGTGTCGAAAAGCCTTTTTGTATTGATTTTTATGTAAGTTTCTCTTTGTTTGCAGGAAATCTGTGTAAAGATGAACACGGAAGTTTTTGAGAAAGAAATGCAGAAAAGTTACCACCTACGGAGCTTGTGACGGTCCGTAGGTGGCATCGTAGTGAAGCTGCTGAAGGAATATGGGGAAGTCTGACTTTAGTGTGGAATTATGAAATTCATGACGGACCATCATATCAACGACGGTCCGTCCTGCTGGTTCGTCGTGATTATCAGAGAGTAGTCCCAGTATCCAAATTCCAATAAGTTTTAGTGTCATGGAACGGAGACCCTCAATGGACCGTCATGCTTGAAATGGTCCGTCATACCTGTTCATCGAGGGTAATGAAGAAAGAAGCAAAAGGATATGTAAATTATAGGATAACGGAGGCCACAACGGCCCGTCGTGACCACGACGACCCGTCACGAGGTCCGTCGATTCGTACGCGCCTAGACAGATTTTCAGCAACTAGAATTCTTGTTTTATTAGTTTTTTTTTTATAAATATTTGGAAAAACCTCGTTTTTGGGGTTAGACTCTTTGTTGGTAGACTCTTTGTTATTAGACTTGTTGATTGTTAGACTTTTGGAGAATCTTCAGTCCTTGATTAAATTCAGTAATTGAGACACTTCTTTTGAAATTCATTGTTGGTGCGTTTGTTGATTAATCAAGTGAACTTCTAAATTTTGTTCTTTCTCATTGAAGTAAGTGCATGAATTCTTATATTACATATATGAATATTGTGATTATGACTATGGGTAACTAAACTCCATAACTAGGGTTGTGGGAACCATGGGCCAATAATTAGGTAAAACCTAACTAAAATATCAATTCTAAAATAGTTTCTTGCATCTATTGATAATTCTTTTGTTTAGAAGTCTTTTTAAATTATAGACAACATTGGAACTCGCTTAATGCTACTTGCCGAACCAAGGAGGTAGTTAATAGGAAAAGAATTATCAACATAGATTTAATGTATTTTATCTAATAAGCTAGTGTTGATTGGTACAAGGTAATAACTTAGTCAAATATCGAATACAATGCTTAATATAAGGTAAAGGTAAGGGTTAGTATAGAAACATACGTAGCCGGATCAAGGTGAGGAGTGAAACTTTCAAGATGCCGGACCAAGGATTTAGAAATACATAACTTATAACTTTACATGCAGGATACTAGGAAAGAATTTTTATAGTAAGAATTATCAAGTTAGGAACCTGTGGGGAACACTTAAACCATTGCTACTTTGGTTAATTGATTAAACTCCAAGATTTGAATCTGTTAGTTGTTACTTTAATTTAGCTAGTTATTTTCATTAAGTTAGAAATAAAACCCCCCTTTTTATTGTCTTTTGTTTTCTACGGAAATCATTGATTAACTAATAGTAATAATTTATTAAGGTTAAGTCTGAACTATTTTCCTCGTGGGAATGATGCCAACCTCATTAGTTGGGTTCTTTACTTGATACGACCGCTTTACTTCTTATTTGAGAAGAAAGTTTGAGCGTATCAAAATTTGGCGCCACTGCCGGGGAAAGTAGATTTTAGATTAACTTAAACTTATTACTATAGTTTAGTCGATATTGACTTAATTTTACTTTGTTTATTGTTTTTGATTCTTCAAGAACTATCTTCCTTGTATGCCAAATACACGGAGAGAAAGAGAAACCTTGTTTCCCTATGATCACGAATTAAAGCGTAAACTACGCAACATGAATAGAAACTTGAATATTAATGATGATGATCCAAACAAGAACATCCCAGCTTCGGTCGATGTTCATGGTCAGTTATTACCCGATGATCCGGTTGAAAATCAACAAAGGGGACAGAATCTCGCTCGACGCCCTCAAGAATAATACAGAGGCTATGATAACATTGCAGACTCTGATGGGCCACTTGTCTTGCCCCCTCTACCACCAGGCCACACCTTTGAGGTAACTACTAGTCTGATGCAAATGCTAAATACTAGAGGTTTTTTTTAGGGCTAGCTTCAGAGGACACACATGCCCATATAGCTACGGTAAGGCACTGTGTAAAAATTGTGTAGAGAGGCCTGATTTGGATTTGGATGTAATAGGGCTAAGAGTATTTCCTCTCTCACTGACAGGAGAGGCTGCTATTTGGTTCATTGAGATCCCTTGTAACTCAATTTTCACTTGGAACCAACTAAGTGACGTTTTCTTATCACGTTACTACACGGTCTCCAAGAAACAACTTTGTGGCACTACCAGGAGAGTCATTTAGTAGTTCTTGGGATAGATTCACCTCATTCTTGAGAAGGGTCCCTAATCACCGCATAGATGATGAGTCACTGAAGGAGTACTTCTATAGGGGACAAGATGATAATAATAAAGCGGTATTGGATACTATAGAGGGTGGTTCTTATGGGGAGTGTCCTTATGCTGAGATTGCTGAAAAGTTAGAGAAAATCTCCCGGAATAGTAAAGCATGGAGTACTAGGAAGTCAGCTGCCGGGAGAAATACCTTCGCACTACAATCCAGTCAAAACCTAGCCAGAGATGAGATTCTTGAAGAGATGGCTCGGATAAGAACTGAGCTTGGGTTGGTATTAAAACATGTCATTGGGGTGCAGAAAAAATAAAAACAGTTAACTACTTTTCTAAACCACCACCACCAAATGATGAATGCTACTATGTAGAGAGTTCCTATGCGGTAAATGAGCAGATGGGGGGTTTCCGACCGAGTGACCAAGGATCAAATCAGGAGAATTGGCACCAAGGTCAAGGAAACCAAGGTCGAATCTATGGTAACTACAACCGTGAGGGTCATTATGTCTGAGATGGAAACTACAACCGCGATAACAACTTCAACAGGGGTAACTATAGTAACAAAAATGGTAGGAATGGGCCCTATATCCCTGCTCAAAATTGTGAAGTTACTCCAACGGATGGTGGAGATAGTATGGCGCGAGTTGAGGATATGTTGCACAAAATGATGAGGAGGTTCGATGCTAGTGATGAGCACATTAAATAGTTAAGGAGTGCTTTAGCGGGTATTGGGTAGAAAGTTGATACATATGCAATATCGATTAAGAAGCTTGAGTTGCAAATGACCCAAAATATGCGACTATGAACAGACGGCAACCGGTCACTCTTCATAGCAACACTGTCCAAAATCCTAAAAATTATGGACACTGTATGGAAATCACTACTCGGGGTAGTACGAAAACCATTGACCCACCTATGCCGTCTACTGAGGAAAAGGTGATAGAAGATAATGATAAAAGGGTAGAGGTTAGTGGTAAAGTAGAAGATAACATGGGGAAAGATGCTGAAGTGCCTACAAAGGTAATCCCATGCCTAGACCCCCCTCTTTATATAAAGATTAGTGAAAAAGATCGATGATGGTAAGTATCAACGTTTTATAACAATGTTGAATTCGCTTTCTATCAATGTCCCTTTTGGTAGAAGCTTTAGAACAAATGCCCGGTTATGCAAAATTGGGTAAAGATTTGGTTAGAAAGAAAAGATCGGTCACTTTCAAGTATGATGATAGAATGCAACATTGTAGTGCTATTGCTACAAGATCTCTAGTACAAAAGAAAGAAGATCTGGGTGCGTTCACTATTCCTTGTACAGTCAGGTCATTACATTTTGCGAAAGCATTATGTGATCTGGGGGCAAGCATAAATCTCATGCCCCTCTCAATTGACAAGAAGTTTGATTTGGGTGATCCAAAGCCCACTGCGATTTGGCTACTGATGGCCGATAGAATAGTAAAAAATCCCATAGGGATACTCCATGATGTGCTAGTAAAAGTGGAGTCGTTCATATTTCCAGCATATTTTGTTATTCTTTATTGTGGAGTCGATTTTGAAGTGCCTATCATTCTTGGGAGGCCATTCCTTGCTACGAGTAGAGCCTTAGTTTATATGGAAATGGTGCAGATGAAATTTAGGTTGAACAATGAACAATCGACCTTCAACATTTGTAGGTCCATGAGGAAGAGTAGTGAGCTCCAATCAGTATGTACTATATCCTACAAAGAAAAGATGAAGAATCACCATTACCTAAAAATTGAAAAACGAGAGTTCATGGTTGGGGATTTGGTTCTTTTAAACAATTCGAGGTAGCATTTGTTTTCGGGCAAGCTCAAGTCCAAATGGACTGGCCCTTACTTGATTACCTAACTATTACCTCATGCAGTAGTTGAGTTAGAAACCAAGAAGGGTGTTCGGTTTAAGGTGAATGGAAAATGAATAAAACTCTATTTTAGGCATGCTTCATGAAATGAACGAGTCATACCATCTTGATGAATGCTGAGTAATCAAGTGTCCTTAGTCGTGCCGCGACGTTAAATCAGGCGCTGGTTGGGAGGAAACCCAATACTTATAGTTTTCTTTCTAGTAATGGTAGCAATTTGTACTAATGGGTTTTAAATTTGCAGCCACATCACCAGGAAATTCTGTAGAAAATCACTCTGCAACAGTCACTGACGGACATATCGACGAACCGTCACGCATGCGACGGACCATCGCATGAATCCATCATTCCAGGTACATCTTTCATTTATTTTCAAAACTAGGGAACACGCGACGGAACCAATGATGGACTGTTGCATCTGCGATGGACCGTCGTATTCGGGGATTCGTTGCGTCATTAATGAGCGTACCCGACACGACTCGACTGTGGGTATTCTAAAAATTCTTAACATTTAAAAAACCCACCCCTTAAATTCAGCTATTTCCTTCCCTCTTTCTCCCATTTCCCTCCCTTTCAAACTTTCAACATCCTACCTCTCTTCTCTATAAACTGATCACTTCCCCAATTCCCCAAATTCCTAAAATCTAGTCTCTACTAGTTAGAGTCTGCTGCTATGGTTCTGTTCTTCCTAACCAAGTGCCTCACATGTTTGTCTTTCTCTTGTTCTCAGGTATGTGTCTCTGATTTCTACCCATTTACATTGCATTTTTTGTTTTTCAATTAGTATTAGCCCATTTCATATTGATGGGTCTTCATTTTTTGATCCAAATTTGTCTGACCTAGGTCGAGAATCCTCATATTGCCTTGTTAAAATTCTAGAAATAGGTGTTTTAGAATTGCTAGTTTACTAGGTATTTGGGTTAGAAACGTATAGGTTAACACTAAGTATTCAATGTGAGTCACAGGGGATGAATGTGGCATCCTCGGATCTGTCACTGAATGACAGAACGAGACCCCGATGATAAAGCATCATACCCACGACAGACCGTCATTGGGTCCGTTCCGACTCCCACAACACGCCACTATGCAATTTTCTTAAAGTGTCCACTAACGGACACATGCGACGGACTGTCGTTCCCACAATGGTCCGTCCTGCACAACCGTTTTGGCTGTCAGAGACCCTATTACTCAGGGTTTCCAGCATTTTCTAACTATCCTCTACCGGACATCTAAGACGAACCGTTATACCCATGACGGTACGTCCCGTTCTGGTTGTCAGAGACCTTATTTCTAAGGGGCTCCCACTTTTTTTAAGTTTCCTCTGACGGATATCTATGATGGAACATCATAATCGCGATGGTCCATCCTGTACAACCGTTCTGGTTGTCAGAGACCCTATTCCTCAAGGTCTCAAACTTTTTCTAAGTGTCCTCTAACGAAAATCTACGACGGACCGTCATACCCGCGAAGGTACATCCTGCACAAGCATTTTGGTTGTCAGAGACCCTATTTTTAAGGGTCTCCAACTTTTTCTAAGTGTCCACTGATGGACATCTTCGACGGACCATTATACCCTCGACGGTTCGTCCTGCACAAACTGTCATGACAGTCAGAGACCCCTCTACTGAGGGTCTTCATACTTTTTCTAAGTGCCCCATGACAGACATCGATGATAGACCGTCATTATCAAGACGGTTCGTCCTGCTTAAACGCCATAACTGTCAGAGACTTTCCTTCAAGGGTCTCCAAATAAACATAGTTTTAAGTAAGACTTGACGAACCCCATGACGGTCTGTCGTACTCAGGACGAGCCGTCACCTGGTTCATCGTGATTCACTATTACTAAATAAATCTTGTTACATCTTTTCTCTTATATTAATTTTGTGTCATTTTTGCTTGTCTTGTTTGCTCCTTCTAGTTCTAATATTTATTCCTTACAAGTACTATCTCTAATGGTACCAAAACAAGATCGAGCTTATGCACGTGGGCATTCAAAGTCTGTCGCCCCCTCTTCCATCCTGGTCATACGCTCTGATGATGAGCATGATCCTGAGTACGTGCCCCCAAGCACTACCACTTCATCACGAGCTGCACAGGCAACCAGAGCTACGCCTAAAAAGATGGCATCCGGCGTAGTCACTGCCTCCCAATTTGATGAGGAGCTCACAATGACCGGCACACCTTCTGGTTAAGCTACACATGAAGAAGGAATGTCTGGTTCCTTAGGAGTTTCATGGTGGGAGGAAGCCTCCGGATCTGCAGAATTCCCTGCACCCGCCACAGTTGCACAGTTTGACTCGTCTGATGAGGTTGAGACTCCTGATTCTACTCCAGGCTCACCGACTAGTGCTCTCACCTGGTGTGTCGACGGGCAATATCAAGTGTATTCAGACGCCAAGTTTCGGAATGATAAAGGCGTCATGAAACGGACCCTTACATTGGAGAGGCGGGTCCTTACGGGAAGTCTCCCAACCATGCCAGAGATCCACAGTCTCTTCACCTGACACCGGCTAGAGTTGAAAACTCGTTCTTTTGGCCGCTACAGTGAGAACATGGTCCGAGAGTTGTACGCCTCTTATGTGGCAATTCTCCGATCACAGATAGAAAGACGGGCTGCCCCTAACCACAACCCAGAACAACACATAATGTATGTGAGGGTAGAAACTAAACAAGACTAAGAAAAATTACTATAACAACATAAGCAAACCAAAACATAAATACAATAAAGGATCCCTCCCAGAGCCTGGAAGTCACTAATACAGAGCTACCAACAAAACGAGTACAAGTCCCAACAGTGGACCACCGAAACTAGACTGTCTCGAAAAGTAAAAGATAAGTCTTTATATAAACAGATGGAGACTAAAATAGTACAAAACGTTGTGTGCTCACCCCTGTCTCCAGACTAGAAATGCTCCAAACTCGATCAACGCTGACTACTGGTGCTCGGACCTGCATCACAAAAATAGATGCAGAGCGTAGCATGAGTACCAAATAATAGGTACCCAATAGGCATCATAGGCCGACTGAACAAGAAAAGTAAATCACTATGAAAAGACGGAATCACAAAACTAGAGGTCAAGAACGGAAGGCTAAGTAACACAATAATGCACACGAGTGTATAAAGATCTAACTAAATTAATATAAATAAGCTAACTACACCTAACTGGACACACCATAAGCCCAGAAGGTACACTCGTGCACAAGTTTAAATAAAAACCCGAACGGACCCCCATAAGCCCGACGAGTACACAAAATAACTATAACTTAAGGAGAATGGAACTCGAGGCCAAAGAACACCGAACCAAAAAGTAGAATTTGACGGTACGGAGGTCGGGCCGTGAACCGGACGCTCACCAGAATTACACAAGTAGCCAATTGCAAAATATAAGTAACTGAGGTCGGACCTCTAGCCCGATGCTCTACATACTTGAGGCCGGACCTCTAACCGGATGCTCTACATAAGTATGTGGATGGTCGAGGCCGGACCTTAAATCCGGATACCCGACAAAGATGTCGATATAGCAGCTGAAAGAGTCTTTATCTATCCATAATCATATAAACCCATGGAACACCATCCACACTTAGCTAATCAATGTAAGTCCATAAAGTCGAATAGAAACTCAACTTTGAATCACGGAGCGGAATTAATTGTCACTGACGTAACTCGATAAGCCGTAACATCGAAGAAATAAGAGTAACTATCGCTAGAGCAAGCTCATCGTCTTTCTAAATACCAAACTATCATACTCAAGTCTGCTACATAAGTCTACAAGGATTTAAGCCAGCCGAGCGACATCGGGGTTAAACTAAGTCCTACTAACTTTGAATCATGCATTTCTAAGGAAAACCCTAGTCAAACCTAAACTAAGGCCCAACATACTTCTGATAACCAGTATTCAAACATACAAGTAATTCATATAGCAAAGAAGGTCAATAAATAACAATAAACATGCTCACAGTTACCCGATAATTCTCAGAAAAGGTCGGAAATATGATTTTTAACACCTATGCATGATCCAATAACTACCCAACACAAATCCCAACTAATCAACATGCAATCACATGTTCGAGTTCAATCTAAGAAGAGAAACCATAGCCTACCTGAACGCAGATCACGCGTGCTCCAAAATTCACTTCCCCGGATCTTTTACTTTCAAAATGTCCTCGAAACGTTGATACACTATCAGAAATAGAGTCACAACGTTATTACGGTCATTTAAACACTAAAATCGCAAGAAACGGAGACGGGTCAATTTCGCGGTCCAAATGGAAAAAGTGGGATCCGCGTTGAGAAATCCAGAATTAACCCCAAATAAAAGTCCTAAATAACTCTTGGAACTTGTATACCAGAATGGAACACAATTCAGGACTCAAGACAGTCCCAACATGAACATGCAACAAAAAATCCCAAATTTTAAGCTAAAAATCAGCAACAATGGCAGCAGCTACTTACAAGATTTTACCAAAAATGAAGGTCCAACAGCCAAAACCAACCACACCACGACGATCCTCACGAAAAGCCCCACAATATAGGCTCTTGAATAACTAGATTCGGACCTAAAATGGCCAAGAAATCACCTTCTATAATTTCCCAAAACTTGTACTCGAAAATGAGCTATCACAGCAGTTAAAACCCAAAATTTACCTCAAATAGGGTCCCCAAATCAGATTCCAAGCTCACCAATGCGTTGCCCTCGATAAATATCACAACTTAGCCTTTTGAATCGCCCAATTTGGAGTTGTATAGCTCAAAATATAGAAATTTCAAAGTATGACACAAAGGCTGAAAGTTGGGTTTTATAAGGACGAATCTGGTCGTTAAAAACCCAATTTCTGGTCGTTAAAAGGGCTGCACCAGATTTCAGCTTTGCCTACTTTCTTTAAAGTCTCCGACGGGTGCTCGGAATCCGTTCGGAACCTGATAAAAATAAAACACATATGCTACCCTACCAAAGTCGACATTCCAGACTCAAAGGCGCAGTCGAAATTTTCATCAGAGGTCATCTCGATAAAATGTGGGTCCCACTTCCATTGGCCATTTTAAGTCAAAAACTACAAAAGTGCTGGGAAAAATATCAAAAACCTCAAAACCCGAAAGAAGGGTCAAACTAGACCAAACTCTACATTCCGGAGCTAACCGCGCTGACAAAATTCTCATCCGAGCGCGTTTACTCAGAATGTTTACTAAAGTCAAACTTAGCCTTTAAACTTAAAGTTAAAACGCCTAATCACACCAACTCACACTGAAAACTTTGGGAGTCATGTCGACAATGCTACTAGACTAAAATGACCCTTCCGGAACTGATGGAATTGTCAGAATTAGATTTTGATGTCATCTTCTTGAACTTTTGATCGAAAATGATCGTTCAAGGTTCATAAGCTCCAAAAATACTAAAGCTCACACAATACCCAATCGAATGACCAGGTGACCGATCTGTCAGTCCCAGCAAGTCATAAATGACTTGGAATCGCTATAGGAACACCCTAAACGATGCACAGAAGATAAAACACTAAAAATGACAAGGAGGGTCATTACAATATCCACTACTAAAAAGAACTTTCCTCCGCGAAAGTAAGGGTCAAGAAGTACCTGAAGGCTCAAACAAGCCGGGAAACTGCTCTCGCATCTCCTGCTCGGTCTCCCAGTAGCTTCCTCAACTGAACGATGCCTCCAACGGACCTTAACAATAGGAATGGCTCTCGAGCGCAATTTCCTCACATCTCTGGCTAGGATGGCAACTGGCTCTTCTACAAATTTCAAATGATCATCCAACTCAATTGCATCATACTGGAGTACATGGGACTCATCAGGAATATATATCAGCGTAGCATCGAGACATGGAAAACTGGATGGATGGATGAAAATGCTGGAGGTAGGGCCAACTCATAAGCAACCTCCCCAACTGTCCGAAGTATCTCAAAAGGACCAATGTACCTGGGGCTAAGCTTACCCCGCCTCCCAAATCTCATCACACCCTTCATGGGCGACACACGGAGAAATACCCGATCACCAACAGAGAATCTCAAAGGTCGACGCCTTCGATTCGCATAACTCTGGTGCCTACTCTGAGCTGTCCTGAGTTTATCCTGAATCACTCTCACCTGCTCTAAAGCCTCCTGAATCCAATCTGTACCTCGCGGCCTAGGCTCTGTAGACACGAACCAGCCCACTAGAGTGTGACAACGCCTACCATACAAGGTCTCAAACGGGGCCATCTGAATGCTAGAATGGCAGCTGTTGTTATATGCAAATTCTGCCAAAGGCAAGAACTGGTCCCATTGACCACAAAACTCCAAAACACAAGCCCGTAGCATGTCCTCAAGGACCTGATAGTGCGCTCTGACTGACCATCAGTCTGCGAGTGGAAAGCTGTGCTCAGGTCAACCCGAGTGCCCAACTCATCCTGAAAGGTCCTCCAAAATCTAGACGTGAACTGAGAACCCCGATCTGATATAATAGAAACTGGAACCCCATGAAGTCGAACCACCTCCCGAATGTAGATACGAGCCAACCTCTCGCACTAAATGAAGATTGAACGGGAAGTAAATGTGCTGACTTGGTCAATCGATCAACGATGACCCAAATGCTATCAACTCCTCTAGAAGTCCTCGGTATACCAGCCACAAAATCCATGGTAATGCGGTCCCACTTGCACTCCGGAATGGGTAATACCTGAAATTCACCACCAGGCCTCAAATGCTCAGCCTTTTTCTGTTGGCAGCACCAGCAACGAGAAACAAAGTCAGCAATATCTCATCTCATGCCACTCCACCAGTAATGTTGTCTCAAATCATGATACATCTTCGTTGTACCCGGATGGATAGAATATCTAGACTCATGAGCCTCCGAAAGTATCAACTGTATCAAATGTCCCGCCAAACAGGCTTCACTTAAGCATGTCCGAGTACTCGGCATACAAGTTAATATCTCACTACCAGACATCCGCCGGTATCTGTACGGCGAGGATGTTGATGCCAACTGGACCCCTCTCACCGCCTAGTTCGACTACCAGTGGAAATTGTAAAAGATAGCCAATTCTTGTGTGAGCCATCGCTAAGACAGACCACGAAGAGGTGGATGTCCCTACACTTGTCTATTGATGGATAGGGTTCCGACTGGGTGACGGAGCGGAAGGGACCCATCAAGAAGGCTAACTTGACCTTCACGACTAAGGTCTTATGGTTGATTGTCCGCCACTGCCTTTCCCATATGACTGCTGATAATATCGTCACATAGGATTGCGCAGTTCTGATCGCGGCGATGATATCTAGGTTTGAGGTGGACTTCGCTTGGCTTCTACAATCGGTCATGCACGAAAGGGATTTCAAGGTCACAACTACTTATCTGTTTCCGTGCATGATATTTTCCTTATGCAGGTCCACAGGTGGGCCCATCTAGCATATTTATCAGCTAAAGACTCTACTGGGCACTATTGATATCGGCCTCATCAGGGATGAGGCCAATGCGTTTGCTCCACGCAGAGTGCCCCATCCAAAGTTGCCTCCATTTGGTGAATATCAGGTTGTACGGTATTACATGCTCGAACGGCTACACAGCCTGCTTCCGAAACCACTGAAACTACCCTGGTCGAGTCTATAGCGGGTAGTAGCACTGCCCCTAGCTCCTCTCACTCAGCCCCTTTCCCCGCTTTGGTCCCGCTTGCTAGTGTCCAGAAACTAGAGGCACAGATGGCTACATTTTTGCATCACATCCAGCCTTGGATGCAGATGTCTATAGCTGAGGCAGAAGAGCGCTTGGAGTGTAAAATGGTCCAGCACATAGAGAGGAAGATTGCTAAGGTTCATCAGTGCTTGGATGCTTTTGAGTTACGGTTGCTAGCCTGGACAGCCCCTCAGGTGGACGTGTCAACCCTTCAGGATGCGGTTGAGATTCTGCGAGCGGACATTGATATGATCCTAGAGGCTAGGGTGCCTGAGTTTGAGGCCCCTTCTGTAGAGCCTACTGAGGACGCAGTGATGGCGACCTTATTCGCAACTTTTGAGATTCCACCACCTCCTCCTCGAGAGAATGCCAAGAGGCGCAAGGGTCGAGAGGAGAATGAGGCTAGATCACGGAAGAAGGAGCATCGTGAGATGGAGGCTGCGAGGAGAGCCTTGCTTGTTGATAAGGAGGCACGTCGGATCAGGGCTTTAGAGTCAGCTGCTGGGGCATCTAGCTCCAGAGATGTGGCGATAGTAGGAGGCACTACTGATTGTGTTGTTGTTGATGAGGACAGTAAAGAGGGTGTCCAGACTAGAGAGGTAGTGGGTTCCGAGGAACTGGACCCACCAGCCTGCTGATCGTCGACACTTTACGCCCTAGGTTTGCTTCACTTACCACTATCGTATTTCTATTTTTTTATGCATTGGAGAAAATTGCATATTTTTTTGTTGGGGTTTGGGTAAATGGAAAGTGAGTGCTAGGGTGAAGCATGAGTAGCCTAATTCACGATCCTCTTTTGGGGTTCTCTTGCTTGTGTTCTTTTTCCCCAGGAGACTGATTATTTTTATTGTTGAATCGGCATGTCTATATCTTTTGTACATTGTTGAACTCTTAAGCATGATTGCTAAAATGATATCCTAATATAATGAAAATGATGCATGACTAGGCATAATAATTGATAAATGTGTGGCTCTAAACATGACATAGAGATACACCACTGCATGACCCTAAGTCTAAAATTCGAACTAGGTGTATGATAATCTGGTAGATTAACGAGATGTCAAGTGAGTGTGAGGAAGATTTGAAAAGTCCACTATTTGTATTGAGCTAGAACTTGCCTGCTTAGTCCTGCTAAACATAAGTTGTAATAGACAATTAGGAAAGAATCATAGGCCCTTGTTCAATATAGCCAATATTTAGCCTAAATAAAAAAAACGAATAAAATTAATACCTCTTTGATCCAAATGATTTGAGCTTAAACTAGACCTTTTTTCACCCTAACTGATCTTTTCTGGTAATAGTGTGTTGGCCCTAGTCCCTCCTTGGACATGTGCACCTCAGCTTATGCCAAAAGCATAAGTTGAGGGTGGCTAATGCAGTAAACAACCTTTTCATGGCCCTGACCCAACTTTGGGTATTGTGTACTTCGACTCATGGCAAATCCATGAGTTGAGGGTGGCTATTATGAGGAATGCTCAGGAAAGTGGGGTTGAAAGAACAAAGAGAGAGAAAGAACAAAAGTAAAGTGACTCACAAAAAACAGTTAAAAGAAAAAATACAAGAAAGAAAAGAAGAGAGTCACCTACACAAATGAAGAAAGAAGGGAAAAGAGCTAGGTGAAAGAATATGAGAAATTGGCCGAAATAAAATGATAAAAAGTGGTATGTTTAGCCGATATGTCCAGGAGGGCAAAAAGTCACTAAAGTGTACCTAAATATATTCTTACCTAAACCTGAGCCTATGTTACAAGCTAAGAAAGTCCTATCGTGATCCTAAGAGTTGTATGGCTAACTTAAAGCAATGAAAATAAGGGCAAGCTTATGGCAATATGTATGAATGAGTTATGAATTTATTGTGAGATTGAGTATTGAAAAGAAATCCTTATACTCAAACTGAAGTCATTGTGTGAAAAATGAGGATGTTATTTTAAGGTGAGGACACTAGTTGCAAATACCGGAAATATTAGCACCTCGGTGAGAAATTGAGGAGGATAGGTGTCAGTGTGTGGTGTGTGGTGAGAGTGTGTCATGGTCTGATTCCACGTAATTCAAGCCTAATTGTGATAACATGCATAAACATAATGAGACTCATCAAGATTGATAGCCAAATGATTGCGAAAGCTAAAACATGGATACTATTGTACAAAGATTTTGTAGCGAGTAATAGTGCATTGCTTGAGGACAAAAAAAGAATTTACATTTAGGGTGTTGATATACCGTGGTTTCACGATATTTTAAATGCTTTTTCCCTTAGTTTAGTGTGTGTCCAAATTCCTTTTTGTATTGATTTTTTATGTAAGTTTCATTTATTTGTAGGAAATCTTTCTAAAGATGAACACGAAAGTTTTTTCGCAAGAAATGCAGAAAAGTTACAACCTACGGAGCTTGTGACGGTCCTTCGAGCTTGTGACGGTCCGTAGGTGGCATCGTAGTGAAGCTGATGAAGGAAGATGGGGAAGTCTGACCAAAGTGTCGGATTACGAAGTTCATGACGCTCCGTCCTGCTGGTTCGTAGTGATGATCAGAGACTAGTCCCAGTACCCAAATTCCAAGAAGCTTAAGTGTTATGGAATGGACACCCTCGACGGACCGTCATGTTTGGAATAATTCGTCATACCTGTTCGTCGAGAGTAATGAAGAAACAAGCAGAAGGATTTGTAAAGTATAAGATGACGGAGGCTATGATGGCCAGTCGTGACCACAATGGCCCATCACGAGGTCCGTCAACTCAGACGCGTCTTGACAGATTTTCAGCAATTAGAGTCCTTCGTTTATTAGGTTTTTATAAATAGTTGGAAAAACCTCGTTTTTGGGGTTAGACTCTTTGTTAGTAGACTCTTTGTTATTGGAAATGTTGGTTGTTAGACTTTTGGAGAATCTTTAGTCCTCGATTAATTTCAGTAATTGAGATACTTCTTCTGCAATTGATTGTTGGTGCGTTTGTTGATTAATCAAGTGAACTTCTAAATTTTATTCTTTCTCATTAAAGTAAGTGCATGAATTCTTATATTACATATATGAATATTGTGATTATGACTATGGGAACTAAACTTCATAATTAGGGTTGTGAGAACCATGGGCGAATAATGAGGTAAAACCTACCTAAAATAAAAATTCTAAAATAGTGTCTTGCATGTATTGATAATTCTTTCGTTTAGAAGTCTTTTTAATGGATGGCCAACGTTAGAACTCGCCTTAATACTACTTGCCGGAACAAGGAGGTAGTTAAGAGGAAAAGAATTATTAACATATGTGGTATTCTATCTAATAAGCTAGTGTTTATTGGTACGAGGTAACAACTTAGTCAAATATCGAATACAATGCTTAATATGAGGTAAAGGTAAGGGTTAGTATCGCAACACACGTAGCCGGACCAAGGTGCGGAGTGAAATTTTGTAGATGCCGGACCAAGGATTTAGAAATACATAACTTATCACTTTACATGCAGGTTACAAGGAAAAAATTGTTATTTTTAGAATTATCAATATAGGAACCTGTGGGGAATACTTAAACCCTAGTTACTTTGATTAATTGATTAAACTCCAAGATTTGAATCGGTTAGTTGTTACTTTAATTTAGTTAGTCATTTTCATTAAGTTAGAAATAAAAAAAAACCTTTTATTGTCTTTTGTTTTTTAAGGAAATCATTGACTAAATAATAGTAATAATTGATTAAAGTTAAGTCTGAACTATTTTCCTCGTGGGAACGATACCAACCTCATTAGTTGGTTTTCTTTACTGGATACAACCGCTTTACTTCTTATTTGAGAAGTAAGTTTGATCCTATCATCATCTTTAGAATTTGAAAGATAAGGAGTTTTACACAAAGTTCTCTAAGTTTGAGTTTGGTCTAAAGTCTGTGGCATTTAAAGGCCACATGTTTTTGGCAATGCTATTAGTGTTGATACCCAAAACACAGAAGAAATTCAGAGTTGGCCTATACCCACATCTCCGACAGATATGAGGAGTTTCTTGGGTTTGGCTCGCTATTATAAAAGGTTTGTTTAGCGGTTTTCGTCTGTATCATCTCCCTTGAGTAAGTTGACTCAGAAGATAGTTAAATTTCAATAGTCTTAAGCTTGTGATAAAAGCTCTCAGGAATTTAAAAGAGGTTGACTATTGCCCCGGTGTTGATATTACTAGAGCTTACTCAAGGTTTTGTTTTGTACTGTGATGCATCAAGAGTTGGGTTGGGCTTTGTTTTAATATAGAATGGCAAGGTTATAGATTATGCCTCCAGACAGTTGAAAGTTCATCAGAAGAATTATCCAACAATGTATGAGAGTTGGCTGTTGTGGTATTTTCCTTGAATATATTGTGTAACTACTTGTACGACATTCATGTTGATATATTCACATATGACAAGAGCCTACAGTATTTGTTCACCCAGAAACAGCTCAATCTCAGACAAAAAAGGTAATTAGAACTAATCAAGGATTATGACATAAGTATTCTTTACCACCTAGAAAAGGAAAATGTGGTTGCTAATACTTCAAGTAAGTTATCCATGAGGATTACCACCCATGTTAAGAAAGGAAAGAGAGAGTTAACCAAAGATGTGCACAGACTTGCATGGCTATGAGCCAGACTTATGGATTCCACAAATGGAGAATTGTGGTGACTAATGGGGTTGAATTATCACTAGTCTCATAGGTGAAACAAAAGCAAGATCAAGACCCCATCTTGCCTGATTTGAAGGAGAATGTTCATAAGCAAAGAGTATTGTCTATTGAACAAGGGGGAGATGTTGTGCTGAAGTATCAATGTAAATTGTGTGTACCTAGAGTGGATGGAATCCAAGAGAGTTTCATACGGGTTCCACCATGATGAATCACGATTTGACAAAGGTATATAGGTGGGAAGGTATGAAAAAAGACATTAGTAAGTTTGTTGCCAAGTGCTCGAATTTATTGCAAGTGAAGTGGAACACCAAAGGCCTGGAGGGTTGGCTCAGAATATAGAACTTCTGGGAGATGATTAATATGGTCTTCATGGCGCCGTTGAAATAACTCTATATGAAGCTATTTATGAGTGAAGATTTAGATCTCCAATTGGGTGGTTCGAAGTCGGTGAAGCAGGGGTTGATAGGACCAGATCTAGCTCACCAAGACATTGAGAAGCTGAAGGTGATTCAAGAGAGATTGAAGACGACACAGATTCATTTGAAGTCCTACACAAATGTGAGAAGAAGGCCATTGGAGTTTGAAATGGGTGAGTGGGTATATATTAAAGTTTCACTAATGAAGGGTGTTATGAGGTTTGGTACGAAATTGAAACTTAGTCCCTGATATATTGTCCCTTTATAAAATATCCAAAAGAATTGGCACTATACCTTATTAGTTAGAGCTACCACAAGAGTTAGCATCGGTTAATCCGATATTTCATATCGCTATGTTGAAGAAGTGCATGTGTGATCCTTCTTTTATTGTAACAAATGGAAATGTTGGGATTAAGGATAAATTATCCAATGAAAAGGTGATGGTTCAGATTTTAGATCGACAAGTATGCATGTTGTGAATAAAGGAGGTCGCGTCAGTCAAGGTCCTTTAGAGAAATTAATTTGTTGAAAAAGAAAATTGGCAAGCTGAAGTGGATGTGAATAAGAGATATCCACATCTCTTTGAATCCTGAGATAATGCGGATCAAGGGACTAACTCTCTTCTTAGTACTTTATAAAATATTAGTAAGCATCACCGTTATTTGTATTTAGATTGTTTAGTGTTAAACTTGATGTTACCATTCTTAGAATAGTGAAAGAAATCTCATTCGCGGATGAATGTTCCAAAGATGAGATATTGTCACATCTGGTAACTTGTAATAGCCAAGAATAATTTAAGAAACTAAAATTGATCACTTTTTTTTTAAAAAAAAAACAGGAAAATCTGGAAAATTTCCTAGGTTTGAAAAAATGAATTTTTTTTCATTTTCAACGGCCATAACTTATAGCTCATGATGAGTTAGGTCGATTTTGAAAGCCCTTGAAAATGTATTTCAATGGCACCGACTTCGAAAGATTTCCACATCGTATGAGGGAGATATGTCTTTCGGAAGTTGGTTTATGTAAGTGAGGAATGTTCAATTTCAGATTTTAGTAAGGTCAAAGTTGATTTTTCACCCATCTGTTTCCTAACTCATTTTACGGGTTTAGTTGGGGTTAAAATAAGTTGTTACTCTTAATAGAAAGGTAATTTATGCTTAGGGCTTGGAGAAGAGAAAAGAGAAGAAGGACTAAGGGAGAAAGATCAAGATATCATCAAGAATACCAAGATCTTCGAGGGAAATTCATCGGGGGTTATCCCTATAAGGTGTGTGAGATATTTCTCTATTGGGTTAGTTCACCCGCCCACCAACTTTTATAATTCAGCAAATTTTGCATAGTTTGAATGATGAAAAGTGAAGTTCTTGAAGAACATTGTTGAAATCTTGTATATTGAGTTGTTACATACCTTCAGTTGATTGAATTGTCTTTCTAGGTTTTTTTCGAGTCTAATATATTGGGTGTTGAGGTTATTAGTGATCCTAAGTGATTGGAGAAAGATCCATGGAACTTTTGAAGGTTTAGAGATGAAAAGTGGAGAACAAAAGTCAAAACTCCTGTTTGACAGGCCCTGGGGCGCCGCGCCTACCAGAGCCTATGAGGACAAGCTCTGCACCACAATCCATGTCACCCCGCGCAATCCTGAGCCCCTTTGGGAAGCCTTTGTGCGCCAGGTTCTAGCGCTCCACGCATCTCAGAGCTCCAGGGACGCCTAGAGACCCACTTATTCCCCCAATCATTTCCCACTAGTTCCTAAGTGATGTACCCACATTGTTAGTTTATTCCAACACTATAAGTTACATCTAAACATTATGAAATCATCAATAAATATGAGAATGAACCTTGAATCCATAATCAATTGAAGTAAAGTTAAGATCAAAGTCAAAGAAGTTAAGATTCAAGTCCAAAAGTTAAAAAGCAAATCAAAATATATTCTCAAAAGTTTTTATGAGTCTTAAAAAAACATTTTAACTTTGTTTTAAGGCTCAAGATACAAGTTGAGCAAAGAGTAATCAGTTGAGTAAAATTCTCAAAAGTTAAAATGGAACTTAGTATTCCCTATGATTTAAGTTACAAGTTGAGTAAAGAAAGTAAAGAGTTCAGTTCTTTTCTCAAAAGTTATAAGGGAACTAAGTATTCCCTAAGAGTTACAAATATTCTCACATTTTGAGCAAGAAAGGAAGCTAGACTTCCAACAGAGCCTTTGGCTAGTTTTGGTAAAACGGAACCTGTGATTTCCAAGAGAGCTTTTTAAAGTTAAGTTTGAGAAAATTACCTCAAACTAGAGAAGAGTTGTTTATGATTTTAGTATTTTGGGATTAGAATTGAGAACCAATATACGGACGCGAGTTAATATTAACTCAAACCCCTATAAACCATGTAGCCAACATGGACAAATAAAGGGTCATACTTTTTCAATAATTCCTTAGATATTTTTAGCATAGACTAGTGGATCAAATTTTTTAGCTTAGGTTCTATATTGGTGGAAAGGTATAGGACAATCATTTTGAAAGGTGAGATAAGATGTTATACCATCGCTTAGGCTCATCATGATGGTTCTCTGTTATAGAATCTCCCACAAAACTCTATTACTTTCATATATAAGTAAAGTTGAGTTTGGTGTTGCATTTGCTTTAACGAACTAGGTAGTTTTACTGTATTACCAAGATTTATATATGTCACATGTGCTTTAATTGCCTTATATATACACATTGATTTGAGTATTCATGAGTTGAGCATAGAAAAGGTTAGTTCATCTTTCTCTTTTCAAGCTTTAAGTTGTTATTTAGCATTCCAACTCGCTTACTCGTGCATTCAATGCACTAATACCAGTTGGACTCCAGCGTCTTATGATGCACTCAGCATCATCCAGTGCCTCATTGATCCAATTGAGCATTCGTAGTCAGTGGTAGCCTCCATACTTTTGGAGGACGCTTTTATATGCTTTCTAGTATTTCTTTAATGGGATGTTGTGGAGTCTTTCCCAAGATCAATCTTACTATTGTAAAGGTTTCAGAAACAGTCGGATAGTTAGTTTTGAGTCTCTTATTTCTGTGTTTTAGTTTTCTTTTTTATGAGACTTAAGTTCTAGTTTGACCAACTTATTATTTCTTTAGATTATATTATGATATTATTTTACTTGAGTTAAGTCTTCCGCTGAGTTGAGTAAACCAGACCAAGGGTTCGCTCAAGACCAACATGTTTATTGGGTGCCGGCAATGTCCAAGGCGTAGGCTCGGGGCATGACATAGTCAATAGGACGTAGTATAGCAAGGATCCGCCAGAACGATGGGACCTAGTATAACAAAGACCAACCTGAATAATGGGACATAGTATAACAAGAACCCTCATGAACAATGGGACGTAGTATAGGATAGACCCTCCCGAACAATGGGACGTATTGTAGAAAGGACACTCAAGAAGAATGGAACATTGTGTAACAATGAACCTCCTAAACAATGGTATGCAGTATTGCAAGGACCTTCCTTAACGATGGTACGTACTGTATCAAGGACCCTCATGAACAATAGAATGTAGTGTAGCAAGGAACTTTTTGAAAAAGGGGATGTAGTATAGAAACTTCCCTCTTGAATAATGGGACATAGTATAGTAGGACCCTCCTCACAATGGAATTGAGATTAAAAGGACCCTCCTAAATAATACGATTAGTAGGACCCTCCTATATAATGGTATTAAGTTATTTTCTCCTATTATAAACACTTGGTAGACGAAGACCGTTATTGTTCATTTTTCTCCTAAGATAAAAACTTCCTAGTCTTAGACTGCTATTTTTCATTTTTATCCTACGATAAACATCTTCTAATCTGAAAATGTTATTTTTCATATTTAACCTAGGAAAAAAACTTCCTAGTTTGAGACGTTATTTAGTTTCCTCATAGGATAAAGACTTCCTAGTCTAAGACTGTTATTGTTTATTTTAGTTCGAGGATAAAAACTTTCTACTCTGAAACATTAGTTTTATTTTCTTCTACGATAAGCACTTTCTAGTCTGGAACTTTATTTCTGATTTTAAACTAGGATAAACACTCCCTGGTCTGAGGCAGTTATTTTTATTTTCTCCTACGATGAACACTTCCTAGTCTGAGAAGTTGGTTTTATCATCTCCTAGAAGAAACACTTCATTGTAGGATATGTTCTTTATTTTTCTCCTAATATAAATACTTCCTAGTCAAAATTGTTATTTTCATTTTTATCCTAAGATAAACATTTCCTAGTCTTAAACCATTTTTTTTATTTTCTCCTAGGATAATCAGTTCCTAGTTTGAGATGTTATTTTTCATTTTTTCCTATCATAACCACTTCATAGTCAAAGACATTGTTTCGTATTTTCACCTGGGATAAACACTTCTAGTCAGAGACGTTAGTTTTATTTTCCCCTACGATAAACACTTCCTAGTTTGAGATTTTTATTTTTTCAAGTACTTCTAGGATAAGAACTTCCTAATTTGAGACCATTATTTTTATTTTCTACTACGATAAACACTTCCTAGTTTGAGTTTATTTATTTATTCATATCTACTAATAACTCACAATTTTCCAATGAAATCGCGGCTAATTTTTTTTGTTTCTTTTGTTTGTGATGGCTTTCAGGTTTGTTCAAGTAATACATTGGACTCTTTTCATAATGGTCAATACCCATGATAGGTAGAATCTACTTTTTAATTGCATATAGCAACCTGTCTACCTTACACCATCTACTATTAAGCTACTTATTAACAAAACATACAATCATTCAAGAACCTTTTCACTTTTTCATTTTCAAGAGTGTCAAAAGCTTACTCTAAGTTGCAAGTTAATCCTAGATTAATGATTAAGATACTCATCCAAAAATCAAAGTGATATCTGAAAGTCATGACTCAAGTGAAGACTCAAGACACGCGTCATACATAGGAGATTTAACTTTTATTTTCCTTTTGACTATAATGTTTCATTTTTTTAATTTTTGCTTTTCTTTATCCTTTTTTTGGAACTTCCGTATTTTTGGCCTTTTCACTTGTGTACCCAACATAGGTATTTGGCATTGTATATCTAATTGATTTTGTGGTAGTGGAGGTGGGACAAAAATTAATTATTTAAGCATTAAAACTAACTCGAATAAAAATATTTTAGGCTCAAAATGGGAGTTCTATGGATAGAATTTCATTCAGTAGGCTTGAAAGACACAATAAGATCAAAGAAAGTCTATAATATTTTCCCAATTTAAATATTGCTAAAAATTCTAGTTCAACAAACATTTGGGTAAGATCACCACAAAATACACATGAAACATGAGTTCAAATTAGTTTTAGCCTTAATTTTTAACAAAACAGATTCTCAAGTATTACATAAATATATCAAGAGGTACCAAAAGAAGTCTATAGGTCCCAACACAGTTGGTTTTTTTGCCAAATTGTTTAACACTTAATTATTTTTTCTTATGCACACTGATAAGTATGTTGGCACCAACCAAGTCAAATTTTTCAAAATAAAAAATATCTTTTTTTGGCCGTATTTTTTGTGATGTGGATTTAAAGTTTTTTTCTTGGTTGGACCGAACCTCAAAATAAGGTTGCTTAGTATCTTGTCAAAGCAAGAATCAAGACGAACGTGTTCACAAAAATTAAAAATACAACATTATTTTAATAAAAATACTTCTCTTTCTTAAATAATATTAAATAAGGATCACCTAACCCTAGCAGTGTTGTTTACGTATATTGTCAAGATAAGAATCAGGTGTGCGTAGTTCATTCATATTGAATAGTTAGAAAAATAGGTTTGAGATATTAAAACTTAATTTTTTTTTGACAAATGCAATTTTTCAAAGAATTATGAAGTGAAAGATTATAAAGTTTTTTATTAACTATACAAATTTTTTGTAATTTTTATTAAATAGTGAAAAATCTTTTATTCCATTTTTTTTAGAAAAACGTACGATAACTTATAAAAGATTAACTATTTTTACAATTTCTTCCTTTTGCTTATTTTGTAATAATTGAAAGATACATTTTCTCTCATTCCACTAATAACAATTGAATGGATCAACATTAAAAGACTTTCTGAATAAACGCATTTTCATATAACACGAAAAAAGATCTAAGTGGTCAAGTAAAATAGGGATACTTATCTACGATGGACTCAACTCTTGTTTCAAAACACTATAAGTTAATTACAAATGATGAAAATAAGTGGTCATCTAAGGAAAAACATGTCTATATATGTTCCAATTTTAATAGGTTCAAACCTAAAGGAGATAGGTATCTAGGCTTACCCGAGTGGAAAACTCCACACAGGGAAGGGCAAGTCATTCGTAGCAGCTTCCCCTAGGTCAAATGAATTCCTTACCCAACTTTCTAGTTCGCAGACTAAAAAAGGAGTCATTTCCTTTTGATTAAGGATTAAATAAAAAGGTGACTTGGAACAACAACTCAATTCGAAGTCGTGACTCTCATAAATAACTTAATCCCTTAATAAATTAAGTTAGATAAATTGGAAAACCCTTCAGCTGCGCAAAAAAGGGGTGTGACAATAACAAAATTATATCTTCCTCGACATCCCAAGTAGCACCCTCAACTAATTGATCCCTCCAAAACACTTTCACAGAAGGTACTTCGTTACTTCTCAACTTCTTGACTTGTTGGTCTAAATTTGCAACCTGAACATCCTCATAAGAAAGATTATCCTTAATTCCCAAACCTTCTAATGGAACTATGGATGTCTTATAACCAATACTTTTTGTTAATATAGATACATGGAAACCTATATGCATTGATGCTAACTAATCTTAGAAATCTAGCTCATAAGAAACCTTACAAATACCTTTGAAAATCGTATATGGGACTGCATATCGGGGTCTAAGATTTGCTTTCTTACAAACCCTCATTAGACCTTTCATGGGTTAAATTTTCAAGTAAACACAATCATGAACATCCAATTCAAGATTCCTTTTCCAAACGTTGACATATGACTTTTGCGGACTTTGAGTCATTTTGAATATTCGTTTAATAAGTCAAACTTACTCAATTGTCTCATGTACAAACTCGAGAGCTAATAACATTTTCATCCACCTGAAACCATCCTATAGTAGATCTACACCCACCATATAATTCATCCAATGGAGCCATAACAATACTCGAGTGATAGATATTTTTATAAGCAAACTTAATCATTGGAAAATGGTCATCCAAATTACCCTTAAAATCAATCAAACAAGACCTCAACATGTATTCCAAAGTTCTGATATTACGCTTTCCTTTCCCATCGTTTTAAGGATGATATGTCATACTAAGATTAACACGAGTACCAAGACCTTTTTGGAAAGACTTCCAAAATTGAGAAGTGATTGGGTACAATGATAAAAAAATAATGAACTAAGGCACTCCATGAAACATTACCGTTTCTCACAAGTAAAGCTTCACATACTCTTCCACCGACTTATAAACCTTGACAGGATGAAAATGAGCCAATTTGTTCATTCGATCTATTATAACAAAAATAGAGTCATGGTGTTGTCATTGTGTGCGAGGAAAACCAACAATAAAGTCCATAATCAAATATTCACACTTCCAAGTAGGGATACTAATTTCTTTGAATAAACCTCCCAGTTTCTGATGCTCAACCTTCACTTGTTGATAATTAAAAAAATTAACCATCAATCCCCCAATATCATTTTTCATCCGATTCCACCAATAGCGCTCCTGCAAATCATAGTAAATCTTATTGGCTCCCATGTGAATAGAATATTACGAACAATGAGCTTCTGACAGTATTTGTTCCCTCAAGTTTACAATAATAGGAACACAAAAACGACCTTGATATCAAAGCACTCCATTATATCAAGCACTACTTATGTGAAGATTTAGATCTTTCTAATAAGATATGTTCCCTTAATTTTCATTATCTTTCTTAAAAATTGCTTTCTCTAATGTCTACAAAAATTGTATCAATACCTTTCTAGACTTTCACATCCGCCACATAAGATGATTTCAATACATAGTGAACCATAACACCACCCTTGGTGAAGTCCACTAATCGGTCATCCGATCGGGCTAATCTATGAACATCTTGAGCTAACTCTTTCATGTATTCATCAATATGAGCAACAATTCTCATGGATAATCGATTAAGCTTATACTCCACAACACTTTCCTTGTTGTGGTAATAGATAACACTCATCTATAATCTTTCAGTAGCTCATGCCACCTTCTAAGGTGAAGATTTAAATCATTCTTATTAAACACATAGTGCAAACTATTGTTGTTGATAAACATATCTAGATGAAAACCGTATAATAATGCCTCCAAATCATTAAGGTAAAAATAAGTTCTACTAAATCAAGGTCATGGGTACATTAATTCATCTCATGAATCTTAATTTTCCTTGAGGCATTAACAATAACTTTTCCATTTTGCCTAAGCACACACACTAGCCCAATTCTAGAGGTATGGAGTGAAAGTAACTTATAACACCTACGAAACTAGTAGGCTTAACTAGAGCTTGAGGTTAAGTTAAGAGAAGTACACGTACCTCCCCTTACCTTTAAAATTCATGTATTTTTATTAGAACGCAAAGGTTTAAAACCCAAGGACCAGCCATGGGTCTTTGAGGAAAAGCCCCTAAAGAACTTCCTGGTTGTGACTCACAAAGTGCAATCACGCCTCTTGGGTCAACCCACTCTCTGCGGGTAGGAATACATAGACAAAACCTTCCAAAACAGGATACAGAACCCCAACCCATGCTTCACTAGCATGGTCCGTAGGTCCTACCACGGTCTGTAGGTGAGGGGGTCGTGGGTTATTCCGTAAATCAATTTTTACGAGTTAGTTGAGAGGTACTTTGGTGTTTTCTTTTTTAAGTTAATGTTAAGTGACATTGTTTTAAACATAATTAAACTAACTATATAAGATTTTTAAGTCCCTAAACTATATGTTCTAATTGATAACTACCTACTCCCCGAATCAAAATAAATTTTCCCCAAAATCTTGTCTCTAGAATCCAAGGAAAAAGAAGAAGAAAATAAAACTAGGGCTTGACGAAGGAGCCTTTTTCACACGAATTTGTTGGATGTCTTCACCTTAGGTATGGTCGTAATTTATCCATGGAGATCTTAATTTCTCGATTTTCCAATTAGAAATTTAATTCCGTAAAAGCTAGGGTTGTCACTGCAAGTAATGAATTCTTTCTAAAAACAATTTTATTAATTTAACTACTGTATATTATGGTTGACTGTTGATTATTGTAGTTTTTATGATAAAAATCTTCCATGAATTCATGAAATTCTCATATGCCGAAATTATAACGTTATGGTGTGGGTGAATTGTGTAAGATGAATAATATGGCATTATACTTGTAGTGATTTGTTAATGAATCATATGGTTATCTATGTTTAATGTAGTAACTCTAGATGAGGTTTATTGAATGTGATCCTTGATCCAAGAGGGGTAAAACATGACAATTATGCCTAATTGTTGGCTTCATGTGCATATGCATTATGGACATGATTATATTCTACTTGATGTAGGAATTCAAAGTCCATTATCATAAACACATAATGAACATGATTTAAAAGGTTTTCACACAATTTAATGATCCATGAATTAAATGTTATTTTAAACTATTAAATCTAAGAGTTTTCTCATAAACCATGATGGATTGAGTGTCAAGGCAGGCACCAACAGTAATGAACTTAAATCAAGACTAAATATGTAATTGTGGGAAGTAAAGCCTACCAATCAATGGTATTGAATATGAGATGGAACTTTCTACCATAGTTGAGTCAGTGTACCCAAAACATGTGACTCATGAAATTGAGACCTCTTACCATAGTTGATTTTGGGTTTGTAGTAGCAATCTTCATATCACATAACAATGTTCACCATATGTATTTAACTAGAGGATCCACCTTAAAGATAATACATTTTAGTTCTACCATAGGCAAGTAGGACACCTCTTTTAGGTATGGGTCATGACACTAGATTCCATGGTAGGATCACATGGTATACGTTGTTTAAGGACAATTCCCACCATGACAAGGATACAAACAAGAACATGAATTATGAATGATTGTTACTCAATAAGCTTTAGTTAGCTTGGGTAGGATTATAGGAACTTATTCATGCATTGCATAAGTATGCTTTGAGGGTAGAAAAGTTATGGTTCTCTTATGATGTCAGAATTTATTTAACAAACATTTTTATGAATTATACTCTTACGTTATCTTCTAAATGATGTTTTAACATACAAATAGCAAACATTCAACTAAGTTGTCCCTTTTAGCATGTTTTGACAATTCTATGCATAGTTGTCATACTTAATTCATTTTAGTACTAACCCATATCTCTTCTACATTTTCACAAAGCGTAGGGTACGGATTTTTAGGTGAACAGTTGTTCAAGATTGGATTTTTCTATTCTCCTAGCTTTGGTGAGTCCTCATTGTTCGAGGTCGGATACTCATCTTCTAGTTTCCTTTAAGGTACTCTCATTTGAGAATTATGTTTTAACGGTTGTGACCCTATTGATACTTCAATTCTAATATATGGATAGTGGAGACAATTATAGACTTCTTTGGTTTTACGAAAAAAAAATTTAAGACTCAAAATATGTGTTTACTCTCTATTGTTTTTTACTTATGATATGCTAAGTCACTTACATGGTGCCTTTCGCATTCCTGTGTTCCATGATATGTATGGGGGTACCCTTGGTTCGTGATAAACTTGATAATCAAAGAAAAAGAGTTAGAATGATTCAAGGTTGGTGTCTCATAATCCATTTTAATTTAAGTATTATTCATGAGTATGAAGAACGCCACCTTTGATGAATAGGAGGCTATAAGATGTTTAGGAAATTTCACTTCTTTCTTTACTCTCAAGTCGTGCCTTAGAGTTTAACTGTATAAAATTCCTTCACTTGATTTTTCTCATGTGTCTTCATGAAATTAATACATAAAGGGATAATAAAAAAATGGATGAAGAGGAGAATATGAGTCAAAGATCTCCTCATAAAGGTAATCAAGCTCTGATTGATCATGTGATTGTTAATGTGTTCCACACAGAATTTAGATTTACTATACAAATGTTTACCAAAGCCATGAGGGCTCAAGCTCATGTCATGAACACTTAAGCCTAAGCTCTAACAGCTCAAGAGAATAGAGAAGTTAGGTTGCATCTTACCCTAATATAAATTTTTTCTTCTAGATTTAGGGATTTTTCAAGAATTAACTCTCATATTTTTCTTGGTTCCAAAGTGAGAGAGGATCCTCAAGATTGTTTTGAATAGATTTATACGATAATTGATGTTATAGGGGTGAATTTGAAAGATACAGTGTACATAGGGGTTTACAAATTGAAGAGAGTGGCTAAAGTATGGTATACTCAATGGAAGAACAAAAGGCTAGTAGGAGCGGGTCAAATAGATTGGGAAGTATTCAAATCGGTGTTCCTTGATATTTTTTTTCCCAAGATTTTAGTGAAGTTAAGGTGAAATAATTTTTTAACCTTCATCAAGGAGGTATGGGTGTTCAAGAATATTCCCTAAAACTTACTCAATTATCAAAATATGCTCTGATTTTTGTGTCGGACTCAAGAGATATGATAAGTAGGATTTGATGGGGGTGTCTAGATTTGTGAGGAAATAACTTTACTCAGTAATGCTTCATGATAATATTGATTCGCACATCTCATGGTGTATTGTATACAAATGGAGGAAGATAAACTAAAAGACATGAATAGAGAGGTGAAAAAAATTAGAACCGGTGATGGGAATTTTTCCAATGCTTTGTCTGATGGACAAGGTCGAACAAAGTTCAAACAACGTTTTCCAATCAAGGATCTTCTAGGGCTCCGATGATCAACAAGGATAGGGTGATAAACCGTAAGGAGGCAATAATGGTACGTCTTCTTGGACTAGCCTACTTGTGCCAAATATAGAAAGAGGGGTAATAGTAAGTGCCTGGTTAGTACCCGTAGGTGTTATGGTTGTGGGAAGGTTGGAAAGAAAATGAGATATTGTCCAATGCTCAAGGTTAAGATAAGGGAATATAAACAAGCACCTCCAAGAGGTTCCCACTCAAATGCTCAAAAGCAAAACTACTTTTATGCTCTACAATATTAAGGTGACCAAGAAAGTTCCCAAGTTTTGGTGACGGGTATGTTAAAAGTCTTTTCTATTGGTGTATATTCCTTGTTAAATCCTGGTGCTACATTGTCCTTCTTTATAGATTTTGTGGCCTTGAAATTTGAAATAATTCCAAAAGTATTAGTAGACCCTTTGTTTGGTCTACCCTAATTGATAACTCGGTGGTGGAAAAAAGACTCTGTAGAAGTTTTCCTATTTATTTATCTCATAAACTTAATTTAGTTGATTTGGTAGAGTTATACATGCTAGATTTTGATGTTACTTTAGATATTTATTGGTTGGATGGATGTTATGGCTCTATAGGTTGTAGGACTAATGTTGTTTAAATTTCAATTTTCAAATGAAACAATTTTAGGTCAATGTGTTTCTTGACTAAAAGCAAGGGAAATCATCTCCAATGAGAGTATTTATTATCTTGTTATGGTTATGATATAGAATCTGAAATCCCTTATTTAGAGTCTGTTTTAGTAGAAAATAAAGTTCCCGGAAGTTTTTGCTGATAAATAGCTCGATATTTCTCCCGAGTGGAAAATAGATTTTTGCATTGATATTTTACCAAATACGCAAACTGTCTCCACTCCACCTCAATGAATAGCTCTTTTTGAGTCAAAAGAGTTAAATGAGAAACTAAAGCATTTATTGGATAAGGGATTCATCCGACAGAGTATCTCTGTAAGGGTTCTCTAACATTGTTTGATTGATATAAGGATGAGTCTCTTAGAATGTCCATTGATTACCATCAATTATACAAAGTTATCAATAAGAATAAATATCCTCTTTCGAGAATATGACTTGTTTGATCAACTTCAAAAGGCTAGCTATTTCCCCCAAAATTAACCTTCATTTGGGTTTTAACCAACTAAGGGTTAGAGGGGTTGATATTCCTAAGACAACCTTTAGAACCTGGTATGGTCACTATGAATTTGTGGTTATGTCATTCGGGTTGATAAATACTCCAGTGATATTAATGGATTTGATGAATGGGGTGTTTAGACAATGACTTGATCTGTTTGTGATTATGTCTATCGATAATATTTTGATCTACTCGAGGAGTGAGAATAAACATATGGACTATTTGAGGATTGTGTTACAATTACTTAAATACTAACAACTATTTGGGATTTTTAATAAGTGTGAGTTTTATTTAAGGCCCGTAGCTTTTGTCGGTCATATTGTGTCGAGTAAAGGAATTGAGGTAGATCATAAGAAGAAGGATATGGTCAAGAGTTGGACCAGACCTCTAAAATCTTTCTGACATTACAAGCTTTTTGGGTTTGGACGATAACTATAGGAGGTTTGTTGAGGGTTTTTCCTCCCTTGCTCTCCTTTGAAAATTTTGACACAAAAGAAGGCTAAAAATCTTCCAAGAGTTAAAAGAGAGACTCACTACCACTCCAGTGTTGACCTTATCAGATAGTGTGAATGGTTTTGTTGTTTATTCTGGTGCCTCTATAGTTTGTTTGGGATGTGTCCTCATGCAAAACATTAAAGTGACTACATGTGCTTTAAGATAATTTAAAAAACATGAGAAGAACTATTCAACTCATGATCTTGAATTAACAGCGATAGTATTTTTCTTGAAAATATGGAGACATTACTTATATGGGGTCCATGTGGATGTATTCACTGATCAAAAAAGTCTTCAATATGTTTTTATCCAAAAATACTTGAATATCCGACAAAAAAGGTTGTTAGAACTTTTGAAGGATTATCAAAAGAGTTTCCTTTACCACCCTGGCAAAGCTGATGTGGT
The DNA here is from genome assembly GCA_032847665.1 of Solanum chilense. Classification (NCBI taxonomy): domain Eukaryota; kingdom Viridiplantae; phylum Streptophyta; class Magnoliopsida; order Solanales; family Solanaceae; genus Solanum; species Solanum chilense. The sequence goes on along the minus strand of CM064969.1, from coordinate 36,684,915 downwards.
AGTGGATACACTTACTAAATTATCAATGGGTAGTGTTGCTCATGTAAAAAATGAAAAGAAATAGTTGGTTCATAATATGTATTGGTTGGCTCGGGTAGGTATTCAACTAGTGTATTCCCCTAAGGGTGGTGTCATGGTCTATAATGGGTCTAAAGCGTCCTTTTTGATGGATGTGTAGTATAAATAAGATATTGAATCGATATTTATGGAGATGAAAGAGTCGGTACTCAAGAAGTCAGCAGAGGCTTTCTCCTAAAGGGTAGATTGGGTGTTTAGGTACCAAAGTAGATTATATGTGTATGTTGACGGGTAGGGGGAGAAAATTATAGAAGAGCCTCATGGTTCTAGGTATTATAATCATCCATGAGCCACCAAGATGTACCATGATCTAATGGAAGTATATTGGTTGAATCGCATGAAAACAGATATAGCTGGATTCGTAGCCAAATGTCTGAAGTGTCAACAAATCAAGTTGACCATCAAAGGTCGAGAGGATTTTTGCATGATATAACAATTCCCTCTTGGAAGTGGGAAGATGTGAGTATCAATTTTACTAAGGGTTTACCTCGTAACATGGTTCTATTTGGGTTATTGTTCCTTGAAAGAAAAATTCGACCCACTATAATCCTGTCAAGGTTTCTCTTTCGGTGAAATATAATAATAATTTGTACATACAAAAAATAGCAAAGTATCATGGAGTTCCTCTACCTATCATTTTGGATTAGGGTACTCAATTCACATATAACATTTGGAAGTTATTCACAAAAGGGCTTGGCCCTAATACGAAGCTTAGTTCCGCTTTTCACCTTCAAACGCATAGTCAAGAGGAATATACTATTCAAAGGTGGAGGACATGTTAAAGGTGTGTGTCATAGATTTCTAATGTATTTGGGATGACCACTTTCCATTGATATAGTTTTCCCACAATGATAGTCGCCACACAAGTATCAGTATGTCTCCTTTTAAACCCTTGTACGGTAGGAGATATAAGTCTCTATTTTGGTTGTTTGAGGTAGGTAACATTGCTCTTATTGATCCCGAATCAATATATGAGGGCCATTAAGAAAGTTTGTCTCATTAAAAAGAGGTTGAGAACTGCTCAAAGTAGACAAAAATCTTATTCCAATGTGACGAGAAAACACCTAATATTTGAAGTTAGTGATTGGGTCTATTTTAAAATCTCACCCCTAAAGAGTGTGCTGAGTTTTGGCAAGAAAGTGAAACTTAGTCCCCGGTATATGAGCCCATATAAAAATTTGAAGGGTATTAGTATGTTTTACTATGAGCTATATTTTCCAAATGAATTATCCACGATTCACCCAGTATTTCATGTTTCTATGCTTAAAATATTATTGGGGATACGACATCCATTATTCCCTTAGAAGGGTTTGGAATTAATCAAAGGCTTTCTTATGAAGAGGTTTCCGTAGAGATCCTTGACTGGTAAGTCAATAGATTAACAAACAAAGAGGTAACCTTAGTGAAACTTTTATGGAGAAATCATTTAGTTGGGGTGCTACATCGGAGGCTGAGGCTAATATGATGTCCCGATATCCTCATCTCTTTCCTTGTACTCCTATTCAAGCTTGAGGTAATTCGTTCCTCTTGAGTTTAACCGTTTTGGAAATGATGTGTTGTATGAGCTTTTGCATGCTTTCCTTATGTTATGCCTATTCTTGATGAAATTCATATTTAGAGAGATAATTAACTTTCTTGATTTATGTTCCTCATCTTGTTGTGAATTCAGTATGAGATGCCTATTTGACTTCATGAGATGAGTTGATGGACATGCTCTGGTATGCTTTTGAGAGTAATTGCATATTGGCTATATGATGTTGTGATTAAGAATTATTTTAGTGGGAGAAGGTAATTCGCCTACGAGTATAAGAAATATTGAGTTTCACGCATATTGGGTCGTTAGATGTAGCTCCCACTCCCTTGTATTGCATTGATTATGTTTTCTGATGGAGTTGACGTTTCCTCCTTTGAATTATGCATTATTTTTATGTTTCATCCATGATGGGCTTCTAGTCTTGAGTCCTTATGTTTAGATGGTGTCTACATCATCATTTGAGGATGAATGTTTCAGGGGGAGGGGGGGAGATATAATGTAACACTTCCAAAACAAGTAAGCTTAGGTAGAGATTGATGTTGGGTTTAGATTCATATATGTACCTCCCCATAAAATAAAAATTCATGTTTAAACCCTAAAGTACTGCCTGGCAGTGACCTACAAAAGGTATCCACCCCTCGTGGGTCAACCCGCACTCTGTGGGTAGCATCTATAGACCAAGCCTTCAAAACAAGCTGCAGAACCCCGACCCAAACTTTACCACCATGGGTCATGGGTCCTACCATGGTATGTAGGTGAGGGGGCTGTGTGTCATGCTTGAAATCAATTTTTAGGAGTTAGTCGAGGGGTACTTTGAGATGTTCCTTTAAATTAATTCTAATTTCCGTCATTTTACCCTTAATAAAACTAACTATATGAGGTTATTATATCTTAAACTATGTTCTAAATCATAACAACAAACTACCCAAATAAAAAACCAATTTTCCCTAAAATTTTCTCTATAGTACTCTCAAGAAAAAGAACAAGAAAATCAAACTGGGGATTGAAGAATGAGGCTTTGTCACACAATTTTTTTGGATTTTTTCATCTATGGTATGATATTCCTTCATCCATGGATAGCTTTAATTTATGGAGCCCTTAAATTCTAAGTTTTCAAAGTAGAAATTCCCTAATAGCTTGGGTTTTCAGTCAAAGTCATGGATTCTTCCTAAAAATGTTTTTAGTGATTTGATTACATTATATTACGATTGAATCGTTGATGTTGTAATTGTGGGAATTAATCCTTAGCACCTAGTGGATATTTTTATATGAGATGAAACATTCTACCATATTGAGTACGGGTTCCCAAACCATGTGTCACATGACATGGAAACCTTTTACCACAGTTTAGTCTACGTTTCTAGTAGTAATATCTTTAACCCATAACTTTGTGCCCTCATAGGTTAACTATCTAAGGGATACACCGAAAAGCAACTATATTTTAGTTCTACCTTTTGCAAGTAGGACACCTCATTTTGGTGTGGGGTATGACATTGGATTTAATGTTAAGCTCACATGGTCTATATTTATTAAGGCTAATTTCCACCATGATAGGGATATAAAAAAGAACATGAATAACGAATGATGGTCACTCAAATAAGCTTTTCTTAGGTCGGGTAGGTTTATGAGATCTTAATCTTTGATTACACAATGTTTTGATGGTACAAATGGTATGGTTCTTTTATGATGTGAGAATTTATGTAATGAACATTCTTATGACTTATACTGTTATACTATCTTCTAAATGATTTTTTAACTTACAAAATGCATGCATTCAACTAAATTGTCACTTTTACCATATTTTGTTTATTTATTGCATGACTATAATACTTACTGCATTATTGTACTAACTCATATTTCTTCTACATTTTCCATAGAGTGTTGGGCATGTAGTTTGAGGTGATCATTTTGTCCAAGCTTGGATTCTACTATTCTCCTTGCTTTTTGTGAGTCCTTATGGTATGAGGACGCGTGATGATTTTCTAGTTTTCTTTTCTTGTACTCTCATTTGAGAATTATGTTTTTTAAGGGTTGTGACCTTATTGATACTTCAATTGTAATAGATGTCTAATAGAGACAAGCCTAGACTTCCATTTCTCTTTTATGAAGAATCTATTAAGACTTGAAGTGTGTTTTTTACTCTTTATTAGTCTATACCTATGTTATCATATGCTAAGTGGCTTACATAGTGCCTTTCGGGGTCCTATGTTTCATATTGCATCTAGGGGGAACCCTTGGGTCGTTACATAAGTGAATCCTTCAGTTATTTGAAACACTTCTCACAGGCTTCATACCATATGAACTTTGCCTTCTTTTGAGTCAAAGCGGTAAAAGGAGAGGCAATCGATGAGAATCCCTCAAGAAACCTATAGTAACCAACTGAATCCGAGAAACTTCAAATATCCCAGAGGGTTACTGGTCTAGGCCAAGTCTTGGCCACATTTGTCTTTATCGGATCTATCCAGATACCCTTTTTTAAATCAATATGACCAAGAAAAGTTATGGACCATAACAAAAACTCTTATTTTCTAAACTTGTCAAGAAGTTGTTGATACTTAAGAATTTCCTACACAATCCTCAAATTCTCAGTATACTCACTATCCCATGTCGAATATATCGATGTATCATGAGTGAAGAAAATCAAAAAAATGTCAAGGTATTGTCTAAACACCCTTTTCCTCAAATCCATAAATGATGTCAGAGAAACAGTCAACCTAAAAAATATTACCCAAAACTCATAATGATGACATTGCGTTCTAAAAGTTATCTTTGAATATCATTTTGATTCACTCTCAATTTGACGTATCCCAATCAAAGATCCATCTTAGAAAAGTAACTCACTCCTTGACATTATTCATACAATTCATATATCCTTGGAAGAGGATATTCTTTCTTAGTAGTCACCTCTTTTGATTGTTGATAGTGTATACACATTCAAAGTGAAACATCTTTATTCTTAACAAATAAAACTGGAGCACCCCATAGAGAGATACCCGTTCAGATGAAACCATTATCCAATAAGTCTTTTAATTATTTCTTTAATTCCTTAAATTCTACCTGAGCCATTGTATAAGGATGAATACAAATAGGTTGCGTATCTATATGACGGTCAATACCAAAATCTATGTTCCATTTTGGAGGAATACTGGGTAAATCATTTGGGAACACTTCAGGATACTCATTATCAACAGAGACTTATTTATTAACTAGATTGTATATACAACCCTTAGAAATCATCCTTCTAGATTTAAAACAAGCTATAGAGTGACTTGGGCATAGAAGTTTACTCATTCCACTCTAGCATAGGTTCATTAGGAAATTGAAATATGAGTACATATGTTCTACAATCAATAGAATTATAACAATAGTTCAGTCACTTTATACCAAGAATAACATCAAAATCTATCGTGATAGGCTGTACCTAATCAACAAGAGTAACTCTACGTCATAAGGAAACGACTTTCTATGGACCCTCTTACTCACAGTAGAATCACAAACAAGAGTAGAGATTAAAAAAAGATCTAACAACACTTCAGGGAGCACATCAAATCTCATAGCCATATCTAGCGTCACAAAAACAAGGTAGCACTAGGATCAAGTAAAGCATAAACATCATGTTGAAAGAATTTCAACATACTAATAACCACAGCGGGATAACCCTCTTGTTCACCACGAGCCTGAAATGCTAGAACCTATTTTAATTAGGAGCATTAGTACTTTAACAACTTAGACCGAATGAAATATAGGGTTTGAGTCCTACGACGACTATCTTCCTCATTCTTAGTAACTAAAGGAAACTCCTTAGCTTGTGATCCATCTTAAAATAACCAAGAGAAGCATTGGAACGCGATATACATTCGCCCATTTGCTTTCTTCCAGACTTACCATAATCCGACAATAAAGCCCCACTACCATATTTTTTAGGCTTATGGTTATACGTCCTCTCTTTGTTGAACGTTTGATCATTAGAGGAATCTTGTTCGAGAAACCTTTGTTGGTGCATATGATTACCATGTCCATCATACCCAGCAAAAGGGAAATTACCACCAGTTAAAGACATCTTGTTCTCCCTAGACCTTTCCATAAGTTTATCCTCTTTTATATTTTGGCCATGAGTCGTGAGATGAGAAATATTCATGTCATTGACAAGCATAGTCGTACAACACTCTTTGACTACCAAATCGGGCACACCCAAAATTAACTTTCTCATCCTTGCCCTAGAGTTGATAACTATAGAAGAAGCATACTTTGATAATTGAATGCATCTCAAAGCATATTCTTTAAAATTCATGTTTACTTGTAAACTATTAATGAACTCAAACACTTTTTCCTCTCTCATATGAAGACGAAATAACTTACTAAGAAAAGCAAATTTACACGTTTCCCATTATAGGGTACTCACATCTATCGATATTGCTTCTTCTCATTAGTTAATAAAAATTTGAGCAAACCCCTTAAGTTTGATAAGTAGTCAATCCCACCTATTCCATCGCAGTCACTCTCATAATACACAAAAACTTGTAAACCTTCAATAATAAAATCCTAAGGATCTTTCTCAATCTTTGAACAATAAATTACAGAGGATTCATCCTAGTATAGTCCCTCACTCTAGATTCCACCGTATACGCATCTAGGTTCACAGGGTTTACAACGTCCCTATTGTCTTGGGTCGTAATTCCTTGAGCCAACACTTCAAATGTATTCCTAAACTCCACATCAGTCACCTGCTCAGCCAAAGGGTCAACCGAAGCTTTAGGATCAGTTCCTTAATCAATAACTTCTGCCTTGGTCATTTTATAAAAATCCCTTTTAGTATTTTTATATTGTAGCCCATTGAGTAAGAATTAGGAGAGAGACCTTTTAGAGTTTAAACTCTATCGCACGACTAAGAATAGTGTAGTTTCCTAAACATCTTGTAGCCTTTTATTAATGTGGCGCACTTCACACTCTTGAACAAAAATCTACTAGACGTGGGTTTTGGACATCCTAGAACCATTATAACCTTGTTCTTTGATAAAAAGTTTGTCATGATCCATGAATACACCCTAGATGTAACATGGAACACAAGACCCCGAACCTCATATAAGAAACTTATCTTTTATAGTCAAGATAATAAAAATGGTAAAATTTAAAACCATTTTCATCACAATCAAAGTTATATAAAACAAAGTAGAAGTCTTATACAATTTTTTTAAAAACCATCGAATACAAAAAGTCAATGGAATACCATCCATAAAATATTGTTCATAACATAAAACTAAAGATAATAAGGAAATGATAGTCAAATCCTCGAATTCTATGGGGAATCATCAATCTTCATGCCTTGTATCTATTAAGTTCCTATCCACAAGGATGAGAGTCGGGAATGTTGGACCCTCGATTTGGGTAAGAAATGTAGGAAAGAGTATGTGTTAGTACAAGAAAGTACTAAATATGATAGCTTACATAAATATAAGGGTAGACAATATAATCCATAAGCATAATCAATGCACATAATATATGTAATATAAATATATAAGGAATACTTATCAAGTATTCTGAAAGCATACATAACAAAGATATGGGTAATAATTCACTAGTCTTACTCATCATAGGAGGCAACCTTAGCAATCATCTAACGTATCTTTTATAAACATGGAGAATCATCTCCTTGCCTTCCTATAAAGGATAATGGGTAGTTAACTCTTGATTAACAATGAGTTTATGGTACTTTTAATACATTCTTTAACTTAAGAGATGTTTGTGTCTAAAGCCATTTTTTGTATTGGTTTTTATGTTTTTTTCTTTTTTTTTTGCGAGAAATAAGTTCAGATGCGGAGAATTAGAGACCCAATTGATAGAAGTGCATAAAAAGGAATCTATGGAGTGAACCTATGGACCTTAGGTCAAGTTACACCCTATAGATGATAGTCGTAGATGGGCAGGAAAGGCATTGGTGAAGATTAGGGAATTCCTGAAAAAATGGGGAACCACGGTTGCAACTTATACACCATAAATTGATCTACAGACCATACAATTGCTCCATCAAATGATTTAGAGAATTTTTTCCAATACCTCATGCTTAAAAATCTAATTGTGGAGCTATGGAGAGCAGTTACAAAACATAGATAGACTTACGGTACGTACTATTGGATCATCTAATGTGAAAGAAATGTTGAAGATTTTAATTATTTAAAAATTTCCAAAGTTCTGACCCACGAAAGGGACCTATGAACCGTATATTGCCTTAGTGATCATAGGGCACAGTCGTAGATTGAAGACGCATCCTAAAAATTTATTTCCTCATTTCATTTTCTTTTAAGTTAGGACTTATTTTTCTATATATATGTCATGTAGACCTCATTTTTTAGCTTAGACATCATTGTTCTCATTTATCTTTTGCCTTTGGGAAGTAATATTGCAAACTTTGGCAAATATTAATTTCTAAACCACATTTTAAAGATTTTAGCTTTGCAATTCAAGTTGAAATTATGGGTTTCTTCTTATTACGTAAGTTCATGACTTCTTGGTCACACGTTAGAATCTACCTTATTGCTACTTTCCAGACCAAGGAGGTAGTTAATACGAAAAGAATTATGAACATAGATTTAGTGTGACACTATCTAGTAGTCTAATGTCAATTGTTGTGAGGGTGAAAACTAAAATATACACAAATGTGATGTATAATATGAAGTAAAAGTAAGAGCTACTAAATTATACAGAAGTAGTCAGACCAAGGTGCAAGGTGAAATTCATTAGATGTCAGACCAACGATTTAAATATACCTAACTTATCACATTGCATGTAATATACTAGGAAAGGATTGCTATTACTTGGATTACTACGTTATGAGCTTATTTGGAACACTTTTGCCCTAGTTACTTTCTCATCTTGATAAAAACTAAAGATTGAATCTTTCTCATTGATAACTTATGCGATTTCTCAAATTTGTTTCACAAATTCCCCCTTTAATTACTTGTTTTTTGAAATACATTGGCTAAAACAAATGCTATCCTTATTTAAGTTTAAGTCTAAACCATTTTCCTTGTTGGATCAACCCCGACCTACAAGTTGGGTTCTTTACTTGATAAAGATCGCTTATACATCTTGAGGGAATATATTATGAGAGTATCAAATTTTGGCACCGTTACAGAGAACTTGGATTTTAGATTATGCTAAACTATATTATTTAACGTTAGTCAAATATTTCCTAGTTTTAATTTTTATTTATTTTTTGTCTCTCATGTTATGACTCTAGTGTATGCCAAGTACACATAGTCAGGGAGAACCACTTACTACCTATGATCCAGAGCTAAATTAAACATTGTGAAGAATGAATAATGAAGGAGTAATCTTTAACCCTATTGGATGAAGAATAGCTAATGGTGCTAGGTTATAGCCTCTGATGGCCGTGAATGAGAATAAAAAAGTTCAAGCCAACAACGAACTAGGAGATGCATTGGGGATGCAGGAGTCACTACGGCCACGACACCATAGCAACTACAAGATCAACTTTAAGTGATTCAGATGGACCTATTCTTCAACCTTCTCTATCATGGGGCCATACCTTTGTGGTGACTAGTATCTTGATGCGGATGCTTACGTTGAGAAATTTATTTGCAGGATTGGCATCGAAAGACCCTAATGCTAACATAGCCAAGATTAGGGTGGTTTGAAAAGATTCTGTAGGTCGACCGGCTTGGACATGAATGTTATGGGATTGCGAGTATTCATACTATCATTGACCAATGATGCGGCTGTTTGGTTAATGAGTTCCCATATAAATTAATCTATACATGGGAGAAATTGACGAATGCATTCTTAGATAAATTATTTCCAGTGGTGAAGAAGTTAACAAAATGGATAAGCTAAACAACTACGTGTCACTGCTTGGAGAGTTTGTGAGTAGTTCTTGGGACCGGTTCACCGCATAATTAAGAAGTGTTCTAAATCACCTCATTGATGATCAGTAACTCAAAGAATACTTTTATCGTGGGCAAGATGACAACAGTAAGGCATTACTTGATACTATTGTTGAGGGTTCGTATGGTGAATTTATTTTTGAGCTGGTTGTAGAGAAACTGGAGAAGATCTTCTGGAACAACAAAACTTGGAAAAATAGAAAGTCAATTATCGGGAAAAACACATTTGTAGTCCAAGACACAGCTAACCAATCAATAGATGATATTCGTTAGAAGATGGCGTACAAGACAACGGAATTAGGGTTGGTATTGAAGCATGTGAGTTGAGGTACTGAGAAGTTAAATATTGTGAACTATTTGACTTGAAACCCACCACCGGCTGAGGAGTGTTACTATAAAGAGGATGCTTATGTAATAAATGATCAAACGGGAGGTTTCTGACCAAACGAAAAACGTTCCAACAAAGATAATTGCCACAAACGTCAAGAAACCAAGGTCGGAAATATGGAAACTACAACCAAGAGAGTCAATATGTTCGAGATGTGAACTAAAATCGCGACAACAACTACAACCAAAACAACTATGGAAATAGAAATGATCGAGTTGGACCTTATGTTCCTCCTCAAAATCGGGAATCTGCTTCTAGTAAATCAGGTGGTAACATGTCATGTATTGAGGATATGACACAAATTATAATTAGAAGGTTCGATCTGACTGATGAAAATGTGAAGGAGATGCGGAATGACATTGTCTAGTATTTTTCAAAGAGTTTATGCCTAGACACTGTTAGTAAAGCATCTTGAGATAACTCATTATCTACCACAATGACCCACGCCAACCTACAATTCTTCCAAGAAACACCATCTAGAATTCTTCCAAGCAACACCATCTAAAAAAGTTTATGAAGGAATGGTGACAAATAAGAGGTCCGTGAGTTTCAAATTTGATAATGGGTTACAACATTGTAGTGTTATTGCTACAAGGTCCTTTGTGCAGAATTCTAGCATCAATCTTATGTCGTTGTCCATATATAAGAAGTTGTGATTCAGAGATCAAAAACCAACAATGATACAATTTTTTATGGCTAATAGAACTGTGAAGATTCTCATTGGTGTACTTCATGATGCGCTAGTGAAAGTCGAGTCATTAATTTTTCAAGGGGATTTTCTTATTCTTAATTTTGAGGGTTACTTTGAGGTTTTTTCCATCATTATTGGGAGACCGTTATTTCCCACCGGGCATGTTGTGGTTGATATGGAGAAAAGGAGGATGAAACTAAGACTAAATAATCAAGAAGAAAGTTTCAGTATTTGTATGTCCATGAAAAAGAGTGGTGAGCTCCAATCTATATCTCTCATAACATATAGAGTTTAGGGTGCATCTGAGGTGCAGATTGAAGAGATACTTGGTGTTGAGGCATAGAAGTAGACATGATAAATTTGAGAGTGATTGCATAGAAGAGTATGATGAGTTTTTTTCTACACTTGATATGTGTGAATATCGTTCCATGACAAAGAAGTTGGAGTTACATATGAAGAATTGTGAGTCTCCGCCCGCGAGAGCATTTGTATAGGAGGCCTCTTATATTTAGATCATGACTCTACCAATACATTTTAGATATGTATTCTTGGGTAGATCTGAGACTCTACCAATTATCATAGCGGTAGATTTAAATGGGTGACAAGTAAAGTGCTTGGTATCGATGTTGAAGAGGTTCAAGTAAGTTATTGGGTAGACTATTGGGGATGTTAATGGATCAATCCCGTTATTTTTTCTCATAAAATCAAACTCATACCAGATCACAAGCCTACTATCGAGCACTAGAGAAGAATAAATCTTCTTATGCAAGAGGTAATTGTAATGGAGATCATCATGTAGTTGGTTGATGGAGTTATTAGTCCTATTTCAAATAGTAGTTTTATGTGTGTTGTTCGATATGTGCCTAATAAGGGTTGTATACTTTGGTTTCTAATGATAGAAAGATTTTTTCCCGTTGCGGCCTATGACCTAATTGAGTCTTCATGGACTACCGGAAGTTTAACGCTTACACTAAGAAGGACAACTTTGATATGCCATTCTTAGACCAGATGTTAAATAGACTAGTGGGTAAGGGTTGGTATTGTTTTCTTTATGGTTATTCAGGTTACAATCAAATCACTATAGCCCCGAAAGACCAATAGAGGATCGCCTTCCCTTGACCTTACAAGACCTTTGCCCTCAGACGCATGACATTTGGGTTGTGGAATGCTTTGGCAATTTTCTAATGTTGTATGATATAGATTTTCTTTGATATGGTGGAGGACACTTTTGAGGTGTTCATGGATGATTTCTCATAGGCATGTGACTCGTTGGTTTGGTGTTTTGACAATTTAGCTGAGGTACTTAAAATGTGTGAAGATTGTAATTTGATGCTAAATTAGGACAAGTGTCCCTTTATGGTATCTGAAGATATAGTGTTGGGTCATTGAATCTCTGAGAAAGGTATTAAGGTTGATAGATCTAAAGTTGAGGTAATAGAAAAGCTTCTCCCATCTATCTCCATTAAAGTTGTGTGGAGTTTTATTGGGCACGCTGGATTTTATAGGAGGTTCATGAAATATTTCTAAAAAAATTGCACACCCGTTGTGCAAACTGCTTGAAAAGGAGAGTAAGTTTTACTTTGATGATGCCTTTCTGAGAGCATTTGGAGAGTTAAATAAGAAGCTAGTCTGTGATCCCATCATTATTGCACCAGATTGGGGGAGAATGTTTGAGGTCATGTGTGATACAAGTTGGAGCAGCGCTTGGTGTAGTATTAACGCAAAGGCATGAAAAGATTCTTCACACAATTTAGTATGCAAAAAACCTTAACTCAGCCCAGAAGATCTACACCATGATCAATAAAGAGTTTCTTGCAGTGGTGTTTGCATTCGAGAAATTTTGATCTTACTTGCTTGGTAATGAGGTGATAGTGCATCTTGACCATTCTGCATTCTGGTACTTGTTGTCTAAGAAAGATGAAAAAACCCTATTGATTGGATGGTTGTTGTGGTTTCATGAATTTTATTTTGTGGCGAAAGATAGAAAAGGTATAGAAAATTACGTTTCCGATGACTCGTCTAGCTTGGAGGATGAAACTTTGCTCGATCTTGGAGAGAGGGCTGGAAATAATGAGGCTTTTCTATATGAACATCTATTGGAGGGCTCTCAAGATTTGATTCCTTTGTTTTTTGACATTGCTAATTATTTTGCAAGTGATTTGGTGCCTCCAAAAAAAATTTTCACCAAAGAAAGAAGTTTATGCATGACGTAAAGAAGTTCTTCTTGGATGAGCCTTACTTTGTAGTTGTGTTGGTATGATTATTCATCGTTGCGTGCCCAAGGTTGACATGTTGAGTGTACTTAAGGTGTGTCACTCATTGCCTATTAGTAGGCCCCATTGTGGTATTCGGACTGCGCATAACATCTTGCAGTGTGGATACTATTGTCCTACCATCCACCATGATGCTCATAACTTTGCCAAGTCTTGCGACAATTGCCCAAGAGAGGGTGGGATTTCAAAGAGGCAAAAGCCTCCTATGAATCCGATATTGGTTATTGAGTTGTTTGATGTATGGGGTACTGATTTCATGGGTCCATTTGTGAGTTCACATGGGATGAAATACATTTTGTTACGATTGATTATGTATATAAATGGGTGGAGGCAATTTAACTCCCCAACAATGAAGGAAAGAGGGTCACCGCATTCTTGAAAAAATATATATTCTCTAGATTTGGTACCCCAAGAGCAGTTATAAGTGATGGAGGTTATCACTTTTGCAATAAGTTGTTTAAAGCACTACTTAAGATATATGGTGTCCGCCACAATGTAGTCCCTCCTTACCACCCGAAAACTTGTGGGCAAGTTAAGGTGTCCAACAGAGAGATCAAAAAGATTTTGGCATAAACTTTGAATGCGAATAGGACAGATTAGTCGAGGAATCTTGATGATGCTCCGTGGGCCTATCGCAATGTATTAAAAACTCCTATAAGTATGTCTCTATTCCAACTTATACATGGGAAGTCTTTCCATTTTCCAGTAGAGCTAGAGCATAAGGCTATGTGGGCAAGGAAGAAGTTGAATCTTGATTGGGGCGCTGCGTCTAATCAAAGAATAAATGACTTGAATATTCTCGATGATTTTTGCCTTAAAGCATATGAATGTGCAAACTTGTATAAATAGAATATGAAGAAGTACCATGATCAAAGGATTCAAAAGAACTCTAGGTTGATCTTGCTTTGAGAAACTCAATTTCAAGTCGAAGGGGCCATTTTTACTAAAGCAAATGTTTCAACTAGAGCAATAAAGCTTAAAAAAGTGAGGGAAAAAGGTGCAAGGTAAACTGGAAAATCATCAAGCTTTATCTAGGAAATGCGGAGAGTGTGGAAGAAGTGATTGATGCCTACTATCTTGATGAAGTATGAGTAAATAAAATACATGTGTTGTTCCGCGACGTTAAATCAAGTTCTGATCTGGAGGGAAGCCAAGGTGTAAAATCTAGCCAATGATAGGTTTCTGCTATCTTATTAGTAGTTTTCTTTATTTTTTTATTCTATGTACTCAATTAAATAGGTTCCTTAATTTTGTGTTGACTAAATATAACATTAGGTCCGTGTCTAAAAAGTGTCCAAAAATTTAAAAATAATGGCCGAATGGTTGCTACATGTGCAAGTGCACAATTAAAAATCTGAAGAAAATGGTATGATGCAGAGGTATACGGACCCCATCGTCGGTGTATGGTTCAATCTACAAATCGTAAATGGTGTCGGTAGATCCCAGGTAAGTGTCTAAATATTTCAAAGTGTGAAAGTGATCTACGGTCTCAATCGACAAATCATAGACCGACCTACGAACCGTAAGCGGGGTCTGGTAGGTCCAATCCCTAGTTTGCCTGAACCAACCTGGTTCGCCTCAATTAAAAAACCCTCATTTTTAAATCATTTCCCACTTCTTCAAATATCCCTCTTATCATTTATTCCCTTCCGTAATAACTAAAATTACTCCTTCTTACCATCAATACATCATAATCCCCCTTAAATTCATCCCTAACATTCCCAAATTCTCTTATTTACCCCACAACCCTCTTATATCCCGTTTTGAAACTCTGGTGTTTGAGTTTGGTACAGCTTGTGATTAGTTCTTGTATTGCAAGCTTAGTGTCATCACACACTATTCCCACTCCTCATTACTTGTCAGGTAATACACTTTCCCCTCACTTCAAATTTTGATTCATAGATTGATTTTAGAAAGTCAGGAGTCAGGTCTTGAATTAGGTAAATGCATGCTAATTTTTATGTAATAATACCCATGGTATGATGGTCAGTGATTGTGTGTAGTTATGGTATGAAAACAGTGCAAAAATAGTCTATATGTAAGTTTCAATTAAGGTTCCGAGTAATGCATGATATAATTGGAAAAACTAAGTGAATTTAAACCCTTAGAATGACAAAGTACCATAAGTTATGTTTTTTTCATGAATAGACTAGGATATTATTGAAAATGGTTACCATTTGGGCTCCAAATGACACATGTCCGAGACCTGGTACAGACCCCATCTACGAGACCCTGTCTACAAAATCGTAAGTTAATCTACGGACTGTAGATCAGGTCCGTAGATGAAGGCACTTGGAAATATGAAACTATGCAGGTGAGTAATTGTCGTAGATCAATCATTTTGCACATCCATAGTTTCCATTAGAGGCCAACATTTTGCACCTCTGATCTACGGAATGGTTCTACGGACCATAGCTGAAACTATGTGTAACGACCCTCAAAATGAAATAGGATGAACAAGATCCTCAGCTTATTTTAATGAGTTAATTACTTGTTATTAAGGTGAATAAAATCTTGTAGTAATTTGTTTGAATATATTTGAGGTCAAACATCAAAGGAAGACCAAGATGTACGGAAACTAGTCTTTTGTGTGCTATAGTATCCTTGTATGTTTACCTTGTTTTAAAGTGTTGTTTGGAGTCTAAAATGATAGGAGGGGACCCTATTATCTATATAGTCATATTTAGGCTCAAAATGTCAGGGTACGACTCCGCAAGAACAGCCCTATGGGTCCTTCAAGAGAAATAATTGTTTGCCAAAAAGCAGCCAAACTGCCTTATTAAAGATCACAATTGACGCCCCGTCAAAATATGGTGTCGCTCCACACTTAGTTTTGGTATATTATCCCCCAAATAAGGTATTCTATGACAAGAACGTCGGAGCATAGGACAACCCATCATCTATTTGATGCCCCATCAATACTGGTTGTCAGTGGCACCTGCAGTTTCCACTATGTTTCAGCTAGCCAAGGGGTGAAATTGGTATATTAACCCCACATTATAAATAAAGGGTGTACGTTTATTTTACCTATTTTAGATACTTTAAGTTAATTAAAACACCTAAAACTAGAATTAGAATTCATTATTCAAATTAAACCATTCTCTTAAATAAGATTCTCTCTAGAACTCCATTGGACACCAAGCTCAAGACCAAGCTAGGGGATAGGTTTCAAACCGATTTATTCTCCAAATTCTATGGTTGTTCAATATACAAGGTATGGTAACTGTTGATCCTTGTATAAACTTTCATTCAACGAGTTCTATCAATGTTTTCTCCAAAGAGTTTCTATGATAAAATATTGCAAATTCCAATCTAAACATGGGTTCATTGTTAAATGGTTTTCAAAGACACTGTACTAATAATTGATGTTTCATCAAGTTTTTTAAGATGATTTAACATTTAATTCTTTGAAGAGCCCATGATCTTTACTCTCTCAATTTAGCCTATGAAGTGGGTTTTCTGAACTTCATTGTGTATTAATTGAATTATGCTTAGATTGTTTTTTATTGATGAATACTATTAATATCTAAATTGTCGAGGATTTATCTATGATTTATCATGACTTGGAAATTGGTAAGTGGACGTAACTTCTAGTCTATAGTATTGAAATTTATGTTGTTTGGTTTGGTCCACTTATGGTGGCGGTGTTTACTTTTTTATTTCTATGCGATCATGTCCTTGATGGAAATAGATGTAAAGTTAATTTTTATTATTTTGATCACGAGTGTGAAGGTGTTCCATGAAGATTATGTAATTATTCCGCAATGTTAGTATCATGATTAAGGTGTATTGATAATGTGAAGTATAATGTGAATGGTGATGATGTTAGGGTTAGATATTCATCCTTGATTGTGATAGATACTATTGCAGAATGACCCCTATCTATATAAACCTACATGAATATGTGCTTTTACACATGTTAGTAGTTTTCTATTCAAATGTTGAATGTGCTCGTGTCTCCTACGATGAAATATAGGAGTGTGGTCTATAGTCTCTAAATGCTATGTATATAATTTGTTCATGACTTGGGGATATTGTAAATGTGTTGTGATTAGTTGAAGAAATTTTTTCTCAAGAAGAATATTATTGATATTATTTGATCATAAGGACCAATATGTATACACGCACTCCATGCATTATTATATGAGTATGATATGTTTATGGTGTTAATTGAAAATATAATCCTCATATGCACCTTTATATTGTATTATGCACGAAAAGTATGTGGATAATGAAGTATGAACATATGTTATCTAATGTATTTATGTGAAAGGCTTTCTAATATATGTACCCACACATGAATGTATGAATGAAGGATGTTAAGGATAGTCTAGTGAATGAGAGTTTCTTGAAAGGTTTCCTCAAGTGTTCTCTAAACTAGACTATGTTATGAATATTTTATGATTATGTGAAAGGACATTCTTACATAATGTAGGCTCTATGATGAAAGGTATTCTTATATTACTAACCTTTGATCTATATTTAGATGAGGGAATAAGTCCCTAAATCCTACTGTATGAACTATTGATAATTAAAGGGTTAAAGATATTAAAAAGGTAGTTCAATCTTAGAACCAATTGGATCAATACGATTAAGAAAAGTCCCCTCCGCAAATGCAATAGGTTGGGTCCTCTAAGTGATACTCATGAGATGGAAGACTTTCTCTAATGGAATCGGTTGATTTTTTAGAAGATCTCACTATCCTTTAAGTATGTGCCCCCGTAGGTTCTAACTATTGGATCCACCTAGATAGCTATTATGTAGGTTCTACCTTGGCAAATAGAGAACTTTTTCAGCGTTGGGTTATATGACACCCGATTCCACGTATCTCACATGGTTAAGGTCGGTTATGAGAATGTCTCCCGAAAGTAAGAAATGAACTAAGATAAGAATATAAACTCTTGTCATGGTTCCTTTAAGAGTTACTTAGTGTAGGTAGGATTGTGGACCCTATTTATGAATTGCACAAGTCGACTTTAAGGGGAGGTTATGATTAGATTATTTTATGAAAAAAGGGATTATGTTTATGTATGATTAGTATGAATGCATATTAAGGTTTACTTTAATTATGTCAAGACATGAATTATGCTTATGCATCTGAATTGCACTTATGACTTCTAAATGGGTTTTCTTAGTATATGTGGACGTATTGGACTTCATGTGTACATTGCTTAAATAAGCTTGTGGAGGGGTTGTGAGGGTGGTTTACCTATGATATGAACTAAATGGGTTATGACTAAGATGTAATGAATAAAAGAGTTCTTATGTGATCATTAATGAAGTATGTTGTTCTTATGTGTAATGTTAAATGAACATGTTGTAACTTGTTGAATGTGATGTGCTAGTCTAGGGTGGCTTTCTAGGGCACTTGGTGTGATTAGTATTATGAGATGCTACCTGTCGATTGCACTAGTGTGAATTAGGGTTGTCCTAGCTGATTGTTCTTATGTGAATGTTATATTTCATGATATTCTATGTCCTTATGAAGGTATATTCTTGAATTGATGAAGGTTGTCTGAATGTTCACTCTTGGTGACCTTAAGGTGATGAATTGGTATGAGTGGTGGAATTTGACACTATTCATGCATTGCACTAAATATTACTTAAGGGTTTCTTTAGGCAAATTAGTTAAGGTAAAAGGGAAAGGTAATGTATTGGAAATATAATGATGTCTTATTCTGATAAATTACTTTGCGTTGTTGTGAATTATAACCTTGTCTATTATGTTGTATGTGAACTATGTGGTACTTATTATATCAAATGCTCATGAGGATTCTCTAAGATACCTGATTTATGGTTTCTAACTAAATGTCCTCCTTTAAAGCCTATTTTTGCATAATTACCATACTTAGTGCATTCATATACTAACACCATTCTTCTTCATCTTTTTACAAAAATTGTAGGTTGTGATGGCACCTTTCCTAGAATGAAGAGCTTGGATTTCTATTCCCAAGTTTAAGTGTGTCCTTAAAGATTTAAGGACCATATGTCAAGAGTTCTTCTTAAGTTCATGAACTAGATAGTAATTGCTTTTGTATTATAAGGCATGTGTCCCTATTGTGTTGTAGTCGTGTTTTAAGATGTATACATCGAGACTTAGTACTTCCATTTTATTTTAAGAAGGTTTTAAATGCGATTACTTTTTTTTATCTTGTGTTATACTATGAAAAAAAATTTAATTCTACGCTAATTTTATGATAATGCGATGAATAAATGCTAAGGGTTTGTGAAAGACCTCTGAGAGGTCAAATACGTTGTGTTACTACTAGGAGATACTTTCCATTCGTGACAAACTTAGTATCACAGCGTAAGGGTATGAAATGGTCTTAGGATTCAAAATCTCATGAGCCACGTCTAGTAGAGTCTTGTTTATCGGTGTGAGTCATGACACATCTATGACCAAGTGGCTATAGGGCGATAGAAGTTTCATTTTCTTCGTTACTCTTATGTCGTTCCATAGAGCATACCTGTATATGATTTCTCTCTTATTCCCTTGTCTGGTGCTCTTCTAAATGTGATTTCTTGGAAGAGATGATGTTTCAAGGCTTGAGGGATAAAAAAATTTGAGTTTTGATATTTATTATGGCTTTGTGACAATAAGTGAATAGGTGAAGGAAGATTTCGATGTTGTATAATGGTGTAGTTCAAGTATGATAAAAGTTCTTATAGTTGAAT
The DNA here is from genome assembly GCA_032847665.1 of Solanum chilense. Lineage (NCBI taxonomy): Eukaryota > Viridiplantae > Streptophyta > Magnoliopsida > Solanales > Solanaceae > Solanum > Solanum chilense. The sequence goes on along the minus strand of CM064969.1, from coordinate 36,665,375 downwards.
GAAGTCTTTGTTGGGATAGTGAGTTGTCTTATGGGTATGTGCAGTGACAATAGAAAGTTATGGTGTAGACTTGAGGAGTTTTGAAGTAATGTGGTAAATAGTGTGTGTTGAAAGTTGCTCTGTTGTATGAGTAATGTTTCATTCTTATCCTTGTGTTGATTAGAGATCTTCTGTAGGCTTACTCCCAAAAAGGAAAATAAGGGACTTTATTCCTTGAGTTGGGATAATGTTTTGCTCTAAGGTTGACTTAGAAGGTTGCACTTACCCCTTAGTTCATGGGAAGGACAAGAGAATAGATGTTGACCAATTCTAAAGAGGTTAGTTGTCTTTTAATATTGATCGTAAGTATGGCCATTTGAAAAGAGTTCTTAGATAATACCTAGTCAAGTTTAGTTGGGAAAAATTTACCAAGGGTGATGATAAGGGCATTGTATGGCAAAGAGTTGATTGAGATCACCCCAACTGGGGGATAATGTACCTAGATGGTAAGGTTTTAAGTTCCCTTAATATTGCTACATCGATCTTCCTTGAACTTCTCCATGTTGTGAATTACTTAGAGTGATTGATATGAAGTGGAGTGAGTTAGATACTCATTTTTGGATTACTTGAAATCCTCACCTAATATAGTGTAGTGAAAATTGAGTGAGAAATGGTTCCTTATTTAGAATGGAATGAGGTGATGTTTAAAAGAGTTTGTCTAAAGATTAAATCCCATGACGGGGATGTTATGCCTGATTAGTAATGTTAGTAATTTAAAGTCCTCCTGGGTGATGTAGGTTGCTCTTATATTGGTTTACCCTAAGTGGGGGATGAGGAATTAAGTGTAAGGATGTGATATCCCTATATTTCATTCTAATCATACTCAAGCTTGACCCCAAAAGTTCCAAGTAGCTTGTTTATGTCTTGAAGTCTTGCATATGAATATAAGTTGCATGTTCTCCATATGTTCTGCATGTTCTAGATGACACTATGTTATGTATTGTTTGAAAGATTTTTTTGCATAAAATAGATTTTTGATAAACTTCATATTTCTCATGTTGTTATGCATCTTAAAATGGTGAATATGTATTTAACTTCATAAGATGGTTCAATGAACATACTTGATTTCACTTTTGATTTAAGTGTATTTTGGGTCCACCCTTGAAATGTTGAGATTTCATTAAATGAGAAAAGATAAATTCCCTTTTAAGGTACGTGACTGTGTGATTTGGAATTGTTAATATAGTCTTACTCTTCATAAGTGATAGTATATCTAGAAAATAACAATAATATGTGCCTATGAGTTGTGATACTTTAATTAAATGATGCATGTTTATGAAAACTAGTGTATGCTACAATTGAAATTTTGTGAAATAACCTCTTAATGTTGTGATGTGTTTGGTATGATCGATCTTTTTAAGTATATAAGGAAAGGAGTATGAGATGCCTTGGTTAGAAGTTGAGAATTTCTCCTTAAAATGAATTTACCTTTGTGAAATGCTTGAATATTAGCTTTGTGATGTCATGTATGTCTTTGATGGTATTATGTCTAAATGATAGGATTGTAGTTGACCTACATTACACATGATTTATGTGCATTTAGTATGAGTTACTTATTTGTCTTATGAGTGATAATGTTGGTCATGCCTATGTATGATGCAAGGTTTTTGCATATTGGGCCTTGATGAGGTGAAGAGTGAAGGTCATGTATTGAATAGGAGAAGGTATATTCCCCTATGAACATGATAAATGTCTATGTGTTTGATGCACTCTGCGTTATAGAGATAGTTTCTACTTGGTTGCATTGTATTGAGTTCTTAATGATATAAAGTTTGTGTTAACTTGTAAATTTGGTGCATTGATTATTATGTTGTATATTTTGAGTTGCTAGTTGGGTCATTAAGTCCTTGGAAGTGTTTTAAGTGTAATATGAGGATAATGTTTCAAAATGGGTGATATTGTAACGACCCTCAAAGTGAAATAGGATGAAAAAGATACTCACATGAGTTTTATCAGTTATTAACTTATTAATAAGGTGAGTAACAACTTGTAATAGTTGGTTTGAAGAGGTTCGAGGTCAAACGTCAAAGGACGACCAAGACGTCCAGATGCAAGTATTTTGGGTGCTAGTGTGTTCTTTTATTTTTGCCTTGTTTTGATGTGTTGTTTGGATTCTAAAATGATAGGATGGAACCCTAGTATTTATATGGCAATGTTTAGGGTTGAAATGTCCTGGTACGAATCCCAAGGATCTACCTAAGGGTCCTTGAGGAGGACCCAAATGTTTGCCAAGAATCTTCCAAAACAGCCTCACAGACGATCACAATTGATGCCCCATCAAAAAGGGTGGTAGATCCACACAAATTCATGGGATATTAGCCCAAATATTAGGGATTCTATGACAAGAACGACGGAGCACATGACATTTCATCATCCAGTTGACACCCCATAAATAGTGATCATCAATGGCATCTACAGTTTCTACAATGTCTCGGCCAACCAAGGGGTAAATTCACCCCAAGTTCTAATTAAAGGTTGGACGGTTATTTTACCTATTTTTGGATATTTTAAGTTTCTTAAAACACCTAAATATAAAATTAGAATTCATTCTTCAAATTAAACCCTTCTCTCTCAAATAAGATTCTCTCGGGAACTCCATATTTGAATAAGTTCAAGATCAAGCTAGGGGATGGGTTTCCAACCGATTTCTTCTCCAAATTTTATGGGTCTTCAATATATAGATTATTATAACTCTTCATCCTTGGATAACCTTCCATTAGACAAGTTCTATCAATAATTTTCCAAAGAGTATCTATGATCAAATTTCCAATCTAATCATGGGTTCATAGTGTAATGGTTTTCAATGATACTGTAGGATGATTTTAAATTTAATTCCTTGAAGAATACATGATCTCCCTAATCTCACAATTTAGTCTATCAAGTGGTTTTTGTGATCTTGTTTGGATGTTAAATGAATTATGCTTAGGTGATGATGTATTGTTGAATACTATTACCATATTTAAATATTGATTGTGAATTTTTGAGCATTGATCTATGATTGATCATGGATTGGAGAATTGTTAAGTTGACCTAACTTCTAGTCTATATCATTAGAATTAATGTTGTATGGTTTGGTCCATTTATGGTTGCGGTATTTACTTTCTGTCTATCTATACATGATGTAGTAATGAACTTGAGGGCAATAGATGTAAAGTGAATTGTTATTGACATGATCATGAGTATGAAAGTGTTCCATGAAGATTATGTATGTACTCCTCAATGTTCGTACCATGACACGCTTGATTGTGATAGATACTATTGTAGAACGAACCCTACCTATATAACCATATGTGAATGTGTGATTTTATACATGTTTGGAGTTGTCTATTCAAATGTTGAATGTGCTCGTGCCTCCTATGATGAAATGTGTGTGTGGTCTATAGCCCCTAAATTCTCTATATGTGGTCTGTTCATGACTTCATATTGTAAATACTTTGTGATTATTTCAAGAAAGTTTTCCTCAGTAACAATGTTGTTCTTATTATGTGATCATGAGGACGAATATGTATACACACACTCCATGCGTAACTATGCGTGTGATATTTTTATGGTGTCAATTGAAAGGATAATTCTCATATGCACCTTTATATCTTATTGTGAATTAAAAGTATGTGACTAATGAAGTATTAATGTGTGCTGTCTAAGGTGTTTATGTGAAAGGCTTTCTCATATATATACACAAACATGAATGTATAAATGAAGGACGTTGAGGATAGTTTAGTTAATGAGAGTCTCTTGAAAGGTGTCCTCAATTTTGCTCTAAACAAGACTATGTTATGAATATGTTCTGATTGTGTGAAAGGACATTCTCACATAATGTAGGTTCTATGTTGAAAGGTCATTCATGTCTAGTAATCTTTGAGCTATATGATGGATGAGGGACTAAATTCCTAAAGCCTACTTAATGAACTATTGATAATTAAAGGCTTAAAGATATTAAAGAGGGAGTTCAAGCTAAGCACCCAGTGGATATTTACAATGAGGAAAAGAACCCTTCTCTAATGTAATAGGTTGGGTCATCTAAGTAATAATTATGAGATGTGAGCCTCTCAGCTAAGGCAATAAGTCGGGTTTGTAGAAGAAATCTCAGTGTCCCATAACACGTACTCCAGTGGGTTCTAGTTAGTGGATCCACATAGATATATATATTATGTAGGTTCTACCTTGGCAAGTAGAACTCCTTTTTCGGTATTAAATTATATCACACCGAATTCAGTGTAGCTCACACGGTTTATGTTGATTATGACAATGTCTCCCGAAAGTAGAAATGAACTGAGAGAACAATATGAACTATAGTGATGGTTCCTTGAAGAGTTACTTAGCATAGGTAGGACTTTGAGCCCTACTTGCGCATTCCACAAGTGGACTTTAAAGGGAGGTTATGATTAGGTTATTTTATGAATTACACTTATGTCTTGTAAATGGGTTTTCTTAGTATATGTGGAGGTATGGGACTCCATGTGTACATTGCATAAGTAAGATTGTGAAGGCTTACCTATGATATGAACTAAATGGGTTATGACTAAGATGTAATGAATGAAAGAGTTCTTTTGTGATCATTAATGAAGTATGTTGGTCTCATGTCTAATTATAAATGAACATGTTATAACTTGTTGAATGTGATATTCCAAGTCTAGGGTAGGTTCCTAGGATATCTTGGTGTGAGTAGTATAATAGGATACTATTTTACATTGCACTAGTGTGAATTAGGGTTGTTCCAGGTGATGGTTCTTACGTGAATGTTATATTTCATGATATGCTATGTCCTTATGAACGTATGTTCTTGAACTGATGAAGGTTGTATGAATGTTCACTCTTGGGGACCTTAAGGTGATGAATTGGTATGAGTGGTGGAATGGGACACTATTCATGCATTGCACTAAATATTACTTAAGGGTTGAATTAGGCAAAAGAATTAAGGTAAAAGGGAAAGGTAATGTATTGGAGATATTAAAGGTGTCTTATTGTGATAAATTACTTTGTGTTGTTGTAAATTATAACCTTGTCTATTATGATGTATGTGAACTATGTGGTGCTTATTGTATAAAATGATTATGAGGTTTCTCTAACATACATGATTTATGGTTTGGAACTAAATGTCCTCCTTTAAAGCATGTTTGGCATGATTATCATACTTAGTGCATTCTTATACTAACACCATTCTTCTTCATCTTTTCACACATTGTAGGTGGTGGTGGCACCTTTCCTAAAATGAAGAGCTTGGATTTCTATTCCCAAGTTCGAGTGTGTCCTTAAAGATTCAAGGACCATATGTCAAAATTTCTCCTTCAGTTCACGTACTAGATAGCAGTTGCTTTTGTATTATAAGGCATGTGTCCCTATTGTGTTGTAGTCATGTTTTAAGATGACTACATCGAGACTTAGTACTTCCATTTTATTTTAAGAAGGTTTTAAATGAGATGACTTTTTTGTCCTGTGTTATACTATGATAAAAAATTTAATTCCGTGATAATTTTATGATAATGCGATGAATGATGTTAAGGGTTTGTATAAGATCTTTGAGAGGTCAAGTACGTCGTGTTACTTTAGGGGGGTACTTCCTGGTCATGAAAATACATCTTAGATGGCCATTGTAGCCTAATGTCTTAATTTTATTTTATTTTCGTTCGTTCTTAGTTCAAAAATTATTTTGAGTATAAGTGTGGTTTGTTTTTGGACTAGCAATGCCTCACAAGGTACCATGGCGCCCAAGAAGCATATAATCGACCCAAAGATGGTGTAACAACCAGGAAGCACCCCTTAGATGTTACAAGGCGTACTTCACCTTTCGGAGGTCTTGTACAAGCCTGTTATTTATCATTCATAACATAGGTATGAAAAGTAGTAAGCAACAAAACTTTTCACATGAAAACTATTCATCATTTAGAATACAAGGTAAAACCTCCATAACTTTAACATATATAGTCATTTATCAAGAAATCCATTTATCATTTAGACCTTCGTATCCAAAGTTATCCTAAGACTCACCTAGGTAAGACATGAAGAGATCGCCCATACAATCTATTCAATACGCACCTAAGAAAACCTTAAGACTGCCAAAGATAAGCATACTTCATTTAATTTAACAAGTCAACATTCATCACTAAAGATAATAGAATAAACATACATGTAATTAGGAACTTCGCATAAAAACCATCGTCCAAGACAACCCCAAATTACACTCAGTGAAATGAGAAACTAGCCTCCCATACTAGTACTTCAACTTAGTGCTCCTTAGAAATCACCTTAGACTAGGAACATCACATTCATCATTTACATAACCTTCACCATACAAGACATAATATCAACATTCTTCTTTAACATTAGACACAAAGTCAACTTACTTCATTAATATCATACAGTAACCCATTCATTCATTTTCATGTAAGGACACACCAAGAATCTCTCCAAATGTCTACTTGTGCAATGGATAGATAGTGCCCCATTACCCTAAGAAGTACAACTTTAAGAAGACTTAGATAATTTACATTCATTTTTAGGGGCTAGCTTTAAACGACATAGACTTACATCCCAGAGGGGCTATAATTGGAGCTACTATTCTTTTTGGTACAGAAGTTCCTATAAAAATGGGAAATGCCCTACCTTTGAAGAGCCCCCCTTCCATCAATAGGTACTCCCAAGATATCGACCACACGCCCTAGCATAGCCTTTCCCGCAGGAACATCCACAATAGATCCAGTGTGCTTGACAAGATCTTCTTCTTTAATAGCAATATCACTACCAAAGACAACAATCCCTACATTCTCATTCTCAAGATTCAAGGCTATTCCTTTCACACCGCTGGAAAATTCAACCATTTCCCCATCTTGCATCTCGTATAAGATCTAGACATGGAATCCTGGTATTAACCCTTACCGAATGAGGGATTCCCACTTACCTAAGGTAGGTTCATACTCTTAGCCTTTACTTTGATATCCAATAGCTATGCCTATGCCGGCACATACTTAAGGTATAATAATATTGTTCATAAGTAACTCATCTCTACTCACGAAGAGCACACATCTCAAGAGGTACATTGGATACAATATCTCTACGCACGCTATCCACCCTTCTTCACATTCTCTCGGTGCTAAGCATAAGTCCTCATGGAGTTTTAGACATTCTTTCATTCATTAGATATAGGTTAACAGATTATACAAAGTACTACATCTCTACTCACGAAGAGTACTAAACTCTAGAGTTTACTTTCGAATTCTATGTCTCAACTCATGAAGATTATCCGACGTCCAACCTTTCTTTGTAAATCTCTTGAGAATAGTAAGGTTGCTACTAAACACTTCATCTATACTCACGAAGAGTGTTAACCCCAAAATTTTCCCTTTTCATTCCCTAGATTTCTTACAAATGGTAGGGTTGGTATTAGACACTTCATCTCTACTCACAAATAGTGTCTACCCTAGAATCCCCTATTTTCATTCATTAATTCATTCAAAGTTTGTGTGAGTAAATGTGAGAATAATCTTCCGATAACCACTATATTCATAACATTGCCTTCTAAACTTGATCATATAACATTTATCATATTTCACACACTATCATGCTTCGCAATCACATCATAGCTCATTTAGACATTACATCTTTAAGATACACATTTTCAACTTTCTAAGACATATCATGCACATTCATTATAACATATCTTTACTTTACATTTAATGCCTTCATGGCCATACTCACAATACACATATATATTCATTTACTTCAAATAAACACTGCCACCAAAGGTGGACCATTCCACTAAAGAATACATTCAAGAAGAACTAAACCATATAAACCAACTTACCCTTCATCCGAGACATAGCCACCTTTTCTCAATACTTCAAAAAATCATTATAAAGCAGTAGGTAATCCACAATAAAACATAATAAACACAACTCTAACATTATCTAATAATATACACTAAACACACTCCATAAGTCAAAAGTTGAGAATTCACATATTCATGGGTACATTAAGTTTTTAACCTTAAAAACATCACTTTATATTAAGAATATCATAATACATACATTAAAAACTTTCATGCACAGACCCATGCTTAGAATTCAAAAATAGAAGAATTTGGAATTTGAATGGGCACCTTGAATGAAAAAAAAATCAAGGATGAACTGACATACCTTAATATTAAGAAAGCCCATGAATTTTGGTGAATAAATCACCCAAAACCCTCAATCCTAGCCCTTCCATGAGTTCAAGCTTCAATGGGGTTTTGAGAGAGTTTTTCTTGAGGGAGGATTTTGATTTTTGAAAATGAAGACTAACATAAGTTCTAGAAGAATAAAATAACTTAAAACACCTAAAACTCCTTAAAAAATCGTCCATACACTTTTAAAAACTTGGGGTGAATTTACCAAAACATTTAGAGCTTGGCCGCAGTTGGACAACTTTTGCAGACAAAACCATGCCCCTTCAAACGATGGACCGCCGTTCAAGAGACTCCCCTTTGATTGGGTCCGTCGTTTGATTTAGAGACCAATTTTCATGCAGGGCTTGTAGTGTCAATCGATGCCCAAGGTGGAAGGGTCGTCGTTTGATCGACTGGCCGTCCCTTGTGGCCGTCATTTCACTCTTCCTGGAAGCATCATGTCTTTGAGATAGGTGCCTCTTCTAGGGCCCCTTGTGAGTCCTAGATTGATTCATACCCATACATTCCACCCCTAAAAAATTCCATCTAGGTCTTAGAATCCTCTCCTATATATTTAAACACAAAACAACTCAAGTAACATGCAAAGACACACTAGAACACATTCAAGCGCATAGACGCCTAGTCCTCCAACATCTTGGTCGTCCTCAAATTCACCTCTGTCTACCGGGGATACACTGCGAAGAATATCACTGTCGTACCCACTGTCTCCTAAAGCCTCACCCTAATAGGTGTGTCATCCTCATTAGACTATTTCTGATTAGACACCTCAGAGGTGGCATAGGGTTTCCTTGCTTGATGAGGCCACCAGTTAAGTATTTGTGTCTATTCCACATAATACTGACTGTACTCTAGAAGAAGAGAAACCAAATAGATGGTGGTTGAGGAGTAGTGGCAGATCTATCGGGATGCCAAATTATTAAATAAGAAAGAAAGGATGGGTTGTCTTATCACTAAGCAGCGCAGAGTCCTCACAGGGAGCTTATACACATTACCCAACATTCATAAATATTCAATGATAGAAGAGATAGAATATTCTATGATAGATCACAAGAATTATTGAGACTGTCTTAAAATGGCTATATCAAAAGAGTTCTAGAGAGATTTGGTTCAGCAAGAATAGTTCCTTTTTAAAAAAATAGACAAATTAAATCTCATGTTATGCCATAATAATTATGTAGAACGAAAATAAATGGTCTCAATTTCTTAATCTTTATTGTTGGAAGTTTGATGTATGTTCAAACTTGCACAAGATCGTATATTAGGTTTGTGGTTGGAATGCTAGGAAGATATCAATGCATCCCTGAAATTGATCATTGAAAACCTGCAAAGAAAGTTTATGGTACGTTATGAAGCCACAATTCATACATTAGGGCTGCGAGACTTTATTTCAAGACTTTAGGGGTTGTCGACACCATTAGCAAGCCGCTGAAAATTTATTTTGATAATGATAAAGCAGTAGTCTTCTCTAAGAATGATAAGTACTCCAAATGTGCCAAACATATGAAATTAAAGTACTATACTGTCAAGGAAAAAATTTGGAAACAAAAAGTGTTACTTAAATAAATTAGAACTGATCTCATAATTGCAAATTTGTTAACAAAAGACTTACAATTAAAGACATTTAAATAACATGCTCAAAGAATGGGTCTTGATTGTACTTATAATTGATACATTTATGAAGTTTTACACTCTAAGCTCAAATTATGTGTTTCTCATATACATTAATGAACATCTTGTTTCTCATAATGCTGTACACATTATTGTTTTGAGAAATCACAAGATGAGTCTCTATGAGACATTGTTGTGGATTGGAATGTTATATGTTTTTATAGATTACGAGCCTAGTACGACAAGTTGCTAATGTATTAGCATATGGAAGGAAATATGTAGCTTAAAATTTATGTACAACCACCATAACTCGCTTTTGTAGTTTGTTATATTGTGGTATGTATGATGGACATTATAGAAGAGATTTATTGTAGGCGCAACTAATGTTTATTAAATATTAATGTTATATCGTTATTGGGACAAGTGGGAGAATGCAAGAATTATTATTATTATTTCTTACTTATGGACCATGTTTACTTGTAACCTAAGTAATACCATAAATAGTATTTAATAAGGAATAGATCTCGTCCGTAGATTGGTTACTTGATGGACGTACAATATTAAATCATAACCTCTATAAATTGGTCGTCCCTCCACCCATTAGAGCTAATAACATATTCTCTATAATAATTCCATCGATGACGGTTGTGATAACATAAAGTTAGGGCAAGGAGGTAGAAAACAATTTACAACTAACTCTTACGCTTTTCTATGTGATGATGTCTTCCTCATCAGGTATGTGCCCTTAACTATCTCTATGTAAAATTGTCGTGTTCAAGATCCTGATACTATGTTATAAAGTATTTAATATTACATGGTGTGTTTCACTTTAGCAAGGAACGACTCACTTTCATGAGTATTGCTTTAATGAAATCTAATTGCGCTCGCGATGGGTCTCATTCCCTGGACCCTCACATTAGGAAGATTGCATCGCTTTTGCAACCTTCGCTTTAGCGAAGGACGACTCACAAAAGTGAGGCTAGCCACTTACACGAGTGTTGCTTTTGCGATCAAGTCATCACCGCAAAGCTTGTGGTAGCGATCTTGGTCTAGCGAAATCAAGACCTAGGAGAGTTTTGGTCTAAACTTTTTTTTGTTGGGGGGGGGGGGGAGGGTTTCCCATTTTCTCGTGTTTACAGTTTTGGAAAATCCTTGGAGGCAATTTTAACGAGTTTTTTCATGGTCAATTAGTTGGGTAATTTTTATAACCCTACACCTTCATTTTCCAATCATTATTTACGAAACTAATTAAGATATTAAATCTTGATTTTGTGAATTGCAAATTGAAAGGTTTTCACGAAACTTGAATTTTTATTTAGAAAAATGATTATCATGGATTGAACTTAACACCATTTTCAAAATAATTTTTCCCTATGGATTCACAATTCTTTGAGTAACATATTTATATAACAATGTTCATATTCAAACTTTATTTTTGGAATTTAGCTTTTGAGCCAATTTGATCCATTTATTTAAATTGCTTGATATAGATGTTGTTAGTTCCGGAATGTCATTGTGAAAACTTGTTTGACTAGATTGTGTTGATTTTGATATCGTCCGAAAGGTAAAAGTACAAGTATTGGATTGATTAAGTCAAGTAAAATTTTAAATCTTGTTATGTCTTGTAAAATCTTAAACTCTCTTTCTTATATTGGTGGAGGTTAATGTGAATGACGTGATGAGTTAATTGATCAAATTGAATACCCTTAACAATAAAAATGGGCTTTGTAAAAAAGGCAACATGTTGTTAATGGAGTATTGTGCATCGTGAATTTGCTTGAGTGTTGTATTGATTCGGATTTATGTGATACTTTGATAAACTAAATAAAAATGTCTTTTAGCGGTAATACATATACAAATTAACGAAGAGTGTTAAGCCCTTTACCAACAATAGTTATTTGTCATTGGATTTAATGTCATTAAATACTTTAGGGACATATATAAAGAGTGCTAATTTATGATAAAAGTACAGATTAGTGGCAATTAAGCTTTTGTAATTTTTCAATTATAACTCAAGAATAATTTTGATGTTGTGATAGTATGATTGTAGATATGCATTGCTTGCAAATATCATCTATTTATTAATGTGTGCACATGCTTATTTTCATTGTATCTAAAATACTATGATGAGATGTATTGTGATTGATGTTGTGGTCATTATCAGTGAGTGCTATTGATGCCGAGGTCATTACCAGTGAGTGATACTGATACTGAGGTTATTATCGACTAGTGATATTGATGTCAAAGTTATTATTGGCGAGTGTTATTGATGTAGAAGTTATTATCGGTAAGTAATATTGATGCCAAAGTTATTATTGGTGAGTATTATTGATGCCAAAGTTAATATTAGCGAGTGATATTGATACCGAGGTCATTGCTAGTGAGTGCTCTTAAAGACAAGGTGATAACCGGTGAGTGTTGTTGATGCCGAGGTCAGTGGTGACAAGTGTTAGTGATGTCGAGATCATTTTTAGTAGATACATGGACTATGGTTGTTCCTCATAAGTCCCCATTGATATTTTTTGATGGTTAAACTTAATTATTGTGATTGATTACTTGATACTTGTGATTGATAAACGTGATACTTGAGATTGATGAACTTGACTTTGTTACTTGCGGTTGGTTATCATGATACTTGTGATTCATGAAATTGACTATTATGAATGTTGAACTATGACTAAAGAACTTTGGGAGCTGTTTATTATAAGCTATTGAGTTGGGTTGATTCCTATACAGTTTGTAAGTGTACTAGTTTGATTGGGATGATTGAAGTTTTCATATTCTAGTTATTTTTACCTTGTTTTTGTGGGTTTCTTGTTGAGTACCGTGATTTTTTCTACTCAGTCCTTGCTTCTATACTTGCGTAGATTTCAAGTGTGGATTTGTGTGCTTGCTCTTCTTCAGTTTTTGTCTGAGGATTTCTGTGGATACTGGGGAGGTAAATGTTTGTCATCTCAATGAACCTTCTTGTTCCTTATGTTTTGTTCTATTTGAGAGAGAAATACATTGAGATTTGTATTTTTCTTTCAAGCTCTATTTTTATACTAGTGGCTTGTAAACATGACAATCATATTTTAGGGGTATTGAGAATGACTAAGTTTTCTGCTCTTATGTTATTATAATTTACTTCTACATTTTCTTTGTATTGTTTGATTTTAGGCTGACTTGTCTTGGTGGAATTAGACAAGTGTCATCACGTCCATTTTGAGTTGTAACATTTATGAGGATGTTTTAGTCCTAAAAATTTTGGGAAATTATCTAAATGATCTAAAAATGTCTTAGTAGGGTTAGAAAATTATTTTTCATAGTTCAAAACCCTCTTGTCCTCTCCCCAAAATTTAGCTCTCAAGAACATCAAGAAAAATTTCAAGACTAGGTTCATCTTCAAAGATTCTCCATCAAGCTTCATCGCTAAGGTATGTAGTGCTAAAATGAGGATCACATTTCATCCTCAATTCACATGAATTTAGCTTTATAGTTAAGATTTATAAACCCACTTTTAGATTCACCATTTTCTGTGATCAAATTTCATGATTTCTTGAATTATTTACTCATAATTGTGGATTTTGACAATTACATATCCTTTTATGTTTAGCAAGGTTTTTCAGTGTCATTTTTATTAGCTCTTGACTGTAACACCTTAGATTCAAAAGGTAGAATGTTAGCTTTTTCATAAAATATTGTGTCAGTCCAACAGAGCCACCAACGGTCCGTCATCTAACACATAAAGACTTTGACAAAATCCTAGGGTCAAAGTTGAGACCCACGGCCCGTCGTTGGGACCACAACCCATGGGTGGGTCCCATCATTTGAAGTCCAAATAGAGTAGTCTCTGAACTCATCGACACCAACAAAATGGTCCATGAGTTGTTTGACGGACTGTAGGTCGGGACCGTCGATGAGATCGACAGTTTTTTATATCTTTTGGGTCTATTCCTAATTATTCTAGAGTAATACTATCCCTTTATACTCCTCACCTAAAGCCCTATATAAGTATTTTTACCCCTAAATTTCCCCAATTGAAATCATTCCCTAAAATTCCTAAAACAAGAACAAATCTTCCTCTCAAATATTTCTCTCTAGAGGTTGAAGAAGAAAGATAGGGTTTGCAAGTCAAGTCATCAATTCCACCATTAAAGTTAAGTTTTTGACATTGAGGTATGATAGTTTTCATCCATGGAGCGCTTTCTTCCATGGATTTCCTAATTTCTCCGATTCACAGAGCTAGAATCCCCCAATTGAGTTAGGGTCTTCTTTCATATCATGGGTTCCTTTAAATGTTGAGTTACTTAATCAATTTATAGACTTTTATGCATGAATTGATAGATCACACGGTCTTATATGTCAGTTAAGACTACTTCCCACAAGCAATCTATGATGAACTAAGGTTACTTTAAGAAGTATCTCACATATGTTTTAAAATGATGTCTACTTAAATTGACCATGTTTTTATTATTCATGTATTTAAACTCTTATCTCATTTTTTAGCTTGATCATTGCATACCACGAATATATATATATATATATATATATATATATATATATATATATATATATATATATATATATTTAAACGCCTTTTCAATTTTTTATGTATGACTATCATACTCGTTATGTATTTGTACTAATCATATTCTTGCCAACATTTTAAAAAAAATATAGGGTCCGACCTAGCAGAATCTCAGTTCTGTTTCTAGGGATCTCATATAGAAGATTGAAAATTGGTGAGTCCTGATCACCTGAGACGAGCTTTATTTCCCTTTTGTCTTTACTTTCAGGTTTTGAACTTCATGAACAAGCTATGCCATGATAAATCTTATTTACTAGATGGATTTGTGACGATGTTTAGACTTTCATTTTTTCCTATAAAAACTTTTCTATGATTGGAATGTCGTTCAAATCTCTTATATTATATATATTGTACGATGAATGCTAAGTGGCTTGTATGAGAACTCTTGGACCTATACGCCATGTTATCCCTAGGGACAACCTTGGGTCGTGAAATTGACACGATTATCTATGAATCTTTAAGCTTATATTTAAAAGCATGATTTTATAACATTTATTTTATTCTGAAAGCTATTTTGAGAAACTACAAATTGTTCATGTTTTAGTCTCACAATTTGAAAGATATGGTTTAGAAATAGATTTTAGCATATGATTAGAAAAAGAAAGATTTTAGCATAGTCTCACAACAAAATATGTTTTAAATACAGATTTTGAGCAAGACTCGTGATAAGATTCTACATAAGTGTAACAAATATGTTTGTATGATCTATATGGATGATATTTTATTGGAATAATGTTTATGTTTAGTGAATGAGGGTTATAGATATCTCAAATTATAAAATTACATTTTATCAATTTTTTCAATTGACCTTATGGCCATGTTTCATGTATCGTCTCTAAATTGCTCAATTGAAATTCTAGTTGAGTTTTTTTTTTTTTTGGTACCCTAGCTTTTATGAAGTGTGGGTTGTTAAATTAATGGTGCTCTCTTGTTTAATAATGCGTAACAATCTTCTATGTATAGTATAGATACATTGTTTATATATCTAATTACATAAACAAGATACATTCTTCCTTCAAAATTATATGAAGGAGATACAATTTTTCGTAATGTATATATAATGTATAATAGTGTATAACCATGTATATATAATTTATAATTATGCCAAAAAGGTGTATACACCAAAAGGGGTTCAATTTGATCCTTTGCCCTAAACTTCACAAATTAGTCCTCAAGAAGTGTTAAATATATATATATATATATAAAAAAAAAAGGTCACAACAAGACATCCCATTATACTAATTGGCAACATATAGCCTTTTTTTATTTTCTTGACAAAAAACGAGTTTTAAAAAATAAATTTTGCAATTAGTAGCCCACGTATTGAGTTTTTTAAAAACACATTTAATAACTAGTGAAATTATCCGCTCTTCGCGTGGCTATTTGAATTATTTATATGTAATATTTATATGGATTAATTACTTGAATGAATCACTTTTAAAAAGTAACTTATTTTAAATGGAATAAGGGTCAAAATTGCCTCTGAACTATGCGAAATAGATCACGTATACCCTCCATTATATTTTGGGATAAAAATACCCCCATGTTATCCTAGGAGACCACAAGTACCCTCAAGAGTTACACCCAAATTTTTTGGTGACATGGAATGCCACATTAGACTAATCACTCCACTTAATTGTTGCCAACTAAGATTCACTTCAAAAGAACCTGATCTTTAGTGGCAAAAAAGTTTCTACAAAATTTGTCACTAAAGGTTATGACTGACTTTTAGTGACAACTAATAGTAAAACCTATTTTTTTTAAAAAATAATATGAAATTTTTTGATTTCAACCTAATTTTCTAAAATAAATAACTTACAATATTAATATTAAAAACAACCAATATTATTTTGAAAAATCATAAAAATTACTTTTCGATTCACATCTCCTATTGTATAATGCATCATTGTACATTTTGTACATTAACATATAACATAAAAAATAAATCATACAGTGTCTTCAAACTCCTACTTAATCTATATCTTTTTTTTTTCTAAAAATAATGAAGAAAAAAACACACAAAACTAAAATTTAATGTTAAAAACTTTTAGTGACGATTTTTTGGACTTCTGTGGCGACTATTGTCGCTGCTGAAGGTCTACTTCTTTTGTAATGAATCCTAATTTGCAATTCTTAGGCGGAAGGATTAGTCCCACATGGATTGCCGGGTCAATAAAAATATGGGGTGTTAACTCTTGAAGGTATATGTAGTCTCTTAGGTAACAGTAGGGGCAATTTTGATCCCAAAATGTAAAAAAAGGTATAAGTGGTCTATTTCACACAGTTCTGGGGCAATTTTAACCATATTCCGTATTTTAAATATATTATTTAATTGTTACCGTTTATAGCAATATATAGCAATACTATATATTATACTAGATTTTCCTCTATCTTGCCTCTTTCTCTTTTTTCTATCTTAGATTTGTAATTTTTATCGCTCATTTTCTCTCTTTCTCTCTTTTTTTCTTTATGTCGTTGTTCTCCGTTGTTTTCTTTTTGTTGTTGTTTCTTTCTTGCTTTCTTTTTGTTGCTTTTTTCTTTCTTCTCTTTTCTTTTTGTTGCTTTTCTCCCTTTTTTTCTGTCTCTACTTTCTTTCGTAGAGTAGTCAATGATTCATGTAATTAATAAAATTTGTATCATAATTAATTAAATAAATAAATAATCAAATCGTAACAAATGAAGTGACATAATAAATTGCAAAACGAATTAAACATGAAATAAAAATGTATTATACATATATAAAATTGAATCAGAAGAAAATTATACATGAATGCAAAATGTAGCAAAAGAAAGAACAATTTATGATATGTAAACTGAATGAATTTGTATAAGTAATGAATTTAACAAGTAATTCAATCAACCAATAAATTGCAAAATGAATTAGAATTATAGTATTTATAAGCGTATTGCACAAATATTAAAGTTCCATTGGAAGAGACAACTTATCATGAATAAAAAAACGCAAGTAATAAAAAACTAGTCAATGATCTATATAATAAATTAAACTTGTATCAATAATGAATTAAACAACTAATTCAATAGTAACAAATAAACCAAAAAATTGCAAAATAAATTAAATTGCATTAAAAATTTTCTACAGTTATAAACATATTTCTGTTGTAATGAATGTCTAATTAGGTGAAGTTCTTTCAGGATATGGTTAGGAATTCAATTTGGGGACAAAGTTAGGTTTCCCTAAAAATAAAGGATTTTTCTTCATTGTAAAGAATATCTATGAATCTTGAATATACATCAAAATGAATAAGAAGTATTTTCTCTTTCTCCCTACTTTAGCTTTTTTCCCAAGTTGAGATTCTTACGTACATTAATCTGCCGGTATGCATATTAGAATAACCACTTTTATGAAGTTAAAATCAGTCAGGTAAATTAAAATAATTGATTTAGTGCATGTAAAATAGGGATCCTTATAATATTATATTGTTTTTAGATATTTATTTCTAGTGAAGAAAGTTTGGGGATATTTCGAATGTACATGTTAGTTTTTGCTTTAATCCTGAATTTGTTGGAGTAAACACGAGCCACCTCTATCCGTTATAGTGTTTTTGGATCTGTTGAAATATAAAATTCCATCTTTTCGGTAAAAGACTAATTTAGCATAATCAAAATGCTAATTAAGTTTAATATGCATATTCAACTATTTGATATCATATTTATATATTTAAGTATGAGAACCATTATGTTTCTCTTTTTGTTAAAATTTAATTTGTGGAAATTCCTCTCTGTTTAATTTGTGACTATTAATGATCATGGAATACATGGGTCAACAATATTGAATTACTACATCTATTTATATATATATTACTTGTATTATTTTCTTTGCCTAAGCTATGCTGTGATTGATCTTCTACAAATATATTCTTTATATCTTTGTTTGTTACACTAATTTTTCTAACTATTATTTTTCAAAGGCTTGAGGATTTCATTATGTTTTGGTTTATTATGTCATCATTGAGGGTAAGACAATAAATTCACCGCACTAAGTGGGTTAAGACATCGAGTTAAAGTTTCGTTGAATCATGATAATAAGAAATTTGGTTCAAACCTCACTGATTTATGACCAAAGGCGTCTTTCCATGGGTAAGACATTGAGTTAAGCCCTAATGCACTATAGTAATGATATGATGATGACTAACATAAAGTTTTATATTGTTGACTGAAAGTCATGAAATTTTACTCAATTTGTTTGATCCATTCTCTTATGTGAATGTGATAATCGAGCATATTATGTCTGAAAGAAGACAAGTGATTGAATAATGCACATGATTATGGAATGAGGTAATAAAGTCATCATAATTTAATATGCTCACATGTTTGTGTTCCATTCATGAAAAATGACAAATTTTCATAAATGCTAAAAATAGAGATTCATTCTCTAAAGTGAATGAGGTGTAAGTCATCATACTAGGCGTGAAAATGATCGCGAACTTTAGGCGTGGATGTGGTATCACCAAGAATGTCTCTGAGCAGACATGTGTTATATAAAAGTTTCATGATTTATCTTCTGACTTATATTGGACAGAACTAATGCAATTAGAACACATTTTATGGTAAATCAGAAGTAGAAAAGTTTCATGCTTTATCTTGTGACTTGTATTGGACAAGAACTAATGCAATTGAGGCACATTCTATGGTACATCAGAAGTTTACTAATATCAATATCTCAAATCGTGTGGGATATCTTGAACTTATAGTGATGAGACAAGTTATAGAAGATTCAAATAGATATCCATTAAAGAACCTGGAGATTCTTTTCAATGATAATTTTTTTTGTACTGCTTGTTAGCAAGACAAGTTAATTGTGAGGCCATCACAAATGAAAGTTGAGATTGAGTCTCTTGTGTTTTAAGAACGTATACATGAGGATATTTGTGGACCTATTCACCCACTAAATGGTTTGTTTAGATACTTAATGGTCCTAATAGATGTTTCTTCTAGATGGTCTCATGTATGCATACTGTTATCTCACAACTTGATGTTTGCAAAAATATTGATAAAAAAAATACGATTACAGACACAATTTTCGGATCATCAAAGTAGTTCATTCAGTGATCGGATCACGACTCGCCTCTTGAAAGAGTAGAGTAATTGAGAAGAAATAAATCTGAAATTACTTCCAGAGTAATAAAATTGGATTTACTCATGTAATAGTAAATTAGAAATTTACTTAAACAAAGGCACATGACATAGTAAACTTGGAGTATACAAGTACTAATAATTTTTTTAGTTGGCATGAATAATTTGTTCATTCAAAAAATATGCATACTGAGTAATAGAAGAACTAGAAGATTCTTCAAGAATTCTTTTTGTTGTTTGTTCTCATGATAAGTTGATTGGATCAACTAACATTGGACGAAATCCTCAAATTCTGATAAGTATAAAAGGTGAATATGGGTCTATTTACCTATCATGTGATTTGATAAATAAATGCATAATTACACATTTGTTACCAACTTGCAATTTAACATTCGCAAAATTATTTGTGCAAGATAATTGAGTTACGAGCACAGCTTTCAGAATATGAAATTCAGATAATTCATCTTGATAATAGTGATAGATATTCAAGATAATATGACATTTAATGTCTCAGATAGTGAAATCATTGTTTATGAAAATAAAACTTCATGTGTTGATCTAAAATATGATACCACATACAAAAGTAATTGCATGCATCAGATCTATAAATTATGATCAAATTTTCTATTAATTGATTTACGGCAGGGACCAAATATTTTCCATATGATTATTTTGATATGTAGTATATAATCAATGAATATACAATGATGCATAAATATAAAGTCTCCAAAAGATTGAGATATATGTTAGTTTGTCTTACATAAGAGGGAGATAAGAAGTAACACAAGAGTTGTAAATACTCCTATTGAATATTACATAAGGATAGAGTCTACGACATATATAAAGCATGATAGATTAATCAATTCTAAATACAATAATCCTACAAAAAGAGGGAGGATCAAATATCAAAATAATCACAATAAGGAGACGATGTGCTCTTGAAGAGCTTATGACATATGATATACCGTGGTTTCACGGTATAATTAATACTTTTTCCTTAAGTTTAGTGTGTCCGAAAGACTTTTTGTGCTAATTTTGTTATAATTTTCTCTTTGTTTTGCAGGAAATCTGTCCAGAGCTGAATGCGGAGATTTTAAGCGAAAAAAATGCAGAAGAGACCACCTACGGAGCTTATGACGGTCCGTCGTGCCTGTGACGGTCCGTAGGTGGCAGCGTAGTGCAGCTGCTGAAGGAAGATGGGGAAGTCTGACCAAGTGTGGGATTACGAAGCTTGTGACGGTCCATCATGGCCATGACGGTCCGTCCTGCAGGTTCGTCGTGAAGATCAGAGAAGTGATCCCAGTACCCAGATTCCAAGAGTTGAATTATTTTGAAACGAAGACCCTCGACAGACCGTCGTGCCTATGACGGTCCGTCACACTTGCCGTCGAGGGGAATAAGAGAGCAGCAGAAGAAATTGCTAAGTATGGGACGACGGAGACCATGACGGTCCGTCGCGAGCACGACGGTCCGTCGCGTGTTCCGTCGATCCAGCCGCGTTTTGGCAGATTTCCAGCAATTAGAATCCTTGTTTACTTAGGTTTTTATTTTTTATAAATAGTTCGAAAAACCTCGTTTTTGAGGTTAGACTCTTAGATTATTAAATTCCTTATAGTTAGATTCTGTGAGATTAGACTTTGTGTCATAGTGTTTGATTTTTGGAGATTCTTACAAGTGATTTTTGGTGATTAATCAAGCAAATTTTCGGACTTTATTCTTTCTCATTGAAGTAAGTACATGAATTCTAATTTAACATATTTGAATATTGTGTTTATGGCTATGAGTAACTAAACTCCATAACTAGGGTTGTGGGAACCATAGGGAAATAATGAGATAAACCCTAGCTAAAATAACAATTCTAGAATAGTGTCTTGCATGTATTAATAATTCTTTCGCTTAGAAGTCTTTTTAACGGATGATCAACGTTAGAACTCGCCTTAATGCAAGTATTGATTGGTACGAGGTAATAACTTAGTCAAATATCGAATATGATGCTTAATATGAGGTAAGGATAAGGGTTAGGAAAGTAACACACGTAGCCGGACCAAGGTGCGGAGTGAGATTTTCTAGATGCCGGACCAAGGATTTAGAAATACATAACTTATCACTTTGCATGCAAGATACTAGGAAAGAATTGTTATAGTTAGAATTATCAAGTTATGAACCTGTGGGGAACACGTAAATCCTAGTTACTTTGATTAATTGATTAAAACCCAAAATTAAAAGCTTTGAAGTGTCTCTGTCAAGTTCGTTAGTTATTTTTACTCATTAGGAAATACAAACCCCCCTTTTTATGCTTTTACTTTCTAAGGAAACTATCAACCGAACAATAGTAATAACAAGTTGAAGTTAAGTCTAGACTATTTTCCTCGTGGGAACGATCCCAACCTCACTAGTTGGGTTATTTACTTGACGCGACCGCTTTACTTCTCATTTGAGAAGTAAGTTTGAGCATATCAAATTTTGGCGCCGCTGCCGGGGAATTTAGCTTTTAGATTAACTTGAACTTATTACTATAGTTTAGTTGATATTTTCTTGATTTTACTTTGTTTTATTGTTTTTGATTTGTTTTCAGAACCATCCTCCTTGTATGCCAAATACACGGAGAGGAAGAGAACCATTGTTTCCCTACGATCGTGAGTTAGAGCGTACACTGCGCAACATGAATCGAAACTTGGGAATAAATGATGAGGATCCAAACTAGAACATCCCAGATCCAGTGGATGTTCATGGTCAGATGTTACCCGACGCTCCGGGTGAACATCAACAGAGGGGACAAAATCCCGTCCCACGACCTCAAGCATACTACAGAGGGTATGATAACATCGTAGACTCGGATGGGCCACTTGTCTTGCCCCCTCTACCCACAGGCCACACTTTTGTGGTGACTAGTAGCTTGATGCAAATGCTCACTGCCAGAGGTTTGTTTTCAGGGCTACCTTCTGAGGATCCACATGCCCATATAGCTAAGGTAAGGGCAGTGTGTAAAAGTTGTGTGGGGAGGCCTGATTTGGATCTAGATGTAATAGGTCTCAGAGTGTTTCCTCTCTCACTGACGGGAGAGGCTGCTATGTGGTTCACTGAGCTCCCATACAACTCCATCTTCACTTGGAACCAACTACGGGATGTCTTCTTAGCACGCTACTATCCGGTCTCCAAGAAATTAAACCACAAAGACAGGGTGAACAACTTTGTGGCACTACCAGGAGAGTCAGTTAGTAGTTCTTGGGATAGATTCACCTCATTCTTGAGAAGTGTTCCAAATCACCGTATTGATGATGAGTCGTTGAAGGAATACTTCTATCGGGGACATGACGACAACAATAAAGCGGTGTTGGACACTATAGCAGGTGGATCTTATGGAGAATGCCCTTATGCTGAGATTGCTGAGAAATTAGAGAAAATCTCCTGTAACAACAAAGCTTATAGTACTAGGAAGTCCGATACAAGGGGAAACACCTTCGCGAGTTGAGGATATGTTGCATAAAATGATGAGGAGGTTCGATGCTAGTGATGAGCACAATAAAGAGTTGAGGAATGATTTAGCGGGTATTGGGCAAAAAGTTGATACACATGCAATATCGATTAAGCAACTTGAGTTACAATTGGCCCAATTATCTGCAACTGTGAACACACGGCAACCGGGCACTCTTCCTAGCAACACTGTCCAAAATCCGAAAAATGATGGACATTGTATGGCAATTACTACTCGCGGTGGCAAGCAAACCATTGACCCACCTATGCCATCTAATGAGAATAAGGTGACAAAAGATACTGATAAAGTGGTAGATGTTGATGCTGAATTAGAGGATGAGACTGAGAAAGATGCTGAAGTGCCCAAAAAGGTAATTCCTATGCCTTGGCCACCACCCCAATTTCCTCAAAGATTAGTGAAAAAGACCGTGGATGGCAAATATCGGCATTTTATAACACTATTTAAGCAACTTTCTATCAATGTCCCTTTGGTAGAAGCTTTAGAACAAATGCCCGGTTACAAGTTTATGAAAGATCTGGTCACAAAGAAAAGATCGGTTACTTTTGAGGATGATGATAGAATGCAGCATTGTAGTGCTATTGCTACAAGATCTCTGGTCCAAAAGAAAGAAGATCCGGGTGCGTTCACTATTCCTTGTAC
Source organism: Solanum chilense (assembly GCA_032847665.1). Taxonomy (NCBI): domain Eukaryota; kingdom Viridiplantae; phylum Streptophyta; class Magnoliopsida; order Solanales; family Solanaceae; genus Solanum; species Solanum chilense. The sequence goes on along the minus strand of CM064969.1, from coordinate 36,641,768 downwards.
AATCGGGCTATTACATTTTGCGAAAGCATTATGTGATCTGGGGGCAAGCATATATCTCATGCCCCTCTCGATTTACAAGAAGTTGGGTTTGGGTGACCCAAAACCCACTGTGATGCGGCTACTGATGGCCGATCGAACAGTAAAACGGACTATAGGGATACTCCACGATGTGTTAGTAAAAGTGGAGTCGTTCATATTTCCAGGAGATTTTGTTATTCTTGATTGCGAAGTCGATTTTGAAGTGCCCATTATTCTTGGGAGGCCATTCCTTGCTACGGGAAGAGCCTTAGTAGACATGGAAAAGGGGCAGATGAAATTTCAGTTGAACAATGAGGAATTGACCTTTAATATTTGTAGGTCCATGAGGCAGAGTGGTGAGCTCTAATCGGCATCTGCTATATCCTACAACATGGGTGAGACATTTGAGACACAAATAGAAGAACGTCTAGGTGTCGAAGCATTAGCGGCAGTGATAATGAACTTTGATAGCGATTGCATTGAAGAGTATGAGTCATTAGTCGCTGCTCTTGACCGAGGTGATGTTCGGTTTAAACTAAAGAAATTTGAGCTTGATATGAAGAATCGCGAGTCCTGTAACGACCTGTTTAGTCGTTTGAGTAGCAGAATTTATTTTTGGGAAAAACTGGCTGAATACGACGGACACAACGACGGACCGTCGTGGGCACGACGGACCGTCGAGGGTGTCCCGTTCCAAAACACTTGGCATTATGAAATTGAGTGTTGAAACTGAGTCTCTGAACTCTGTGACGGACCTGCAGGACGGGCCGTCACAGTCACGACGGACCGTCGTGAGGTCCCGTGTCAAAACACTTAGACTCTTGAGAAATTGGTGCTGGGAGCAACTCTCTGTCTGTCGTGACGGAAGTGCAGGACGGACCGTCGTATGCACGACGGACCGTCACAGACTCCTTGAAGAAATTTGAGTCCATGACGAACCTGCGTGATGGACCGTCGCAGGCACGACGGACCGTCACAGGTTCCGTAATCCCAGTCGGGGTCAGAATTCTGGCTAATTTTAAAGGGGTGTTTTGGACCATTCCGGCTTTAATTTATAAAGTTAGTGGGTTAATGTTATTAGTTCAATTCCTTGGGGGTTGAAAGACTAACTTTGAGTAACTTGGTGGGTTGGTTTCATCACTTTTGAGACTTGAAATCTTGTGATTTAGGGTAAGAAGAGAGGAAGGTTGGAGGAAGAAAGAAAAAAGAGAAAGAGAAGAGAAAAGAGGCGCTTGCGAGAGAAGGAGCAAGGTTACTTGAAGATTCTTGCTTGAACACAAATCCTTGGTGAAGGTAGGTTATGGTTTATGCTAATTGTAGTAAACTCTCAATAGCAAATGATATGTATTGGGTAATCTTGTAAATCCTTCTATATGCTTAATTGTATGATTGTATGAGTATGATTATATGTTTGTGATGAAATAAGCATGATGAAGCTTTTGAACCCTAAATCTTGATGAAACCCTAATTTTACTTGTTATGAGAATTGTGATGCCTTAGTATAAAATAAGGCTTGATGAACTTGTATTGTTATTGTGATGCCTTAGTATAAAAGAAGGCTTGATGAACTTGTATTGTTCTTGTGATGCCTTAGTATAAAAGAAGGCTTGATGAACTATGTGTTGTATTGATAATGCCTTGGTATAAAGAAGGCTTGATGAACTATGTGTTGTATTGATAATGCCTTAGTATATAAGAAGGCTTGATGAACTATGTGTTGTATTGATAATGCCTTGGTATAAAGAAGGCTTGATGAACTATGTGTTGTATTGATAATGCCTTAGTATAGAGAAGGCTTGATGAACTAAGTGTTGTAGTGATAATGCCTTAGTATAGAGAAGGCTTGATGAACTAAGTGTTGTATTGATGATGCCTTGGTATAAAAGAAGGCTCGATGAATATGAGGATCGGAGTGCCACGTTCCGGCACCAGGATAGAAATGAGGATCGGAGTGCCACGTTCCGGCACCAGGATAGATATGAGGATCGGAGTGCCACGTTCCGGCACCAGGATAGAAATGAGGATCGGAGTGCCACGTTCCGGCACCAGGATAGAATATGGATCGGAGTGCCACGTTCCGGCACCAGGATAGAATATGGATCGGAGTGCCACGTTCCGGCACCGGGATAGAATAGGGATCGGAGTGTCACGTACCGACACGAGAGGAATAAGTTCTGAATCTTGAAAGATGTTATTTTGTTACATCTAATGAACCTGTTTTTCCTTAATAAGTATGATGTTGATGCTTGAGTCCTCCTGGATGGACTTGGTGATATTATTGATGATTGTAGTATTTGTTGTTACTACATGTTGAGTATTATAGTTGATTTGTGAGATTAACTGATATATACTGTTTTCTATTCTGAGTTGGCCGATGATACCTACTCAGTACATGTGGTTGTACTGACTCCTACTTGTTTGTTTCTTTCTTGTATTTGTGGAGTGCAGCAAACGTGCCGTCTTCTTCAACTCGACCGCGATTCTAGCCAGTCTTCACTGCACCGGATTTCAGGGTGAGCTATGCTTCTAGCTTGGACTGGATCTTCTTTTCTCGTCTTGATGCCTTGAAGTTCCGGCATGGACTAGCTTTCATTTGTTTAACTTCTTAGAATATTCTTAGTTTCGTAATGTAATCATAGATGTTCTTGTGATGATGACTTCCGGATTTTGGGGATAGTTAAGTATTCGTTTGTCGTTATTGAGTTAAGTTTTCCGCGTTGTATTTTATTATTTATGTTTGGGTTTAGATTGGTTGGTTCGCTCACATAGGAGGGTCAATGTGGGTGCCAGTCGTGTCCCCGATTTGGGTCGTGACATTTTTATATGTTATAAGTCTTCATAAGTCATTGCCTCCCCCAGTACTCTCACATAAACCATCATTAACTTTTATTTAAAATAACATTTTTTACCTCTTGAGATTTTCTTACTCAAAGCTTCATTTTTTTCAACTTCTAAATAAAATTTTATATAAATCTATGGTAATAATTGGGATATAAGAATGATTACAAGAAGTTTCAAAATTAATAAACTTAAAAGTGTTGTAGCTCCCTTGATCAGGCTTGATATCTTTATTATCAAAATCATGATTGAAAATCTCTTTACATACTTTTACATTTTATATGACTATATGAATTTCTTTCTTGAATTGTTTCCTAAAAATTTTATAGTTTCTAATCGGAAAATCACAAATGATCGATCTTTCGTGATCATCAACACCACAAACCCCGTTCATGTTCCTGCTAATCAAGTTATCATGAATCCAAATAATAACCAATTTTTTTTTATTTGTTCAATCGACATTACTATTATGTGTAATACACTCATAAAATAATAAGTAAGACAAGGCGAAAAGTTTACATGTTTCTATACAATCACAAATAGAATTGTTATAGAAGATCAAGTCATTCTTGTGGTGCTACAACAATTGTTGGTACATATGCTAGCTCAGTAGCTGGTGGTAAAATGGGCAGAAAGGTTTGTTGGCTAGGATGAGTTTGCTGAAAGGATAGTAGCATTTATTGACTATCATTTTAATTAATGATAACCGGTTCAACAATTAAGGTAATAAGAGTTGGGGGATTAATGATCTCTAACGATTGATAATTTAGAAAACATTTAGGAAAGGAATCGAACTTAGTCATGTCAACATCTTTCAAGTGAATATGAGTTATTATTTTCGTAATTCAGAGACTCTATGCCTGATCAAGAAGCTATAACATTTTAGACTTACAAAAACAAAAAGAATAACAAAAAGAAAAAGACAAAGAATTTGAATTAACCAATGAAATAAATGAGATAAAACAAAAATTAAATGGAAATCTTGAAGTAAATGAAAATCTTGAAGTAAAAGAAAATCTTGAAGTAAATGAAATAGATGAATCAGATACGGTAAATGATCAAAATTCAGAGATAAGCGATATAAGTGAAACATACACAGAAATCCTAGAACAAGTAAATAAACCAAAAAAATTAGAAATAAACACAGGAGATATGAATCGACCTAGTACGTCAAGAGTTAAAACCCCACAAAATAGTCCCAGAAATAGTCCTAGATCTAGTCCTAGGTGGACACCACCAACTTATTATACAAGAAATTATGAACAATCAGATAAAACAGAAGCAATATGGATTAAATAAAAATTGGACACCAAAACCAATAACTGAACAATATAATTTCTTAGATCTAGATTGTGTTACAGACATAAAAAAAGCAATATTACTATGGATAGGAAATATATCTAAACAACTAATAGACAACAAAATAAAAACAATAGAAACACCAAGGTATATAGAGAGAACGTTTGTAGGAACAACAAGATTATGGATAGAAATTCTACCCTCAGAAAGTTTAGAAGTACTTAGAAGTGACAAGAAAATAGATGGATCTCCATCAGCAACAAATATAGATATACTAGATAAATATGAATTAACAATAAGAAATGAATTTAGTGGTATGACCACGGATATAAGTGAACAAAATAGAGAAAAAACAATAAATAGGCAACTTATGACAAAATTAGCTATATGTAAAATGTGTTATGTAGAAGAATACACTTGTGCATTTAAAGAATATTATTACAAAGAAAAATACAATCCTGATGAAGCAAAAGAAATAAGAAAACAATATTTTACGAAATTACCAGAACCATTTAGTACAAAAGTAATAAAAGATTGGAATGATGAAGGATTAGTAGATACTTTAGGAGCAAGAATAAAATTTTTACATCAATGGTTCATACAACTATGTGAAAACCAAAAAGAAAAATTAAAAATGGAAAAAGTACTAAACAAGAATTTAACCTGTTGTAAAAATAAAATAGCACCACAAGTTTGGATGTACAAATAAAAAGGAAAAGCCTAAAAGGTATAAAAATTATAGAAAAACTAAAACCAAGTATAAATATAAAAAACCAAGACGAAGATATTATATAAAAAATTATAAAATAAAAAGACCATATAGACCAAAAAGAAAAATATCCCAATGCACATGTTATAATTGCGGAAAGATAGGACATTTAGCTAGGGATTGTAAGTTACCAAAAGACCCAAAAAGGAAGCAAATTGCAGAAATAATTATAGATAGTGACGAATATAAGCAAATAGAATACATAGACTATGAATTAAGTGAAAACGATAGTATATATGAGGTATCAGACATAGAAACTGAAAATGAAGAAGAAAATATTAATCTAGATAATAATGAAACAGATGAAGAAATATAATGTCTGAAGATGAGATAAAAATAATATCTAAGGAAGATTATCAAAATGAAGAATTATCAGAACAAAAAATTATATTTGATAATACAATATTTGAACAAATAAAAGGAAAAGAATTAGATTTAAGTGTTGAAAAAGTACTTGAAATACTTACTTTAAGAAATTGGTTTAAGAGACAAAAAGAAGAATACTATGTATTTAGTCAGAAAGAACATATCATATATTGCAAATATACAAGACGAAAAGCATATATACCTATACTAAGTAAACGAATAATAAACAAAGAAATACAAGATATAAAAGCTAAAACACCAATAAAATATGTACATTTAGGAGGAACAGAAATATTAATAAAATGTCACGACCCAAAAATGGGCGTGATGGCACTCGTCTTATCCCATCAAGACAAGTCAGCCTAAAACTCAACCATTATTATAAAAATGCGGAAAATTTACTATCAACTTACATTATACCCCCAAAACCTGGTAGTCACGTGTACAAGCCTCTAAAGTATTACAATTGATTCAAAAGAAAAACTCAAGTCTCAAATGAACTTGTTTCTAGAATAGAACAAGATCATAATTATGGAGAAGAAAGTCTGCTGAGATGGAAACAGCTACCTCACAAATCTCCAAGAAGCCTCGAAAAAGAAGAGAATGACAAGTACAACAAAAATCCAGGCTCATAACCTACAAAAAAATTTGTAGAAGCAAGGGGTGAGTACCAAACCACACGGTACTCAGCAAGTAAACCTCTAAACACAAGCTAAGGGGATGAAATACGGGTACTCCTACCACCCCAACCGAACCTCCACAACTACAACCTGCATAAACATCAGCCCAACCTAACAACTCACAGTTTACATAGAACGTAACTCAACAAAAACATTTAGACAAATTACATATCCTCCACAACAACACTTTAACAAATTACATATCCTCCACAACAACACTTTTACAAATTATATATCCTCAACATCAACACTTAAATAAATTAGATATCCTCAATAGCAACACTTCCAAAAATTTACATATCCTCAATAACAAACTTCAACAAATTACATTTTCTCAACAACAACACTTCAACAAATTATATATCCTCAATAACAAGCTCAGTATTCAACAATCATAAGTTCCGCAAAAAGGCAATCACTAGATCAACAAAACACAATATCAAGTTCACTAATGATAAGTACGTGCAATGTAATGGAATGCAATGTCAAGTATAATGATGCATGTCTGACCTAGTGATACACACCCGCTGTCTCTAAGTCCGGGACCCATGGGGGACATATCTGTCCATGCATCTGTCGCGGCGCACGACACGACCCTCGATAATAGTAACCATCGCGGCGCGCGATACGTCCCTCGAAATATAGTATCCATCGCGGCGCGCGATACGTCCCTCGAAATATAGTATCCATCGCGGCGCGCGATACGTCCCTCGAAATGGTACATCCTCTTAAGTACCCATTCTTTCTCAATGCACATAACACTTGTCACAACCAATGCCTCAGAATAATGCAGATGACAAGTTCACACAAATAATGAGGAGATGACCATTTTCATAACATCGCACAGTTCACAACCACACAAACATGAAGTTACATCAATAATGATTCAACAAGCCATCAAACTTTTCTCAACACATCACACATAAGTAATTAATCACATCGCCTTTTGTTATCCCTTTTATTTCATCATTAGAATTAATCAATGTGGACAAGTCAACCCATCACCAATCCCGTTACTCCCAAACATATATCAGAAGGAAATACACGCATTCCATACACTTAACAAGAGTTTAGAAATCCACTTGCCTCGTTCAATCTATTCACTTTGAAACTTGATTCTTCCCTTTTCGTTGAATTTCCAACTCAAAGCAATCTATTCAAGTAAATGACCACAGTAAGATTTCGGAACTAACAACACTTATATTACTATGTGTTTAGCCTTGACCCAAAAACTCACTCCAAATTTATAATCAAGTTCTTAAACCTTAATGCCAATTAACATGTCAAATCATTCAATTTCCTCCAAATTTTAAACTTAAGGTTAAGTCTCAATATATCAAAATATGAATCCTAGTGTATTGGTACAGAGAATCTTAAACATCAAATTCACGCTAAGCCTGGAAATTAGTTATTGTCCGCATAGAAGGAAGTGTCAATTCTGAAAATTTCCAACTTTCCCCTCATCACCTAATCGTTGTTATATGATTACTCCATGACTATTGTAACAATTTTCCATCAAATCTTATTTGTTTAATTCCCATAAACCACCAAAATACTGTGGCAGCCATATTAGTTCAATGTCCAATATTATTATTTTTTTCAATTAATTTAGCTACAAGTATTATCTCTTATATTTTATCCTAAAATAAAATTGCACATTACAATAATGATTCAATTATCAAGCCATCAAACATGCTTAAAGTATGAATGGCATAACCAATCAACAATCATACTAACAGTAAATTAAATATAATAATAATAACTAATATATATGCATAACAATATGTCCTTACTTCATGATAAAATAATAGTTTAACATGTAACCTAGGAATTGAAACTAAGTGGAGAAAATTAATGTAGCAGGCATATAGAAAATGGGAAATCAGATACCTGCAACCCTTCAGCCGCCTCAAGCTTCGACCTTTTCTTCTTTTCTTATTTCTTCTTCTAATTAATTGTTTTTTTAAAAAATTAATTATGTACTAAAAGTGATAGGTTTTACCCACATATTTTATTAAATATAGTCTAAATGGTATAGGGTCTTAAATAAATTATCACTTTAGCCCATAAACTATCGATTAATTAACTTAAGTTACACTAATATTTAAAATTTCCAAAAATGACCTTCCGGGACATTACATTATCCACCACTAAAAATCATGTTCGTCCTCGAACATAAAGTAAAAGAAGTAAAAATAATCAATGTTATAAAAAATCTCAGTTATGACCTATTAGTTGGTATTCATCTTTGAGTGACTTCTCCTTAAGTCCATTCCATCAAGATCAACTAACGATAAATAAAATTTTGAATCAAACTTTGGAATATCTACAAATTGGGAGTGATTTTCAAGTCACAGACTAACCCATGGACTTCATCTCAACTCTACCTTATTTGACCTTAACACAACTATTTTGATGAATCTTTTCTTTCAAAACTAAGATATCCTTTTGAATAAATAATGGATACAACTAGAAGTGAGCCTGAATTAGGGACCACACACTCATAATGCACATACCATCACATATTTTATCATGATTCCCTTTTCACAACACAATCTTTTCACGAGCCTAAGTTATAAAAATTTAATCTTTAGCATCGGGTACCTATTGAGGAAAAATCAAACTTACCTAACCCAAAGAAGAAAATTATCCAGTAAACACCTAGAAAATGATAAACTAATGTGTATAGAATTTCTAACAACATTATCAAATAACTGTAACTATTCACGAAAGCTCTTCTGTAAGTTCGCATAAGCAAGGTTGTATCTGTAGACATATTGAGATACTTTAACTATTTCAACAACGCCAAATTTATCATAAATGAAATGACCAAGTCTGTCAAAGGTTCCTACTCTATCAAGAGGACATAAGAGGATCGGTACATCCGATCCACCACTAGGAATTCACCCATAGATGTAAAAAAAAAAAGTGGTCATATGCAATGAATCATACTCCAAATCATGTCCGAAACGAAGTAGGTGGTCAACTTAAGAATATATGGAATCAAGGTCGAATAACACTAGATACTTTCTCCATAATTCCCATATCAATATTTTCATTCATCTGACTACATCCCTCAATTTTAATTTTTTTTCCACCCAAAATCAATCAGTCTGATCTCCATTACAATTTTACACATGCTGGATTTGCCAAACTCTGTATACTTCTCACAGTACTCCATCAAAGCCAACACTCTTAACATTAACAAATATAATAACCACACCAAGCATTTACCTTACTTTCACACTGTCAGTAGTATCACATTCTTCTTAGCAAGCACATTGTAGTCTTCAAGACTTTGAACTATGGTTTCTTATCTTTCCATTTAAGCGTCCCATGATAGATATAAGTCACATTCAAGACCGATAACACTAATTTCAAATCTATATTTCTCATTTAGGGTAAAATAATTAAGTCACACTTAGTGTCAACTTCACCTAAACTTTCACATACCATTTTCAACCACCATCTGTACCATCATTTACCTCATGCAATAACTCAAAGAGACCCTTGATCACTCCAATATTTCTGTATACTATAACCTCATAACCCCTACTCACCATAAAATGCCTATGTAACACATTATAACAATTTATTTTGTTTCGTCAACAAAATACTTTTAATCCCCTCCAATCCTCTTTAACCATGTAAAACTGTAGGTCCACACTATTTAACATCCATTTGTTACTTCATCACATTCTGAACAATCTAGCTCGACATAACCATGTATAATCTTCCATACGCCATTTATTGTAACCCAACCAAAACTTAATATTTAGAAAAGTTAATAATAAACCCATAGTAAGTAGGTGCCGAACTAGTTCACATCTCATAGTAATATCTAAACTCAAAGGCGAAATCACTACAACCATCACCTCCGAATCCAATGTTTGTACGAGAGGTCTTATTGTTCCTTTGCCTTTCTTAAAATCTTTCCACGGCGGAAATTTCAAATAACTTGAACTCTTCAATACACCATAATTTTTCTCCTTTTTGCTAACTCACTTACCAGTCTTATTTATTTTTTGGCCAACAATATGGGAAACCTTAGGTATAACAATCAAAAGTAACCAAATGTACTACTCAATTTTAAGTCCTTCTAAATGCTTCATACTCAATGTGATCGATCATTTCTTACCTTACCAATTCATACCTTGACAAGATACACTATCACAAATCTAAACTTGCCATGTAAACTTGAAGTTTTGATCCTAACCATGTAACACAATCTCATTATCTTACAACATTAGCTCATACATATAAAAAAAAATTACTTAACGTATTTTAGCTTATCATTGATCGTCTCTTCATTGACCCTACCATATCTTTTTCTAAAAATCTTATCATACAGTTGCATCTCATTCACAATCCATCACAAACTCTTATTACCATTATGTCCAGTTAACTCTTTTCATCACCACGAAGTCAATCATTTCCCCAATATGACACCTTAAATCTAGTTATACCAATCAAAATCAAACTAACTCAATCTCATGTGCACTTCCTTACAAAAATCTTCAATTACCTTCACATAAGTATATCTTGAGACTTCTTTTACCCATAAGCTTGTCAATCTGATATATATATTTATTTCCTTGGATATTAAAATGAAATCATCGGTCCATATTTAGAAATTTTGAAATACACTTCTCAACTCAACACGTTAATATCGTATCAACGATCCACCACTAAAAACTTCCTTATAAAAATGCTTAACTCAAGTGTCCATAATAACTAGTTGGTTTCCCAAATATGAATTTAACATCGAATCTCATTATATGAGCATGTGATACAACTTATAACTCCTTATGTAGTTAGTATTCATGTTTAACAATTAACATATGTGTTTTCATATACCACTAGTACCACATCATGAAAGTCTGTTACATCCACCAATAGAACATATCATACCTACCGAGGATCATATCCAAATAGGTTACACATTTCTACCAATCTAATAGTTTTAAAATAATATCAAATTCGTTCCATATCTAGCCAAGCTATATATATTCTTTCGTAGGACGTGTCGATAACACAAGTAACACATTCCATATATCTAGCCAAGTACCTATCAATACCATTGTAATAGTCATATCATGACTTTCTTTGGTATACACTCAATCTATGGAACCACAAAAGAGATTCTGACCTCAATTGATGCAACAACATTCGCTAAGCAACCCGTTAATGTTATGACAAATATATCAACGGTATTTTTCAAGTTACACTATTCATTATCTAGCCAACTCTTTGAACATTTAACTTCTAATTGTTGAACCACTCCAGATATTGTTTATACCACATAAGTACTATTTCTTTTACTATGGTAACTAACCTTACTCAACCCCTTCAAATATGATCACACATTCCTTTCATAAATATATCATCTCCACCTTAATACCGCATTTAATTAACATCAAACCAATACACGACACACCTATTATTAATATGAGGAACTACGCACGAGTCATAACATAAATGAGAGTGAATATAGTGAAGCGACAAGAATCAAAACAGGATCAAGTACGCACAATAGAGATCCAAGAAGTGAAGATTCTTCCTAAAAGTCACTATAGCCTCTCGAAGATAAGTACAGACGTCTTCGTACCGATCCTCGAAACGCTATTTAAACTCGACTTGTACACACGTGAGACCTATGAACCTGGGGCTCTGATACCATTTTGTCACGACCCAAAAATGGGCGTGATGGCACTCGTCTTATCCCATCAAGACAAGTCAGCCTAAAACTCAACCATTATTATAAAAATGCGGAAAATTTACTATCAACTTACATTATACCCCCAAAACCTGGTAGTCACGTGTACAAGCCTCTAAAGTATTACAATTGATTCAAAAGAAAAACTCAAGTCTCAAATGAACTTGTTTCTAGAATAGAACAAGATCATAATTATGGAGAAGAAAGTCTGCTGAGATGGAAACAGCTACCTCACAAATCTCCAAGAAGCCTCGAAAAAGAAGAGAATGACAAGTACAACAAAAATCCAGGCTCATAACCTACAAAAAAATTTGTAGAAGCAAGGGGTGAGTACCAAACCACACGGTACTCAGCAAGTAAACCTCTAAACACAAGCTAAGGGGATGAAATACGGGTACTCCTACCACCCCAACCGAACCTCCACAACTACAACCTGCATAAACATCAGCCCAACCTAACAACTCACAATTTACATAGAACGTAACTCAACAAAAACATTTAGACAAATTACATATCCTCCACAACAACACTTTAACAAATTACATATCCTCCACAACAACACTTTTACAAATTATATATCCTCAACATCAACACTTAAATAAATTAGATATCCTCAATAGCAACACTTCCAAAAATTTACATATCCTCAATAACACACTTCAACAAATTACATTTTCTCAACAACAACACTTCAACAAATTATATATCCTCAATAACAAGCTCAGTATTCAACAATCATAAGTTCCGCAAAAAGGCAATCACTAGATCAACAAAACACAATATCAAGTTCACTAATGATAAGTACGTGCAATGTAATGGAATGCAATGTCAAGTATAATGATGCATGTCTGACCTAGTGATACACACCCGCTGTCTCTCAGTCCGGGACCCATGGGGGACATATCTGTCCATGCATCTGTCGCGGCGCACGACACGACCCTCGATAATAGTAACCATCGCGGCGCGCGATACGTCCCTCGAAATATAGTATCCATCGCGGCGCGCGATACGTCCCTCGAAATATAGTATCCATCGCGGCGCGCGATACGTCCCTCGAAATACAGTATCCATCGCGGCGCGCGATACGTCCCTCGAAATGGTACATCCTCTTAAGTACCCATTCTTTCTCAATGCACATAACACTTGTCACAACCAATGCCTCAGAATAATGCAGATGACAAGTTCACACAAATAATGAGGAGATGACCATTTTCATAACATCGCACAGTTCACAACCACACAAACATGAAGTTACATCAATAATGATTCAACAAGCCATCAAACTTTTCTCAACACATCACACATAAGTAATTAATCACATCGCCTTTTGTTATCCCTTTTATTTCATCATTAGAATTAATCAATGTGGACAAGTCAACCCATCACCAATCCTGTTACTCCCAACCATATATCAGAAGGAAATACACGCATTCCATACACTTAACAAGAGTTTAGAAATCCACTTGCCTCGTTCAATCTATTCACTTTGAAACTTGATTCTTCCCTTTTCGTTGAATTTCCAACTCAAAGCAATCTATTCAAGTAAATGACCACAGTAAGATTTCGGAACTAACAACACTTATATTACTATGTGTTTAGCCTTGACCCAAAAACTCACTCCAAATTTATAATCAAGTTCTTAAACCTTAATGCCAATTAACATGTCAAATCATTCAATTTCCTCCAAATTTTAAACTTAAGGTTAAGTCTCAATATATCAAAATATGAATCCTAGTGTATTGGTACAGAGAATCTTAAACATCAAATTCACGCTAAGCCTGGAAATTAGTTATTGTCCGCATAGAAGGAAGTGTCAATTCTGAAAATTTCCAACTTTCCCCTCATCACCTAATCGTTGTTATATGATTACTCCATGACTATTGTAACAATTTTCCATCAAATCTTATTTGTTTAATTCCCAGAAACCACCAAAATACTGTGGCAGCCATATTAGTTCAAAGTCCAATATTATTATTTTTTTCAATTAATTTAGCTACAAGTATTATCTCTTATATTTTATCCTAAAATAAAATTGCACATTACAATAATGATTCAATTATCAAGCCATCAAACATGCTTAAAGTATGAATGGCATAACCAATCAACAATCATACTAACAGTAAATTAAATATAATAATAATAACTAATATATATGCATAACAATATGTCCTTACTTCATGATAAAATAATAGTTTAACATGTAACCTAGGAATTGAAACTAAGTGGAGAAAATTAATGTAGCAGGCATATAGAAAATGGGAAATCAGATACCTGCAACCCTTCAGCCGCCTCAAGCTTCGACCTTTTCTTCTTTTCTTATTTCTTCTTCTAATTAATTGTTTTTTAAAAAAATTAATTATGTACTAAAAGTGATAGGTTTTACCCACATATTTTATTAAATATAGTCTAAATGGTATAGGGTCTTAAATAAATTATCACTTTAGCCCATAAACTATCGATTAATTAACTCAAGTTACACTAATATTTAAAATTTCCAAAAATGACCTTCCGGGACATTACATTAAAGCTTGTTTTAGAGAAGGAATAGATACACCTATTGAAATATATTTAGCAGATGATAGAATTATACACCCTATAGAAAAAAGCGTAATTAGTGTAGTAAAAGAAAACCTAATATATCAAAAATTTAAATTTATAATAAGTGCTAATTATACAGTAGCATTAACAGATAGAAATATAGATAAATCATTAGTTCTATATTGAAAAATGTCTGGAATAGAACTAGCACCAGGTAGCAAAGTATTTACAGCAAGATGTAAAAACCTATATATATTAACAACAAAGCATAAAATAACAGCAAGAAATAAAATTGATAAAATAAAAATAGAAAATCCTTTTGAAAAATAATTACTGTAATAGATAATAATGACTATAGCTATAAAGAAATTGACATAGAAGAAGATTTAGAAATTGTAAAAGAAAGATTAAGCACTTCAAGTGTACCAAATACGTTAACAAGAGCTACCTCATCAAGAATGAGTACATCTAAAAGAAACTATGAAATCCCACAAAACTTATTAGATAAGGAAGAAATAACACCATATCATTATTTCATAACAGGAATAATAGACCAAAGAAAATATAAAATTTTAATAAATGCAGGACAAGAAGAAAATTACATAACAAGAGAATTAGTATTAGAAGAAGAAATTATAAAAACAAGACACATATGCCCTGGATTACCTAGTGAGATAGTAAACACAAATGAAGAAACAACGGAAAAAGAAATAATTATAGGAGGAATACCCTTAGTAATACCATTTAAAATATACCAAGGAAACCATAATATTACATTAGGAATAAAATGGTTAGAAGAAGACACACCGTATAATATAGAATATGAACAATTAACAATAACTTGTCAAAATAAGAAAATAACTATAAAAAGAACAAAATGATTAATGAAAATATTTATACTTGCAAAAATTATTGTAGAAGGACATCACACAGATATTATACCCCTATGATAGATACAGGAGCAGAAGCGAATATATGTAAATATAATTGCTTACCAGAAGATAAATGGGAAAAATTAAAAACACCTATGGTAGTAACAGGATTTAATAATGAAGGAAGTATGATTAAATATAAAGCAAAAAATATAAAAATACAAATATGGGATAAAATACTAACAATAGAAGAAATGTACAATTTTGAATTTACCACAAAAGATATGTTATTAGGAATGCCATTTTTAGATAGATTTTATCCACATATAATAACAAAGACACATTGGTGGTTTACCACACCATGCGGAAATAAAATAGGAGCAAAAAGAGTAAGTAACAAACAACGAAAACCTATGGAATGGATAAAAGGAAGCGAAAAAATAAATCAAGAAATGGAAAATATAAATAAGAAACAAATAGCACAATTAGAGATTATTATATTTGCTATAGACAAAGTTAAAATAATTAATGAACAACTAGAACAATTATACAGCGAAAATCCATTACAAGGATGGGAAAAACATAAGACAAAAGTAAAAATTGAACTAATAGATGAAAATAGTATAATAACACAAAAACCATTAAAATATAACTTTAATGATTTAAAAGAATTTAAAATACATATAGATGAATTATTAGAAAATAATTATATACAGGAAAGCAATAGTAAACATACAAGTCCAGCATTTATAATCATAAAACATAGTGAACAAAAAAGAGGTAAAAGTAGAATGGTTATAGATTATCGTAATCTAAATGCTAAAACTAAAACATATAATTACCCAATACCGAATAAAATACTAAAAATAAGACAAATACAAGGATATAATTATTTTAGTAAATTTGACTGTAAATCAGGATTTTACCACCTAAAACTAGAAGAAGAATCTAGACATCTAACAGCATTCACAGTACCGCAAGGTTTCTATGAATGGAATGTGTTACCATTTGGATATAAGAATGCACCAGGTAGATATCAACATTTTATGGACAACCACTTTAACCAGTTAGAAAATTGTATTGTATATATAGATGATATATTATTATATTCTAAAACACAAGATGAACATATAAGACTATTAGAAAAATTTATACATATAATCAAACATTCGGGTATAAGCTTAAGTAGAAACAAAGCAGAAATTATGAAATCACAAATAGAATTTCTAGGAATACAAATAGACAAAAATGGAATAAAAATGCAAACTCATATAGTACAAAAAATAATTACCCTTGACGACAATATAGATACAAAAAAGAAATTACAATCCTTTTTAGGATTAGTAAATCAAGTAAGAGAATACATACCAAAATTAGCAGAACATCTAAAACCATTACATAAAAAACTCAAAAAAGATGTAGAATACTATTTTGACGATAAAGATAAAGAACATATAAAAAATATTAAAAAATTATGTAAGAAATTACCGAAACTTTACTTTCCCGATGAAAATAAAACATTTATTTATATCGTTGAAACAAATTCAAGTGACCATAGTTATGGAGGAGTTCTAAAATACAAATATGAAAAAGAAAAAATAGAACACCATTGTAGATACTATTCAGGATCTTATACAGAAGCACAAATAAAATGGGAAATAAATAGGAAAGAATTATTTGCATTATACAAATGTTTATTAGCATTTGAACCATATATTGTTTATAATAAATTTATTGTAAGAACAGATAACACACAGGTAAAATGGTGGATAACAAAAAAGGAAGAGGATTCAGTTACAACAAAAGAAATAAGGAGATTAGTATTAAATATATTAAATTTTACATTTACAATTGAGGTAATTAAAACTGATAAAAATATGATTGCAGACTATCTATCAAGACAAAGTTACACAGCCAGGACAAGATAATCTTATGGAGAACATACTCAAAACCATAACTACACTTTGTACAAAAGTGGATAGTATAGGCTTGAGAGTTCAAAAGCTAGAAGAAAATGCAGAAAAATCTAAAGCTACAAGTCAGCAGCATGACTATAAACATGCGGAGCTACGTCGTTCGGCAGTCGGTATACAGCCAGAGCTAAAAGGTTACGTTTGGAAACTCCCTAAAACCTATAACATTGCTAATGTTGCAGGTACAAGCACAGGAGCTATGGAAAAAACTACATCTAAAAATACAAACCTAAACAGCTTATTTACAAAACCATTTATCCCAAAGGTACAAATAGTAGATACCCCAACACCGCAAACATCTAAATATGCAGCCAGCCTGCATAATGAAAAGAAAACATATAACCATATATCCCAAGCTTACATTGAAAACCTATACAAAATACAAATTTTTTTAAATCTCAAACCCAAATCTACCACAACCACATAAAAAACCCAGGACTATTTAACCCAAAAATTACAAGGCTATAACAAGCTAATTGCACAACCAAAAATGAATCCAAATCTAGTTAAGACTTGTTATAATCATGGACTATTAAATACAATTTATACATATACAGGAGAAGAGATAAGTGGAATCCTGGAGGTCCACAAATCATTTTTGATATACAAAAAAATAACAAAAGGAAACTTATTTTTTATAAGATTCTATACAGCACCAGCTGAGATACTTTATGACGAGATAAAACCAATGATCCAAATAGTAAAAATTGGATTAGCACGAGAGATGATAATACCAGAAGACATAGGGCAACAACCAGAGATACTAAAAGTTGAGATACCCAGTTTTTATGCAAACAAAAGAATAATTGGGTTATCAACTATCATACAGGAGTTAGCTAATAACTATTTACAAGGAAATACCATATGGAGCTATTATTCAAGAGACCATTTAATGATATATGCCAATTCGCGAGAGATAAGGCAAGCAGATATGGAGGAAGTCCAGAAATGGATTTTGTCCTTATTAAAACCAGAAGCTACCCTAACAACTAGAGCAATAAAACAGTGATTCATCTCTGAAGAACTAATGACAAGATATTGCAAGTTAGTTGGCCATAAATATCTAGACCATATATGTTCTAAGTGTAACCAAGGTGATGACATAATCACTGAGGTACAACTAGAATAAGATAAATTGCTTATTTACAAAAAAGATATTAACGTAATAATAATATTATTGTAATAGTATCATTGTATTTTGTTGTTTTGCGTCGGCCATATGTAAAAGTAAAGGCCAGTATGTAAAGAAATAAAGTAAATAGTGTATGTCGGCCAGAAATAAAAAGAAGATGCAATTATGTAAAGTAGAAATAGTAAGTATTTTGTTTTTTGTGTCGGCCAAATATAATTAGGCCATGTGTAAAGTGTGTGTAGGCCACCTATATTGGCCAGATATGTAAATTTGATTGTATAAATAGAGGGTTCTCCCTCATAATAAGATCATCCCTTTCAAATACATCTCTCTCCCTCACTCTTAATTCCTTTTAATTCCGCTTCCACTCCACATTGGTATCAGAGCTAGCTAATTAAAAGAAAAGACATGGAAGATGATATAGATATATTCAGAGACCAATGATAAATTACGAATACTTACAATATTGGCTAAAAACTATAGAAAACATAGATCTACTTGAAAAATACTAATTGAAAAATTATTCGATTATTTAAGAACTCGAGATAATGAACATCTAGAATATATTATAAACAATGCTAATGAAATACAACGATTAGATCTACTTAAAAAGGAATATTATAGAAAAACATTTTATGAAGAGTAATACAACACCAAGCAAAGAAACTAAAATAACAAAAACAAAGATAGATAAAAAAAAGTACGAAAGATATGGAAAAAATTAAAACCCTTATATATAGAATATAAACTATCACAACTTATCAAAACAAGTAACGATAAGAAAGATCATTTGAGAAATATAATTTCAAAAATAGAATACAATTATGTTTATTATTTGAAAAAACAGTATGAACAGAGAAAAATATAAGCAACAATTGATAGAAAAAATAGCTAAAAAGAGACAAGAATTACAACATAGAAAAAGAAGACTAGAAGAAAATATTTTAGCAAGAGTATGTAATAAATCAATATTAGCACAAAGAAAAGTTATATTTATGTTAGAACTAGAAATAGATTGCCTTGAATATAGATTACAACATAATATAATACATAAATTATAATGAATAAAGAAGAATTCGCAGTAGACGAAAAGACATATGAAAATCAAGACGGAATGATAATAAAAATAATATTTTCAAATTTAGGAAGAAGGTATAAGAAAATAGGAAATAATTTATATTTGATGTTAGAAAAACAAACAGCAAAATTAGAAGATAGCTTAACAGCTATGATAAGAATAACAAAAGAAAATAAAGAAATAGATAAATCAAAAGAAATTGAAAAAACAAAAATACAAGCAAAACAAGAAGTACAACATTTAGAAGAAATAATGTCATGACCCAAAACGAGCCGCGAGTAGCACCCACACTTTTCCTACTATGTGAGCGAACCAACCAATCTAAACCCCAACATTTCCAACATAATGAACAAAATACAATGCGGAAGACTTAAAACTCATTAACGAAATCAATTAAATAACTTCTAAAATTTATCAATCATTATTCCCAAAATCTGGAAGTCATCACCACAAGAACATCTATCCTCAAATTACTAAATCTAAGAGTATCTAAGAAGCTAAAATAAGTAAAAAGCTAGTCCATGCCGGAATTTCAAGGCATCAAGACATGAAGAGGAAGATCCAGTCCAAGCTAGAAGCAATAGCTCACCCTGAAATCTGGCTTGATGAAGACTGGCTAGAGTTGCGGTTGAGTTGAAGACGATGGCACGTTTGCTGCACTCCACAATTAACACAGGAAACAAATACAAGTAGGGGTCAGTACAAGGCACAAGTACTAAGTAGGTATCATCGGCCAACTCAAAATAGAAAGCAATATATATCAGATAATAACATAAAATCAACTAATATTCTTAACAGGTGACAACAACAATTACCATACCCTTGGTCAAAACACCAAGCACATCAATGAGAACTCAAGCCTCCCCATCATACTCATTTGGGAATTAGTTCTTTAAAATTTAGTATATTATCATAATTCAAGATTCATTATCTTTATTCCTCTTGTGTCGGTACGTGACACTCCGCTCCACTACTACTATCCTGGTGTCGGAACGTGACACTCCGATCCATATACTATCCTGGTGTCGGAACGTGACACTCCGATCCATATACTATCCTAGTGCCGGAACGTGACACCCGATCCATATACTATCATGGTGTCGGAACGTGACACTCCGATCCATATACTATCCTGGTGTCGGAACGTGACACTCTGATCCATATACTATCCTGGTGCCGGAACGTGACACCCGATCCATATACTATCCTAGTGTCGGAATGTGACACCCGATCCTCTATTACTATCCTGGTGTCGGAACGTGACACCCGATCCTCTAATCTCATTACTTTAGTTCATCAAGCCTTCTTTTATACCAAGGCATCATCATTAACAAGTAAATTTGGGATTTAAGATTCAACAGCCTCATCATGCTAATTCATCACAATTATATAATCACATCATACAAGCACACAATTAAGCATATAGAAGACTTTATAAAACTACCCAATACATATCATTCGCTATTAAGAGTTTACTATAAGATAGTATAAACCATAAACTACCTCTACCGAAGATTCGTGATCAAGCAAGCAAATTCCCCAAAGCTTTGTTTCCCTCTTCGTTCGTCTATCTCTCTATCGCTCGTTCTTTTCTCCCTCTCTTTGTTCTTTCTATTTTTCTTATTCAAACCCTTTTTCTTTTACCCTAATTGTCATATAATTAAGTATAAAAGATGATAAAAATAACCAACTAATTATTCCAAGGTTATCTCCTTTAACCCCCAAGAAATTGAATATTAACATTAATCCACTAACTTTATAATTATAAGCATGAATAGTCCAAAACGCCCCTTAAAAACTTTAACAGAAATCCGACCCAGTCTGGGTTATGCAACCTGTGACGGTCCGTCATGGCTGTGACGGTCCGTCTTGCAGGTCCGTCACAAAGTTCAGAGAGTTAATTCTGTGGAAAGATTTGTGACGGTCCGTCGTGCCTGCGACGGTTCGTCCTGCCATTCCGTCACGAAGTTCAGAGAGTCGATTTCAGTACCCAAATTTTAGAATTCTAAGTGTTTTGGAACGAGACCCCCTCGACGGTCCGTCGTGCCCATGACGGTCCATCGTAGGATCCATCGACCAAGACAGTTTTTCCCGAAATAAAATCTGCTGCTCAAAACGACTAAACAGGTCATTACAATAGATACCAATTTACCCATCGTTCGTCCTCGAACGATCACAAGAAGAAAAACAAGGGCGAAAAGGAGTACCTGAATCTGTAAACAGGTGTGGGTATCTTTCTTGCATATCAGCCTCCTTCTCCCAAGTGGACTCTTCAACTGGTCGATTCTTCCATTGAACTTTGATGGACGCAATCTCTCTTGATCTCAACTTGCGAATTTCTCTATCTAATATGGCAACAGGCTCCTCTTCATAAGTCAAATTCTCATCAAGCAGAACTGAATACCAACGAATGATGTAGTTTCCATCCCCATGGTATCTTTTCAACATAGACACATGAAATACCGGATGCACTCCTGACAGCCCTGGAGGCAAGGCTAATTCATAAGACACCTCCCCTACTCGCTTAAGTACTTCAAATGGTCCAATATACCTTGGACTTAGCTTACCCCTTTTTCCAAACTGCATCACCCCTTTCATGGGTGAGACCTTCAGCAACACTTGTTAACCCTCCATGAACTCCAAGTCTCTAACCTTTCGATCTGCATATTCCTTTTGCCTACTTTGAGCCGCTAAAAGCTTTTCTTGAATAGATTTCACCTTCTCTAATGAATCCCTCAAAAGATCAGTACCCCAAGGTCTAACCTCAAATGCATCAAACCAACCAATGGGAGACCTACATCTCCTCCTATACAATGCTTCGAATGGAGCCATATCAATACTTGAGTGATAGCTATTATTGTATGAAAACTCCGCTAAGGGTAAGAAGTTATTCCAATGACCACCAAATTCTATCACACATGCACGAAGCATGTCCTCCAATACCTGAATTGTTCGCTCAGACTAACCGTCGGTATAAGGGTGAAATGCAGTACTAAGGTCCAACCTAGTACCTAATTCCGCATGCAATGTTCTCCAAAACTTAGAAGTAAACTGCGTACCTCTATCTGATATAATGGAGAGTGGAACTCCATGCAATCGAACAATTTCTGAGATATAGATTTTGGCTAACTTCTCTGCATTGTAAGTCACCTTGACCGAAATGAAGTGAGCAGACTTAGTTAATCTATCCACAATTACCCAAATAGAATCAAACTTACCCAATGTCTTTGGAAGACCAACCACGAAGTCCATTGCAATTCTCTCCCACTTCCATTCAGGAATGGGCATTCTCTGAAGTGTTCCTCCGGGCCTCTGGTGTTCATACTTTACTTGCTGACAATTTGGACACTTGGCAACAAAATCAACAATGTCGCGCTTCATTCTACTCTAAAAAAAGTGTTGATTTAGGTCATGGTACATTTTGGTTGCACCAGGATGTATAGAATATCCGGAACTATGGGCCTCTGTGAGGATGGTGTGGATCAAATCATCAACACTGGGCACACATACCCTTCCCTTAATCCTCAAAACACCTTCCTCATCAATTATTGCTTCCTTAGCCTCTCCTCGCAACACCATATCCCGAATTCGGCTTAGTTTCTCATCATGAAACTGTTTTCCCTTGATCTTGTCAAGAAAAGAAGATCTTGCCTCCACACAGGCCAAAAATCCTCCCTTCTCATTTACTTCTAGCCTCATAAAGTCATTAGCCAAGTTTTGGATTTCTCTAGCCAATGGGCGTCTAGAAACTTGTAAGTGGGCTAAACTACCCATGCTCCCTGCTTTTCTACTTAAAGCATCAGCCACCACATTTGCTTTTCCTGGGTGATACAAGATGGTAACATCATAGTCCTTCAGTAGTTCCATCCACCTCCTCTGTCTCAAATTCAAATCCCTCTGAGTAAAGACATACTATAGGCTACGATGATCCGTATAGACTTCACACTTCACCCAATATAGATAGTGTCTCCATTGCTTTATTGCAAACACTACCGCAACCAACTCCAAATCATGGGTCGGATAGTTACGTTCATGCACCTTTAATTGCCTCGAAGCATAAGCAATTACATTCTTCTCTTGCATTAGCACTGCACCCAAACCAGAATAGGATGCATCATAATAAACAATGAAGTTCTTACCCTCTACTGGCAAGGTAAGGATAGGTGCAGTAGTCAGCAAGGTCTTGAGTTTCTGAAAGCTTTCCTCACATTCATCCGACCATACAAATGGAACATTCTGCTTAGTCAAGTTCATTAATTGGGAAGCAATGGAAGAGAATCCCTTGAAAATCGACGGTAGTAGCTAGCTAAACCAACAAAGCTCCTTACTTCCGACACATTAGTAGGTCTTACCCAATTCTTCACTGTCTCAATCTTAGAAGGATCCACCATCACTCCCTCCTTAGAAACCACGTGCCCTAAGAAGGACACTGAATCTAGCCAAAACTCACACTTGGAGAATTTTGCATAAAGCCTTTTCTCCCTTAATACTTCTAACACAATTCTCAAATGCTCCTCATGTTCCTTCTTACTCTTGGAGTATATCAGTATATCATCAATAAATATGATCACAAAGAGATCCAGATATGGCTTAAAAATCCCGTTCATCAAGCTCATGAAAGCAGCAGGGGCATTCGTACGACCAAAAGACATTACTACAAATTCGTAATGCCCATACCTGGTTCAAAAAGCAGTCTTTGGTACATACGTTGCCCATATTTTCAATTGATGATAACCGGATCTCAAGTCAATATTAGAGAAGACACAAGCACCTTGTAACTGATCGAACAAGTCATCAATGCGAGGAATGAGATACTTGTTCTTAATAGTTACCTTGTTCAACTGCCGGTAGTCTATGCACATCCGAAAACTCCCATCCTTCTTCTTCACAAATAACACCGGAGCACCCCAAGGGGATGCACTTGGTCTAATGAAGCCTTTACTTAACAACTCTTGAAGTTGGGCCTTTAACTCCCTTAACTCTGCTGGAGCCATTCTATAAGGGGGTATGGAAATGGGGTGAGTACCCGTGTCACGACCCAAATCGGGGACGCGACTGGCACCCACACTACCCTCCTGTGTGAGCGAACCAACCAATCTAAACCCAAATAAATTAAACCAAATACAACGCAGAAGACTTAACTTAATACGAAAAATAAATACGATACATATCCCCAAAATCCGGAAGTCATCATCACAAGAACATCTATCCTCAAATTACTAAACTAAGAGTATTCTAAGAAGTTAAACAAATGAAAGCTAGTCCATGCCGGAACTTCAAGGCATCAAGACAAGAAGAAGAAGATCCAGTCCAAGCTAGAAGCATAGCTCACCCTGAAATCCGGTGCAGTGAAGACTGGCTAGAATCGCGGTCGAGTTGAAGACGACGGCACGGTTGCTGCACTCCACAAATACAAGAAAGAAACAAACAAGTAGGAGTCAGTACACCCACACGTACTGAGTAGCTATCATCGGCCAACTCAGAATAGAAAACAGTATATATCAGTTAATCTCACAAATCAACTATAATACTCAACATGTAGTAACAACAAATACTACAATCATCAATAAATATCACCAAGTTCATCCAGGAGGACTCAAGCCTCAACATCATACTAATTAAGGAAAAACAGGCTCATTAGTCTTAGCATAATAACATCTTTCAAGATTCATTATCCTTCTTCCTCTTGTGTCGGTACGTGACACTCCGATCCATATTCTATCCTGGTGCCGGAACGTGGCACTCCGATCCTCATTTCTATCCTGGTACCGGAACGTGGCACCCGATCCATATACTATCCTGGTGCCGGAACGTGGCACCCGATCCATATACTATCCTGGTGCAGGAACGTGGCACTCCGATCCTTATTTCTATCCTGGTACCGGAACATGGCACTCCGATCCTCATTTCTATCCTGGTACCGGAACGTGGCACCCGATCCATATACTATCCTGGTGCCGGAACGTGGCACTCCGATCCTCATTTCTATGCTGGTACCGGAACGTGGCACCCGATCCTCTAATTCATCGAGCCTTCTATCACTAAGGCATTATCAATACCACACATAGTTCATCAAGCCTTCTTTATACTAAGGCATCACAATTCTCATAACAAGTACATCAAGCCTTCATTTATACTAAGGCATCACAATTCTCATAACAAGTACATCAAGCCTTCATTTATACTAAGGCATCACAATTCTCATAACAAGTACATCAAGCCTTCATTTATACTAAGGCATCACAATTCTCATAACAAGTACATCAAGCCTTCATTTATACTAAGGCATCACAATTCTCATAACAAGTACATCAAGCCTTCATTTATACTAAGGCATCATAATTCTCATAACAAGTACATTAGGGTTTCATCAAGATTTAGGGTTCACAAGATTCATCATACTTATTTCATCACAAACATATAATCATACTCATACAATCATACAATTAAGCATATAGAAGGATTTACAAGATTACCCAATACATAACATTTGCTATTGAGAGTTTACTACAAGTAGCATAAACCATAACCTACCTTCACCAAGGATTTGTATTCAAGCAAGAAATCTTCAAGAAACCTTGCCCTTCTCTCTCAATCGCCTCTTTCTCTTCCCTTTTCTCTTTCTCTTTCTTCCTCCAATCTCTTCCTCTTCTTACCCTAAATCACAAGAATTCAAGTTTCAAAGGTAATGAAACCAACCCACCAAGTTACTCAAAGTTAGTCTTTCAACCCCCAAGGAATTGGACTAATAACAATAACCCACTAACTTTATAAATTAAAGCCGGAATGGTCCAAAACGCCCCTTTAAAAATAGCCAGAAATCTGACCCCGACTGGGATGACGGAGCCTGTGACGGTCCGTCGCGCCTGCGACGGTCCGTCCTGCAGGTCCGTC
>CM064969.1:36601590-36615050 GCA_032847665.1 Solanum chilense | reverse complement strand
AAAATACAATGCGGAAGACTTAAACTCATTAACAAATCAATTAAACAACTTCTAAAATTTATAACTCATTATCCCCAAAATCTGGAAGTCATCATCACAAGAACATCTATGATCAAATTACTAAACTAGGAGTATCTAAGAAACTAAAATACGTAAAAAGCTAGTCCATGCCGGAAATTCAAGGCATCAAGACTTGAAGAAGAAGATCCAGTCCAAGCTAGAAGCATTAGCTCACCCTGAAATCCGGTATACTGATGACTGGCTAGAATTACTGTTGAGTTGAAGACGACGGCGCGTTTGCTGCACTCCACAAATAACAAAGAAAGAAACAAACAAGTAGGGGTCAGTACAAAACACGGGTACTGAGTAAGTATCATCGGCCAACTCAAAATAGAAACAATATATATCAAATAATATCATAAATCAACTATAAAACTCAACATGTAGCAACAACAAGTACTATAATCATCAATAAGTACCATCAAGTTCATCCATGAGGGCTCAAGCCTCGATACCATACTCATTTGGGAATTAGGTTCATAACATTGAGTATATTAACATTTTTCAAGATTCATTATCTTTCTTCCTCTTGTGTCGGTACGTGACACTCCGATCCATATTCTATCCTGGTGCCGCAACGTGGCACTCCGATCCTCATTCTATCCTGGTACCGGAACGTGGCACCCGATCCATATACTATCCTGGTGTCAGAACGTGACACTCCGATCCTCATTCTATCCTGGTGTCGGAACGTGACACTCCGATCCATATACTATCCTGGTGTCGGAACGTGACACTCCGATCCTCATTCTATCCTGGTACCGGAACGTGGCACCCGATCCCCTAATTCATTAAGCCTTCTTTTATTCCAAGGCATCATCAATCTCATTATATAATTTATCAAGCCTTCTTTTATACCAAGGCATCATCATTAACAAAGTGAATTAGGGTTTCTTTCAAGATTTAGGATTCAATAGCTTCATCATGCTTATTTTATCACAATCACATAATCATATTCATGCAAGCATACAATTAAGCATATAGAAGGGTTTACAATACTACCAACACATATCATTCGCTATTAAGAGTTTACTATAAGATAGCATAAAAACAAACCATAACCTACCTCCACCGAAGAATTGAATTCAAACAAGCAAATTCCCAAGCTTTGTGTTTTTCCTCTTCGATCGACTCCTCTCTCTCTCTCTTTGTTCTTTCTCTTTTCCTTATTCAAACCCTCTTTCTTTTACCCTAGTTAACATATAATTAAGTGTAAAAGATGACAATAATACCCCCACTAATTAAGTCAAAGTTACCTCTTTTATCCCCCAAGAAATTGAGTTATTAATATAAACCCACGAAATATATAATTATAGCAGGAATTGTCCAAAACGCCCCTTTAAAACTTAACCAGAAATCCGACTCCGACTGGGATTACGCAACCTGTGACGGCCCGTCGTGCCTGCGACGGTCCGTCCTGCAGGTCGTCGCAAAGATCAGAAACTCTATTTTTCACTAAAGAGTCTGTGACGGTCCGTCACGCCTGTGACGGTCCGTCCTGCACTTCCGTCACGACGTTCAGAGATTCGTTCCCTGTACCAAATTCTTAAGAGTTGAAGTGTTTTGAAACGGGGCCTCACGACGGTTCGTCGTAGCTGTGACGGTCCGTCCTGCAGGTCCGTCATAGAGTACAGAGAGTCGATTTTAGTACTCAAATTTCAGAATTCTAAGTGTTCTGGAACGAGACACCCTCGACGGTCCGTCGTGCCTATGACGGTCCGTCGTGGTATCCGTCGTCTCAGTCAGTTTTCCAGAAATAAAATCTGCTGCTCCAAAACGACTAAACAGGTCGTTACACATAATAATTTCAATTGTATAATTTTTTCATTGAAGAGGATTTCAAACCTTTTTTTACCTTAGTTGGCACCGCCTAATATATATAAATGAGGCTCCTCTCCGTCATTCCATGCATATGTCATAATTAAGAATTATATGCTGAAATTCAATTGTTCAAAGTAAGGTCCTAATCATGATTAAAATAACAAATTTTTTCATTTTGTTTTCTCTCGAACTTTTTGGCAATTCATAATTTAGCAAAAATATTATCTTATTTATAAATACACAAGTGGCTCAAAATTATGTGAACGGTTTAAAATATGTTCCTAAGATATGACTGCAGCACTAACGATTGATCGTCCAACTCAAGGAAGAAACTGAATAGATTTATATATTTCTTGTTGATACTTTATTGTTAAAGTTCTCCGCAACTATGAGTTGTAGCAAAAATAAAAATATAAAAATATTAGATAAAATATTTGAATTAAAATTTCCTATTTAAAATAACTCAGTCTAACATTTATTACTTTCTCCATTCTTATTTACTTGTTCATTTTAACTTGACACAACTTTTAAGAAAATAATAATTGATACAATGTATTTACCATTTTATCTCTAGTAATTTATGTGAATCATTTCAGTCATTAAAGTGGTTCTATCTGTTTAAAAAAATAATAATAAATCTCTAAATAAAATTGAGGGTATAATAGATTAAAAAAATATATTGACTTTTCTTGATTCATCAAAAATGAGAAGTAAAAAGGGATAACTAAAAAACTTAAAATTTGACTAATAAAAACAGACAAATGTAAAGCATATGTAACCACTTTTAAATATAAAGTAAAATAAAAAATATTTTAAAGATAAATATATTTATTTTTTAAAAATAGAAAAGTACATCATTTTGAAACAAGGTATAAAGGAATTAGTGTAGTGGATGAATGTATATATTTGATATATAGTTATATATTATATATATGATTATATGATATTTATACAATATCCAAACATTTCATGACATGCAACCATTTTTGTTGAATTTTTTTTAAAAAAAAAAAATTTATACACACAAATTTATTTATCATATTTTCTATTATTTCCTACCATTTCAAATTAGTACTAAAATCTCTTAATTTCCCAAAATCCCAACTCGTCCGGGTACATTATTCCAACATTATAAACCCACATTTTTCACTCCTATTTTTACTTTTTCATTCTCTTCATTAATTCACTATCATAATCTAACTAGTTACATTTTTCATCTATTTTGGATTTTTAAAGGTTTCTCTTTCATGTTAATCAATTTTAAATCATAGAATATGCAGTTTTCATCTTCTTCATTCTATTGCTCTTCGATTTTCTATTATTATTTTTTATTTTTCATTAATTTCCTCATAAATATGGATGATGCTCCATATTTTGGTAGTGAGATTATCCAAATAGTTTCAACAATTGATGATAATGTAAGTTGCATATTTATTCTGACGATGAAAATTTTACTCAAAATATATCAAAACAAAGAAACAATCCATCATTCATAAAGGATATGAGCTTATAGAAGTCAAAGTTGAAGAAGGATATATCTTCGGACTATAAATCAATTCCGGAAAAAACATTCTAAAAAAAGAGAAAATGATTGGATCTGAATTATCACTGTCATCTTTAATAAATGTACATATATAGTTTCAATATATCTAATTAATTTTATTTCTTAATTTAGCTTTCAAATACGCTGATTCTATTTTACGCAATGCATCATGTTTATATTGACTATACTTATTTATAGCATTATGTTGTTGATACTTCGACTAGTGAGTTTTATGTAATGTATCATGTTTATAGTTATTATACTGATACATAATTTAGTGTTGCTGATACGTGGACTGGTGGATTTTATGCATGTTTGAGCTTATATTTAGGGAAAATGCATAAGTACCATTAACATGTGCTAGAAATTCTAGAGATACACTTATACTATACTAAGGTCCTATTACCCCCCTGAACTTATTGTATAAATATTTTCTACCCCTTTGGCCTACGTGGCACTAGCTTGAAAGAAATATCAACACGTGTTTGACCCACAAGATAGTGTCATCTAGGCTAAAACGGGATAAAAAATTATTTATAAAATAAGTTCAGGGGCTAATAGGATCTTAGTATAGTATGAGTGTCTATGAGATTTTGGGCATACGTTGGAGGCGTACTTCTGAATTTTCCCTTATATTTATTATAATGATACATAATCTAATGTTACTAATAATTCGACTAGAAATTTTAATGCAATGTATCATATTTATGTTTATGATACCGATATGTAACCTAATATTGATGATACTTCGACTAACATGTTTCATGCTCAATTCAAACGTACTTGATATGTAAGTAATGCACAATATATCATTTTCCATATATCAAGCTCTATAATTTATCAGTAATATTTTTCAATCCCATCAACTAGTTATCAATTTTATTTCCTTTGTACAAGATGTGCAATTTAGTTGTACAAGATGTGCACTTTTTCAAAGACACATATCTGATACACATTAATGGCCATGATCCATTTTTACAAATTGCTGCTAAATATCCATGCTTTTGCAATGATATATTCACACAAATTAACAATACATGTATATGATACTTAATATTTATCACAAAATAATCTTTCCATATAAAATCAAACACCTTACAAGCAATATGTACTTCTATAATGTATCTGTAGAATTGCAATATTTAGAATTTTAGTAAATATTTTAGGAATTATAATGTATCATGAGTAATATATTCATCTCAAAAAAATAAATTAAGTTTTTTTGTCATGATACATTTATATCGTAGATCTAACTACCATATGATAATGTAGATCTAAAGTCAAATACCTTATGACAGTCTTTGCTACTTAAATGTATCGGGTAGGATTACAATATTTTACAATTAACTAGATATTTAAGAATAGGAATATATCATGAGTAATATATCCACCGAGAGATCACATTAAAAAAATCGAGTTCTCAACACCTCTCCAACCTTTTTGTGTTTTGTATCAATGCATAATAGATACATTGTGAATTTTGTCTCATGTTCCTACACCTCCAGGTACAGACTAACAAAGATATTGATGATAGACATTCTCAGATGTTTCGATATTTTTTTATCAGAATTGAAAGGATCTTGGATAAACTAGGAGAAGAACTTTGAATCTAAAAAAAATCGATAATTTTGAATCAAAATTGAAAGAATTCTCTATAAATTTGAAGAAGAATTTTGAATCTCAATTTTTTTTTTTTACAATTTTGAATGAAAATCAAGAGGATCTCCAAACGATCATATAGGGGTAAAGCAACGATCGTCTTTATATGTATCGAATCTCCAAATTTTCCTCAACTGATCGATCCCCAAGCTGCAATGGCTGATTCAACATTCACAAAAGAAATACTTTATTCAAAAACTTCCATCACTTATAAATCGTTCATAACTCACCTCACTTTCTCTTATTCTTGAATGTTGCAACAAAATAGATATATTCATGATGTATCAACTCAATTTTTCAATGATTTTGAATCGAAATTTAAAAGATTTTTGATAATACGGGAGAAGAAATTTGAAATTTCAATTTCTTGAAACTGTATGCTTTGGGAGAGATTGTTAGCTGTAAAAACGGTGTGATTGTGTGAATTATGGATTTGATATTTAATTTTATGTTTCTTTTCTTTTTCAAGAGCAACAAAAAAGATTTTATCCTCCTTTTTAGCGCAATAGAAGGATTTTTCTTGTATCAGAAATACTGTGTATGGATGGTAACATATGTATATGGAACGTACAAATTTTAAGAAATTATTATAATTAGAAATACAGTAGGGATATGATAAAATTTACTTTTTACACTGTGATTTATGTAAATTATACTTCCTTTTTATCGTCTATACATTAATCAGCGCAAGCTCGATCATAAATCCACTAAAATAATAGTTTGGGCCTCAATTTTTCTTAATATGTATTATATATATAGTTTTTAAAAAATCTCATGTACATTGATAAATTTAAAATAAGTTTTTGAATAGAATATATGATAAAAAATTTTACCTTATTTATAGTGTGGTTATTTTTATAATAATTGAGAAATAGAATAGAATTTAGTTAATTGTAATTTGTAACATCGTTTTTAAAAGGACTATTTATTTTGTCCTCTCATTTATATCCTAATGATTATCATGAACCACATTAGTATATTCTTATATTTAACTTTTTTTTCCCTTTTAATTTTTTCATTCTATTATTATTGAATATTCTATAGTCTCCTAACTGGTCAAACATTTTGTATTATGCAAATCTATTATCGTATTTTTATAAAAAAAATCAAATTTGTTTTTTGGTGTGTTCTTTAGATTTCAAGCACCACAACGAATCAAACATGTACTATTTTTATATTATTATGTCTAACTTATCAAATTTAACAAAACACTTCCTGATATCATTGTATAAAGTTGTAAAAATTTGAGTTGTATTATAATACTAATTTTATATTGTTTCTTTCATTGAAAATTAAAGTTATTTATATTCTTACTTTATAAGTTCCACTTAAATCCTATTATATTTAAACTTCACTTATATGATTGCACTGCATATGTTATAATTATTTAATTTATAAATGTCTACTAAAAAAAAGTCTCTTTCATGATATAACTTAATTCGTAGACCTGTTAAGAGAGACCTCATAGTTACTAACAAGCCCATAAAAATTTCACATCATACAAATTTACTAAATATAAATTTACAAATATTCTTTTTATTCTTAAAACTTGATATTTGTTTAATATCATATGTTGATTCAATCTGCTCTTAATTTTTCCGCTAAGCATTAGATGCCCATTTCTCTCATATTTGATTGGGAATGTAAAGAAAAGAAATAAGGCCATTACAAAAAAGAAAAGAAATAAAGAGTTTCTTTTAATGTATATTTATGGGGGAAATACTTTTTTATTTTAGGATGGTAGGATTATCATGGAGG
Organism: Solanum chilense; assembly: GCA_032847665.1. NCBI lineage: Eukaryota > Viridiplantae > Streptophyta > Magnoliopsida > Solanales > Solanaceae > Solanum > Solanum chilense. The sequence continues at coordinate 36,608,209 of CM064969.1, read as the reverse complement.
TAATAAAGAAAATATTTATTGGTATATTTTTGGGCTGCGTTTGCATTGTTCGATGTTCTTATTAGGGAAACTTAAGTGGTTAAGTAAATTTATATTTCCTTCGTATAAAAAAAGATGACCTAGTTTGATTTGGAACGGAGTTAAAGAAAAGAAAGAAGACTTTTTAATCTTGTGATTCTAAATTAAAGTTATATCGAAAGTACCAAAATGCCCTTCAATCTTATGGTCTTAAACATGACATGTGGAAAAATAAAGTTAAAGTGTTGCCAAAAAAGGAAAGGGGTCATTCTTTTTTAAACAAACTAAAAAGGAAATAGGATCATTCATTTTTAAACGGATGGAGTACTACTTAATTACTCATCATAGTTATGGTTTGCTATAATTACCATTCGCGACGACTAGAATTAAACATTAATTACGTGGGCTGACTTCGAGTTTGTATAATTAGTTACGTTTTATATATGTATAGTTTGTCAGAATATACAAATACATGTGTATAATATAAAATATACAATGATGTAACCATTATACATATACAATTCACCACTCTTCTCCCTCTCCCAATCTCGCTCACCCTCTCTCCATTCTCTCCCAATCTCGCTTATATATATATATATATATATATATATATATATATATATATATATATATACACACACACACACACACACATAAAATTTACCTCTCTCCTCCCTATCCTAATTTTGCTCGCCATATAAACAAATACATATGTATAATATATAATTATCTAACCGATATACATATACAATTTACCTATCTCCCAAACTTTATCCTTTCTCCTCTCTCTCCCAATCTCATTCGTGTCTCTCCTCCCTCTCCCAATCTCGCTCACCTGTCTCCTCCCTCTTCCAATCTCACTCGCCATATATACAAATATGTATGTATAATATACAATTATCTAACGATATACATATATTATTGACCTCTCTCCCACTCTTTGCCCTCGCTCGCCTATCTCTTCTCTTTCTTAATCTCGCTCACCTCTCTCCTCCCTCTTCTAATTTTGCTCCCCTTTCTCCTTCTTCTCCAAATCTTGCTCACCTCTCTCATTCCTCTCCCAATCTCGATCTCCTTTCTCCTAGCTCTTCCAATCTTGCTCTCCATATATACAAATACATATGTATAATATACATTATCTAACCATATACATATTTAATTCACCTCTCTCCCACTCTTTTCCCTTTTCCGCTTGCCTCTCTCCTCACTCTCCCAATCTCATTTTTCTCTCTCCTCCCTCTCTTAATCTTGATCTCTTCTCTCCTCCTTCTCCCAATCTCACTCGTCTCTCTCCTCCATCTCCCCATCTCGCTTGTCATATATACCAATACATATGTATAATATACAATTATTTAATTGATATACATATGCAATTCAGCTCTCTCCCACTCTTTTCCCAATCTCGTTCTCGCCTCTCCTTCCTCTCCTAATCTCGATCTCCTCTCCTCTCTCTCCCAATCTCATTTGCCAAATATACAAATACATATGCATAATATATAATTATCTAACCAATATACATATACAATTCACCTCTCTTGCACTTTGCCTTGTCTCGCTCACCTTCCTCTCCCAATCTTGTTTGCCTCTATCCTCCTTCTCTCAATCTCGTTGGTTTATCTCTTTCCTCTCCCAATTTAACTCGCCTCTCTCTTCCCTCTCTCAATCTCGCTTGCCATGAATATAAATACATATGTATAATGTAAAATTATCTAACCAATATACATATACGATTCACCTCTGTCCCACTCTTTGCCTCTCTGGCTCAACCTCTCTCCTCTCACCTCTCTCTCCCAATCTCGCTTGCCATATATACAAATGCATATGTATAATATATAATTATCTAAACGATATACGTATACAATTCACCTCTCTCCCACTCTTTGCCCTCTCTCGCTAACTTCTCCCCTCTCTCTCCCGATCTTGTTTGTTTGTCTCCTCCCTCTCCCAATCTCGCTCGCCTTTCTCCTTCATCTCCTAATTTCGCTCATATTTCTCCTCTCCCTCCCAATCTCACTCGCCATATATACAAATACATATGTATGTTATACAATTGTCTAACCGATATAAATATATAATTCACTTCTCTCCCACTGTTTGCCCTCTTTCGATCGACTCTGTCCTCTCTCTCAATATCGCTCGCCTTTCTCCTTTGTATAACATGTAGCTACTGATTTTAATTATAAAATTATAACTATGAGAGTAATTAGACTATTTTTGAATGACTATATATGAAAATTCCTCTTTTTGCTATGTAGTTCTTGTTTTTGTTTTATCTTGCCTTTCCAGATGAATTATTTTTATTTTTATTTTCATTTTAATTTGTCATCTTCAATTGTATTACAACGTTGACATTGAAAAAGAATTTAATTTCTTTTTATCTTTTAAGTTAAAAAATTATTTTTAGTAATATAAACAAATCATATGATACGAATAACATGAAATAAACGAATTACACCCTTAGCTATAGCATAAGACAAAGGAAAAACTGTCTATGTTATCTTTTTCCCCTTTTGCTTGCATGTGAGAGCATGTTGAAATTTGAAAAACCAATACTCCAGTTCATAATGAAATGTTAGATATACTTTTCTATGCTTAAAATAAATAATTAAATTAAAATTTATGAAAATTAGTTTTTACTTTTAAAAAGATAGTTTGATAAAAATAAAAAGACTAATAGTGGAAAACACTATGTGATTTATGCCCTTAATTAAAATATTATTCTTAAAAAATGTGGCACATTCCAACTATGAACTTAATAAAAATTAAAGGAAAAAAGTTTGAAATATATTCAAATTTTGATCGAAATTGTAGTAGCAATCCCAAACTTTGGAAGGACCTTTTATTCCTGCATTATTTAAAAGCATATTTTTTAAAGGTATACAAGTAGTCACGTGAACACCATATATTGCATTATTATAAATAGTAATTTGTCCACGTGGGCACATATATACCTTTAAAATATGTAACGACCAGTTTAGTCGTTTTGAGCAGCAGATTTTATTTCTGGAAAAACTGGCTGAGACGACGGACCCCACGACGGACCGTCATGGGCACGACGGACCGTCGAGGGGGTCTCGTTCCAAAACACTTAGAATTCTGAAATTTGGGTACTGAAATCAACTCTCTGAACTTCGTGACGGAATGGCAGAACGGACTGTCGTGGGCACGACGGACCGTCACACATTTTCCACAGAAAATTAGTCTCTGAACTTTGTGACGGACCTGCAGGACGGACCGTCGCAGGCACGACGGGCCATCACAGGTTGCGTAATCCCAGGCTGGGTCGGATTTCTGTTAAGTAATTTAAGGGGCGTTTTGGACTATTCCTGCTTTAATTATAAAGTTAGTGGTTTAATATTAATAACTCAATTACTTGGGGGTTAAAGGAGGTAAAATATTTTATACTTAATTATATGCTAATTAGGGTAAAAGAAAAAGGGTTTGAATAAGAAAAATAGAAAGAACAAAAGAGGGAGAAACGAACGAGAAAGAGGAGAAACGAAGAGGGAAAGCAAAGCTTTGGGAATTTACTTGCTTGATCACGAATCCTCGGTGGAGGTAGGTTATGGTTTTTATGCTATTCGTAGTAAACTCTTAATAGCGAATGATATGTATTGGTAGTATTGTAAACCCTTCTATATGCTTAATTGTATGCTTGCATGAATGTGATTATATAATTGTGATAAAATAAGCATGATATAGCTATTGAATCCTAAATCTTGAAAGAAACCCAAATCTACTTTGTTAATAATGATGCCTTGGTATAAAAGAAGGCTTTATGAACTAAAGTAATGAGATTGATGATGCCTTGGTATAAGAGAATGCTTGATGAACTAAAGTAATGGGATTGATGATGCCTTGGTATAAAAGAAGGATTGATGAATTGATAGAATGAGATTAGTGGAGCGGGTGTCACGAACCGACACGTAGAATTAGGGGATCAGGTGTCACGAACCGACACGTAAAATTAGGGGATCGGGTGTCACGAACCGACACGTAGAATTAGGGGATCGGGTGTCACGAACCGACACGTAGAATTAGGGGATCGGAGTGTCACGTTCCGACATGTAGAATTAGGGGATCGGGTGTCACGAACCGACACGTAGAATTAGGGGATCAGAGTGTCACGTTCCGACACATAGAATTAGGGGATCAGAGTTTCACGTTCCGACACATAGTATGAGGGGAGCGGAGTGTCACGTACTGACACAAGAGGAATAAAGATAATGAATCTTGAAAGAATGTTAACAAATTCGAACGAAAAGAACCTATTCCCAAATGAGTATGATATTGAGGCTTGAGTCCTCATGGGTGAACTTGGCTGTGCTTATCAATGATTATAGAACTTGTTGTTGCTACATGTTGAGTATTGTAGTTGATTTATGATATTATCTGATATATACTGTTTTCTATTTTGAGTTGGCCGATGATACCTACTCAGTACTTGTGTTTTGTACTGACCCCTACTTGTTTGTTTCTTTCTTCGTTATTTGTGGAGTGCAGCAAACGTATCGTCGTCTTCAACTCAACCGCAACTCTAGCCAGTCTTCATTTCACCGGATTTCAGGGTGAGCTAATGCTTCTAGCTTGGACTGGATCATCCTCTTCATGTCTTGATGCCTCGAAATTCCGGCATGGACTAGCTTTTACTTATTTTAGCTTTCTTAGATACTCTTAGTTTTAGTAATTTGAGGATAGATGTTCTTGTGATGATGACTTCCAGATTTTGGGGAAATAATAGATGTTGAGTTTTAGAAGTTATTGAATTGATTTTCATAAATGAGTTTAAGTCTTCCGCATTACTTTCTGTTGATATTATATTGAAATGTTGGGTTTTGTATTGGTTGGTTCGCTCACATAGGAGGGTAAGTGTGGGTGCCACTCGCGACTCGATTTGGGTCGTGAAAAACTTGGTATCAAAGCATTAGGTTCGTTGGTCTCATCACACAACAACGAGTCTAGTAGAGTCTTAAGGAACGGTAGGGGGACGCCTTTACTTTTCTTTGAGAGGCTATAAGACTTTAGGATAATTCCATTCTTTCTTTCTTTCTTTAGTGCTATTACTTGGATCCAATTGGTATCTAGGTGATACAAATTGGTATCTGACCATCTTCACTCTATTTCACAGATGGTTAGAACTAGAGCAACGACTGCACCAACACCAACACCGGCAAGACAAGATGCGTCTGAGCCAGCCACTGGGGCTGTAGCTTGGAGGGGAAAAGTGGTGAGAGGCCGTGGAAGAGGTTGTGGGAGGACGTCCTCTAGAGGAAGAGGACAAGCACCTAGCCCACCTGGTACTAGGGCGGTGACTCCTCCACCGACTGAGGAAGTGATAAGAGAGGGTGAGGAAGGGGAGAATGAACAAGTGCAGAATGAGGAATTACCACCCCAACCTACACCAGAGATGATTAATCAGGTTCTTGCTTATCTTAGCGGGTTATCTGATCAAGGCCAGACACCTCCAGTGTTTTCTGCACCAGCACCTCAGGTTCCGGAGGTACAACATGCAGCTACTGTGGCTCCCCGCATGGATGCCTCATTGGAAATAGGCACGTTTCTTCGTCTGACTACAGGGCCTATAATGACAAATGATCAGCATGAACTTTTCAGTAAGTTCTTGAAATTCAAACCTCCAGTATTCAAGGGTGCTGAATCTGAGGATGCCTACGATTTTCTGGTTGACTGTCATGAGCTACTACACAAGATGGGTATAGTAGAACGTTTTGGTGTTGAGTTTGTGACTTATCAGTTTCAAGGGAACGCTAAAATGTGGTGGCGGTCACATGTTGAGTGTCAACCAACAGAGGCACCACCTATGACTTGGACCTCATTCTCTAGCTTGTTTATGGAGAAGTATATCCCCCGGACTTTGAGGGATTGGAAAAGAGATGAGTTTTTGAGCCTAGAGCAAGGTAGGATGTCGGTTACTGCATATGAGGCTAAGTTTCGTGCATTATCCAGGTATGCCACCCAATTTTGTTTCAGTCCACAAGAGTGGATTCGCCGTTTTGTGATGGGGTTGAGGTCAGAATTACGGATTTCAGCCTTACAGGTAGCGGCTATGGCAAAATCCTTTCAAGAAGTGGTAAACTTCGTGATAGAGGTGGAAGGAGTGAAGCCAGATGACTTCACCATGGCATCGACATCAAAAAGGTTTCGAAAGGGATGTGAGTTTAATGGTTCTTACTCTAGACGACAGGGTTCAGGAGGTTACTTAGTCCGACCAATTCAGTCTTCACTACAGACTGTAGTTGGGGGTCCACCTCAGACCGGTCAACACTTCTCTGAGAGACCTATGCTTGACTCCAGAGAGTGTTATGGATGTGGGGAGACTGGACATATTAGGAGTAATTGTCCAAAACAGAGTTATAGACCCCCAATAGCTAGAGGTAGAGGTGGTCATGGTAGAGGCCGTTATTCCGGAGGACGTGGTGGCCGAGGTAATGGTGGTCACCAAAACGGCCGGGGTGACGGGAAAACTGGAGGCACTACAGCACAACATGGTAGGGGCAACGGGCAGACAGGCGATAGGGCCCATTGCTACGCTTTCCCTGGGAGATCTGAAGCGGAGACATCTGATGCTGTTATCACAGGTAAT
>CM064969.1:36520491-36601490 GCA_032847665.1 Solanum chilense | reverse complement strand
CACGTACCGACACATATTAAGGGATCGGGTGTCACGAACCGACACGTAGAATTAGGGGATCGGAGTTTCACGTACCGACACACGAGGAAGAAAGATAATGAATCTTGGAAGATGATAATTTACTCAACATAATGAACTTAATTCCCAAATGAGTATGCTATTGAGGCTTGAGCCCTCATGGATGAACTTGATAGTACTTATTGATGATTATAGTACTTGTTGTTGCTACATGTTGAGTTTTATAGTTGATTTATGATATTAACTGATATATACTGTTTCTATTTTGAGTTGGCCGATGATATCTACTCAGTACCCGTGCTATGTACTGACCCCTACTTTTATGTTTTCTTCTTTGTTATTTGTGGAGTGCAGCAAACGTTCCGTCTCCTTCAACTCAACAGTAATCTAGCCAGTCTTCACTTCATCGGAAATTCAGGGTGAGCTAATGCGTCTAGCTTGGACTGGATCTTCTTCTTCAAGTCTTGATGCCTTGAACTTCCGGCATGGACTAGCTTTTATTTGTTTTAGCTTCTTAGACAATTTTAGTTTAGTAATTTGATCGTAGATGTTCTTGTGATGATGACTTCCAGATTTTGGGGAATAATAGATGTTGAATTTTAGTAGTTATTGAATTGGTTTTTCTTAATGAGTTAAGTCTTCCGCACTATTTTCTGTTGTTATACATTGAAATGTTAAGGTTAGATTGGTTAGTTCGCTCACATAGGAGGGTAAATGTGGGTGCCAGTCGCGGCCCCGATTTGGGTCGTGACAGAGAATGAAATATTTCATACCTTCGTGTACTTCTTTTTTTTACATGTTAGTAACTCACAAACAAATATGATGAAGAATATAAATGATAAATTTGTATGTGAATCTTCGAATTTATATAGACAAAATTGAGGAAATAGAAAAAATAAGGACTTGAAAATCAAATATTTATTCATTTCGTGTATTTTTTTGTTAAATTTTAGTTTCATTATAAAGTAAATATGAATTTATATTGACAAAAATAGAGGAAATAAAAAAAAGACTTGAAAATGAAATTTTTGTTACCTTCATGTATTTCTTTTTTTGGTACAAACCAAACTAATAGGATGAAGAAGAGAAGGATAATTTTGAATGTGAAACTAATATGGAGTTATAGGCAAAATAGAGGAATGTCAAAAGACATCATAAATTTAAAAATTTAAGTTGGATGTTATGAACATAAAAATTATGAAAGTTATGAATATTATTTAAAGAAAAAATAAAGAGGGGCAAGTCATGGGTGATAAATCCTCTTGAATAAATTAAAAGTAAAAGATAAAAATACTTCAAATATAAAAAAAAAATGTTACCAATTCATGATTAGATGTGACACAAACAAATAAAAAAAAGAATGTGGAAGCTTTATGTTTTAAATGTTCTCCCATTAATAAAATATTTATCTGTGATAAATTAAATAATTAATTTTTACAATACAATAATTAATTTTAATTAAAAAGGCCAAAAAAGAAAAAAATTTATTATGTTTCTTCTTTATTATAAATGAGATAACCAAATAAAAAAAAGATTGCGAAGAGTTTTTATTGTAAATGTTTCTTCATAAATAAAGTATTTATTTGTAAGAAATTTTAATAATCTATTTTTATAATACAATAATTATTTTCTAAAAAAATCCAAAAAGAGTAAAAAAAAATACAAATGGATGTCATAGAGAGGTGCCACATCACCTTATCTATATTTTTCATATATATATATATATATATATATATATATATATATATATATATATATATATATATATATATATATATATATATATATATATATATATAGAGAGAGAGAGAGAGAGAGAGAGAGAGAATAGATAGATAGATAGATAGATAGATAGATAGATAGATAGATAGATAGATAGATAGATAGATAGATAGATAGATAGATAGATAGATAGATAGTGGAAATCAAGATTTTTCCTGAATTTTTTCACGAATAAAATGACTATCAACCTCAATATGTCTAGTTCTTTTATGATACACTATATTTGTGGCAATATAAAGAGTAACTTGACCATCACACAACAATTTTGTTGGTGTATGATGTTTTAGACTAATTTCGGTTAAAAGATAACGTATCCACATAATCCTACACGTAGACTGTGACATAGATCTATACTCAGATTTGACACTAAATTGAGATATAACACTTTGCTTCTTACTCCTTCACGAAATTAGGTTCTCTCCAACAAAGACACAATACCTGTTATCGATTTTCTATCAATCTTGGATCTGATATAGTCAATATCTGCAAAGCACTCAATAAGAGTATGACTGTAATTGTTTTACAATATACCAAGTCCAAGATCTCATTTTAAGTAACATAGAATTTGTTCCAAAGCTTCCCAATGTTTGGTTGTAGGCACAAAAATGAACTGACTAACAACACTTAACGAAAAAGCAATGTCTGAACGAGTCACAGTAAGATAGTTTAACTTTCCATCTAACCTTCTGTATTTTTATAGATCGCCAAAAGGATCATTGTCACCTTTCAAAATATTCACATTGGGAAACATAGGAGTACAACAAGGTTTGACTGTCAATTTTCGTGTCTCTAAGTAAGTCAAGAGTATACTTTCTCTAAGACACAAAAAAAGTCCCTTGTTTCTTATATTTACTCTTCAATTGGATAAAATCATTTAAATGAGACTTAGGGACTAGGAAAGACTTGAAGGAAGAGATCCCCACATAATCACTTCCTGTAATGACAATGTCATCAACATATACAACAAGGAGAATAATGACAGTTGTTGATTGTTGGTAGAAGACAGAGTGATCACATTTGCTCATTTTTAACCCAATATCTTGAACTACCTCACTAAATTTACCAAACCAAGCCTGAGGACTTTACTTCACCCCATACAAAGACTTCTTCAAATGACATTTTTTTTCATACTCCCTTGAGCAATAAAATCTAGTGGTTGCTCTATATACACTTCCTCTTGAAGATCACCATGTATAAAGACACTTTTGATATCAAACTGATGCAAAGGTCAATTTTTAGAAGCAACTAGATAAATGAACAAGTGAATAAAAGTGAATTTGGCAACTGGGGAGAATGTTTCAGAATACTCTACTCGATATGTATGAGTTTCTTATATGTTGTTCCTTTGCTATGTTTCTGAAGTAATATTTAAGAGGTTTCATGTGTTACAAACTATCTTTAGAAGACTCGCTGTTCATATCAAATTGTAACTTATTTGCATCTTCTTCCTTTGTCACAATTTGAGATTTGTTGAATTTTTATTAGTTCCTTTAGTTTGTTTGACTGCATTCAAATTTTCTTAATTCTTTGATTTGATTCGAGGGATTCATCGATTGGAGTTTTATTTCTGTCCAATTGAGACAGAGACTTGGTTTGGATAATTGTAGCTTTGGACATTTTTTTATCAATTTATTTTGATATTGTAAGTTAGGGAAATGACTGCTTGATATCTGATAAAATGATTTTGGTTTTCACTGAATACATTTTTTAATTCACTTAATGTTTTTACTGAGTCAACTAAAACATATCTTATAACTTCTTCAAATTAATGGGTCATTGATTGAGGTGTCACAATTCACATGACAAGTAAGGCTAATAATTTTTCTAGCTTTAAACCACGAAAAGAACCATCTCCAGTTACTCTAGCTGATAGAACAACTTGTAATAATGTTTGATATGGGACTATTAAACCAACCTCCTTTATTACCCTATTTACCCTATATTTACCCTATCATCTTTACTTAGTCTACCAAACTTTTCTTTCTATCTTAAGAAAAATCAGGTTATTGGTAATAGACATGTAGTTGATGATATCTATATCATTGATGAATGCGAGCCTCAATCTGTTTTATTCTCTAGTGTCGTGTCTCCACTTGAAGCACATTGTCCACTGGGACATCCTTCTCTACCTCTATTAAAGAAGCTCTGTCCTCAGTTACTTAATATTCCTTTATTGGAATGTGAATCTTGTTGATTTTCAAAACATCATCGCAGCTCATGAAGACCAAGGGTACGAAAAGGATGAGTCGGCTATTGAGTTAGTTCATTCTAATGTTTGGGGACATCGTCTTGTCGTTTCCAAAACTAGGCATAAGTTTTTGTCACTTTTGTGGATAATTTTTCACGGATGACTTGGATTTATTTATGAAGAGTCATTCTTAAGCGTTTACTCACTTTTGTGCTTTCTATGTTGAAGTAAAGACTTAATGCTTCGGTACGGATTTTAAGAATTGAAAATGCCAAAGAATTATGTCAGAGTTTTTTCAAATATACATGAAACATCATGGTATTCTCCACCAATCTTCATGTGTTAATTCACCCCCTCAGAATAAAGTTGCTGAGAGAAACAATAGACAAGCCTTACACTGTTCTTTTTCTAAACACGTCACTATTTCTTGTTGAGCCCAAGATATTTTGGAGTACATACTTTGTTCGAGATGTTTGACCATTTGATACCAATTTAGATCCCAAGATATTGAAGTGTGTTTTTAGTCTATTCTCGCCTTCAAAATAGTATTGATGTTAGTATACTCAACTTGGGAAATATCTTGTGTCAAGTGATGTGGTATTTTTAGAGACCACCATTGTTTTATGCGCATCCCAATTCTACAAGCCAGGAGGAGGAAAATGAGTGGTTGGTGTTTCAAGTCACCCAGTGTTTCGACAAAACAATCTGATTTTGTTTCTTTAAATCCTAATTCTTCTGTGGATCATGACTCACCCGTTTTACCTTCTCTTCATACACTACATGCACTAGCAAGACCACCAATTTTTCAAGTTTACTCTACTAAGCGAGAGACCCCTAATCTTGTCATGCACCAATTTTGTCATCATCTGACCCTCCTTTGTCTACCCCTACAAAAAAACCTTGATCTCTTTACTTTCCCTTCGCAAGGTACACGCGCCTGCAAATCTACTTATTCCATTGCTAATTTTGTATCCTATGATCACTTATCCTCTACTTCTAGATCTTTGATTGATTTTGTATACTCTGTCTCTGTACCCAAAACAGTGAAGGAGGATTTGAATCATCCCGGATGGTCTAATGCAATGCTTGATGAAATACATGCCTTAGAGAAGAACCACACGTGGGATTGGTGGATTTACCTAAGGAAAAGAAACCAGTGGGATGTAAATGGGTCTTCACAGTTAAAGTAATTCAGATGGTTCCATAGCAAGACTAAAGGTTAGACTTGTGGCAAAAGGGTATGCCCAGACATATGGAGTAGAGTATTCTTGAACATTCTCCCCGTTTTGATAAACTCACTTCAATTCGCTTATTCATTTCTCCAGCTACTTCTGAGAATTGGCCTTTGTATCAGTTGGATATCAAAAATGTTTTTATATATGGTGATATTCAAGAGGAAGTGTATATAGAGAAACCACCAGATTTTATTACTCAGGGGAGTATGAGAAAGTCTGTCACTGGAAGAAGTCTTTGTATGGCGTAAAGCAAAGTCCTCGGGCTTGGTTTGGTAAATTTAGTGATGTAGTTCAGGATATTGGGTTAAAAATGAGTAACTTTGATCACTTTGTCTTCTACCGACTATCAACAACTTGCATTATTCTTTTTATTGTATATGTTGATGACATTGTCATTACAGGAAGTTTTTATGTGGGTATATCTTACCTCAAGTCTTTCCTACACACTAGGTTTTGGGCAATTGAAGAGTAAATAGAAGAAAAATGGGAATTTTTTTGTGTCTTAGAGAAATACTATTGACTTACTTAGAGACACATGAAAATTGGCAGTCAAACCTTGTTGTACTCCAATGTTTCCCAATGTGAACCTTTTGAAAGATGAGAATGATACTTTTGATGATCCATAAAAATACTGAAGGTTAGTTCGGAAGTTAAACTATGTTACTGTGACTCATCTAGATATTGTTTTTGCCTTAAGTGTTGTTAGTCAGTTCATATTTCTCCCTGCAGCCAAACATTGGAAAGCTTTGGAAAAATTCTATGTTACTTAAAATGAGCTCCTAGACTTGGTATATTTCATAACAATCAGAGTCATACTCGTATTGAGTGCTCTGCAGATACTGACTATGTCAGATCCAAGATTGATAGGAAATCGATAACAGGTTATTGTGTCTTTGTTGTAAGGAACCTAGTTTCATGGAGGTGTAAGAAGCAAAGTGTTGTATCTCGATGTAGTGTCGAATCTGAGTAAATATATGTGACACAGTCTATGTTTGAGATTATTTGGATACATTATCTTTTAACGAAAATTGGTCTAAAGCATTATACACCATTAAAATTATTGTGTGGTAGTCAAGTTGCTCTTTATATTGCCACAAATATAGTGTATCATAAAAGAACTAATCATATTGAGGTTGATTGTCATTTCCTGAAAAGATTCAGGAAAATTTTATTTCCACTGGCCACGTGAAGACACGAAAGCAACTAGCTGATTAGTTCACAAAAGCATTGACTAGAACTCAAGTTGATTATCTTTGTAACAAGCTGGTGTTGATCAATATCTATTATCCATTTTAAGGTGGAGCATTACAGAATCACTATGGATTTAAGTAACATAGAATTTGTTTCAAAGATTCACAATGTTTGGTTGTAGGCACAAACATGAACTAACTAACAACACTTAACGCAAAAGCATTATCTGGATGAGTCACAGTAAGATAGTTTAACTTCCCAACTAACCTTAAGTATTTGTATGGATCATCAAAAGGATCATTATCAGCTTTCAAAAGATTCACATTGGTAACCATTGGAGTACAACAAGGTTTGACTGCCAATTTTCGTGCGTCTGTAAGTAAGTCAAGAGTATACTTTCTCTAAGACACAAAAAAATCCCTTCTTGCTTCTATTTACTCTTAAATTGGCCAAAATCATTTAAATTAAACCTAGTGTGTAGGAAAGACTTAAAGAAACATATCCCCACATAATAACTTCCTGTAATGACAATATCATCAACTTAAACAACAAGGAAAATAATACTAGTTGTTGATTGTCGGTAGAAGACATAGTGATCACATTTTCTCATTTTCAATCGAATATTCTGAACAACCTTAATAAATTTACAAAACCAAGCCCGAGGACTTTTCTTCACGCCATACAAAGACTTCTTCAAATGATAGACTTTTTCATACTCCTATGAGCAACAAAATCTGGTGGAAGTTCTATATACACTTCCTCTTGAAGATCACCATGTATAGTAAAATCTTTGATATCCAACTCATGCAAAGGCCAATTCTCAGAAGCATCTGGAGAAATGAACAAGCGAATAGAAGTGATCTTGGCAACCGGGGAGAATGTTTATGAATACCCTACTCCATATGTCTGAGCATACCCTTTAGATACTAGTCTAACCTTTAGTCTTGCTATGGAACCATCTGACTTAACTTTAACTATGAAGACCTATTTACATCCCACTGGTTTCTTTTCCTTAGGCAAATCCACCAAATCCCACGTATGGTTCTCTTCTAAGGCATGTATTTCATCAAGCATTGCATTAAACCATCAGGGATGATTCAAAGTCTCCTTCGCGGTTTCAGGTACAGAGATAGAGTATACAAAAACAATCAAAGATTTAGAAGAAGAGGATAAGTGATCATAGGATAGAAAATTAGCAATGGAATATATAGATTTGCATGTGCGTGTGCCTATGTGAAGGGAAAATAGGGAGATCAAGGTCTTTTGTAGGAGTAGATAAAAAGGGGTCAGATGATTACAAAATTGGTGCATGACAAAAACCAGTGGTCTCTCGCCTCCTAGAGTTAACTTGAACAATTGGTGGTCTTGCTAGTGCATATAGATAAGGTACAACGAGTGAGTCATGATCCATAGAAGAATTAGGATTTGGAGAAACAAAATCGGATTTTTTTGTTGAAACAGTGATGACTTGAAATACTAACAACTCATTTTTCTCCTCTTGGCTTGTAGAATTGGAATGCGCATAAAAGAATGGTGGTCTCTGAAAGTACCACATCACTTGACACAAGATATTTCCCAGGTCGAGTAGAATAACATCAATACCCTTTTTTAAGGTGAGAATATCCTAAAAACACATTTCAATACCTTGGGTTTTAACTTGGTATCAAATGGTCGAACATCTTGAACATTACATGTGCTTCCAAATATCTTGGACTCAACAGGAAATAGTGACGTGTTTGGAAAAAGAACAGTGTAAGGCTTGTTACCAACAAGCACAGTAGATGGCATGCGATTAATTAAAAACATGATGTGGAGACCACATCTGCCCAAAATTGTTTAGGAACCTTCATTTGGAACAAAAGTGTCCGAGCAGTCTTAAGTAGATAGATGCCTACTGTTTCTCTCAGCAACTCTATTTTGAGGGGGTGCATCAATATATGAAGATTGGTGGAGAATACCATGTTTTCTCATGTATGTATGAAAAAACTCTAACATACATTCTTTGTCATTTTCACTTTTAAAAATTTGTACCAAAGCATTAAACTAAGTCTTAACTTCAACATAGAAAGCACAAAAGTGAGTAAACACTTTAGAATGACTCTTCATAAATAAATCCAGGTCATCCATGTAAAATTATTCACAAAAGTGACAAAAACATATGCCTAGTTTTTGAAACGACAGGAGGCGGTCCCCAAACATTAGAATGAACTAACTCAAAAGCTGACTCAGCCTGTTTGTTAACCTTTGGGCTTAATGAGTTGCGATGATGTTTTGAAAAATTAACAATATTCACATTCCAATAAAAGAATATTATTGAACTGAGGACAGAGGTTCTTTAACAGAGGTAGACAAGGATGTCCCAGTGGACAATGTGCTTCAAATAGAGACACGACACTAGAGCATACAAAAAATCAAGCCTCCCATTCATCAATGATATATATATCATCAACTACATGTCCTTTACCAATAACTTGATTTTTCTTAGGATCTCAAAACAAACAACGATAGGGAAAAAACGAAATATAACAATTGAGATCTATGATAACTTTGCTTACATAAATCAAATTAAAAGCAAACTTTGGTAGACTAAGTACTTATGATAGGGTAATAAACGAGGTTGGTTTAATAGTCCCATATCCAACACTATTACAAGTTGAATAATCAGCTAGAGTAACTGGAGATGGTGCTTTGTGTGGTCGAAAGTTACAAAAATTATTAGGATTACTTGTCATATGAATTGTGACACCTGAATCAATGACCCATTAATTTGAAGAAGTTATAAGATATGTTTTAGTTTACTATGTAAAAACGTTGACTGAATTTAAAAATTTCTTCAGTGAAAACCAAAATCATTTTATCAGATATTGAACAAGCAGTTATTTCCCTAACTTACAATATCAAAATAAATTGATAAAAAATTATCCAAAGTTACAATTATTAAAACCAAGTCTCTGTCTCTATTGGACAGAAATAAAACTCCAATCAAGTGAATCACTCAAAACAAATCAATGAATTAAGAAAATCTAAATCTAGTCAAACAAACTCAAGGAACTAACAAAAATTCAACAAATCTCAAATTGTAACAAAGGAAGAAGACTCAAATAAGTTACAATTTGATCTGAACAGGGATTCCACCAAAGATAGTTTATAACACATGAAACCTCCTAAATATTACTTCAGAAACATAGAAATAGAAAAAAAAATATAAGAAACTCAAACCTGACCAACAAAGTATCAGCATAACCTAGTCGTAAGATCTGTTTATTTTATTCAAAAAAGTATTTCCCTTCGCCAAATGTGGTTATATGATATGAAACCACCACAAGGAAATCAAAAATAATCAAGGCGACCACGTCCAAAAGCCAGGCAACTACAAGAAAAGTTGTCAATTTCTCGGTGGAGTTGCTTATCGAATAGGGGCGAATCAGAAGCTTGTCTCGGACACCATATAACTTATAAGGTAGGAAGATAACTTGAATAACTTGTCTTATTAATGAATGAATACAAAAGCATAAATACATATGAAGACTAAGTTAACTTTGGTAATTACATGGCCAAATCCCTATAAATTAGCTAAGCTAATATATACACAATCATATAGAATTCTTTAGTGATTTTGTAACGATATATATATATATATATATATATATATATATATATGTCACGCCCCGAGCCTACACCTGGGTGAGACTATTACTCGAAGACCATTGCTGGTGCTAAGAAAATCCTTGGCCTAACTACTTACTTAGGGAAAGAATTAACTCAACAAAGATAAGTTCATGTAGTAAATAGGACTGTTATAAAAGATTATTCAACTGACCAATTAAAGTAAATTCATGTCTGAACATGGAATAATGACAATGAAAACACTAAGAGCTAACATATAATTGTTTATGAAGCCTCTAAAACATTTGATATTGATATTGGGACAACCCCCACAACATCTTAATGAAGTAAAACTATAAAGCAAATAAAAGAGTCCTCTAAAATGCAAAAAGGCTCACCAATAGAAATTGGAGTGCTTAACTACATCAATGATGTGCTGGATGTCAATCCTTGTTACCTGAATTTGCATCATAATACGATGCAGGCCAACTGACATCAGTACATTAAATGTACGAGTATGTGAGTTGGAATGCTAAAACAATATATGCTTGAAAGAGTTTCTAAAAGAAACACTTACCTTTGCTCTTCTCAACTCATGAATACTTAATTTAACTCATTTTATTATGAAGTAGTTTAAAACAAGTGCAATATAAATAAAAATGAAAATTGTTTAAAACATGATGTCAACTCATTATCATAATATCATAAAAGAGATACCATGCTTCCTCTGAAAGTCTACTTGTGCAATGCATGAATGAAATCTCATACCCCCATTCATACTAAGGAGAACCCCTTGCGGAACCATGCAATCAATACTTTGGGAGTTTTTCTAATCGACAATAATCACATAACAACTATAGTGATGAGATAACATTTTGCCTCACACTGCCAGGGTCGTCTGATACATTTCAATTACTATAGAACTTGAATTTCTTAGTGGATCCACTAGTCTATGCTAAAAATAACTAAAGGAATCACCTATAAAGTATGATCATTTTCTTCCCATGGTGGCTACATGGTTTATGGGGGCTTATAGTTGTTTGAACTCTTCCTTATATCAGTGCTCAATACTACTCCCAAAAATGATATATTATATTAACTCTTTATGTTTAAAAACATACTTCTTATATGTTTGATATTATTGCTCAAAACTTTACTCAAATGCTATATGGGAAATCTCAGTTTCATGTCTTACTTAATTGTAAAAGTACTTACTTTTTATTAGAAAATAGCTCAAAGGATTTTTTGGACTCTTTAGTGAAAAACTAGTTCAAAGAATATTTTGGAAATCAAAGTTTCCTCTTTACTAAAAAAACAAGCTCAAAGACTCTTTTTGAAATCAAAGTTTCCTTTCTCGTTCAAGTGTGAAAGCATTTTAAATTCGTTGGGAATACTTATGCCCCATATACTACTTTGAAGAATTTAAGTCCAAATATGAACTCTTTTACTCTTTACTCATCTTGAACTTTAAGTCTTAAAATAAAGTTAAAAACATTTGCAAAAGACTTCTTGAAAAGACTCTACGAACTTCCTAGACATGGATCTTGACTTTCCTTGAATTTGAAGTTATGGATTAAAGGCTATAATTCATGTTTCTGGATGATTTCTATATGTTTAGAAGTCATTTAGAGTAGTTAGTATTTAGAATCATTAGTAACTTTTCATACACTTCAAAAAGGATTAAATGGATTGAACAACAAAAACTAGGTTAAAAACGACGATTTGGTAACACCCGGGGTGCGTCTCGCTAGAACCCGAGTTAAGAGGACCCATTTGGGCGCACTGCAGGAGCGCCTCCCCAAGACCTCTGGCGCAGGTGGGGCGCACCGCTCCTGATCCTCCCTAGGTGTGCTTCGCAAATTTTTCCTCTCGTTTTCTGACCTTAAATCGTTTTAATTTGATTCCTTTTCTAAAATTCACTTGATTCATGCACCCATATCATATACACAAGGATCTAACCCAATGAACTCAAGAAAAAACACTTTTACATCAAGAAAAAACACTTTTACATCAAGAAAATCTTAAATTTCGACTCATATTCAATAACTAAATCAATTCAAGAACAACTATCAAGAACATTAAAATTCCAATATTTTTAGAACAAATTCACACTGAATCAAACATGCTTGGCATGTGGCTGAACAAAATCAACGTTACAAAAAGCTCACATACCTTTTTAGGGATCAACCTTGATGAAATCAACAAGTTAAATTTCAATGATTTCGATGAATCTTTGAACGCCCTTCTCATTTCTCCTCTTTTCTCCTCTTCTTTTCTCTTCTCTCAAATCACTAACTCTTTTGATAAAAGTGTAAATTGATCTAATTCATCTTAGACCCCTAATTAATTACCAAAAAAGAAATAAATTAATAGGTTAAGGAGAATACCAAACTACCCCTTCATAATCCATATTGGACTTTCCTTATTCCAACAACCCAACTTCCGAAGGGTATAACTCACTCATACGAACTCAGAATCGCGCAAACTTGGAGGAGTTGTAAAGATCTTTCCAATATATATCTAAAATATCTGGAAGTTCTTCTAACTCATACTGATCTAAAATTTATAGTAATTTGAATTTGACTTAAAACTCGCTTTTTATAACTAAAGTAATTTTTCAGATTTTCAATTATTTCCAAAGATGACTATTTCGAGTTCTTAGCTTCTTCCTAGCTTATTTCAAATTGCGAGATGTTACAATATCTCCCCCTTAGAAAAATTCATCCTTGAATGAGATATAACCTACTAGTTAAGGGTGGTAACAACAGGTTCAAACTCCCAACAAGCAAATGCAACAAGTAACATGCTCACTGATAATTTAAAGAGTGCTAAGAAGAGAATTAGTACCTTAGTCTGCATTTTATCCAGATTCAAAGAGATGTAGATATCTCTTCTTCATATCCTCTTCATCTTTCCAAGTAGATTCTTTGAAAAATTTGTTCCTCCAATGAAATTTGACTGATGCAAACTCCTTTATTCTCAATTTGTGAACTTGTCAATCTTGAATCTGAACTGGAATCTCTCATAAGCTAAGTTGTCCTTGATAATTAATATTTTTAGTTGATGTAATCAATGAAGGATCGCCCATGTACTTCTTCAACATGGACTGCTAATTCTTGTGCTATCTCCAACTCATAAGATACATTGGCAATCTTCTTGGATATTCTATAAGGTCCAATATATGGGGACTAAGTTTCCCCTTCTTACTAAGCCTCATAACACACTTCACGGGTGAAACTTTCTAGTAAACTCAATCATCTACTTCAAACTCTAATGACATCATCCTTACATTAGTGTAGGATTTCTGATGACTTTGCAGCATTTTTAACTTCTCTTGGATCACTTTCACTTTCTCCATCTATTAACCCAGCTTCACCAACATCAAAGAACCATCCAATAGGAAATCTACATCTTCTCCTATAAAGAGCTTTATAGTGAGTCATTAGGATGCTAGAGTAGTAACTAATGTTGTAAGCAAACTCAATTAGAGGTAGGTGATCATTCCAATTACTATTGAAATCAATTACACATGCCCTCGACATATCCTTTAAGGTTTGAATAATGTGTTCTGCTTGCCCATCTGTTTGAGGATGAAAGGCAGTATTTAAGTTCATTTTTGAACCCAAGCCTTTTTGTAAAAATTTCCAGAACTGTGCAATAAATTGTGCACCTCTGTCTGAAAGATTGGAGACCGAAACTCCATGAATTCTTAACAACTTTTTAATATACAACTTATCATAATCTTCTGCCAAATGTGTAGTATTTATTGACAAAATGGGTGTATTTTGTCATTCTATCGACAATCACCCAAATAGAATCATATTGCCTCCGGGACCTTGGTAAACCTGTGATGAAATCCATATTGATAATCTCCCACTTACATTTCGAAAGTTCTTTATTCTGAGTCAAACCATGGGTCTTTGATGCTCTAAATTTAACTTATTGGCGATTCGGACACTTAGCAACAAATTCTGTAATGCCCTTCTTCATGATACTCCGCCAATACACCTCCCTTAAATTGCGATACATCTTTGTAGAACCCAGATGTATGGATTATATGGAGCTATGAGCTTCCTCCGTTCTGCTCTTGGAGTCCATCCACCATATGCACAAACAGTCTACCTTGATATTTCAATACACCATCTCCCCCTTGTTCAAAAGCTAATATTTTTTGCTTATGAACATTTGTCTTCAACTCAAGCAAAATAGGATCTTGGTCTTATTTTTGTTTAACTTCATACAATAAGGATAATTTAGCCCCATTCATCGCTATTACTACTCCTTCGGTGGAATACATTAATTAGACTCCCAATTGTGCAAGTCTATACATATCTTTGGCTAGTTCTGTCTTCTCCTGCTCAAGATGAGAGGTACTACCCATAGACAACCTGCTTAAGGCATCAACAACAACATTTAGCCTTACCTAGGTGGTAAAGAATACTCATGTCGTAATCCCTGAGCAATTTTAACCACCTCATTTGTTTGAGATTAATCTCCTTTCAAATGAAAACATATTGCAGGCTCTTTCGATCAATGAATATAGCAACATGAACACCATACAAATAATGACGCCATATATTCAAGGCGAATACTACTGTAGTCAACTCTATATTATGGGTTTGATAATTCTTCTCATGAACTTTCTACTATCTAGAGGCATAAGCTATAACTTTGTCATTCTTCCTTAACACACAACCCAAACCAACTGTAGATGCATCACAATATACCACAAAACCATGACTACCTTCTAATAAATTCAAAACTAGCCAGTAGTCAACCTCTTCTTCAATTCCTGAAAGACTTTTCTGACAAGCTTCAGAACATTGGAACTTTAACTATCCTTTGAGTTAACTTGGACAATGGCGATGAAACAGATGAGAACCCCTCTACAAATATTTAATAATAGCCAGCAAAACCCAAAAAACTCCGAATATTACGTTGAGATGTGGGTCTAGGCTGATTATACACTGCCTCAATTTTCTGAGTATCAACTCTAATCCATCATTGGAAACTATATGGCCCAAGAACGCCACAGAATCCGTCCAAAACTCACATTTAGAGAACCAGGCATACGACTCTCTAAATTTCAATGTTTGAAGGACTATTCTGAGGTGACTAACATGATCTTCTTCATTCTTTGAATAGATTCGTATGTCATGAATGAAGACGATAACAAATATATCTAAATAAGGTTTGAATACTCTACGAATAAGGTCCATAAATGCTGCAGGAGCTTTAGTCAGCCCAAATAACATGACAAAAAACTCATAATGACCATATAGGGTTTGGAAGGTTATCTTTGGAATATAACATTCCCTTACTCTTAACTGATGGTAGACAGATCTGAGATCTATTTTAGAAAAACAGGTGGCACCCCAAAGTTGATCGAAGAAATCATTAATACTTAGAAGAGAGTATTTGTTCTTGATGGTAACCTTGTTCAATTAACGGTGATCTACACACATCCTAAGGGAACCATCCTTCATCATAACAAATAAGACCGGAGTGCCCCAATGAGAGATACTTTGTCAAATGAAATCTTTCTCTAGGAGGTCTTTCAACTTCTCCTTAATCTCTTTCAACTCTACTGGTGCCTTTTAATATGGCGGAATAAATAAAGGACAAGTATCTTGAAGAAGATCCATACCAAAGTCTATATCTTTATCAGGATGGATTATAATCTGCAAAGACTTATGAAAGATCTTTTACTACTAGAGCTAAATGAATAGGAGATATCTCAACACTAGATTCATTAACTCTGATCAAGTGATAAATATACTCCTTAGGAACTAACTTCCTCGCCTTAAGGTACAAAATGAAACGACCCTTAGGCACTACAGAACTGCTGAATTGTTTTTCTACTCTAAGACTGAATCATTTGGAAACTGAAACTTCACTAATTGAGTCCTACAATCAACAAAGGCATAACATGCATGAGCACAATCCGTACCAAGAATGACATTGAAATCTACCATGTCTAACTCAATTAAATTAGTCATGGTGTTCTTGTGATTGATGGAAACGGGGCAATAACGATACACTCTCTCAACTAGAATGGACTCACCAATAAGTGTGGAAACACTTAATGGTTCACTAAGTTGCTCAGGAACACTTTCGAAATTCATAGCATCATATGGAGTTACAAAACATAAACTCTCTCCTGGATGTAACAAGGCATAAAGAGTAAAGTCAAAGACTCAAATCATACCATTGACAACATTTGACGAATCCTCTTGATCTTGGAGACTGTTGATAACATACATGTTATTTTTTTTCTTTGCCAATACCGATAGTAGCCCCTCTAGGTGCAACTCTATCTAGTGGACCAACTGAAGAAGACTTGGCTCTGTTACCCCCATTATCATCGCTCTGCTTGTTCATTGGACACTCTCGCATTAAATGCCCATTCTGACCACACTTGAAACAACCACTGGAGCCATCATGACAAGCACTTGAATAGTTCCTACCACACTTGGCGCATGCAGGAGGCTTACTACCCAGTTGTGCCATGCTACCCTTAAAATAAGTAGGTTTAGCTTTGAAGTTCTGATTGTTGTACTCACCTTTGTTCTTAGGTGAAGGAGCAGTAGTAGATGATAAATGTCATGACCAGGGAGCACCCCCTAGAAGTAACATGGAGTACTTGACCTCTTTGAAGTCTTATACAATCCCATAGTTATCATTCATCGCTTTTCCATAGGTAAATTTAGTGGAAATTTAAAACTTTCATAGCACATGATATGATAGAACATCAATTCCATTATATATATAAAATATCATATTTAAATAGTTAGACTCTAAGTCTCTTTGACATACTTTAGGACACCACCTTATACATAAAACATAACTAAACTATTACAAGACTTTACATAAAAGATGACATAGGAAATCATTTCAATTCGAAACCATGCATCATGCCTTTTTGTGAAAACTTCATAAAACTTGATACATTAAGTATTATACAACTTACATACTTCATTTAGGAATATTCAATAGTCACAATACCATTTTAAATAACACATAGTATTTAAGATGCATTTTTCATCATTTTACATTAACTACTATTTCTTTACGGTAAGCTCTTTTATCGTCAGTAAACTCCCTTTTATTTATGTCCTTTACTTTCCCAAGTAACCCTCTAGTGATTATTGGTTCAATGTATAGGTTATATCCCATTACACTATCCATACTCAAATATCACCTAAGTCCATAAGAAAATCAGGCATACAACCTTCATTAACCCAAAATATGCAATCATGGAACCATATCATAAATAAGACATGTAACCACATTTGAATAAACATACTTTGAGGACCAAATAAAAGAACTCATTAAAAGACCACATACAAGTCAAGCCTTCTAATCATCATCATAGTAAGACAATAGGAAACATTCATATAAAAGGACTTTACTTCACAAAGTCATCATAGAACCTACTATAATCTCATTCTAGACCTACTTGTACAATGTACATGTGAAGTCCCATAACTCACACATAATAAGTAAACCTACAAAGAGACTACAAGCTTTAACATGAACTTCATACACCAACAAGAAAAGCATAGACAACTTCATTCATGCCAAGCAAGACGTTCATCATATAGTCACTAAGACCCACATTATATATATATATATATATATATATATATATATATATATATATATATATATAAGGTAAGAACACATCATATAGACTCATTAGAACTCATACTATGCATATCATCACAACAAGTAGACAAGACTACAATGTCATGCATGAGAACATAAGCATAATCATATGCATTAGAACACCTTCCTAGAACTCCCTAGCTACTTGTGTAATGCATAGGTGAAGTCCCATACCCCACCTACACTAAGCAACTTCCCTTAGGTTATCCTAGTTAGTGTCCTTACTTTACTTCCATTGTCCATTTTACTTTAGGGAAACTATAGCCTTAACCGACTTTAAGACCATGGGTGCTACATGGAATTTGGTGTTGTAGAGTCTTATACCTAGGGAAGGTGCTCTACCTTGTCAAAGTAGAACATTAACACATGCTAGAATATTAGGTGAGATGCCTTGCTAGATCTTATGGGGCAAACATAGTTTATGGAACTTGGAGGTATATATGGAAACCCTCTTTATGCCTATTGAGGCATTGTAGTTATCCACCTTGTGAGGGCAATGGTTAACAAGCCTCGCGCATTGGGAAGGGGAAGCCCACATCTAAGTTAACTCGGTGCTAAGCTAAGTTCCCTTTATTGAAAAGCCATTATTATCTTTACTTTATAAAATTTAAGCTTGGGAGAGTTAACCCCTCATATGCTTAGCTCATAGCTCATTAATGAGAGTTGATTAACCTTAATCATGTGAGAGGTCCTTTAACATGGATATAGCATATGTAAAGCACCATCTACTTTAGGCTACACATGATAACACCTTTAAGCGAACCTCTGTAGACTAGATCATCATACATGTGTGTGTAAATACATGTGAGCAAACATTTCACATAACATATTTAAAGCACACATATTAATGTACTTTATTCATGCATATAAGACATGTTCATCACTTAACCATACATTCATAATCATAAACATAAATAAAAACCTAGGAACTATTCTATCAAGGCGCACCTGCGCAATGCATCGACAAGGTCCCACACCCTTGTCCATAATAATACACCTATCAAGTCAGCCTAGTTTAGGGACACATATCATACTTCATGGGTATGTATTTTACATGCATAGTTGTAGACATTAGTGCATATGAGAATAACCTTTCATTAGACACCATGAACATATACTACTCATAAGAATGCATGAAGTGTGAGTATGTGTGAACATTAATCAACATGATCACCTAATGGATATAAATAACACTTTGAGGAATAGACCCTCTTAGGACCACAATGCACAACCAAGCATAGACCACACAACACATACTAGCATAGGAGACAAGATAACTACAACACTTGCACTCAAGACTCCTAATTATAGCTAATAACACATTCATATAGGGGTACATAGGTAAGGGGTCATTAAACATTATGACATATCAATTGCAGAACCTAAACCAACCCTAACATAGTCATTCACATACTTGTAACCTTAGGAACACAATCTAGATCATAATAGAGTAGGAACTAGGCATAAGCTTTCACATAGTGTGATGATAATAACCACACACTCATATAATCATCAAATTTCCTTCAAGTCTATATTCAACATATATATAATGACGATAAATTAAACACCACCACCATAAGTGGACCATACCAAACAATGTCATACAAGGCCAATTTTATCAACAATACGATAGAAAAGTAAAGGAATAACAATCTTACAAAATCTCCCTTTCTTTGATTGATTAATGATAAATACTCATAATTCATCAATAATACCAACTATGGAAGTATCTAAAGATATAATAACCTAAACTAATTCCTACTACAATTGCCATAAAATCGAGATCACAATGAATACACCACTAGCAATCTATAGAAGAGTAGAAGAATCATAGACTAATCTCATTCAAACCTTAAAACATTGATCCACATGGATAAATTACCAAAAATTCACCATCAATTTACATAATAGGCAGTAGGTATAAGAAATTCCACATAAGAGAATCACAATTCAATTAACACATAATCAAGATCACAATGCCCATAACATAGTCTAATTTGAGAATAGAAGGGAACATGATTTAATCATGAAATTGGATTTAAATCCACTTTAAATTCAGTAAATAATCATCCATTCATCATTATCAAGCTTTTGAAACGTTTTTAAAAAGAAACCATGGCTAGATTGCAAGATAGACAATTTGTTCACAATTTCTCTTTGAAAAGCTTTGAAGGAGCTCTCTAGATGTTTGGATATCTAATTATAAAGGATCATCATACCTTATTCTAAGATATAACAACTAAATTATGTTGAATAATCCATGAGAATCCAAGATCCAAGTTGTTCTTGAGCTTCATCTCCAATGGAGGTTTCTAGAGAGGTTTCTTTTTTAGATGGAATAGTCTAATTTGAAGAATGAATTTGGGTGAGGGGTTTTGATGTTATAAACCAAATTAAAATACCCAAAAATAACCAAATAAACATCCTAGGGTCAGGGTATTACTTGGGTTGAATTTCCCATTCACCCCTTTAATAAAATAGTAGGCCTGGCAGTTGACACAGGCTGCATCAACGCCCACTATCGATGTTGTGTACGTCAAATGCCGGACCGTACTGTTGGCTATCGTTTGGGTCTGAGGCTTGTCAATTGGCTTGATACTTAACCATGATAAGTCTTGAATGACTCCTTCCCATATACGGGGCATAGGTGCACGGACGAGGCGTCATTCATATCCGTCGTTTAACACTACCAAGGAAGTGCCTAGGCAGTGTTTGGGTCATCCTTGAGGGCCTTTTGTGGGGCCCTTGGGGTGTCGTACCCACACGTTTCAAACATAAATACACAAATTAAAATGTCAAGGACCTTTTATAAAAATTCGAGCATCAAACAACACTCTCAACACATCCAAACATGCTAGGCACATTCAAGTCATACATGCACATCTCAAGGCCTAACTTTCGAACGTCTAGGACGTTCTTAGACGTTTTTACTTCCAAATGACTTCAAATCAATCATTCATACTTTAAAACACTTATTTAACATATTTTAACCCTTTTTACACACATGTGGGCCTCTAGACACCTTAACTCGTTTTGGGGGTCTTACAATATCACCAACTTGGGAACATTCGTCCTCGAATGATACTTGAAACACTTTAAACACAACAAGGACTTCAATGACTCATAGAGCAGCTCACTACATTCTTAACATCATCATATAGAATTAAATGCACCAAACTTACAAGGAACAAAACTCCAAACCTTTAACACTCAATGCAACACAAGCAAGCAAAACCTTTTATTCACTTACTTTCAAAATGCATAAAAAACATAAGTTCTTGTCATGTTCATAGGAGGAACATCCTTCTCATAATCATAACATGGTTGCATTTCATTGAGATCTTATCATGTATGATCTCACATAGGCAGATTCCACATTACTCAAGAAGCAAGTAAGCACTCATACTTTAATGTGCATAGACTTGAGCCAAGTAGATCGACAATGGATTCTTTCTACTTAGGCATAATTCTATGAGGGTAATACTCAACCATACCATGCTTAGTTATGTTTAATGAGGAATGTCCTTATCCTCAACACACTTACATGTCTCATGAGTTCTTATACAAGCAATGCACAAAGTTCAATTCATTTTAAATGACCAATTCCCAACTTATTAACCAAGCATGCTCATATTTCCTTCCTAGTTAAGTCAAAATGGTAATTGAAACCACACACATTACAACAATAGAACGTCATTTCACAAAATTTCAATTTCTAGCATAACACTAGCCTTCATAAACAAGCATCAATTTGGGAAAATCTGACAATTTATAGGCACACACAAGGACACTATCTAGACACTCCTTCACTTTTCAAGATAGAGCCTACAATCATGCTTTCTAAACAATAAAAGTCACACAATTTTCAAGAGACACCTCATTTTTCATTTTTAAGGAGACTCAATTTCTCATTATGAGGATAAAAACCATACATTAAGAGTGACACCAAACATGCTCCTTACATTATCTCATGAAGTCTAATGCACAACTAACATTTCAAGATGTACAATCAACATGAGAAAACATGAATTTGATAAAATCCTTTTTCATGCAATTTAGAATCTTCAAACATGCTCAACAGAGTTTCAATCAAAACATACATGGCATATGGAGAACATGCAACTCATGCTTTTATGCAAGACTTCTATCATAAACAAGCTTCTAGGAACTCTTTAGACTCAAGCTCAAATAAACATAGAATGAAAAGATAGGAAATCTACGACCTTACTACTATCCTCCTCATCCCCCACTTAGGCTAAACCAATTTAAGAGAAACTTTACTCAACTATCATTATTCCCCTAGGCCTAACACCCAAAGTAAATACATCACATTCAAGGTAGGTCATACTGGCTAAACACATAGGGTCTCAACTATACCATAAATACCAAGGGTCATTGTCACACCTGGATTCTGGAATCCGAATGCAACCGGCATCGTTAACCTCTCGAGGTCGCAGATAATCCTTTTCTTAGCTTTCATCACAATCATATAGTTAAATTTGCGGAAAATTTAAAACTTTTATTGAAGTATACATAGACTTCATATAATTACTATATAGATTGATATTCTAATAATCTCAAACTAAAGCAACCATCTATTAAGATTAAACAATCAAAATAGAGGATAATAATAATAATAATAGTTTGCCAATCGACCTTATTACAAATGCTTGAACAAATGTTTGAAATGATACGCTAGGAACAGCAGCCACTACCTATATCTGATGTACTAATCTAGAATAATAAATGTACTTGAACTCAAGGGGACCTACAAAAGTCTGGAGATCGCTAGTTCAAACCGCTTTGTTGAGTCTTCAATCTTCTCTAGAACCTGCGCCTATAAAAATAGTAATAAAATAGGGTTAGTACACACTTGTACTAACGGCTATATGCACATATACATGTAAGGACTATGCATGATCAAGGAAATCTCTTCCTATAACGTCATGTCATTTCTATAAAGTGAAGTCACTAAACTTTCTTAATTCATTATTTGTGAATTATGGTATGAATATGACATATTTTAATGCATTCATAGCACACAACTCATTTTCTATGTGAACATAAGATCTTGGAATCATGAACATAATTTTAGAACAATTTAAACAAAACTTATTATTTTTGCTCCCTTAGGCCGAGAGCTCACCT
Source organism: Solanum chilense (assembly GCA_032847665.1). Lineage (NCBI taxonomy): Eukaryota > Viridiplantae > Streptophyta > Magnoliopsida > Solanales > Solanaceae > Solanum > Solanum chilense. The sequence goes on along the minus strand of CM064969.1, from coordinate 36,578,654 downwards.
CTCCAGCGTTATTTTATATTTCAGTCTTTTTCTTCTTTCTGTTGTGTAGTTCAATGATCTCCTTTGATCCTATGTTTTACTTACAAGTTCAATGATTCATTATAGTGCCATACCTACAATGAATCGAGTAAGTAATTCACAAGACTAAGTAAATTAGTTGGCTACGCTACTCATGAGTTATACTTCTCATTTTTTGTGAAATTGGACATGAATACAATTATAATCCAATGTTTATTGGATAAGACACTTATTTCATCATTTTCATATTATGATGATTCTGGGGCATTGATTAGCCATTATGTTTTACTCCCCTTTATTGGTATAAGAAGTCATAATTTGGTTATGTCTATTATTTGATCATTTACATAATGTGAAGATATTGGCGCATATATATTGATTTGGCACAAGCCAATAAATTGTTAAAACTTCATTCTTATTAAGAACAGATGATTTGACATACTTAATATCTTTCTTTTCTATCTCACTTTGAACTTATATTTCTTCTTCTTTTTTACTTACTTTCTTAACGAAATCTTTAGCATTAAGATCATGCGAGCTAAGATGAAATTCAATGTATGCCCCACACCGAAAAGGGGTGGTTCACCAATCAAAGTGAACCTAGATCATGTGAGCTAAACATGAAATCCAGTGTCTACCCCACACCGAAAAGGGGTGGTTCACCGGCTAAAGTGAAACCAAGTCCAGTGTCTTCCCCACACCGAAAAGAGGTGGTTCACGGCTAAAGTGAATCGAATACTTTCTTTGAGCATTAACCTACATAGATTATGTGAGATAAATATGAAATTTAGCGTCTTCCCCACACCAAAAAGGGGTGGTTTCAACGGCCAAAGTGAAACCGCGTCATACCTAGCTCTCTTAGGTGGAATCAAGTGGCTAGTTCCTATGATGGAAACATAACTAGGAGATTTTCGGAGACTCTAATCCACCTTGGTGGAGCCTCATCTCAAGAGGCTTACATGTGCTGGCACAATCTCATTGATAGTCTATCGGTGCTTTGCTCAACTTCTTTTTTTCTTTATAACTTTTAGAGTTGACTCAAACATTATAGAAGCTTGATTCTAGTTATGAGTTTTACTTAACTCTTTGTATAACTTCTTATCCCTTTCCTTACTTAATTAAATGTGAATTTAACCTTAACATGTTGATGTTAACGAGACTTCTCTCACGATTTATAACACCCTCTTATATGAGTATATTTAACATAGCTCAATGGATGACTTGTCACCCCATTCTTTACTTGATGATTGTGAACTTAAGTCATACATTATCATTATAATGTGAGTGAGACTTGTCTCACGAATTCTAACACCCTCTTATGTGAGTATCTTTATCATAAATGTTTAGATGCAAGTGAGACTTGTCTCACTTCCTTTAACACCCCATTCTAGTCAATTTCATAACTCATAAGCTTTTAGTTATGTCATTACTCACTTTATCTTGTTCAATGATATCTGGTATTCGTATACCATTCTTTATGAAAGTTGTAAGGACTTATTCAATGTGCTAATATTCACAATTTCATTTATATAGGGTATGTTAGGACTTGTCCCAATCATTGGCATACCCTTGGTTATGAGTTTCATCGAGTTACATTGGTCATGCTTAATCTTTATCATGTATTTGTCCTCACAAGAAACATTATAATTTATGTTGGCCATGTAAGATTGGTATGATTTAGTCATTAGCCAACTTTATATCATATTTTGGAAAAAATATTGCTAGCCAATTTATTGGCAGAAACCAAACTTTCACTAAATACTTGTCAAGATATTATCACTAGTCAAGCCAATTTACTTTATGTATATATTATACAAATCTCATCATGTTTAGCAGCCAACTTTTTGCATTTGATTAGCTCATAGGAACAATTCAGTGTTTAGTTTGGCTAAGCGAATAAGTTAATTTGGCATTGAAGGTTCATTAACTAGCTTTGATTCTCATTCTTATTTTTTATTGGAAACACTACATTCCAACACTTACAGACATATCTACCGTAAAACACAAATAGCAATCGAAAATTTCATCCCTTTCAATAGTAAATTGAATTTCATAAACGAATTATTACAATTTCATCTTCTCGAACACAATTAGGCATTAATCATATGGATCTAACCTATAGGTCTCATTCGACATTATGAAGTCATATAACACCTACACATAATGATCAGTTGATACCACATACCAACAACATGCTCGAGATTTTCACTACACATAATACTAGAAGTCAAAAATAGGGAGAACTAGGGAGATGAACATTCGAAAGTTTCATTGGAAAAAACCCTAGTTTTAGATCTCTTGAATCAAAAACATTTGAAAAGCCTCTTCGGGAAATGAAGTCAAGATAAAAAAAAAAAACCCATACCTTACTATAGAATTGAATCTACGAAGATCAACTTGCAATTTTTCATGAAAACTTTAAAGAACTTCTTGAAATCGCCTAAGAGAACCTTTGTCTTTCTATGTTTTGCTTACTGCCTTTGAGTTGCTTTTCTAAGTGAATAATCGTGAGTTTTAGGTCATAGGAACTGATATGAAATAATTCAACTTTAGACTAATTAATTTAATTAATAAATCAATTATCTAATTACTAAAACGCCCCTCCTAAATTGACTAGAATTAGAAGAACAATGGACTTAACCGAAATCTGGAAATTGCTTAGTGCTTTTGGTTTTGACCGATTAAATTAATTAATTAAGTTTATAATTTAATTAATTAGGTAACCTAGGCTAAATACTAAAGTACCCCTAAGTTGTTAGGACCATAACCAATCCTTTGGACCATCCTAGGTAAGGTACTAGGATGTTTCTTAGTTAGTTACTTGTCTAGTGTAAGGATTTTGGTTTGACCATTTAAATTAATTAATTAAGTTGATAATTTAATTAATTAGGTGACATAGGATAATTACTAAAGTACCCTTAAGTCGTTAGGACCATAACTAACCCTTTGGACCATCCTAGGTTAGGTACGAGGATATTTCTTAGTTAGTTCCTTGTCTTAAAGTCACCCGATTAAGTCTTTAGTTTATCGGGTCCCTTGGTTAGTTATTTTTGGTTTGTCCTAGGTTAGTTAGTTAGATAGGTCATTTATTTAGAGCCTAGGACTAGTTAGGGAGCTTCGCCTCACGTGGCCTGACCTGGACGCGCACCTTGTCCCCAATCGCCCTAACCGGATCGGTTAGCTTGTCCCTTGGCCGGTTGAACATGTGCTTGCATATATGTTGCGTGTACTTTCCTAACTAACTATTATGGAAGGTTAATTTGGAATGTTTACTTATTGTCCCAAGGATCCCCACTATGTCCTTCGGCACTGCTTAATCTACATGATCATTTTAAGTGATCATGTGGTATGGTACTAGGCTTTGACACTTGGATGTCTAGTACATATTGTATGAAGGTTGGCATACTAAATTTAGCTTAGGGTCTTCATCGCAGGTACAATTCTAAAACAAGCTTGGATTATATTTTAAATACATGGGTATACGTAGAAATTGGCTAACACCCTTAAGCCAATATTCTCTAATATGCCCAATATTACTCAATATTGGGCATTGGGATACCTATGTACCCCAATGCCTATTCTTCAAACTTAATAGACTCTTCACTGGTCATGTACATTTTTCCGTAATGTTACAGTCATAAAACATTAGGTGAAACAATTAGAGGAGACTTAGCCATAAGGCCTCTTTCTTTTCTTTAAACACTAAGGTAAGGTAACTTCTAGGTCAATCCGACCCACATCATAACCCTACATGATAAGCACACTAATTTCATTCCTAGGACCAAGTCAATACAAAATACTCCAATCCATACAAGGCAACTATGAAGAATTAAACATATACCACAACAACAATGAAACATTTCACATATACAAAGACAACATTTGAATCCTTAAACCTATATCAAGGCAACATGCATTCTTTAGCTATCTATCTATCACATTTTTCCAAAGCATTTCATCCTAATACACAATATTAGACTATCATCATGCAAAATCATATAACAACATACCAATCCCAAAGGAAGCTCAATTTAACTATAACAACTTCTTTAACAAGCTATAACCAAATCATAGCATAAATCTTCACATACATGTCATTTCACCTAAACCACATATATAGCAATAAATGTCATCACATCAACATCGATTAAAGTTCACCTTAACACATACTCGTATAACCAAAAAACCAAGATAAGCATCAAACTCACCTTTTCTCCCTCAAACATATAGATACCATCTCATCCATGAAATCAATTCTAAAAGACCATCGGACAAGAAAACATAAGAGAGAGAGAGATCTTATAGAGTTAAGTTTTATGGCATGACATGAGAATAGTGAATAAGGGAAAATCTATCGTCCTATAGCCTCTTGCGCATAGATATGTCGCGACTCACCACCGATGATCGAGACTCTACTAGACGTGGAAATATGAGATTTTGGACCTTAAAACCACTTTCATAAACCTATCTCTAATACCACATGTGTCACAAACGAGGAGCATACTTGACCTCTTGGAGGTCTTATACAAGCACATAGTTATAGGTAAATTTAGCAGAAAATTTAAAACTATTATAGCACATCATATGCTAGAGCATCACTTCCATTTTATATATAAAATATCATATTTACATATTTAGACTCTAAGTATCTTCTCCATCTTAGACTAAACATCATTAGAATACTTTAGGAACACGACCCTTATACATAAAACATAACTATACTATTACAAGACTTTACATAAGAGATGACATAGGAAATCCTTGGACTTAAGGATTCCTTTCCTTGAGCTTGGTAATTCACATACCAAGACCTTAACTTTAGAGGCCTCCTTTAAGCATCCATAACCTATATTTTGTGTAATATGGGTAGAGAGGAATGGTGTTAGTACAAGAATGCACTAAGTATGGAAACCATGAAAAATATGAATTTAAAAGGGACATTAACCATGCATCATGCCTTTTTGTGAAAACTGTATAAACCTTGATATATCAAGCATTATACAATTTACATACTTCGTTTAGGCATATTCAATAGTCAGAATAACACATAAAATCACACATAGCATTTAATATAAATTTTTTATCATTTTAAAGTAAATATTATTTACTTATAGTAAGCTCTTTTCTCGTTACAATGAAGTCCCTTTTCTTTAACTCCTTTACTTTCTGAAGTAACCCTCTAGTGATGGTTGGTGAAATGTATAGATAATGTCCCATTACAGTATCCATATTCAAGCATCACCTTAAGTCCATAAGGAAATCAGGCATACAACCTTCATTAACCCAAAACATGCAATCATGGAACCATATCATATAACAAGACATGGAACTCACATTTCACTCAACATAATTTAAGGACCACATAGAAGAACTCGTTACAAGACCATATGCAAGTCAGGACTTCTAATCATTATCATAGTAATATAATAGGAAACATTTACATAATGGACTTTACTTCACAAAGTCATCATAGAACCTACTCATAATCTCATTCTAGACCTACTTGTGCAATGTACATATGAAGTCCCATAACCTCACACATACTAAGTAAACCTACAAAGATACTACAAGCCTTAACATGAAATTCATACACCAACAAGACAATTATAGACAACTTCATTCATGCCAACAAGACCTTCATCTATAGTGACTAAGACCCATATTATGCATATAAGGTAAGAACACATCATATAGACTCATTAGGACTCATACAATGCATATCATCACGACAAGTAGACAAGAATAAAATTTCATGCATGAGGACATAAACATAATCATATGCATTAGAACACCTTCCTAGATTTCCCTTCAAGAGCTACTTTTCAATGCATAGGTGAAGTCCCATACCCCCACCTACACTAAGAAACTTCCTTAGGTTATCCTAGTTAGGGTCCTTACGTTACTTCCATTGTTCATTTTACTTTAGCGAAACTATAGCTTTAACCGACAATAAGACCATGGGTGCTATATGGAATTTTGGTGTTGTAGATCCTTACCCCAAGGGAAGGTATTCTACCTTGCAAAAGTAGAACATTAACACATGCTAGCATTTTAGGGGAGATACCTTGCCAGATCATAAAGGGCAAGCATAGTTTATGGTACTTGGAGGAATATATGGAAGCCTTTTTTACGCCTAATGAGGCATTGTAGCTATCCACCTTGTGAGGACAATGGTGAACAATACTTCCCAAATTGAAAAGGGGCACCCCTCATCTGAGTTATGCTAAGCCAAGTTCCCTTTATTGAAAAGCCATTATTATATTTACTTTATAAAATGTAAGCTTAGGAGAGTTAACCCCTCATATTCTTAGCTCATAGCTCATAGATGAGAGTTCATCAACCTAAATCATGTGAGAAGTCCTTTCACATGGACATATCATATGTAAAGCACCATCCAATTTAGGGTACACTTGAGAACACCTTTCAAGGCCCATATATTGACTAGATCATCATACGTGTGTGTGTGTGTGTACATACATGTGAGCAAATCTTTCACATAACACTTTTAGAGCACATATATTCATACGTTACTTTATTTATGCATATATGACATGTTAATCACTTAACCATACATTCATATTCATAAACATAGATAACCACCTAGGAACTATTCTATCAAGGCATACATGTTCAATGCATGGAAAAGGTCTCATACCATTGTCCATAATAGTACATCTATCAAGTCATCCTAGTTTAGGAGGGACACATAACATACCTCATGGACATATATTTTACGTGCATATTAGTAGACATTATTGCATATGAGAATAACCTTTCATTAGACACTATGAACCTATACTACTCATAAGAATGCATGAAATGTGAGTGTGTGTACATTGGTCAACATGCTCACCTAATGGATATCAACAACACCTTGAGGCAGCCACCCTCTTAGGACAACAATGCACAACCAAGCATAGACCACACAACACATACTAGCATAGAAGATAATATAACCACAACACTTGCACTCAATAAAGTAATCATAGATAATCACACATTCATATAAAGGTAAATAGGTAAGGGGTCATTAACCAATATGACTCATTAATGGCAGCACCTAAACCAACCCTAATATAGTCATGCACATGCTTGTAACCTTAGCAACATAACCTTGATCATAACTAGAGTAGGAACTAGGCATAAGCTTTCACATAGTGTGATCATCATAAGCACACACTCATATAATCGTCAAATTTCTTTTAAGGCCATAGTCAACACATATGTAACAACAATAAAGTAAGCACCTCCACCATAAGTGGACCATACCACACAATGTCATACAAGGCCAATTCTATCAACAATACTATAGAAAAGTAAAAGAATTACAACCTTACCAAATCTCCCTTGCTTTGCTCATCAATGATCAGTACTCATAAATCCGTCAATAATACAAATCTAGGGCAGTATCTAAATATATAATAATCCAAACGAATTCCTACTAAAATTTCCATAAAATTGATATCACAATGAATACACTACATTAGCAATCTATAGAAGATAGAAGAATCATAGGTTAATCTCATTGAAACATTTAAACCTTGATCCACATAGATCACTCACCAACAATTCACCTTCAATTTACATAATAGGAAGTATATATAAGCAATTCAACATAATAGAATCACAATTCAATTAACACATAATCAAGATTACAATGCCCATAATATAGGCTAGTTTGAGAATTGAAGGGAACATGGGTTCATCATTGAATTGGATTTAAATACACTTTAAATTAAGAACATTATCATCCATTTATCATTAACAAGCTTTTGGAAAAATTTTGAGAAAGATCCTATGGCTAGATTGGAAGATAGACAATTTGATCACAATTTCTCTTTGAAAAACTTTTAAGAAGCTCTTTAGATGAATTGATACTAAAGATGAAGGATCACCATTCCTTATTGTAGCAGAGAAAAATGAAATCATGATGAATAATTTATGGTAATCCAAGCTCCAAGCTATTCTTGAGCTTCATCTCCAATGGAGGTTTCTAGAGTGGTTTCTTTTTTAGAAGGAAAAGTCTAATTTGAAGAATGAATTTGGGTGAGGGGTTTTGATGTTATAAACCAACTTAAAATACCTAAAAATAACCAAATAAAATTCCTAGGGTCTTTTTATGATGAGGTGTGACTTCCCATTCACCCTTTTAATAAAACAGTATGCTTGGTAGTTGACACAAGCTGCATCGACGCCCAGTAGGTCCAACAACAGACCGTACTGTTTGTCGTCCTTTGGGTCTGAGGCTTGTCAACTGGCTTGAGCCTTCACCAGGCTAAGTATTTAATGACGCCTCCCCATAGACGGGGCGTAGGTTCACCTACGAGTCGTCATTCATGGCCGTATTTGACACTGGCAAGGCAGTACCTAGGCAGTATTTGGGTCCTATTTGAGGGCCTTTTGCGAGGTCCTTGGGGAGTCATACCTGGACGTTTCTAACGTAAATATAGAAATTAACATGTCAAGGACCTTCCATACCAGTTTGAGCATCAAAAAAGACTCGTAACACATCCAAACATGCTAAGAAAATTCAAGTCACACATAAACATATCAAGGGCTAATTTTCGAACTACTTGAACGATCTTGAAAGTTTTACTTTCAAATGACTTCAAATAAATCATGCATACTGTAAAACACGTATTTAACATATTTAACCCTTTTTAGACATATGTGAGGCTCTAGACAACTTAACTCATTTTCGGAGTCTTACGATAAAGCATGTTCTTTCTACTTTTGTTAGAAAGAAGACAAGTTCACATTATTCCTGCTTCCCGAAATCATTCCTTATGTCTTATCCCTCTTATTCTTGATTATCTATCCCTTACATTTTCCTCCTCAACTTATTGCACAACGATCACCAGCCTTGTTATTCCAATGTAATATATAAACATCGCAACCTTTGTTTCCTTACACAACAGACGAGACAACACAACTACAAACCAGTTTGTTCAACTCCTCATGTCAACAACCATATATTAGATTCTCGTAGATCACAGGGGAAAGAAACACCCTAAAAAAGTGTCCCTAAATAAAGCCCGTCTCACAATCGGTTATGCATTAACACGAGTTACAAAGAACAATTTTAGAGATAAACTCTAACGCACAAAGTAAGTATGAAAGGAGTAAGGTACTTCCTAAATATTGCATCATCTTAATTATAGATGTGGTGCTCTTTACACCAATTCCTAGGACTTTAAAGACTCAACTTCATATACTCCATAGGACTCTTGAACTCTATACTTGGATACCAAGTTTGTCATGCCCCGAGCCTATACCCTACGCGGGATTGGCTCTCGAAGAACATTGTTAGTCCCAAGCGAACCCTTGTACTGGATACTTACTCAAGGGAATATATAAATTCAACAAAGATAAGTTCATGTAATTACTTGGAATATTATAGAAGCACATTCTATTTTATGTTAAGGCAAACTCAAGTCTCAACATAGAATAATGACAATTTAAAGATTAAAAACTAACATATGATTGCCTATGAAGCCTCTAAAACAACTAAGATGGATATTGTGACAAACCCCACAACATCCTATTGAACTAAAACTAGAAAGCAAATAAAAGAGTCCTCCGGGAAGTAAGAAGGCTCACAACAGACTCTTTAATGCTCAATTGGATCAATGGTGCACTGGATGTCGATCCTCGTTACCTGTATCTACATCATATTACAATGAAGGACAACTGGCATTAGTATATTGAATGTACGTGTATGCGAGTTGGAATGCTAAAACAACATAGGCTTGAAAGAGATTCTGAAATAAACACTTAACTTGGCTCTTCTCAACTCATGAATACTTAACTGTACTGATTTAATTATAAAGCAATTTAAAACAAGTGCAACGTAAAGGATAAGGAAAACCTTTTAAAATATGATGTCAACTAATAATCATAATATCATAAAATCCATACGATACTCCCTCCCAAAGTCTACTTTTGCAATGCATGAATGAAGTCCCATACCCCCATTCATACTAAACAGAACCCCTTGAGGAACCATGCATTTGAAGTTGTGGGAGTTTCTCTAACTGACAACCATCACTTAAGAGCTATAGTGATGATACAATGATTTGCCTCATGCTGTCAGGGCTGTCATATACCTTTCATTAGTATAGAACCTTAACTACTAAGTGGATCCACTAGTATATGCTAAAAAGCATTAATGGAATCATCTAAAAAGTATGATTCTTTTCTTCCCATGGTAACTCAAAGGCTATCTTGAAAATCTCAGTTCCTCTCTAGCTGAATTATGAAAGCATTTACTCTTTATTGAAAACTAGCTCAAAGGATCTTTTGGAAATAAGAGTTTCCTCTTCACCAAAAACTAGCTCAAAGGCTCTTTTAGAAATCAAACTTTCCTATTTACCAAAAAACTAGCTTAAAGGCTCTTTTTGAAATCAAAGTTTCCTTTCTTGTTAAAATGTGAAAATATTTCAAATACTTCGGGAATACTTACTCCCCACATAGTACTTTGAAGAAATAAACATCAAATCTGAACTCTTTTAGTCTTTACTCATCTTGAACTTTCAGTCTTAAAACAAAGTTAAGAACATTCGCAAAAGACTTCTTGAAAAGACTCTACGAACTTCCTAGACTTGGCTTGTGACTTTCCTTGAATTTGACGATATGGATTGAAGGTTGTAATTCATGTTTCTAGATGATTTCTATATGCTTTGAAGTCATTAAGAGTACTTGGAATCATTTGGACTTAAACAGACTAAAGGACCAAAATTGGGTGAAAAAACAATGATTTGGGAGCATTCGAGGCGCGTCGCGCCAGGACCCAAGTTTACAGGACCCATTTGAGTGTATGAAGGCATGCCGCCACAAGCCCTCTGGCACAGATGAGGCACACCCTCCTTAGATATGCCTGACAAATTTATCCTCTTGTTTTCTAACCATAAATCGTTTCAATTCGATATCTCTTCTTATATTCACTTTATATATATGCACCCACATAATATACACAAGGATCTAACCCAATGAACTCAATAAACAACACGTTTACATCAAGAAACTCTGAAATCTCAACTCATGTTCAAGAACGAAAGTAATTCAAGAACAACCATCAAGAACATTCAAATTCCAATGTTTTTAGAACAAATTCATGCTGAATTAAACATAACATGCACGTGGTGAAAAAACCCAACGTTATGGAAAGTTCACATATATTTTAAGGGATCACCCTTGATAAAATCAAAATATTGAACTTCGACGATCTTGATGAATCTTTGAACGCCCTTCTACTTTCTCCTTCTTTCTCCTCTTCTTTCCACTTCCTGTAACGACCTGTTTAGTCGTTTTGAGAAGCAGATTTTATTTCTGGAAAAACTATCTGAGTCGAAGGATCCCATGACGGATCGTCATGGGCACGACGGACCGTCGAGGGGGTCTCATTCCAAAACACTTAGAATTCTGAAAACTGGGTACTGAAATCGACTCTCTGAACTTCGTGACGGAATGGCAGGACGGACCGTCGTGGGCACGACGAACCGTCACACATCTTCCACAAAAATTAAGTCTCTGAACTTTGTGACGGACCTGCAGGACAGACCGTCACAGGCACGACGGGCCGTCACTGGTTGCGTAATCCCAGGCTGGGTCGGATTTCTGTAAATATTTTAAGGGGCGTTTTGGACTATTCCTGCTTTAATTATAAAGTTAGTGGGTTAATGTTAATAGTTTAATTACTTGGGGGTTAAAAGAGATAACCTTGAGTTAATTAGTGGGTTAATTCCTTATCTTTTATACTTAATTATATGCTAATTAGGGTAAAAGAAAGAGAGTTTGAATAAGAAAAATAGAAAGAACAAGGAGAGGGACAGAGAACGATCGAGAAAGAGGGAAACGAAGAGGAAACAAAGCTTTGGGAAATTGCTTGCTTGATCACGAATCTTCGGTGGAGGTAGGTTATGGTTTATGCTATTCGTAGTAAACTCTTAATAGTGAATGATATGTATTGGGTAGTCTTGTTAACCCTTCTATATGCTTAATTGTATGCTTGCATGAATGTTATTATATAATTGTGATAAAATAAGCATGATGAAGCTATTGAATCCTAACTCTTGAAAAACCCTAATCTACTTTGTTAATGATGATGCCTTGGTATAAAAGAAGGCGTGATGAACTAAAGTAATGAGATTGATGATGCCTTGGTATAAAATAAGGCGTGATGAACTAAAGTAATGAGTTTGATGATGCCTTGGTATAAAAGAAGGCTTGATGAACTAAAGTGATGAGATTAGGGGATCGGAGTGTCACGTTCCGACACATAAAATTTAGGGATCGGGTGTCACGAATCGACACGTAAAATTAGGGGATCGGGTGTCACGAACCGACACGTAGAATTAGGGGATCGGGTGTCACGAACCGACACGTAGAATTAGGGGATCGGAGTGTCACGTTCCGACACATAGAATTAGGGGATCGGGTGTCACAAACCGACACCTAAAATTAGGGGATCGGAGTGTCACGTTCCGACACATAGTAGTAGGGGAGCGGAGTGTCACGTACCGACACAAGAGGAATAAAGATAATGAATCATGAAAGATGTTAATATACTCAATCTAATGAACCCAATTCCCAAATGAGTATGATATTGAGGCTTGAGTCCTCATGGGTGAACTTGGCTGTGCTTATCGATGATTATAGAACTTGTTGTTGCTACATGTTGAGTATTGTAGTTGATTTATGATATTATCTGATATATACTGTTTTCTATTTTGAGTTGGCCGATTATACCTACTCAGTACTTGTGTTTTGTAATGACCCTACTTGTTTGTTTCTTTCTTTGTTATTTGTGGAGTGCAGCAAACGTACCATCGTCTTCAACTCAACCGCAACCCTAGCCAGTCTTCATTTCACCGGATTTCAGGGTGAGCTAATGCTTCTAGCTTGGACTGGATCATCCTTTTCATGTCTTGATGCCTTGAACTTCCGGCATGGACTAGCTTTTTACTTATTTTAGCTTTTTAGATACTGTTAGATTAGTAATTTGAGGATAGATGTTCTTGTGATGATGACTTCCAGATTTTGGGGATAATAATAGTTATTGAATTTTTAGAAGTTATTGAATTGATTTTCATTAATGAGTTTAAGTCTTCCGCATTGTATTTTGATACTATATTGAAATGTTGGGTTTTGTATTGGTTGGTTCGCTCACATAGGAGGGTAAGTGTGGGTGCCAGTCGCGGCTCGGTTTTGGGTCGTGACAAACTTGGTATCAGAGCCTTAGGTTCGTTGGTCTCATCACACAAGAACGAGTCTAGTAGAGTCTTAAGGAACGGTAGGGGGACGCCTTTACTTTTCTTTGAGAGGCTATAAGACTTTAGGAAAATTCCATTCTTTCATTCTTTCTTTCGTGCTATTACTTGGATCCAATTGGTATCTAGGTGATACAAATTGGTATCTGACCATCTTCACTCTATTTCGCAGATGGTTAGAACTAGAGCAACGACTGCGCCAACACCAACACTGGCAGGACAGGATGCGTCTGAGCCAGCCACTGGATCTGTAGCTCGGAGAGGAACAGTGGCAAGAGGCCATGGTAGAGGTCGCGGGAGGACGTCCTCTAGAGGAAGAGGACAAGCACCTAGCCCAATTAGTACTAGGGCGGTGACTCCCCCAGAGACTGAGGAAGTGATGAGAGAGGGTGAGGATGGGGAGAATGAACAAGTGCAGAATGAGGAATTGCCACCCCAACCTACCACATAGATGATCAATAAGGTTCTTGCTTATCTTAGCGGGTTATCTGATCAGGGCCAGACACCTCCAGTGTTTTCTGCACCAGCACCTCAGGTTCCGGAGGTACAACATGCAGCTACTGTGGCTCCCCGCATAGATGCCTCATTGTAAATAGGCACGTTTCCTCGTCTGACTACAGGGCCTATAATGACAAATGATCAGCATGAACTTTTCAGTAAGTTCTTGAAATTGAAACCTCCAGTCTTCAAGGGTGCTGAATCTGAGGATGCTTACGATTTTCTGGTTGACTGTCATGAGCTACTACACAAGATGGGTATAGTAGAACGGTTTGGTGTTGAGTTTGTGACTTATCAGTTTCAAAGGAACGCCAAAATGTGGTGGCGGTCACATGTTGAGTGTCAACCAACAGAGGCACCACCTATGACTTGGGCATCATTCTCTAGCTTGTTTATGGAGAAGTATATCCTCCGGACTTTGAGGGATAGGAAAAGAGATGAGTTCTTGAGCCTAGAGAAAGGTAGGATGTCGGTTACTGCATATGAGGCTAAGTTTCGTGCATTATCCAGGTGTGCCACCCAACTTTGTTTCAGTCCACAAGAGCGGATTCACCGTTTTGTGAAGGGGTTGAGGTCAGAATTGCGGATTTCAGCATTACAGGTAGCGGCTACGGCAAAATCCTTTCAAGAAGTGGTAGACTTCGTGATAGAGGTGGAAGGAGTGAAGCCAGATGACTTCACCATGGCATCGACATCAAAAAGGTTTCGAAAGGGAGGTGAGTTTAATGGTTCTTACTCTAGAGGACAGGGTTCAGGAGGTTACTCATTCCGACCAATTCAGTCTTCACTACAGACTGTAGTTGGGGGTCCACCTCAGACCGGTCAACACTTCTCTGAGAGACCTATGCTTGACTCCAGAGAGTGTTATGGATGTGGGGAGACTGGACATATTAGGAGGAATTGTCCAAAAAAGAGTTATAGACCCCCAATAGTTAGAGGTAGAGGTGGTCATGGTAGAGTTCGTTATTCTGGAGGACGTGGTGGCCGATGTAATGGTGGTCACCAAAACGGCCGGGGTGACGGGCAAACTGGAGCCACTACAGCACAACATGGTAGGGGCAACGGGCAGACAGGCGATAGGGCCCATTGTTACGCTTTCCCTGGGAGATCTGAAGTGGAGACATCTGATGTTGTTATCACAGGTAATCTTTTGGTTTGTGATTGCATGGCTTCTGTATTATTTGATCCTGGCTCCACATTTTCATATGTATCTTCCTCATTTGCTACTGGTCTTAATTTACCTTGTGAATTGCTTGACATACCTATTCGTGTGTCTACTCCAGTGGGTGAGTCTGTGATAGTTGAAAAAGTATATAAGTTTTGTCTGGTGACTTTTGGGGGGAGCAATACTTATGTAGACTTGGTTATCTTAGAAATGGTTGATTTTGATGTAATTCTGGGTATGACTTGGCTTTCTCCGAACTTTGCGATCTTGGATTGTAATGCTAAAACTGTGACGTTAGCCAAGCCTGGGACAGATCCGTTAGTGTGGGAGGGCGACTACACTTCCACTCCGGTTCGTATCATCTCCTTTCTTAGTGCTAAGAGAATGGTTAGTAAGGGGTGTTTAGCTTTCTTGGCACATCTCATTGATGACACTACCCAAGTACCTTCAATTGAGTCGGTTTCGGTAGTCCGTGAGTTTCTGGATGTGTTCCCTGCAGATCTTCCTGGTATGCCACCGGATAGAGATATTGATTTTTGCATTGATTTGGAACCGGGTACTAGCTCCATTTCTATACCCCCTTATAGAATGGCTCCCGCGGAGTTAAGAGAGTTAAAGGCCCAACTTCAAGAGTTGTTAAGTAAAGGTTTCATTAGACCAAGTGCATCCCCTTGGGGTGCTCCGGTGTTATTTGTGAAGAAGAAGGATGGGAGTTTTCGGATGTGCATAGACTACCGGCAGTTGAACAAGGTAACTATTAAGAACAAGTATCCCATTCCTCTCATTGATAACTTGTTCGATCAGTTACAAGGTGCTTGTGTCTTCTCAAAGATTGACTTGAGATCTGGTTATCATCAATTGAAAATACGGGCAACGGATGTGCCAAAGAATGCTTTTCGAACTAGGTATGGGCATTACGAATTTGTAGTAATGTCTTTTGGTCCTAGGAATGCCCCTGCTGCTTTCATGAGCCTGATGAACGGGATTTTTAAGCCATATCTGGATCTCTTTGTGATCGTATTTATTGATGATATACTGATATACTCAAAGAGTAAGAAGGAACATGAGGAGCATTTGAGAATGGTATTAGAGTTGTTGAGGAAGAAAAAGCTTTATGCCAAATTCTCCAAGTGTGAGTTTTGGCTAGATTCAGTGTCCTTCTTGGGGCACGTGGTTTCTAAGGATGGAGTGATGGTGGATCCTTCTAAGATTGAGACAGTGAAGAATTGGGTAAGACCTACTAATGTGTCAGAAATAAGGAGCTTTGTTGGGTTAGCTAGCTATTACCGTCGATTTGTCAAGGGATTCTCTTCCATTGCTTCCCAATTGACGAACTTGACTAAGCAGAATGTTCCATTTGTATGGTCGGATGAATGTGAGGAAAGCTTTCAGAAACTCAAGACCTTGTTGACTACTGCACCAATCCTTACCCTGCCAGTGGAAGGTAAGAATTTCATTGTATATTGTGATGCATCCTATTCGGGTTTGGGTGCAGTGCTAATGCAAGAGAAGAACGTAATTGCTTATGCTTCAAGGCAATTAAAGGTGCACGAACGTAATTACCCGACCCATGATTTGGAGTTGGCCGCGGTAGTATTTGCATTAAAGCAATGGAGGCACTATCTGTATGGGGTTAAGTGTGAAGTCTATACGGATCATCGTAGCCTATAGTATGTCTTTACTCAGAAAGATTTGAATTTGAGACAGAGGAGATGGATGGAACTACTGAAGGACTACGATATCACTATTCTGTATCATCCGGGAAAAGCTAATATTGTGGCAGATGCTTTAAGTAGAAAGGCAGGAAGCATGGGAAGTCTAGCTCACTTGTAAGTTTCTAGACGCCCGTTGGCTAGAGAAATCCAAAAATTGGCTAATGACTTTATGAGGCTAGAAGTAAATGAGAAGGGAGGATTTTTAGCTTGTGTGGAGGCGAGATCTTCTTTTCTTGACAAGATCAAGGGAAAACAGTTTGATGATGAGAAACTAAGCTAAATTCGGGATATGGTGTTGCAAGGAGAGGCTAAAGAGGCGATAATTGATGAGGAAGGTGTTTTGAGGATTAAGGGAAGGGTATGTGTGCCCCGTATTGATGACTTGATCTACACTATTCTTACAGAGGCTCATAGTTCCGGATATTCTATACATCATGGTGCAACCAAGATGTACCGTGACCTAAAGCAACACTTTTGGTGGAGTAGAATGAAGCGTGACATTGTGGATTTTGTTGCCAAATGTCCAAATTGTCAGCAAGTAAAGTATGAACACCAGAGGCCAGGAGGAACACATCAGAGAATGCCCATTCCTGAATGGAAGTGGGAGAGAATTGCAATGGACTTCGTGGTTGGTCTTCCAAAGACAATGGGTAAGTATGACTCTATTTGGGTGATTGTTGATAGGTTAACTAAGTCTGCCCATTTCATTCTGGTCAAGGTGACTTACAATGCAGAGAAGTTAGCCAAACTTTACATCTCGGAAGTTGTTCGATTGCATGGGGTTCCACTTTCCATCATATCAGATAGAGGTACGCAGTTTACTTCTAAGATTTGGAGGACATTGCATGCGGAATTAGGTACTAGGTTGGACCTTAGTACTGCATTTCACCCTCAGACCGATGGTCAGTCTGAGCGAACGATTCAGGTATTGGAGGATATGCTTCGTGCATGTGTGATAGAATTTGGTGGTCATTGGGATAACTTCTTACCCTTAGCGGAGTTCTCATACAATAATAGCTATCACTCCAGTATTGACATGGCCCCATTTGAAGCATTGTATGGGAGGAGATGTAGGTCTCCCATTGGTTGGTTTGATGCATTTGAGTTTAGACCTTGGGGTACTGATCTGTTGAGGGATTCATTGGAGAAGGTGAAATCTATTCAAGAAAAGCTTTTAGCGGCTCAAAGTAGGCAAAAGGAATATGCGGATCGAAAGGTTAGAGACTTAGAGTTCATGGAGGGTGAACAAGTCTTGCTGAAGGTTTCACCCATGAAAGGGGTGATGCGGTTTGGTAAAAGGGGTAAGCTAAGTCCAAGGTATATTGGACAATTTGAAGTACTTAAGCGAGTAGGGGAGGTGGCTTATGAATTAGCCTTGCCTCCAGGGCTTTCAGGAGTGCATCCGGTATTTCACGTGTCTATGTTGAAAAGATACCATGGGGATGGAAACTACATCATTCGTTGGGATTCGGTTCTGCTTGATGAGAATTTGTCTTATGAGGAGGAACCTGTTGCCATTCTAGACAGGGAAATTCGCAAGTTGAGATCAAGGGAGATTGCATCCATCAAAGTTCAATGGAAGAATCGACCAGTTTAAGAGGCCACTTGGGAGAAGGAGGCTGATATGCAAGAAAGATACCCACACCTGTTTACAGATTCAGGTACTCCTTTTTGCCCTTATTTTTCTTCTTGTGATCGTTCGAGGACGAACGATGGCTAAATTGGTATCTATTGTAACGACCTGTTTAGTCGTTTTGAGCAGCAGATTTTATTTCTGGAAAAACTGTCTGAGTCAACGGATCCCACGATGGACCGTCATGGGCACGACGGACCGTCGAGGGGGTCTCGTTCCAAAACACTTAGAATTCTGAAAACTGGGTACTGAAATCGACTCTCTGAACTTTGTGACGGAATGGCAGGACGGACCGTCGTGGGTACGACGAACCGTCACACATCTTCCACAAAAATTAAGTCTCTGAACTTTGTGATGGACCTGCAGGACGGACCGTCGCAGGCACGACGGGCCGTCACAGGTTGCGTAATCCCAGGCTGGGTCGGATTTCTGTAAATATTTTAAGTTGCGTTTTGGACTATTCCTTCTTTAATTATAAAGTTAGTGGGTTAATGTTAATAGTTTAATTACTTGGGGGTTAAAAGAGATAACCATGAGTTAATTGGTGGGTTAATTCCTCATCTTTTATACTTAATTATATGCTAATTAGGGTAAAAGAAAGAGAGTTTGAATAAGAAAAATAGAAAGAACAAGGAGAGGGACAGAGAACGATCGAGAAAGAGGGAAACGAAGAGGAAACAAAGCTTTGGGAAATTGCTTGCTTGATCACGAATCTTCGGTGGAGGTAGGTTATGGTTTATGGTATTCGTAGAAACTCTTAATAGCGAATGATATGTATTGGGTAGTCTTGTAAACCCTTCTATATGCTTAATTGTATGCTTGCATGAATGTGATTATATAATTGTGATAAAATAAGCATGATGAAGCTATTGAATCCTAAATCTTGAAAAAACCTAATCTACTTTGTTAATGATGATGCCTTGGTATAAAAGAAGGAGTGATGAACTAAAGTAATGAGATTGATGATGCCTTGGTATAAAAGAAGGTGTGATGAACTAAAGTAATGATATTGATGATGCCTTGGTATAAAAGAAGGCGTTATGAACTAAAGTAATGAGATTGATGATGCCTTGGTATAAAAGAAGGCTTGATGAACTAAAGTGATAAGATTAGGAGATCGGAGTGTCACGTTCCGATACATAGAATTTAGGGGATCGGGTGTCACGAACCGACACGTAGAATTAGGGGATCGGGTGTCACAAACCGACACGTAGAATTAGGGGATCGGGTGTCATGAACCGACACGTAGAATTAGGGGATTGGAGTGTCACATTTCGACACATAGAATTAGGGGATCGGGTGTCACGAACCGACAGTAGAATTAGGGGATCGGAGTGTCACGTTCCGACACATAGTAGTAGGGGAGCGGAGTGTCACGTACCGACACAAGAGGAATAAAGATAATGAATCATGAAAGATGTTAATATACTCAATCTAATGAACCCAATTCCCAAATGAGTATGATATTGAGGCTTGAGTCCTCACGGGTGAACTTGGTTGTGCTTATCAATGATTATAGAACTTGTTGTTGCTACATGTTGAGTATTGTAGTTGATTTATGATATTATCTGATATATACTGTTTACTATTTTGAGTTGGCCGATGATACCTACTTAGTACTTGTGTTTTGTACTGACCCCTACTTTTTTGTTTCTTTCTTTGTTATTTGTGGAGTGCAGCAAACGTACCGTCGTCTTCAACTCAACCGCAACCCTAGCCAGTCTTCATTTCACCGGATTTCAGGGTGAGCTAATGCTTCTAGCTTGGACTGGATCATCCTCTTCATGTCTTGATGCCTTGAACTTCCGGCATGGACTAGCTTTTTACTTATTTTAGCTTTTTAGATACTCTTAGATTAGTAATTTGAGGATAGATGTTCTTGTGATGATGACTTCCAGATTTTGGGGATAATAATAGTTATTGAATTTTTAGAAGTTATTGAATTGATTTTCATTAATGAGTTTAAGTCTTCCGCATTGTATTTTGATACTATATTGAAATGTTGGGTTTTTTATTGGTTGGTTTGCTCACATAGGAGGGTAAGTGTGGGTGCCAGTCGCGGCTCGGTTTTGGGTCGTGACACTTCCCTCAAATCCCTAACTTTTTTTGTAAAAGTGTAAACTGATCTTATTCATCTAAGACCCTAATTAATTACTTAAAACGAAATAAATTATAAGGTAGGGAAAAGACCAAACTACCTCTTTAAAATCCAGGGTGAACTTTCCTTATTCAAATAGTCCAACTTTCAAAGGGCATTAACTATGTCATACGAAATCATAATCGCGCAAACTCGGTTGAGTTGGAATGATAATTCGAAAGATTTCCAACCATTTCTCTAAGTGCCCCTAACTCATCCTAAGATAGAAATTATAGTCATTTGAAGTTTAAAAAATCATTTCTTTCTAACTTATGTAATTTTCTAGATTTTTAATTAATTCCAAAGATGACTATTTCGAGTTCTTAGCTTCTTCCTACATTATTTTGAATTACGAGATATTAATATATCTACCCCTTGGGAACATTCATCCTCGAATGATATTACTTCTACTAGTTAAGGGTGGTAACGTCAATTTCAAACATCCAACAATCAAATACGAAATCCAACATGCACTCATAATTTAAACACTTCTAAGAAGAGAATTAGTACACTGGTCTATATTTTCTCTGAATTCAAAGAGATGTGGATATCTCTTCTTCATATCTTCTTCAGCTTCCCAAGTAGATTCTTCGACAAATTGGTTCCTCCAAAGGACTTTGACTGACGCAATCTCCTTTTTTTCAATTTGCGAACTTGGCGATCTAGAATCTGAACTAGAATTTCCTCATAAGCTAAGTTATCCTTAATCTCAATATTTTCAGTTGTTATAATCAATGAAGGATCGCCCATGCACTTCTTCAACACGGATATGTGAATTACCAGACGAACCGTTGCTAACTCTTGTGGTAGCTCCAACTCATAAGCTACATTGTTAATCCTCTAGAATATTCTATAATGTCTAATATATGCGGGACTAAGTTTCACCTTCTTACCAAATCTCATAACAACCTTTATGGGTGAAACTTTCAAGTAAATCCAATCATCTACTTCGAACTCTAACGCACTTTTCCTAACATCAGTGTAGGATTTTTGATGAATTTGCATCGTTTTCAATCTCTCTTAAATCACTTTCATCTTCTCGATAGCTTGATGAACTAAATTTGGTCCTATCAACCCAGCTTCACTAACTTCAAACCATCCAATAGGAGATCTGCATCTTCTCCCATAAAGTTTTATAGGGAGCCATTTGGATGCTAGAGTGGTAACTATTGTTGTAAGCCAATAAATTAGAGGTAGGTGATTATCTCAATTACCTTTGAAATCAATCACACATTGCCTTAACATATCCTCTAAGGTCTGAATAGTGCGCTCTACTTGCCCACCTTTTTGACGATGAAAGGTTGTACTTAAGTTCACCTTTGAATCCAAGCCTTTCTGAATATATTTCCAGAACTGTGCAGTATATTGTGCACCTCTGTTTAAATAATGGAGACCGAAATTCCATGATAGCTTAACACCTCTTGAAGATACAACTTAACATAATCTTCTACCAAATAGGTGATGAGTCCTCAAATTGGACTTATCTAGGGCCTAATTTTAATGCAAATAGTATTGTCGATTGTTTATTTTAACTCGATATATGATAAAAACTCCTAAATTCTAGGTATTTGAGGAGTTGGTGGGAGCATGGAAACTTAGGCACAAAACGGATAAAAAGATTTGAAGATGCAAAGGTACGCATTGCCAAACACTTGGCAATCCGTCGTATAACGAAGCTCTCTCTTCTGTTACAATAAGTGAGCCCTGCAGAAAGTGGATCAAAAGGCAATGAAAAGGAGCAATCGGCGCTTTGCCAATCAGGTCTGTTAAATCACAAGATTTCTGCCCATCGATCGAGAACACATATACAAGGAAGGCAACGTGCAAGCGACAATGAACTAAACAAAGGGTGATTCTCTGAATCATGACTAAAAACACCGAAAAGATTCGCCAGCATAATTTTGAAGTCTATAAATATTGAACTCTTTTATTATTTAGATATAGAAATTTTGAGAGTGAAACAATTACACTTGATATTTTGTTCTTAATTTTTGTCTCGTGTTTGAAGAGGGTTTTTGTGGAAGCTTGAAGAAAGAAGCTCTTCTTAAATTTAAGAAGTGGGTCTTCTTCATTTATCTTCCTTTTCTACTTTTGAGTTTTAATCCCTTATACCCACTTGATTCCTTTATCATTTTAAGTATATTTGATTATTACATTATGTGGCTAAAAAAACCCCATTCTTGGGGTGTGATTTAGAAATTATGGGTTGATAAATTGTTTGGGTCTTGCTTGCATGTAGCTTACATTGCAGTTTAAGGTGATTTCACCTACTGGTTGTAGTTTAATCTAATGGATTTGTATTTGCAAATACAAAACCACCCAAGCGTTTTCCAGTTTCTCGAGAGAGAGTTCGTGAAACTAAGACCACTGGACTGATCTCCTAAGAAGTGGGTCGACATGAGGTTAGGCTCAAGAAGGTGAGCCCTATTCCCACATCCAAGCACTCCCGTCGAAAGAGAGAGTGTGGATAAGGCGTAGGCTATACAGTTTAGATGAGTGGGTGTCTAAGAAGAACCCATTTGATATGGGGTAAGTTTCCAGAGAGAGAACTTGCTTCCACCAAAAGCTTAGCCTAGTCATCGTTAACTCGCAAAATTAGTTATCGAAAGCATGTACCCATCACTTTTATCTTCACGTATAGCGATCACACCCCAAGAACTTTCTCACATACATGTATCTCATTTATTTTATTGCATTCTGCTACTCATGAAAAAAACCCTATTTGATATTTGGAACTTAGGTGTCACAAATTAAATTTGTTTTGTTTTAATATTCGAAAATGTCTTCAGCTATCACTATTTAAAACAGAATTCTAAGTAGCTACTATTTTCACTATCACTTCCTTGGGACACGACCCTGCCCCTTGGTTAGGTTACTAAACTAGCTTGATTCGTTACTCAGACTGTAGGATAGTGCCTTGATCACGAGCATAAAATCATCAAAGAATTCAAATGGCACCACTGCGGGGGAGTGGTGTCACGTGAAGATGTAGTTATTTAAAGTTTATAGTTCTTTGTAGTGTAGTTTCCACTAATTTAACGTTTAGTTTTTTTGTTTGTTGTTTAAGATCACCAAAAAGCATGAGTGCTAGTGTTAGTAATAGGATGGAATGGCCTATATTGGAGGTAATGATCAGTAGAGATACAATCCTGACCTTCAAATAAATAGAAGGTGAAAGTATTCACAAATATTTGATCAAATTTAAAGGGATAATCACTCAATGTCTGAATCATGGCCTTCCTGACATGATACTTACTGATTGCTTCTCCCAAGGTCTCATCCCCAGAATCAAGAGGCTTGTTGATAATCTTATTCCATGTGTCTAGCTAAGAAAGCATACACAACAGCAGCAGAGTTGCTCGGAGACATAGCTAAGATGAACTTAAAGGTGGAACAAGACTTCACGTTTTCCATACTGATAACCCAGATGGATGAGATAGCAAAAAGGATAACAAAGGTTAAAGTACAATGCAAGAGAAAATATAAGTACATCTCTCCTCACGAGTAAAAGAATCTCAAAGATCACGAGCCACATGCATTGAGGAATCTCTTTCAACCATTCTCCTAAAAGTCACTAAATAGGATGAAGCACTGGTGGAAATGAAATGAGACATTGAAGGGATGAAACGGGTGATTTGGTCTCATACCACAGTTGTCCAAGTGCTTGAATATATTATGGTCCAAGGGTCATTACTGCTCCACTTGCAAGGAAGTAGAGAACCACATAGTGGTGGTGTAGTAAACTACCAAAATGGGGTCTAACAAAGCAACTTGTGTCATGCCACGACGTTCACTAAGGCTTTTTGGGAGATAACCCAAAACCCTTTAATTACTTTCCATTACATTTATAAAATAATAGCGTGTGGATTGTGCAGTCGAAGGAAAGGAAGTAAGTGGAAAGTTGCAAGGTGACAAAAACAGGTCCTTTAAGGAGAACGCCAACAGGTTCGGCGTAACTAATCATTCCCCACCGTTTGACTCAATTCATCTCAAAGGTTGAGTCTATAAAACTTGATGGAGTGAAATTTTTTGTCAGTGACTCGCCAACCCAGTGAGCGATCTCGACAAAGACTGTCGATGCAACTTATGCAAGAATATGCGGTCCTGTTATATTTGGCAATAAAATAGATACTCGGCACTTCGCCGAGTCATTAAGCAAGATAAGTTAATATAGCCGACTGAGCAGAAAATGGACGGTCACAAGCACCATACTTAAAAGTCCTATTTCAAATCTTTCCCTTCACTTCGTCCTTTTACAAATTCACACTCACACTTTAGTAGTTCTATTTCTTGTATTTTAAAAGTATTTTGAGTGTCATATTGTGTTCGGATTTGGATCGCATTGCTCCCTAGCACGTCATTACAAACTAATTCAGCACCAAAGGTTAGAAATCAAACCCCTCAATTATTTTATCGAAATTTGTACTTATTTAGATAATGATTGGTAGTGTCAAATCTTTTCTAAGTCTCTATGTTGATGGAATAAAATATATTGTTGATCATTACTTGATATTTCCTGCATAGTTGGTAAAATCTCTCTCGTCTGTGCTTTGAGTCGAATTGTTTTTTGTTGGGATTGAGTAAATTTCTACGGGTCTTTGTTTAAACTGATGTTGGAGTGCTTTAAATCATTTAAAAGGGGTTGCGGGGTTGAATTTGAAAGAATAGAGTGAAAATAGGCATGTTGAGTTGTTTGGCGAGCTGAGTGCAGCAAAGGAGCCATATAGAACGTTGAGTTGTTTGGTGAGCTGAGTGAAATTTAATATATTTTGAGTTCATGTTCTTGATTCCACATCTTTAATTTTGTTTTGCGTTGGATAAGGATTAGAAAATTTTTTTAATTTTTATATTTATATAGCTTATCAATTTTTTCAAAAAAAATATATGTGTCTTTTGCATTCTCCTTTTCTAATATTACTGCTAGTTGTTTTGCATGTTTGATAGAATACTATTTTGATTCAGTTAATAGACTAGTAATCGATATATTGATCACTACAAATTTATTATGGCTTATACATTGTACTGTATGGCTAAAGAGAGAAAATTATTAAATGATCTATTTCTATTACTTGCATCAGTAAGAAACCTAAAGCTGAAGAGTAAGTGACAGTTTATCATGATCACTTTAGAAAAATGAAGTGCATTTTAATTTGGTACGTGCACTCGTTGTGATGACAAGGGATTCATCAAAGAAATTGGTTTCAAACCAAATCGAATTACTGATTTATTCAAATTTCTTCAAGAATTATCCATTAGGAAACGAACCGTTTGGGCTAGCATTGAGTTGTTTGATGAAGAAGATTGATTTGAATAAACTTTTTTAAAAAAAAAAAAAACTTTTATGCCTACACTTTATACAAATATTTCTAGGTATTTCTGGAACTAATTATCTATCATCTTATCAATTTATTATAAACTATTATATGTTAATGCAGTAACACGTAGACTCTACAAAATTATCTATTCTTCTATTAATTGCAGGATTGGATATATGAGACTTTTTCTCATCTTGAAAAGTATGTTGCAAAGTCTTTAGATTCTCCTTTGTACATTCGTTGTTTACTTAGATCGAGCGATAACATAACCGGAGACACATAACGGAAGGCAACACATTCCTCGTTTAATTAAATGGAGCAATAACTTTTTTTGCATTAGATGTTTGAGATGCTTGAGACATTATAGTTATTTAAAATTGAATAAAAATGAAGTCAATAAAATGAGAGAGTTAAAAAAATATTACCTTCATTTTTATATAAAAAAGAATGTCAAAAAGTCTTTGGATTCTTCTTTACACATTCATCATTTATTTAGGTGGAACGACAACATAACAAAAGACAACTCATTTGTAATTTACTTAAATGGAACAATAATTATTTTACACAGATATTTGAGGTGCTTCAGGCATTGTAGTTCTTTTAAATTGAATATAAAATAAAGTCAATAAAATGGGGGGGGGGGGAGTTAAATAAAGATTGTCTTCTTTTTTAAATTAAAAAAAAATTGGTTATTACATTGTAATTTGAGTTGTACTTTACTACCATTACAAAAGGTGAATATTTAAATTTGTTAGTATTGTGCATCAATAAATACAATCGATTATTTCTCATGTGACTGATAGATAATGGATTGTATAGATTGGCACTTCATCGTTTATAAGGTATATACGGCTTGAAGCAATGGTAAAAAAAAATAGTATATTAAAAATTTCTATATAAATTAGATTTATTGAGGACCATAACTGAATTCACTATAAATTTTAAAGTACATGCTTTATCTATAGTATATTTTATGATTGTATAGCTCTTACTAGCTAGCATATTATCGAAAAAAGATATAATTAATTAATAAAAAAGTTTTTTAAATTTTACACAGCTATATGTGTTTGAACAAATCATATAATCATATAAGAGTCTACGTAAATTTGGAGCGATGATTGAGGAGGGATAGTTGTTATACGGTGAACATCCTCAAAATAATATATAATAAAGTACAAGTATGTTTTGTGTGAGAATTTCATTTTCTTAACCACAACTCATCATCATACATCTTTGATTGTTATCTTCAACTTATATGCACTCTTATATGACTATATGACTTGTTTAAACTCACTAAATTGTATGAATTTTAATTTTTTTTTAAAAAATAATTAGTTAATAATTCTCTTTTTAAAATTCTACTAGTTTTTGTCTACATATGTATCCTAATCTAGTAACTTTTTTATGGATGAAAGTCTTAGGATAGAATTGACTATAAGAAGTCAGGTACCAAACTAAGCATAGTCTAGCCTATATTGATACCTTAATCCATAAGAAACTTACTAGATTAGGATACACATGTTTAAACTCTAACTAGTAGAATTTTAAAAGAAAATAATAAATTAATAAAAAAAAAAGTAATTATTGAAATTTATACAATCAAATGAGTTTATACAAGTCATATGATCAAAGAAAAGTCCTCATAAATTGGGCATATAATTAGAGGTGTATGACAATGAATTGTAGTTGAGCAAATAAAATCCTCATAATATACTTGTGTTTGATCAAAATAAGAGTCCTCATAAAAGATGTCGATTGTATTACCACAACTCTTCCTCACCCCCAATTTATGTGGACTGTTACATGATCATATGACTTGTTTAAATTAGTTTAATTGAATAAATTTCAAAAATATAATCTATTGTTAAATTAATCATTTTATTTTTTCAAATATACACTGGTTATGGTCTATATATAAGTATCATATTCTAGTAGGTGCAATATCGATCATTGTTTAACATAGATATAAATCAGAATATATCTAACTAATGTCAGCATGTAAATCGCCTTGGTTAGACATACACCATACACATAGAGATGTATCGAATGTTTAAAGGGTCTATATATTTTGACAACCAGTAAAGATTTAGATATTAAAATATTAAAAAGGTAAGAAAAATTATACTTAAATTATTTCTTATAGATTGTTTGATTTGGTGCACTAAAACAGCATGCATGAAACAATACAAATGCATTAAAATACACAGCTTGATATCATGATAATTTTTAGAGCACTTTCGTAAATCATTCTAAGGTACGCATTAAAATCTATGATTTATGAATATCATAAATTTTTATATATTATTAATACACGAGTAGTGAACTTGATAATAAACGTTAATATATAGTGTACAAGTTGTATCTCATCTTTTGATTGTATTTATATCAGATCAGGAGTAATTTTAATAATAGCTGACATTAAATTGACCAAAATGCTGAGGTCCAAAAAAAATAGTAGCTTGAAATCTTCAGTATCTTGATTAAAAAGACAAATTTAATTAAGCTGATTTAAGATTTGTTGTTGTTCATACATGTGATTCTCTTGCAAATTGGACATTTGTTCCTTCTCTTGCTCTTGAAATCCTTACCGACGCCCTTGACACATTCTCTTCTTATTCTTCCAAGCTTGGTATCGACAAGAGGTGGAAGAATCTCCACATTATGCAATTCTTATGGCACACAACATTCCGACTCGAGGTACAACCTTAATAAAATCCAAGTTAACTCACTCACCTCAAATTACGTTTGCAATCATAACGTCATATGACACATTGCAACATAACACAATCAGCATTGTCTTCTTACTAAAAGACTTTCAATTCTAGCTTTTGGGAGTCTCCTCCCATCAACAAAACAAATTTATCTACTGTCATTATAGACTATAACAATAGATACTAGACTACATATCAATTTTTTAATGATCGAAGTGATACGAAATTTGTACAAAACGTGACTGAATGAGATCGGATTCAAAATTGGTTCCTGCAATGATAAACACATCTATAATGCTTCTAAAGTGCTTAGATGTATCTACTAATGATTTATCAAGTTATTATGGAAGATTTCTCAATCTTCTAAAATGATGAAAAAATAATTTTAAAGCTTAATTTTTAAAAGAATGGAGTAAAAATGAAAACAATGAGTTGGATGATGATGATTTTACTTATGAAATGAATAATATGACCGAAAAATTCATCGGAATTGACAAAATCAGCAGCAAAAACAAGTTGTTTGTTGGAGAGTTTTTCTTTTTCAAATATAATTTTTTAAAAATGAAAATACGCATATTATTCCATATTTGTCGGGGAAAAAAAGGGGACCAAAGTTTATATATTAAAACATAGTAGATGCTTTTGTATGTCCCAAGTAGAGCACATGGGTGATGTCATAATTAGTAGTTATACCACTAATTTTTCAAGACCTGTCACTTAAGGTCACATTAAGTCTTGAGAGTGGTTATTTTGCCAACTCTCCTAAGAAAGTATCAAGAACAAAGTAAATGTAAGTATTGTACCATTCAATTCGTAGATTATACGATTAACTTAATTTTCCATCTTGGTTACGTTCTACTGAGTATTGACAAATCAAATTCTTTACGATTTATTTCATTCAATCTTTTTACAATAATCTTTTTACGAATTATGTGGTTAGATGTTAGAGAAAATACTGTTAAAATTAATGAAACTCTTTCTTTGAACTAATAAAGATGGCAAAAAATGGTAAATTTTGTAAGTTATGTCGGCTTCATAGTTATATTTAACACTTTTGGGGGGAAATTGAACACATTTTATGATATATTAAGGACTATTTCAATCACCTAGAACAAATTAAGGACCAAAATGAAGCAACCTCTATACAAAGAGCAGTTTTGATCGTTTTCCCCACAATTATTGTGTTATATAAATTTGAAAAATGGAGAGAAAGGGTTCTTGGCGGCTAGGGGAAGAAGGTACAAGAATAACATTGAAAGAAATTTAGCTTCCTAAAAATCATTGTTAACATATGTTGGTTAGTCTATTTATAAATAAATTATAGGACTATATAAGATATGAACTGTTTTGAAATGTACATTTGTAAGAACCCCCTTCTCCTTGCTAGTAGTAGCTTCACTATTTAGACTAGGGTTATTTCTGCAACGGTTGAGTTGATCTTCCAAGGGATTCTACCAAGCAAACAGCATAAAAATTCAAGAAACTGTGAAATCAAGCCATGCCATTGCATTTCCAGAGATTGTAGACAAGTTACACTTCCACTGCCATTCCTATATCCAACGTCTCCTAATTCTACTATGCATAAAAAACAAACAAAAAAAAAACACATTAATATTATCACTGCTTTACAGCTTCTATCATGCATGTGGATCATGAAGTGCAACAAAATTTGGTATATGATGGTGGGAGGACTAAAAATGGCCATGACATCATTGTTATTTTATCATGTAAGCACCCCTTGTCTCATATATAGGAGACCTCTCTACCTGTGGCATCTTCTTGCAGTCCAGAACAGGTGGAGCATTATTCTGAAATGTCCTTTCTAGCTTTGGCTCGATTGTCTATTTCAAACTCGACTTCTTTTGAAGATCAACTGCAGAGCATTGTGTTCACTACAAACCTAGCTCACTAACACGTCACCTTCCAACATCCGAAGTACCTACAAGTGCAATGAGAACAACAAGAAGTGTGTATATACATAAGGATCATATTATAGTTTTCAGATGAATTATATTCTGAGGTGTTGCTAACATAATGTCATTAAGTTTGACCTTGAAAGTAACATGAGCTTTGCTTGTTGATGATAAGCAATTAAAAATGACATGGTTATATGCCAGTTCGTACTACTCTAGTGATATAAGCAATGTTTTCCTTCTTATAGAGCAGACCAGAAACAAGAGTGTTAGATGATGAATCAAACAATAGAGTACCGGCAAGCACCGGCTCTAACCTCCTACGATTATTGATCCATGAGGAACTTCCTGAGTTTTAATAACTTTACTCAAGAATGATCTCTTATTGAAACAAAGCTGAAACACCAGTCATGAAGAATCTATTAACATTAGGTCCTTTCTGATTCTTTTGTCTTTTGGGGTGGGGGTAGACAATTTTGTCTTCTCGTATTACTATATATCTCTAGAGTCAAAAATATTATATGAAGAACTAATGAACTTCAATTACTTGCTGCTGTTTACTGTTGAGGTCTATCAAGTGAAGCTTTTGCAATTGGTCGATAGTTTGGACCAGAGTCATTATAGTCAGAGCATATAATTAGCTTCCAGAACTAGAAACTATGGTAGCAAAAATAGGCAGTTTTCTCACAAGTTTAAATTTTTAGACAGCTACATTCAGTATATATCTCTACCTGAGACATCCTCGGCCTTGAATTAGGGTCCCGGCGAATGCATAATGAAGCACAATGTAGCATGCCACGAACCTCCTGCTCCAAGCAGCAGTTCACTAGACATGGGTCGATGAGTTCAGAGATGGCACTCTTTCGAAGCAGAGGACGTGCCTGCTCCATTCGGATTATAAGGATAAACTATTAGTACTCTAAACCATTAAAGCATGGGTATACCCAGACACTAATGTGCCAGTAAAACACAAGGAAAACTTAAAGAACTCATACCCATTCACTGAGGGACTGCTGGCCCTTTGGGCGGTTAATGTCTATAGCTTTTCTTCCAGTGACAAGTTCCAATAGTACTATACCAAATGAGTATGCATCAGCTTTTTCAGTTATTTGACCACTTTGAGCATATTCCGGTGCCAAGTACCTGAACAAGAAAAAGTTGCACCAATTAATAGGCCGAAAGATAGTGTGCCGGGACAACTGTGTAAGGTTTCATATACAGTTATTTACCCAAACGTTCCAATTACTCTGGTATCAACTCCTAAGTTTCCTTCAGGTTGCCACCTTGCCAGCCCAAAGTCTCCAACCTATATCACAATGAAAAAGTGAAGAGGGGGGCTTAAAATAGTAGAAGAAAGAAAAGAATATTAGAACCAAGCAAGAACAAGTAGAAGTTTGTTTTGTGACCAGATTTAGAGAACAAATACTCTACTACATTTTAAAGACAATTAGAGAAGATATTCAGAAAACTGTTCTTCCCTTCCATCATGTAGAACACAGATTTACAAAAATCAACTAAAGCTTGTGTTCTTTTAAAGTAAATAAAGAAGGCCAAAACATGACAAACAATAATGCAAATAGAGAAACTAATGTGTAAAAGAGCAATACACACCAATGGCTCAAAATCATGAGTTAGGAGGATATTATTTGGCCGCATGTCACGATGAACAATACAACCTACTCTGCACTCCTCATGCAGGTATCTCAGTCCTCGAGCAGCTCCCACAGCAATCTTTTGACGTGCTGACCAATTTAATGGATGTCCATTACGTCCTGTGCATTGACAACTTGGTTATGAACATATAATTATGGTTTGCACAGTTTTTGACAGGTTCCGAAGCTTTCAAAAAACTTCGGTGTTCTCTACATGCTCTACACATGACCAAAAGAAGTTCTCATAATAATCGTCCATATAAAGCGAGTTCGTAAGGTGAAAAAACACTTAATGACTAGAAGTGGAACCTCACACTCAAAATTATAAAATTAGAAAAAAAAAAAGAAGAAAATAACAGTTTCAATTTCCACTCACTTAAATCATTTCAATGTCATATAGATCAAGAACTGGATATGGGGTTTAATGAGTATTGAGATATAAAAACATATGACTAGAGAAATTGGTACCATAAAGGTGAGAATCTAAAGAGCCATTGCAGATGTACTCATAAACTAGTAACCTTCTTCCATCTTCCACACAGAAGCCTATCAGCATCACAACATTTCGATGTTGAGCACAGCTCAGGACCTCCACTTCAGAGCAAAATTCAAGGTCTCCCTGTGAACTAGCTGATTTGTATTGCTTGACTGCTATGACTTGGCCATCTGGTAGGTGTCCACGATGTACAGAACCATACCCACCCTCAGCCAAAAAGTTAGCTTGTGAAAATCGACTGGTAGCGTGTTCGAGCTCAGAATAAGTGAACCACCGAGGTGGTTTTCCAAATAAAGGTGCCTTGTGTTGACATATTGAACAAAGTGGAGGAGGATCAGCGGGAGAACTTTTGTTTAATAACATCATTTTTCTCATATTACTGTTTATTTCCACATCATGCCCTTCTTTCTTTGAGCAAACTTTAGGCTCTCGATCAAGTCCAAATAATTTCTCTGGGAAAGCATCATGCTTTAACTTTAGCAGTGTGCCTTTGGATCTTGGTGAGTCTCTCTTTAAGTAATGTGAGAAATCCTTAGCTGCAACAAGAATGTCTTGCATCCATTGCTGGGAACATATGCTTGTTGTAGGTGAACTCAGTTTTTCACTATCAGTATCAGAATCGGATTCATCTGAATAATGATTGCTTTTGTGTGAAAAGGTCTTCTTCGTATCCCAATTGACCTCAGAGAAGAAAAGAGGAGAAGTCCCTATGTCTAGACTGGAAATTGAGGATGTCCCAGCATCAGTTGTGGTGAACGATGAATGCTCTGGACTACTTGCTGGAGTCACATTCGGCACCCGAATCTCATTCCAGTGATCATCAGACTTTTCACCTAACTGTTTCGAAGATGCTTGTGACGTACGGGAGACTTCAGTTTCAGTGTTGGGGGATCCAAGGAAATTCAAACGAAGCACTTTTGGTTGAGAGTTTTTCATCTGAACAATATTGCATTCCAGTTGCTCCATACAGATGCTAGCCTCTTTTTTCATTCTCCTGGACATGAGTACATGCATTTAGCAACAAAAGAACACCTACATTTTAATCAGATGCAAGAAACAAAGTTTTTATACGAAAACATGAAATAAGATGTACACCGTATTACTTATCCAATACCACCCATCGAGTCTGAACTCTCCTAGCTTCAGCAGCCACTACTCCAGACTGTGATCCAGAAATGACTTTGACCTTCACCTTCATCTGTGAAATAGAACAGAATGATGTGGTAATCCTATGTTTGTGAGGGAACTAAGATTTCAGAATTAGATAGATGACTTACTTTATTTGGATCATAAATATCATGAAGTTGAAGCAACATTTGAGTACACGATTCTGAAATGAAATCCTTTTGATCTAAAGTCGTTCCAGACAGTGATCTCCAGTTGCTAGCCGTGCAATCACTGTTAAATCTACGTAAACCCCAAAGCCTTATACCTGAAAGCGTAGGTAACCAGTTCTGAACTACTTTTAACATATTCCTCTGTAGCAAATGAAAGTAATAATGATGACCAAGAGTAAGAAAAACTAGAATCACATGAGTAGTAAATATCCTAATTCTTTCAAAGGCCAAGTTAAACAGCGCAACGACATGAATCAAGGCTTGAACTGGTAATAGCTCTAGAAATTCTGCAAGAAGCCGCCTTATTCATTATCAACAAAATGAGCACAAGTACAAAAAACATACCTAATAAAATCCCACTAATTGGGGTCTGGAAAGGGTAGATTATACGCAGACCATTTCCCAAAAAGATGAGCAGAAATGAAGGAAACAAAAACAGGGTAATCCTCTAAATTGCACAATCAACAGCAACATACCCAGTGAAGTGTTACCACTACCTCTCGTCGGGGTAGAGAGGCTGTTTCCGAAAAAAGGAGCATAAATGAAGGAAACAAAAAACTGGGTAATCCTCTAAATTAGACAATCAATAATAGCAAACTTCTCCTGCAGTAATTGAAGGAAATAAAATGAAACATAAAAGGAGAAAGCCCTTAGTAGTATGTTAGGGCAGAAAAAGAATTTACTTGAGGTATGATTAGGAATGAGAACCAGCAACTTAACAGAATCTCCAGGTTGAACCACATGAGTTAATGCCCAAATAAAAGCACTTCTTGAAATATCTCTTGAAGCTTTCACAGCAACAACCACAACTCTCTTTCCCACATCCTTCATCTCAGATAAATTCAAATTGTTTGATTGTTTCTCAGAAACCCATTCAGTTTATGTTGCAAATAAAAAATTCCCAAATCCAAAATCAAGAATTGGACGGATTTAACTGAAAGTAAGAATAAAATGTGCAAAGTGTGACCCAGAAACAGAAAGCGAGGTGTCATGATTTTCTGGTGTTAAGTAAAAAGGGTAAAAGCAGACAAATCCAATAGTCAGCAAAGCCAGCAAACTTCGATAATAGTTGGGATCAATCAAACAAGGGTGCGGTGCCCAACAAAAATCGAAACGATAATCAAGGACAAAGACAGTGAAAGATAAACAAACTTTGAATAACAGTTCGTTTTCCAGTGACCCCACAACATTTCTATTACTGTATGTACTAATGGAATCAACCTAACTACACTCTAAGAATATAACCTCTCCTTTGCCCACATTCTCAAGTGGAAAGTTAACCTTCAAAAACATTGAGTTTCTCTATTTTGCTATTTTTGGACTTGAAATTAAGGGTGTGCATTCCATTTTATGGCAACATTCAGTTTGGATATTTTCATTTTTGGTTCTGTAAAAGCCTAACTCAATTCGATTCAAAATAATTTTTTTTTTATTTGATTTAGTTGTTTGTTTATGTCAATAATTAATAGCATAATAGTGATATTTAATCCTTTAAATATACTTTATAATAATACTATACTTAAAAATATACTTATTATAGATGTTCAAACATAGACTATAAACGTAAATATCATGAAAAATAATTTATCTCTCTCTCTCTCTCTCTCTCTCTCTCTCTCTCTCTATATATATATATATATATATATATATATATATATATATATATATATATAGTTTTTTTGGTTTTATTTTGTAAAATTTGAAACCAATCAAAAAATCAAACAAAGTAATTTATTAATCCAAAATCAATCGGAAGACCAAAATATACAATCTAAATAAAAATTCAGTTTGATTTGATTTAGTTATTCGATTTAATTCAAATAGCGCACACCCCTAGTTGAAATTATGTTTGTGGATTCTCCCATGTCGAATGATAGTGGTCCATTATTTAGTTGACACACTCCTTAAAAGAGCAATAACTAATATTTCATTCGTTTCATTTTATATGACATCATTTCTTTTTTGGTCAATCCCAAAATGAATGTCTGATTTTCTTATATGGTTAGTATTTAAAGTTATAATTTATCTATTACCCTTATTGGTCCTACTTAATTTTCTAATACATTTATGAGCAGAGAGAAAAGTGAGTTACTTTTTTAAAAGACAATTTGATAAATATTTTAAAGTCTTCATTATTTCTTAAACTCTGTGTCGGGTCAAATGTTGTCACATAAAATGGGAGGGAGGAAGTAGGGATGATATTACTGTATTATTCTTTGACTTCATTAAATATAATGTTTGAAAAATATTTTAGAAAATAAACAATATTCAATAGCAATGATAAAATAGACACAAGAGATAAATTATCTCAACTTTATAAATTGGACAACTATTATTAGACATTTATTTTTAATATTTATTGGACGGATGAAGTATTACTTTAATCCGAAAAGCTTTGATGTTTTGGAAATGAAAATATTTTTAAAATAAAATTTTAAAATCAAGTTGATATTTATAAATACATTTTTTAAATCTGATTCAAAATTAATCGTCAAAGATGAGGAACTAGGGGCAACACAAGCCCCATTAATTTGGTTCACACTTAATTTGTTCAAACTTTAAATAAATAAAAAGAGGCTAAAATATATCCAAAATATTAAAAGTAGCACAAAAATGTCTTCCTTTAACTTTAGGGTCTACAAATATTCTTAATGTTTTTTTAGGCTCAAACCTACCCAACAACTAATGGATCAAGTTGATATATTTTGGACTTAAATAATTATATAGCACGTTATAAGTTTGGCACACGTATAATTTAGGATTTATTTCATTTATTTAAACCTAATCTTATTTAATCTTAACTTAAGCCCACGAACCCTTTTTGAATTATTCTTCCTCACTAGAAGAAATTGATTTCAAGTAATGACTTTTAAAATTTAAAATTAGGTTCTGTAATGTACAAACCCTCAATTGAGATTTATAAGTCATATAATACATACAGAGCAAGTATAAAATCTATAACATAAGATATTTAGAAGTTTTTCTACCTACAAGTGTTATTTATGGAGAGCAAAGATGCTAATATTATTAAATGTAGAATGTTCATGTGAGTTTAGGAACTAAGGACATGTATACTACAATTTGATCCACCCCAATTTTCATTAGAGAATCCCATAAGATTAAGAGATGATTGGGAGAGATTCAAAAGTCAAGTTGAGTCGTACCGGCTAAGTAGATATAGAGTGTGTTTGGTATGAAGCAATTTTCTCATGTTTGGTTGGGGCAAAAGTTTTGGAAATTTTTTTCCAAATCAACTCATTTTCCTTAAAATTAAGGAAAATGACTTCCCTACAAAAATTAAGGAAAATATTTTCAGAAAGTTCTCCTCTAATTTCAAATTACATTTTTTTTGGAAAACATCAAATTTTTTAAAAAATATTTTCAATTTCAAAATTTTATTTTTTCACCCGATCCCCGACCACCTTCCCCCTAACCCCCCTCCCCAAAAAATTAATTTTGCTTTTTAAAAATATTTTCAACTTCAAATTTTTATTTTTAAACTCCTAACTGCCACCCTGGCCAGCCCCCCTACCCAACCATACCAGCCCCAACCCCAACCCCCCAAAAAATTAATTTTGCTTTTTAAAAATACTATCAACTTCAAATTTTTATTTTTCACTCCTACCCCCTCCCCCTGCCCCCACCACCCACGCCTACCCCCACCACCACCCAAAAAATATTGTTTTAAAAAAATATTTTCAATTTCATAACTACTCTAGTAAAAATGAAAGATGTTCCTCAAAAATATTTTTCATTCATAAATCAAACACTAAAAATCATTTCCTGAAAATATTTTCTACTCACCAACCAAACATGAGGAAATAAGTTCAAAATCTACTTGTTTTCTAGGAAAACATTTTCCATGGAAAACATTTTCCTTCATACGAAACACACCCATAGAAGGTACTCATTTTACAACACTCCAATGATTATCCACTCTGATTCACTATGAATTGACAAAGAAGATTAATGAGCAAGGTCTTATTATGTGAGAGTTAAGCACTAGAAAGCGCCAAAATTTTGAAGAAGGAGATGTTAAGTCTATTAAGTAGTTAGTCAAAGTTATAAGTTAGTTAGCTTAGTTTGTTAGAAAGCTAACTCATCTACTCTATATAAATACATCTAATAGGTGTTAAAGGATTAAGCAATTCAATAAGAATCAAGACTCATATGAGCTTTATAATCTTTTTCTTCTCTCTAATCTTTCTTCCTCCTTTTTTCTTCTTCTTCAAAGTATTATACAATTAATCAATGGTGAACTGATCAAGTTCATGGTCCTCAACTCGGCTATATATATGGGATAAAATGGTTATTAGGCATATAAATATGCCTAAGATCACCACCCACACTTATAACTTTGTTCGTCCTCGAACACTTTCACACTTATAGACATACTACGACTCTGCTACTACACCTAAAAACCTTTCCACTTCCTCCACAACAACTACAACAACTAAACGACAACATAACATTATTATGCATTCCTAAGGATTGCTCTCGCAAAACAATCTAACCTCAACAACAAACTCCTCTATACAACAGATTTGTGCACATCCATTGAACCCACTGATATAATACTTTCAGTTCTCATCAAACATCTGCCCTCACTACAATTGAACACCCACATTCACTTCACATTGACAATTTCACAAAAGAACGGGTGCAGAAAATAAGTTATGCTCACACTCTCAAAAGAATTCACTTGCTACAACCAACGAACCATAAGCTTACCCTTAGTGTACTACTCTTCAATTTTTTTGGATACGGAAGTTCAAGATCAATTAGGTCTTTTAAGGATTGTAATGCAGACTAGGGGATAAGTAAGAAACATTTTGGGAATGTGAGTAGTGACTGTTTTCCCTAGCGTTTTAGTCTCAACACTACAATTTTGAGTGTTCATCTAATAATCCCATCTTATGCTCTTTTCCTTATAACCATTGGTCCCCACCATTTTTATTTTCTTTTAATCCTAGACATCAGTACATGTCTAAAACTTTTCATATATATTCTCTTTCATTTTTCTAAATATTTTTTTGCTTTTTTTTTTTTAAAAAAAAAGCACCAGAACTTCTATTGGGGTGAAATCTTCTGCTTCCTTCTTTATTGTTCACACAAAACACTTAGGATCTTTTGGATCAAATTTATAGGCCAAAGAAAGAACGATATAAGCTTCACAATAAGCTACCAAAAAATAAGTTTAAGGCTCGAAGGGGCTAACTAGGGATATACGTTAGGGTGGGTCGAGGAAAGCATAAACAGGGCTACCAAGAAATTGCCTATATCACTTCTCACATTCCTTATCCTATTATTTTTCGTTAGCAAAAACACCGGGAAATTTCTAGACCTTAATCAATAGCAAGGAATGCACAATTCCTACACATTTTGCACACATTCAACTCGAAACTGATAACTATATACTATTTCTCAATTACTCACACACTTTATTTCAAGCACAACCAAAATAAAGGAGTCA
Source organism: Solanum chilense (assembly GCA_032847665.1). NCBI lineage: Eukaryota > Viridiplantae > Streptophyta > Magnoliopsida > Solanales > Solanaceae > Solanum > Solanum chilense. The sequence goes on along the minus strand of CM064969.1, from coordinate 36,539,323 downwards.
TATAAATGAGCCTAGACGTCTCAGCATATAGTTACCCATGTTCACAACTGTTAGTCTATTCCACCACAATTATGTCAACTAAGCCAAAAAGCAACAACCCTAAAGACTTAATTCACGAAACCAGCCATTCAGACGGTCGTCATCCATCTATATAGAGTGGATTGACTCAACTATGACATCAATTTGATTCTAAGAAAAAAAAATCTTCTCATTTTTTATATACTGTTCAATGGGACTGTCCTTGGCTAAAGAACCGAAAACAACTACCAAGGAACCCAAACAAAAATAACATAGAAAACAACTACATCAACAAAGTAATAACTATGTACACAAATATATTCCCCACCCCAAACTTAAGATTTGACATTGTCCCTAGTGATACATGATTCAAAAATAAAGAGAAAAGGTTAGGTGGGCTTCCTTGACTAAGCATCCATGTCGGCGTCACTGCCGGTGTCTCGAGGGATCACAAGTCTCCCTCCTCAGCATCATAATCGGACTCACTATCCGATGCATTTCTTCTCTTGTAATTATCTGTAGGGACATCATCCCAAACTGACTCAAAAAATTCAAGTACCGGTCCTAGCATCGCCATTGCATGTTCATTTAAAGGGTACTTTGACGCTACCTTGTCCAACTAATCCTGAGAGGAAGCTCGACCAACATTTTTATGATCCAATATTTCTAGACCATACATACGCGTTGTGATTATGTTATCCCTCCTATTGCGCTCCGCTATGGTGAGTGTTGGTCCATGCACAGTTTTCGGCCCTTTTGTTTTGGTGACATCGAGAGGTGTGTGAAGAAGGGCGCCATGTAATCCATGGTCCCCTTTGGGACGCCACCCTGCCTGCATTATCGAGTGATTAATCCACCAAAAGCATACATTCTCCCTCGAGAAAATCTTGCCTTCCGCATGGTCAACTTCAGCACTGCTCCTATGTTGATAGATAACCCTGTCATCAGTGCATACACCAAGAAGACTCGGTCACATGTCACCTCAGTAAAGTGAAGCCTCGGTATCAAACATTTCATGACAATCTTCAACCACACCCTGTCCTCTCTATTCATATACGCATAGCGATAGGACTGATGATAGCCACGATGCCCATGCCGAATCCATTTTGTTGTGGATTGAACCCCACAGGAAGTATGCCTAATCACTTGATATGGGGGGCTGATATTGATCCCCATGAGAACATTGTAAGGGGCATCAGTAGTCTCTAATAGTTGGTTCAACACTGTCGGGGTCAAAGGAACGTCCATACCCCTCACTGTAACATAATGAGAACGGGCATCCATTTTCCAGTTTGCATTAAGTTCTCGAACGATTTTGACATTGCACTTGGAAGGGTCCTAGAAGACTAAGCCCATATGTATCTCAAGCAAACGACGCCTAATGTTGGGAAAGTACGTCTCCAAATTCTCATCCTCAAGCACCACATTGGAGAAGTATTTGGATTCCGTGTGGGACTTGTACCACTTCCTGCCTTTTGGGATGACTGCGTTAGCCCCATACCGCTAAGTTTCTCCCCTTGGGACTGAGGGTGCCGGGGGAACTGTGGTGCAGTCTTAATTCTCTTTCAGCTTCTAGACACCACCGCCTTTTCTGGCCTTTGTGAACTAGACATGGCAACCTACAAACAGACATGCGACATATCAATCACGGATATTCAACAATGGAAGAGCACCCCACACTTATGTTTGAGCCTACTTCCTAACAATAAGGTATTCTGACTTCCCCATGTTGTTTAGAACATAGTACCCACAACATTCACCCCTATTCAAACATACAAACCCAAACCCTAGTGGTTTTACTCAAGATTTCAAACAACAACTCAAAACAAATAGCTTAAGCACTTCAATCAATCCCCCACATTAACTCATATGAAGTTTCAACACCCCATTTGTAAACCCACAAAAATCAAAAGTGTAAGACAACATCATTGACAATGATCAATTTAGGTTTCCACATATGTAATCAGAAATTTAGGTTCAAAATTGTTGAACATTCAACCTATTCTAAAAAATAAATCACTCAAACTCATCCCCATCAATGTCAACAACCACAACACCAAGAATCTTCTTTAATTTTCGTCACAAAAAGAGAAGAGGAGGATAGAAGCATACCTTGAGTATTAAAAAGAAGTAGGAATTTAGGATTTGCAGGAAATTCTTCAATCAAAGCGACACGTAGTTGATTGATGGAAAGGGAAGGGTTGCAATGGAGACAAATATCATAGGTTTGGGAGAAAAATGAAGTAAAATCGTCGATTTTAGGAGTTAAAAGGGGATGAGGGTTGAGTTTTTGCCCAAATAATCGGGTAAAACCTGACTTTTTAATTACCCAGTCTGTAAAGATTACAACGTCCGTGATGCGTAGCTGCTGCGGACTAGCCTTAGGAATTTTTGCTCGACGCACAGAAGAAGTTTTGAAACAGGGGAGCATGTCCGCAACGCGCTTAGATCGCGGACACTCCTAGAAAATCCTCTTGTGAAATTGATTTCGCAGAAATTAGTCCGCAATGCGAAGCTATCGCGGACTCGCCTTTGACGTTTTTCCCTCGAAGGTCTGGGCACCACCACTTGTGGAAACATGTCTGCGACGCACTTAGGTCATGGACACTTCTAGTTGTCCCTTAATTCCTGCAACAGAATATTACACACAACACATAACACAAACACACACACACAGAGACACACACACACACACACACACACACACACACTCTCTCTCCCACACACACACACACACACATATATATATACTCCCCCCATTTCAAAAAGATATGCCTAGTTTGACTTGGAACGGAGTTTAGGAAAAGAAAGAAGACTTTTTAATCTTGAAAAGTTATGTTAAATGCACCAAAATACCCTTTATATTGTGGTCTTAAACATGCCATGTGGAAAGTTAAAGTTAAAGTGTTGCCAAAAAAGGAAAGGGGTCATTCTTTTTGAAACAAACTAAAAAGGAAATATGGACATACTTTTTGAAATGGACGGAGTATATGTTATGAAAAATGAAATAACCCATAACTAAAAGTACACTAAACTACCCTATTAAAACAACATACAATGCAAAAAGTTTTGAAAATACCCCGTCTCGAGTTGCCAACCGAGTAAAGCCTGATTTAACATCGTGGTACGATTAAGCTTCCCGTCATTCATTGCTCAACTCCAAAGTTTTGACTTCTCGATTAATCTCTTGCCCAAAATAATATTTCATCCTTTGCCCATTCACGATGAATGTGGATTTTTTTCTTCATTCCATAACTCCACAACGTCATGGTCGGTCATACGTACCACTTCAAATGATCCACTCCATTTTGACTTCAACTTTCCTGGAAACAACCTTAATCGGGAGTTGAACAACAATACTATTTACCCGGGCTCAAAAAGTCAAGACGCATTGTGTTTGTCATGCTATTGTTTAGTCTTCTCGTTGTAGAACTTGGAATTTTCATAGGCATGGAGCCGAAATTCTTCCAGCTCATGTAGCTGATCCATTCTTTCTTTCCAGCTAATTCAGGATCCAGGTTCAACTTCTTCACTGCCTGGTAATCTTGATGCTCTAGTTCAAATGGGAGGTGGCACGCTTTACCAAACACCAAATGATAAAGAAAATTACTGATTAATGTTTTGTAAGCGGTCCTATACGCCCATAGCACATCATCAAGCTTCATTGCCCAATCCTTTTGTTGGGAAATCACCATTTTTTGTAGAATCTACTTCTCTTCCCGATTGGACACCTCTACCTGACCACTGGTTTGAGGGTGGTATGTCGTCGCTACCTTGTGCTTGAATCTATACTTGGCTAATATTTTCTTCACTATTTGATTTATGAAGTGTGTTCCTCTATCACTGATGATTGATCTCAAAGTGCCAAAACAGGTGAAAATATGCTTCTTGAGGAACTTTAGCACCACCTTAGCATTATTCGTCAGCAATGCCATTGCCTAGACCCACTTTAACACATAATCAACAGTCATAAGTATATATTGATTCCCATTTGATGGAGAGAATGTCCCTATGAAGTCGATCCTCCAAACGTCAAATATTTCAACCTTCATAATGTTATGTAAAGGCATCTCATGTCGCCTGGAAATAGACCCCATTCTTTGCTATTGATCACAACTTTTCACATAACTTACAGCATCTCTAAACAAGGTAGGCCAGAAAAAGCTTGATTGAAGCACCTTATGTGAGGTGAGATCACCACCGTGATGACCTCAATATGCAAACGAGTGGCAACTATCCATCACTTGTATCATCTCAGAATCAGGCAATTATCTTCTCATCATTTTGGCTGGCCCTTGCTTTAATAAACATGACTGATCCCATATGTAGAACCGAGCGTCAAAGATAAGCTTCTTTCTTGATGTGATGTTTCACCTAGTGAAAACAAACCGCTAACCAAATAATTCACGATGTCAACATACCATGGTAGATCAGTCACCTCTAATGCTATAGTTTCCCTAAAGTGAAATGGACAATGGAAGTAAAGTAAGGACTCTAACTAGAATAATATAACGATAATTACTTACTGTAGGTGGGGGTATGGACTTCACATATGCATTGCACAAGTGGCTCTTGAGGGAAGTCCTAAGACGATGTTCTAATGTATGTGTCTATGTCTATGTTCCTTATGCATGACTTTGTAGTATTTGTCTACTTGTGATGAAATTCATGGTATGAGCCTATATGAAGTGGTCTTGTTGTATATGCATAATATTGGTCTTAATGACTACATGATGAAGGTTTGTTGACATGAATGAAGTTGTCTTCACTTACAATGTTAACTTATGGATTGGATGTTAAGGCTTGTGGTCTCATGATAGGTTTACTAAGTATTTGTGAGGTTATGGGGTTTCACATGTACATTGCACTAGTAGACTTAAATTGGATTGTGACTAAGGTTTCGTAAGTTTCTATTTGAAGTGACATTAGTATGTGTGCAAAGTGAATAGAGTTCACTGTAATGTCTTAAGTTCTTGACCTAAATGTGTCTATGATGTATTATACCGCTATGATGGTATGTGTTGGCTTGTGTAGGTTGTATGTATGGTTTCCTTGTGGCCCTAAGGTGATGTATTGCACCAAGTATCACTACAGGGTTACTTGGGAGGTTAAGGATTTAAAGGAAAGATGTTCACAGTAAAAGGGAATTACTCACTATAAAGAAGAAATAACTCACTATAAAGTGAGCCCAAATGTGGCTTAAATTTAATGTGTGATTTTATATGATGTTTGGCCTTTGAATATGTCTATATGAAGTATGTTAATGATATAAATGCTATTGTATAAAGGTTTTATGAATATTTTCTCAAAAAGGCATGAAGTATGATTTCAAGAAAATGTCCCTTTTAAATGCATGTTTTTGCATGGTTGTCATACTCAGTGCATTCTTGTACTAACTCCATTCTTCTCTACCTTTTCACAACGTGTCGGTTATAGATGCTCAAAAAGGATGTCTCTATTATTTAGGAGCTTGTTATGTGATTACCAAACTCAAGGAAAGGAATCTTTAAGTCCAAGGATCTCCTACATTATGGTTTAATGTAAAGTGTAGTATTATTGTACTTATGTATTATTTTGTAAGGGTCATGTTCCTAATGTAATGATATGATATTGAGTGATGGCAAAAAGATACTAGAGTCTAAATATGTACTTACGATATTTTATATATATATATATGAAGTAAAGTTTCTAGCATATGATGTGCTTTGAAAAGTTTTAAGTTTTTCACTAATTTTCCTATGACAATGCGATGAATGATAACTATGGGCTTGTATAAGACCTCCGAGAGGTGAAGTACGCCATGTTACTTCTAGGGGGTGCTCCCCAGTAGTGACAGCCTTGGTGATTTCCTCCTCGTTGAGCATTACCTACAAAATGAACAGATTTTGGGTTTGCCCCACATACCTTAGCACTATGATCACCACATCCACATACTTCACACAAAACTTGTGGTTGGTGAACCATATTGACTTTGACTTGTTGTTGTCCTGGTGACATGTTGTTGAAATGAGTAGTCATCGTGTTCTGTATTGATGCAATGTGAGCTGACAAAGTTGTGACTGCATCAATCTTCAAAACTCTAGTAGTCTTCTGTACGACCTGTTTCACTCCTCCGCCATTCCACTCAGGGTTTACCTTGTGAAATTCGATTAAGCAATGTAAACAACTCCATATGTCTTTTCCAATGCTTGTCCACCTGCAGCAGAATCAAGTAAAATTTTTGTGTTTGGTTCCAACCCCTAAATGAAGGTGTCGACCAACACTTCGTTAGCTTGATGATGATGTGGGCAACTCAATAATAGAGACTCTAACCTATCCCATGATTGATAAAAAATTTCCTCTACTTTTTGTAGGAAGCTTAATATGTCACTTCTTAACTTATCTATTTTACCGGATGGGAGGAACTGTATCAAGAATTTTCGAGTAAGATCATCCCAAGTTGTTATGGAATTTGCGGGTTCAGAACTTAACCATATTTTTGCTTCCCCAAGCAGAGAAAAGAGAAATGATGTGAGTCGCACATAGTTAGAGTTCACTCCGCGCTGGAGTGTATGTGTGACTGATCTTGAGAAAGTTCTGTAGATGCACTCGTGGATCCTCATGAGATAGACGTGTGAACTGCCCATTTGTGTGCAATAATTGCACCATTTTCTGCTTCAATTCAAACCTCTCACCCGGTGCGGGCTTCTGAATACTTGAAGTAACATTGGTGGTATGTGGGATTGCCACATCCCTTACTTTCATTTCTGCCATCATCACAGGTAGATCTTGGTCTTCCATCTCTTGTGGGTTTTCAGGTTCCCTAACCACACAAGGACCGGAATGGTTTGCCTTCTACGATAATGAACGAATCCCTACGATTTCCAGTGCGAGAACTGTCACGACCCAAATCGGGGACGCGACTGGCACCCACATTCACCCTCCTATGTGAGCGAACCAACCCATATAAACCTTAACATTTTAATACAATATCAACAAAAGAAATGCGGAAGACTTAAACTCATTAACAAAACAACTCAAAACTATTATTAATATTCCCAAAATCTGGAAGTCATCATCACAAGAACATCTATCTCAAATTGCTAAACTAAAATGTCTAAGAACAAAAATAACTAAAAAGCTAGTCCATGCCGGAAGTTCAAGGCATCAAGACTTGAAGAAGAAGATCCAGTCCAAGCTAGACGCATTAGCTCACCCTGAATTTCCGATGAAGTGAAGACTGGCTAGATCTACTGCTGAGTTGAAGTTGACGGAACGTTTGCTGCATTACACAAATAACAAAGAGGAAAACATAAAAGTAGGGGGTCAGTACAACCACACGTACTGAGTAGATATCATCGGCTAACTCAAAATAGAAAATCATATATATCAAGTAATATTATAAATCAACTATAAGCTCAACATGTAACAACAACAAGTATTATGATCGTCAACAATTACCATCAAGTTCATCCATGAGGGCTCAATGCCTCAATACCATACTCATTTGGAAATTAATTTCATTATGTTGAGTATATTATCATCTTTCAAGATTCATTATCTTTCTTCCTCTTATGTCGGTACGTGACACTCCGATCCCCTACTACTATGTGTCGGTACGTGACACTCCGATCCCCTATATGTGTCGGAACGTGACACTCCGATCCCCTATATGTGTCGGAACGTGACACTCCGATCCCCTACATCTACGTGTCGGTTCGTGACACCCGTCCCACTAATACTATGTGTCGGAACGTGACACTCCGATCCGTGTCGGAACGTGACACTCCGATCCACTAATACTATGTGTCGGAACGTGACACTCCGATCCACTAATCTCATTATATCCGTTCATCAAGCCTTCTCTATACCAAGGCATCATCAATCCCAATCACTTTAATTCATCAAGCCTTCTTTTATACCAAGGCATTATCATTAATAAGTAGATTAAAGTTTCTTTCAAGATTTGGGATTCAATGGTGTTCATCATGCTTGTTTTATCAAAATCACATAATCATATTCATGCAAGCATACAATTAAGCATATAGACAGGTTTACAATATCATCAATACATATCATTCCCTATCAAGAGTTCACTACGATTTACGTAAAAACCATAACCTACCTCCACCGAAGAATTGGAATCAAGCAAGTTAATCCTCAAAGATGCTTCGTTCCTCTCTCTCTTGATCGATTCTATCTCTCCCTTTGTTTCTTTCTGTTTTGTTTTATTCCAACCCTCTTTCCTTTACCCTAATTATCATATAATTAAGAATAAAAGAGGACAATAAAACCCCCTAATTAACTTAAGGTTACCCCTTTTTACCCCTAAGTAATTAGACTTATTAATGTTAACCCTCAATCTTTACAATTAAGGAAAGAATAGTCCAAAACGACCTTTAAAACGTGTGGAGAAATCCTAAACTACCTGGGATTGCGCAACCTGTGACGGGCCGTCGTGACTGCGACGGTCCGTCACACAGGTCGTCGTGGCCTCCCAAAATCCCATTTTTCACTAAGTGCATTGTGACGGTCCGTCACACCTGTGACGGTCCGTCCTGCACTTCCGTCATGACGGTCAGAAACTCGTTCCTTGTACCAAATTCTCAAAAGTTGAAGTGTTTTGCAACGGGAGCTCACGACGGTCCGTCGTGGCTGTGACGGCCCGTACTGCAGGTCCGTCACAATTTCCAGAGAGTCGATTTTCAGTACCCAATTTCAGAATTCTAAGTATGCTGAAACGATGCACCCTCGACGGGCCGTCGTGCCTGTGACGGTCCGTCGCAGTGCCCGTGGTCTTGGCCAGTTTTTCCAGAATTAAAATCTGCTGCTCAAAACGACTAAACAGGTCGTTACATAGATTGTTGTCTCCTGTCTACTATTTTTTTAAAGATTGAGAGTTAAGAATGTTATAGTAGATGTAACACTGCAAAAGTCCTATGAGCTATAATAGAGCCTCAACTATGTAATAATGATTAAAATAATGTTCAAGGCCTAGACTAACATATAAAGTTTATTTACAAGTATTAGAGACTAAATACCAAAGGAAGACCTTGACATCCAGAAACTAGCGAAATTTAACTAGTAGACGTCCTTCTATTTTTGTGAAGATTTAGAAGTATCTTATGGAGTCTAAAACTTATAAAGATAGTTTAAGTAGGAAAACCAGTGTTTATAGGTTCAAAACATTTAATCACGGATCCCCAAGGATAACCCAAGGGGTCGTTGAGGAGGACACGAACATTGGCAAGCAGGCTACCAAAGCAGCCTGTATGCAGCGTAGATTTGGATGCTGTAACGGATTGCTCAGCAAACACTTGAACAAAAATATTTCCCCGCGATGCAGGGCCTTCACGAGGCTCACTGCCTCTACTTTGATTTTGCAAAATAGATTTGGAAATGCCCATGCCACGCGCAGAGTCTTCATAAAACTTTTTGCATCGTTTTAAAGTAAATTTAACTTCACAAAAAGACTCAATTAAGTGAGGGGTATTTTGGGTAATTTAATGGGTGACTATATATTGATTTAGGTTAAGTTTTAATTCATTTTACCCACCCAAATCAACTACTCAAATCACTATCATTTCTCTCAAAATTCTCTCTCTAGTTGAAGCTCCATTTAAGAGCGTTGAAAGCTTGAAGAAGAAGACAAAGTTCTCAACTTTTCTTCCCAAATATATTGAATTAGTCTCCACTAAGGTATGTATTCTTCACTCTTGATTTTCCTTTCCCCAAGAGGTCCATTCAAAGTTGATTTCTAAATCAACCGATTCCAAGGTTTTCTTTTCACTATAGCTGGGTTTTCTTCTAAACATGAAATTGAAGATTCATTATGACAATTGTGATTACATATGGATAATTAAGTATATATTGGTTAGATATTGATTTTAACCATTGGGATTTTTGTGCGATTGATGTCATTTCCCCAATTCCCCGAATCCTTGGATTTTAGATTTTGCTTAAGATTTGATGTTTAGACCTGTGATAATTATGCTACTCCATTCATGTATTGTCGGGATTGGATCACCTTTTTAGATGAATTCATTGATGAACCTTTTCCCCTAACCCTAGATATGAATTGGACTTATAGATGCTTAGGGTTATTGGAATTTATCATGTTATTGTTTAATTCACCATATTATGATGATGATGAATGGATCATTGAATAATTGTGGTGAATTGAGGGTAATATCTTGAAGGAGATTTATTAAGTCTATGTGGTAAGACTTCATGATCTTGATTTCTTTCCTTCAATGATGATGGCTAATACATGATGATTGTATTCAATTGAAGTAATGTATGTGATTAAATTAAGAAGATGAGGATATGATGATCATGATGAAATGTCTTGACCTTGTGAATTGTGAGACAATTTTACGGGTATGATGATATAAGGTTGAATATGAATCACTTGCGTGCCTTACTATAATAATACTATGATATGATTATTATGTTATGATCTCATAAATAAAGGGTTGTTATGAAAAAAAAATTTCATGCAATACCAAATGACCTAATGATATGATTTACAAGGGGTTAGTTTCCTATGGCCAATATGAGTTTTGATGATTAAGAATGACATAAAGACATTTAAAAAAGGTCCTTTCCAAATGATAGAAGAGAGATTCACAGTGGTTCTTATGAATGGAGACTATAATGCAATTGTACATAAAGAGGGTTGCAAGTATATCTCCTAGTTCCTTAACAATGCTGCCTCAACAGGAATACTAGCTAGTAGATCCATGTAGAATTATATGTTTATGTTTTGGTTCTTCCTTGGCAAATATTCCAACTACTTTCAGTGTAGGGTTTCATGACACTGGATTCCATGGTTAGCTTACATTGTCTATTTTTGGTTAAGGCATTTTTTTCCGGAAACTAAAGTGAAAGCAGTGAATGTAAACAATAACTAAGGTGACTTAAGGGGTTCCGCTTAGTGTAGGTAGGTATGATATTCTTTATATTCATTGCACAAGTTGGACTTGAGGGAAGTCCTAGGAGGTTTTTCTTTTGTACTTATGATATGAATGAAATGTATATGATGACTTTACATTTTGATTAACCTATATGATGTTAGTTTCATTGATGAACATGCGATTGTTCTATGGTGATACACATGACTATGAATATTCATCATATAAAAATATATGAAATGTAGACATTGATTATGTTTCTTTACATATTTTACTTGAATATGTGTGGTTATGGTGCTTCACATAAGCATTGCACTTGTATGCTTCGGTAAGAGGATATGAGTAAGGGTCTTGCATGATGTGATGTTATTGTAAAACTTCGAAAGTGAAAGACCTAATATAGAGCATCACATATTGAAATAAGTTTTGTAACACCCGATCCATATTCTATCCTGGTGCCGGAACGTGGCACTCCGATCCCCTAATTCTACGTGTCGGTTCGTGACACCCGTTCCCCTAATTCTACGTGTTGGTTCGTGACACCCGCTCCACTATTCTCATCACTTTAGTTCGTCAAGCCTTCCTTTTTACCAAGGCATCATCAATCTCATTACTTTAGTTCATCAAGCCTTCTTTTATATCAAGGAATCATCATTAACAAAGTAGATTAGGGTTTATGCTATTCGTAGTAAACTCTTAACAGCAAATGATATGTATTGGGTGGTATTGTAAACCCTTGTTTGTCATGACCCAAAACTGAGTCGCGAGTGGCACCCACACTTACCCTCCTATGTGAGCGAACTAACCAATACAAAACCCAACATTTCAACCATAATTAGCAAAATACAATGCGGAAGACTTAAAACTCATTAACGAAATCAATTAAATAACTTCTAAAATTTATAACTCATTATTATCCCCAAAATCTGGAAGTCATCATCACAAGAACATCTATCCTCAAATTACTAAAACTAAGAGTATCTAAGAAAGCTAAAATAAGTAAGAGCTAGTCCATGCCGGAGATTCGAGGCATCTAGACATGAAGGAGAAGATCCAGTCCAAGCTAGAAGCATTACCTCACCCTGAAATCCAGTGTAATGAAGACTGACTAGAGTTGCGGTTGAGTTGAAGACGAAGGTACGTTTGCTGCACTCCACAAATAACAAAGAAAGAAACATACAAGTAGGGGTCAGTACAAAACACAAGTACTGAGTAGGTATCATCGGCCAACTCAAAATAGAAAATAGTATATATCAGATAATATCATAAAAACCAACTACAATACTCAAAAGATAGCAACATCAAGTTCTGTAATCAATAATAAGTAACGCCAAGTACCACACATGAGGACTCAAGCCTCAATACCATACTCATTTGGGAAATAGGTTCATTAAATTGAGTATATTAACATCTTTCAAGATTCATTATCTTTATTCCTCTCGTGTCGGTACGTGACACTCCGCTCCATATACTATCCAGGTGTCGGAACGTGACACTCCGATCCATACTCTATCCTAGTGCCGGAACGTGGCACTCCGATCCCCTAATTCTACGTGTCGGTTCATGACACCCAATCCATATTCTATCCTGGTGCCGGAACGTGGCACTCCAATCCCCTAATTCCACGTGTCGGTTCGTGACACCCGATCCCCTAATTCTACGTGTCGGTTCGTGACACCCGCTCCACTATTCTCATCACTTTAGTTCATCAAGCCTTCCTTTATACCAAGGCATCATCAATCTCATTACTTTAGTTCATCAAGCCTTGTTTTATACCAAGGCATCATCATTAACAAAGTAGATTAGGGTTCATCAAGATTTAGGATTCAATAGCTTCATCATGCTTATTTTATCACAATTATATAATCACATTCATACAAGCATACAATTAAGCATATAGAAGGGTTTACAATACCACCCAATACATATCATTCGCTATTAAGAGTTTACTACGATTAGCATAAACCATAACCTACCTCCACCGAAGATTCATGATCAAGCAATCTACTTCCCAAGCCTTTTTCTCTCCTTGCGTTCTTCCCTTTCTCTCTCGATCGATCCTCTCTCTCTCTTTGTTCTTTCAATTTTTCTTATTCAAACCCTCTTTCTTTTACCCTAATTAGCATATAATTAAGTATCAAAAATGATGAATTAACCCATTAATTAATTCAAGGTTATCTCTTTTAACCCCCAAGAAATTGTCTTATTAATATTAACCCACTAAATTTATAATTATAGCAGGAATAGTCCAAAACGCCCTTTAAAATATGTAACAGAAATCCGACCCAGTCTGGGTTTACGCAGACTGTGACGGCCCGTCGTGCCTGCGACGGTCCGTCCTGCTGGTCCGTCACAAAGTTCAGAGACTTAATTTCTGTGGAAGATGTGTGACGGTCCGTCGTGCCCACGACGGTCCGTCTTGCCATTTCGTCACGAAGTTCAGAGAGTCGATTTCAGTACCCAAATTTCAAAATTCTAAGTGTTTTGGAACGAGACCCCCTCGACGGTCCCTCGTGCCCATGACGGTCCATCGTGGGATCCGTCGTCTCAGCCAGTTTTTCCTGAATTGAAATTTGTTGCTCAAAACGACTAAACAGGTCGTTACATTTATAAACCATTTAAGATGTTCTTGAGTAAAGACTTCTTGAATTTGGTGTAATTGAACAAGTAAAATGTCCTTAGGTTTCATGAAGGATTGAAGGTGATGTATGATGTCTAAAGTTTTTAAAATGTCTTTATATAGGGAAAATCATGTATATATATAGTGAAAACGTCTAGGTACGACCCGCTTCAAAGTTTATTTCTAAATCACCTAATTCAAAGAGTTTTCTTCTATAATTTGATTTTATTCTAAACATTAAACCCATCATTGATTATGACTAATGTTGATTAACCATGGTTAAATAAGTGTATATTGTTGAGTAATTGATGTTAATTATGTGAATTTCGTGTCGATCATGTCCATTTTCTCAATTTTCCCAAATCTTAGATTTTACTTATGAATTAATGACAATTGTAGAATGTAGTGAGTGTTTGACTGATTTTATATTTATAATTGATTCATGAACTTCCTAGGGTGATGTGTTTTTGGGATTGGATCTAATTATTTTAAAATTCATGATGAACTATATTCCCCTAACCCTAGTTTATGGATTGATTTTGAATTAGGGCAGTAAGGATACAATTGACATAGTCCTTGTGTTAATTACTATTGGATGATATTATTGATAATAACACCATGGAAGGAGGCTCATGAAGGTGAATTGGTAAGACCTTATGATGTTAAATCATTTACTTCAATTGTGATGGCTTGTACTTGGTGATGAAGTTCCATTGAAGCTGCTCTTGTGAATTGATTAAGTAGGTGTTGGTATGATCATGAAATTAAAATGTCTTGATTATGTGAATGTGTGGATAATGTTTAAGATGTAATGATACAAGGTTTGTTATGAATTGCCTATGTGCCTTATTATGACATAAAGATGTTAATCTTCTAATGTCACATATGAGGGTTTTATAGAAAGGATATACTCATTCAATTCCTAATGAGCTAATGATTATGAATATGCAAAGTTTTATTCTCACATGACCAATACAAAGATATGATGATTAATAAAGCCTTAAATACATTTTTAAAAGGGACATTAGCTTAGCACCAAGAGTTCTAGATATGAAAGGTGTCCCTTCCCAATGTGGAAAGGATGGTTCATAGTGGTTCTCATGAGTATGGTGAAGATAATGCAATTATTTATCAAGAGGGTCTCAATTATATCTCCTAGTTCTTGAACAATATTGCCCCCATAGGAATACTAGGTAGTGGATCAACCTAGAATGCTTTCTTAATGTTTTGTTACTACCTTGGCAAGTAGTTGACGTTCTTTCAGTATATGGTTTTATGACACCTTATTCCACGTTTAGCTTATGTGGTCTATGTCGGTTTAGGTAAGCTTTACAAAAATTAAAATGAAGTAATAAAGTTAACACTAACTAGGGTGATACAGTGTTTTTATTAAGTCGAGGTTGTGGTATGGTGTTCTTCCTATACAATGCACTAGTTGACCTTGACTTAAGTATTAGAAGGTTGTTCTTAGGTGTTATATAGTAAATGTTATGCATATGTTTACTTTATATGTTGATGATCCTATATGATTCTAGTTTCATATATGAACATGTTATTGGTCTATATTATTAAATATAATGATGACTATTCATGATGATATCTTATATGAAGTTAGATATTGCTTGTGATCTCTTATTTGGTTTACTTGTTTCAGTAAGTGTATGGGGTTTAAATAAATTTCACCTCACATTCACTCACCTAAATTAAATCCTTAAATAAAACCCAAAAGCTCTCACCTCTCCATACTTTTTTTATCTATTCAACCTCCATTGAAGGAACAAGAAAACTTGAAGAAGAAAACCAAATTCACTATGATTTTACATGAATTTCGTGGATTAAGGTTCATTATGTAATGAGTTCTTCACTCTTTTTATTTATTTCCCCAAGAGGTCCTTTCAAAGTTGATTTCTAAATTACCCAATTCCAATGGTTTTCTTATATAAATGGGTTTTCTTCTTAATTAAAAATTGATGATTGATTATGACTTATTGGGATTACCCATGGCTAATTAAGTTCATATTGTTGAGTAATTGATATTAATTGTGGAATTTCGTGTGGATCCTGTCCCATTCCCAAATTTCCCCAAATCATAGATCTTGCTTATGACTTCATGGGAAATGAAGAATGTTTTGTTTGTTAGACTTATTTTATCTATTATGATTGATTCATTGACCGCCTAGGGTGACGTTTGTTAGGATTGGATCTAATTCTTGAAGATTGTTGATGAACCCTATTCCCCTAATCCTAATTTGTGGATTGATGTTGAATTAGGGTAGTGATGATAAAATGGACTTAGTACTTGTGTCAATTACTATTGTATGATGTTATTACACCTATTGTTGGATTAAAGTTGTTGGTAGATGGTAAGACCATGGAATGAGGCTGTTTTTGAATCCTTTATTTCAATTGTGATGGCTTCTCCTTGGTGATGAAGTTTCGTTGAAGCATTTCTCATGAATTGATTAAGTAGGTGTTGTTATGATGATGCAATTGAAATTTCTTGATTATTTGAACGTCTGAGATTATGTTTAAGATCTAATTGTATAAGGTTTGTTATGAATTTCCTATATTCCTTATTATGACATGATTATGATAATGTGTTAATCTCACATCTGAGTGTTGTATTGAAAGGATATTCTCATGTAATTTCTTAATGAGTTATATTATGAATATAAATGGTTTCAGTCTCTAATGGCCTATTCTAAGATATGATGTTTAATAAAGTCTTACATACATTTCAAGAAGGGACATTAACTTCGCACCGAGTGAAATAAATATGAGAGGTATCCCTTCAAAATTTGGGAAGGTAGGTTCAAAATGGTTCTTATTAGATAGTGACAATAATAAAATTAGACACTAGCAGAAGCCAAAGTATATCTCCGATTTCTTGATCTATGTTGCCCCCATAAGAAGTCTAGCTAGTTGATCCACCTAGAATGCAATGTTCATGTTTTGTTACTACCATGGCAAGTAGTCCACCTTCTTTCGGGTTTCATGGCACCGAAATCCACATTTAGCTGATGTGGTCTATATTTGTTAATGCAAGTGTTCCCAAAAGTAAAATGAAGTAATAATGTGAACACTAACTTGTGTGACCTAAGGGGGTTTACTTAGTCAATCTAAGGGGTATAGGACTCGACCTATACATTGCACTAGTTTGCCTTGAGGGTAGTGATTGAAGGTTGTTCATCTGTGGTATAAATTAAATAATATGCACATATTGACTTTACATGTTGATGATCCTCTATGATGTCAGTTTAATGTATAAACATACTATTTGTCTATATTGCTAAATATTATGATGATATACTCATGATGTTATGTTATATGAAGTTACATATTGATTGAGATCTATTGTTTTTTTCACTTGGTTGAGTAAGTTTATTGGGCTTTACTTGGTCATTGCACTTGTGGACTTTATGATAGGTTATGAAAAAGGTTCTTGTATATGTTGTAATGATATGAACTCTTATACATGCTTTGTCGTGATAACATGATTTTAGAGTTGTATGAAACTTCGAAAGTCTAACAATTGTTGTAGAACCTATAATAGGTGTAAAAATCATTAGACACTTTTTTAACTTCAATGTTAAATAAATATAACCCATTTAGGGAGTTTAGAAACCAAAACGTCAAGGAACGCCCATGACGTCCGGTGAACTAGTCACGTGAATTAGTGTGGTGCTTTCAGGTTTGAAAGAATTATTGATAGTCTTATCATAGTGAGATGATGAGGGAGAAGTTAGATGTCAAAGGGAGGTTAAACAAAGACGGTCCAAGCGGGGAGTGCCAAATTTGAAGGGCAAGCCAAAGCCAAGGGGCCAACCATGCCCAAAAATGGAGGTTACTGCCTTCACCCTTCACGGGCATACCCACGGCCCGTGATGTAAACCATGACCAAGGTGGGTAGCTCGTAAAGTGGCCATAGCAATGGGAGAAGATGAAAAGTAGCATAAGTACTGTACAAAACACCACGAGCCACTTGATGACTCGTGGTGGACTTGACAAAAGGCAAGGATCTTCCGTTTAAATGCCTTAACCAAAGTGGGTGGCTTACATTGAGTGTTGGGAAGCTATAGATTAAGAGCACCGCAAGCCACATGAGGGGTCGTGGTGTATATTCATGGAAGGAGGTAATTTGCTCTGTGGTCTTGCCTTTGTGTGATAAATGGGGGAGGCTCCCTTGAAGTAGCTACTGCCTTCATTTTCATGACAACAACCACGACCCATCAAGCTATATTCACAATTCGTGAAGAGGGGCATAAAGCTGGACAGGGTCACACAGTGAAGTTAAGTTTGACTTCATTTTTGGGTATTTTGGGGGTGGACTATATATTGACTTTAGGTCATTTTTCATTAATTCCCACTCCAAAAACACAAATCCACATTGAAACCCAAATTTATCGAACATCTATCTACATTCTCTCTCTCTCCATTCAACCTCCATTGAAGAACAAAGAATCATTGAGAATGTCACGACCCAAATCGGGGACGCGACTGGCACCCACATTTACCCTCCTATGTGAGCGAACCAACCAATCTAACCTTTAACATTTTAATACAATATCAACAAAAGAAATGCGGAAGACTTAAACTCATTAATAAAACAATTCAAAACTATTATTAATATCCCCAAAATCTGGAAGTCATCATCACAAGAACATCTATCTCAATTCACTAAACTAGGAATGTCTAAGAACAAAAATAACTAAAAAAGCTAGTCCATGCCGGAAGTTCAAGGCATCAAGACTTGAAGAAGAAGACCCAGTCCAAGCTAGAAGCATTAGCTCACCCTGAAGATCCGGTGTGACGAAGACTGGCTTGATTTACTGCTGAGTTGAAGTTGACGGAACGTTTGCTGCATTACACAAATAACAAGAAGGAAACATAAAAGTAGGGGGTCAGTACAACCACAAGTACTGAGTAGATATCATCGGTTAACTCAAAATAGGGAACAGTATATATCAATAATAATGTAAATCAACTACAATACTCAACATGTAGCAATAACAATATTAATTTATCAATAAGTTCAACCGAGTTCACACATGAGGACTCAAGCCTCAATACCATACTCATTTGGGAATTAAGTTCGTTAGGTTGAGTATATTCATTATCTTTCAAGATTCATTATCTTTCTTCCTCTTGTGTCGGTACGTGACACTCCGCTCCTCTATTTCTATCCTGGTGCCGGAATGTGGCACTCCGATCCTCATATACTATCCTGGTTTCAGAACGTGACACTCCGATCCTCATATTCATTTTATCCTGGTACCGGAACGTGGCACCCGATCCATATTCT
>CM064969.1:36482391-36520391 GCA_032847665.1 Solanum chilense | reverse complement strand
TTGTAGTCTAAAAAACACGTGGGACAATTTTTGTGTCCACGCGGACCTGTTCCCTCGCACCACTTGGCTCATGGGTGGAATGACCCCCACGACGCAACTCTATCGCGAACTCCCCTGTTATGGGGAGTTCCTTCTCTACATGGAAGAAATGCCTCCGCGATGAGGAGATTCTCCTTTGCCAATGCAATTTCTATCTTCTTGGTTCTTCTTTTCCGCCACTTTTTCTTCTACTTTCTGACTTTTGATCTGGTGCCCAAATTCAACTCGTTTTCCAATGATCTTTGGCCTGAAAAATCTAATCATATTGGTTAGAAGATACGGAATCAAAACATCTCTAAATACTTAACTTTTCCATCAAAAATGTCCTCAACTCGGCTATATATATGAGATAAAGTAGTTATTAGGCATATAAGTATGCCTAAGATCATTCATGGTATTCGAGAATTACGAGTATCTAACTATAGAAGTGTTCTCTTTCTAACTTCTTTGTCTCAAATTCTGGGATTTTATTTTGGTGATAAGAAATCCACAAAAATCAAGATCACAAACTCTGGCAATGACGACTTGCTACCAGCAGGTTAATCAGTGACACAGATGATTGATCTCAGTCATCCTCTCCATTTACATACTTCTGATCTGAGTGGTGTTTCTTTGGTTTCTCTTCAATTGACTATAATAGCGAATTACTCTGTTTGGAGTAGATTTGTATGCATAGCTTTTTTAGGAAGAAACAATATAGGATTCATAGATGGTACATGTAAGAAAGAGAAATTTGCAAAAGAACTTTGGGCTAAAATAGAAAAGGTTTAATGTTGTAGTGTTATCGTGGTTGATGAATTATGTGTCTAATAGTCTACTAAGTGGTTTTATTTATGCATCTAATGCATGGGTTTTTGTGGGAAGAATTGAAAGAAAGATTTGATAAAATCAATGGTGCAAGAAATTTCAATCTCTACAAAGAAATTACATCTTTAACTTAGGGAACATCATCTGTTTCAATCTATTTTACCAAACTTAAAGGTTTATGGAATGAGCTTGAGACTCTTGTTCCTCTTCTCAAGTGTTACTTTGAAAAATCCAGAGATCTCTTGGTTTATCTGCAAAGACAAAAGTTGTATTAGTTCATAATGGGACTGAATGATACATATTATCATACAAGAAGCCAAATACTCCTAATGACACATTTGACTTTTGAAAATCAAGCATATGTCATGATCTTAAATGATGAAGGGCAAAAGGAAATTACTAGTTTTTTTGTTGGTCTACTTGGAAATGGACCAAAATTTCACTATGCTTCGTCACAATATGAAGCTTCAATATTGTACTCAAAAAGCAGGTGTAGGTGTTCAAAGATTTAAAAAGGATTATAATGTGCAATGTGACTTCTGTAAACTGAAGGGTCATGTTAAGAAAAACTGCTACGAGTTAATCGGCTATCAAGTTAAAAATAAAATAAAAAGGCAAACACAAGTGGATAAGGAGGAGCTTATCATGTTCAGGCTGAGCAAGATCCTACAATTATCCAAGGACAAGAAAGTCAGGTTATAAAAAATGTGACTAGTCTCTATCAGAAACAGGAGTATGATTCAAGCTGTCAGATGGCTGAAGGAATGCAAGTACAACCTAAATCCTATCTGTTTTCTGAAGAGAAATATGAACAAATACTCCAGATGTTGAACAATAAAAATTGTGCTTCAGAAAAAATGTAATGTGGAAGGATATCTAAATAATGCAGGTAAAACCTGTGAAATATGCGTAAAAGTGTTTGTCTAGTTTATGATAATAATAAGAACTAGATTCTAGACACTGGAGCAACAAATCACATGGTATATTATGTTCACATGCTATATAGATGCTCAGTTATTGCAAATGTCAATCCTAAAAAGGTTTATCTTCTTAATGGAGACATCTTGCTTGTTACACATATATGACTTAATTCAATTTCAAGTAGATTTATACTAAAAGTGTGTTCCTTCTACCACAGTTTGAATACAACTTAATGTCTGTATTTAAAGTCACCCAAGACACGAGGGAACTAAATTCTGGATTTTTTTTAATTCTGACTTTTGTATTTTTCAAGATCACTCAAGTTGAAAGGTGATGGAGATTGGTAGACTGAAGGATAAAATCTATCTACTTAATCAAAAACCTAAGCAACCTACTCATGAAGCCAAGGTAGTTGTTAACACTACTCATTCGACTGATAATGAATCAGATTTGAACTTGTGGCATAAGATATTGGGGCATGTGTCTACTACTATGCTCAATTAACTACTAAATAGAAAAATAGAAACTATAGCTAGAGTACTACATAAGTGTTTTGTATGTCCTAGTGCAAAACAAGCTAGATTTCCTTTTTCAGCTAGTACTATAAAATCTGTAAGTGGTTTTGATATAATTCATTGGGTTCCTTTGATACGCTCAAACATACTTCTCAAATAAGAAGTAAAGCGGTCGTATCAAGTAAAGAACCCAACTAATGAGGTTGGGATCGTTCCCACGAGGAAAAAATAGTTCAGACTTAACTTCAATCTATTATTACTATAATTTAATCAATTATTTCCTTAGAAAACAAAAGACAATAAAGGGGGGGGGGTATTTCTAAATTAATAAAGATAACTAACTAAATTAAAGTAAAAACTAACAGATTCAAATCTTGGAGTTTAATCAATTAATCAAAGTAACTAAGGTTTAAGTGTTCCCCACGGGTTCCTAACTTGATAATTCTAACTATAACAATTCTTTCCTAGTATCTTGCATGCAAAGTGATAAGTTATGTATTTCTAAATCCTTGGCCCGGCATCTAGAAAATTTCACTCCGCACCTTGGTCCGGCTACGTGCGTCTCTATACTAACCCTTACCTTTACCTCATATTAAGCATTACATTCGATATTTGACTAAGTTATTACCTCGTACCAATCAATACTAGACTATTAGATAGTATACACTAAATCTATGCTGATAATTCTTTTCCTATTATCTACCTCATTGGTCCGGCTAGTAGCATTAAGTCGAGTTCTAACGTTGGTCATCCGTTAAAAAGATTTCTAAGCGAAAGTTTATCAATACATGCAAGACATTATTCTAGAATTGTTATTTTAGTTGGATTTTACCTCATTATTCACCCATGGTTCCCACAACCCTAATTATGGAGTTTAGTTACCCATAGTCATAATCACAATATTCATATATGTAATATAAAAATTCATGCACTTACTTCAATGAGGAAGAATAAAATCCAGAAGCTCACTTGATTAATCAACAAACGCACCAACAATCAATTCTAGAAAAAGTGGATCAATTACTGAAATTAATCGAAGACTAAAGATTCTCCAAAATTATAACAAACACAAAGTCTACTAATGACGAGGCTAACATAAGAGAATCTAACAATAAGACAGTCTAACCCCAAAAACGAGTTTTTCCAACTATTTATAAAAAACAAAAACCTAATAAAAGAAGGACTCTAATTGCTGAAAATCTGTCAAAACGCGTTCGAGTCAATGGACCTCGTGACGGGCAGTCGTGCACGACGGGACGTCATTGCCTACGTCATCCTATACTTTACAAATCCTTCTGCTGCTTTCTTCATTACCCTCAACGAAAAGGTATGACGGACCGTTCCAAGCATGACGGTCCGTCAAGGGTCTCCGTTTCATAACACTTAGCTAGCATTTGGCCATAGATATTCATATATTTTTGGCAAATATTATTTGGATGAAAATTTGGGTGAAATTTTACCATGTGTTTGGCCATATAATTTGAGAAACATATTTAATTTTTTTAAGAAATATGATTTATACCCATAAATTTTTAAAACTATCAAACTAACCATAAATTTGTATTACATAGCACAATAGAAATCTCACATAACAATATTTATGACTTCCGCAATAAATCAACAAGAATCATTATAGCAAATATTCGTATAGTGAAAAGGTCTTGGTACAAATCATGATAATGAAAATACAACTAATATAAATCCGGAAAAAAAAGAGAAGAAAACAAAAGGAAATAAATATTGCAATCACTGAAGAACCTATGCTTTCTCTCTAAAAGAGTTCAACCTATTCTTTAGTATAATCTTCCCACATTTTATGAACAATCTCTTCTCGATGAGCTTGCATTTCCAAAACAGATGATCAAGAAGATGAAGCGATTTTGTTTCCCTGAGCCAATAGTTCGTCACTCTCATCAACAACCATATCATCATTTTCATATTCATGGAATATTCCATCACTACTTTGGTGTTCACGTAAAAAATTATGCAATACAGCGCAAGCAATTACTATTTTCACTTGCATGTCACATTCATAGTTGTTCATGCCTTGTCTTAGTATTCTGAAACTACTTTTCCACGCACCAAAAGTTCTTTCAATTACATTGCGCAGAGAAGCATGTCTATAGTTAAATAACTCTTTTCCATTCTTAGGCTCTCTTTCACTTCCTCGGTAGTCCTGCAAATGATAGCGCATTCCTTTGAATGGAGCTAAAAATCCTCTTGTGTTCCGTAGACCAGCATCAACAACGTAATATTTATCTACCAAAATAAAATATTGAGTAAATTTTCTTATATTGAGCAAAAATAGAACTACTAATTTATATACCATGTGATGGAAATGGAAAGTTGGCCGATGAGTCAAGAATTGCATTCTCAAGCACTTTACTATCATGGGCAGTACCCTCCCAGCCTGCTGCGATAAAGGTGAACCTCATGTCAAAATCGCATGCACATAAAACATTTTGTGAAGTATTTCCTTTAGGATTACGATATGCTTGTTGCTTATTTCTTGGGACTTCCCCTTGAATATATGTTCCATCAATTGCACCAATACAATCCTATCAAAAGGCAAAGATAAATATTATCAACTGTAGCAACAACACCATTAAAGAATACACTCTTAATTTTATATTTTTAGTTGAAAAGAATGTTCGAAAAGTCAGTTTACCTTGAACTAAGGCCAAAAGCGATTGTTGTGGCGAATTTTTGCATGTACACCGATCATATTTTTTGAATATACATATGTTGGCGCCAACTGACAAAGTGCTTCAGCAACTCTTCTAACGTGGCGGTTAATTGTCTCGAGTGAATGTTGAAAACATTCACTTGCTGATCGTTGACTATCATTACGTGCAACGACAGTTAGGAAAATAGCTACAGACTCCATTAATGGAACATGTGTGGTTCTACCATCAGATGATAACAAATTATTTTGTCTTATTACTTCGATAAGATGCTCAAATGTTTTAGGATAAAAACGCATAGATTCATACATACGCATACGATGTCCCCGAAGTAGATCAACAACCCATGCCATACCAGGTCTAGATGTATGCTGTGGTTGGCGAGATATTAGCCTTCTTTCTCGTACGACCTGTTCAATATGATCAACTATAGCACAAAACATAATGTAATCATCACTGTCACTTTCTGAACTAGTGGTATCACTACTGGAAATGCTCATAATTTTTCAACTTAATATTACACTTGAAAGGATGGTTCACTAACACTTAAAAATCAAATATGAATCATGAGTATCCCTTAATATGTTGTAACTCTTCAAAAGGTTGATCTACTGATCAACACTTAAACCTGAGAAAACCACAAAAACATATGTGAAAAGAAGTATAAAAGACAAAGACACACTGAAAAAAAAGATGTTCTAGAATTAAGAAGGTTTTAATAAATGAACATACATAGAAGATAACATATGTACATCTCATAAATTTTTTTGAAAACTCATTCATTACAGAAAAAGTTAATAACACATAAGAAGTCATTACACAAATATTCATGTCTACATCACAACGAAGTGCAACAAAAATAATTAACTTCGATGTTTTAATTTACGCATTAGACTATTTCATAACACCATGAAAATAACGCAAGGCTTAATCTTTTTGCAAGTCTTTAAATCATTCAACTTGATTTTTTTCAGTCATGTGAACAAATATCTTGCGAAAGCTGGGGTTAAGCAAGTAAGTCACTGCTGGTGAAAAACTTTTGTTAACTAAATCATGTTTTTCCAAAATAAATTGTAAGTGAGCGGTGACAACTGCCTCAGAGTAGACATCAATTTCATTTTCTTTTGCTGCTCGTTCTTGTTCCTCTTCCTGCTTTCTTTTTTCTTTTGCTTCTGCTTTGTTTCTTTTCCACTCCAAGTGTTCTCTAAAGTAATCATGGGATTGGTTAAAATTTGTAGCACAACCTTTTTTACGACGCGTAGATGTTCCACCCTCATAAGGTTCTAAAGTTCTCTTTACACTACCAGAACCACTACCAGTATTTCGAGACATAGGAAGACATGTGTTTTCAGTAGCAACATGCTCATCATCACCA
This sequence comes from Solanum chilense, assembly GCA_032847665.1. Taxonomy (NCBI): domain Eukaryota; kingdom Viridiplantae; phylum Streptophyta; class Magnoliopsida; order Solanales; family Solanaceae; genus Solanum; species Solanum chilense. The sequence goes on along the minus strand of CM064969.1, from coordinate 36,514,050 downwards.
TCAGAAGGTTCATACTCCTCGACAATAACTTCATTTGACTTTGGTGGAAGATTAGGATTTGTACTATACATGACATGGTCCCCGGTAGCAAATGAGTTTCCAAAAATTTCATCCAGTGTGTCGTAATCTTTAAGACCATGGTATCCGTACTTGGAAATATATATTTTTTTCTTTTTCTTTTGCTAAGAAAAAAAATGAACATAATTTTAGCTCGATATGTGTAAAGGTAGAATATAAGTACTTTTGTTATCTCCCAAACTTACCGCTACATGCTCCAACCAAATATCAGATGGACATGTAATTGTGTTAGTTGTAGGGTTCCATCCATATCCAGAGCAAGAACTAAGGAGATCCTTGAAGGTTTTTGTGTCTTTCCTTAATCGTTGAATCTTTGACTTAATTCTCTCATCATCAAACCTATCTCGATTTCCAATTTTCTCAAAAAACTCATTCCTAACTTCTATTAATCGTGGACCACTGATGGCATAACCTTTAAATCCGGACTTCCTCGCGTCATCATGCAAGACACTTATAAGGATTGATGTTTCTTCATCAGTCCATTTATCAGCCGCTGAACCACGTGATTTATTCATTTTTTTACGTTTCTACAATACAACATCAACATGACAACACATCATATGCATAACTTAATTTTTTTTAGAGTGCACAAAATCTGAAAGCATGTCTTTACTAAAAATTAAAGACGTACGAACACGATTGAAAGTTTATTACCCTGTTAACCGGAAAAGGTGAAGTCATAGAGTTCTCGTCAGAAATCTCAAAACCAGCTTCAGGAATAATGGGCATTACAAAACTTAACAAACAAGCCTGAAAAATTAGTTGCGCCAGTCGAATGAAAAAATAAAACACAAGGAGAAGAGATTCTTATCATTCGTAACTCTAAAACCTAGACAAGAGAACATATTCATACAAATCAATTCAAGCAAGTTCAATTTAAACAAAATTCACTATAAGAAAAAATATGTAGATTTTTACAAATTACCTTCAATTTGCTTCTCCAAGAGTACTGCCACAAAGCTTTTGGTTGTTCAACTAATTTTTTGGATGAATATAGACCATGTATGTATATGCTCTATATAATAGAAAAGTGTATTAATTGAGTTAGTTGGGGGGAGCTAATTTAATTGAGTTAGTTGGCAGATGGGGAGGTAATTAAATTGGTTGGTGTTAATAAATATATTATTTTTGTAAAATAAAAAGTTAAGGGTAAAAATTGAATTTCTAAAACTTTTCAAATAATGAAATTTGGCCCAAATACTAGTTTTTTCTAGTATTTGGGAATTTGGAAAATTTGCCAAAAAAATTTGCCAAATAATAAAAAAGTGTATGGACAAACAAAATTTGCCAAGTTTTTTCCCGAGTTTTACTTGCAAAATTTATGGCCAAACGGGCCCTTAGACTTCTTGGAATTTGGGTACTGGGACTACTCTCTGATCATCACGACGAACCTGTAGGACGGACCGTTGTGGCTATGATGGTCCGTCATGAACTCCGTAATCCCACACTTGGTCAGACTTCCCCATCTTCCTTCGGCATCTTCACTACGATGCCACCTATGGACCGTCACAGGCTCGACGGATCGTCAAAAGCTCCGTAAATGGTAACTTTTCTGCATTTTTTGGTCAAAAACATCCGCGTTTTTTCATCTTTAGACAAATTTCATGCTAATAAAGAGAAACTTACATAAAAATTAATACAAAAAAGCTTTTGGACACACACTAAATTTAAGAAAAAAGAAATAAAAATATCGTGAAACCACGGTATATCATCCTTATAAAATTCTCACAGTTGATGAAAGCAAGAATTCTTTTAACTATGATTGATGACTACTCAAGAATGACCTGAATCTATCTACTTAAATTGATATGATGCTTGCATAAGTATACACCAGGTCCTTATGTATGTGAAAACTTAGTTTAATAAAACTATAAAAATTTGAAGAAATGTAATGGTACTGAATTTATAAATGATGTATGCAGTACCACATTTAGAAATCTTGGGATGATTCAGCAGAGAACATGTACATATATATACCCTCAGAAAAATGGGGTAGCTGAGAGAAAACGCAGACATATATTGAAAGTTACGAGAGCTCTAAACTACAAGCTAACATACCAATCAAATTTTGGGGGCATTGTGTTTTTGTTGTTGTGTATCTTATTTATAGATTGCCTTATTTTGTGATAGAAATGTCAAGTCTCATGAGAGTGTTAGAATGTTCTGTCATGCAAAAATAGTAAATGAAACTGATAAGTTGGAGTCCAAAACTAGAACGTCAATGTTTATAGGCTATTAAGAAGTACAAAAAGAATATATATTGTATGATTTAAACACTAAATCTTATTTTTCTTAATACAGATGTAGTATTAAAGAAAATTGAGTTTCCTTTTAGTATAAAAACTGTAGATCCACCTTTATTTCAAAGGTTGGATCCTGTATCTAACACTAAAGTTGCTTGTAGTAATGAAGACACGGGTGCTCCAATGACTCGAGAGATTCAACAAGTTGCAGTCCAATCTACTGTTCCTGCAAGAAGGTCAAATAAAGACAAGCATCCACCTATATAGCTGAAAATTTTACATCATTAACAAATTTCATCACGAAGTTGTGTATCCTATTCCTGATTACTTGTCATATGACAAAATAACACTTAAATATCATGCTTACTTATCTACTTTCTTTACTGTTATAGAACCAACATCTTGTTTAGGGGCTGTTTAGGATCCCAATTAAGTGGATTGAGTCTATGAAAGTTGAGATATCTGTAGTACAAGACAATCACACTTGGGACATAGTCAGCATACCAAAAAGGAAGAAGACAATAAGCTGCAAGCGGGTATGAAAAATTAAATATAAAACATCTGGTGACGAAATCATAAGTTGCTAAAGGGTACAACCAACAAGAGGGCATTGACAATCAGGAAACATTTTATCCTAAATGAAAATGGTCACAGTTAGGATAGTGATGAAAATTGCAACATCTAAAAGGTTGCACATTCATCAAATGAATATTTATAATGTTTTCTTACAAGGTGATCTTTATGACGGGATATACATGGAACTGCCTCAAGAATTTTTGAGTCAAGGTAAGAAGAAAATAGTGTGGAGACTCATCAAATCCTTGTATGGATTGAAATAAGCACCAAGGCACTGAAATATCAAGCTGACAAAAGCCTTGATAAAACTTAGATTCAAACAAAGTCAGTATGATCATTCTTTCTTCATACAAAAGATTGAACATGAAATTGAATAGTGTTGGTCTATGTTAATGACATGCTAGTAATTGGAGATAGTCCGAAATTGATTAAGGAAACAAAAACAAAAACTACAACAAGTATTCAAAATGAAGGACTTGGAAAATATTTTCTGGGAATAGAATTTGTGAGGTCTGATCAAGGTATATTTATGCACCAAAGATAGCTTTGAGTGGAGTTAATATCTGAGCTTGGTCTAGCAAGCTCAAATTGGTTGCTTCTTCTAAAGATACAAATTACAAACTGATAACAAATGAATATGATGAGTATACAACCAACGACAAGAAAGAAGATCACGTGTTATCTAATGTTGGTTCATATCAAAGATTAATTAGTAAATTGTTATATTTAACTGTTACAAGACCTAATAAAGCTTATGATGTAAAAAATCTAACTCAATACCTTCAGCAACCAAAGAAATCACATATGGAAGTAGTACTGAGAATTATCAAATATATCAAATTACAACTTGATCGACGTATACTCATGTCAAGTAATCAGGTACAAGATGTAACTGCTTTTTGTAATGTTGATTGGGCAGCTTGTTCACACACAATAAGGTCTGTTATAGACTTCTTAACAAATTGGGAATTTCTTTGGTATCTTAGAAATAAAAAAAACTACTATTTCCAGAAGCTCTGTTGTATCAGGGTACAGAAGTTTAGCATCAACTGTGTCTGAATTCACTTGGTTATTGGGATTACTAACTGAGTTGGAAGTTAAGATTATGATGTCAGTGGACATTTTCAGTGATCGAAAATTAGCACTACAAATTATTGTCAATCATGTCTATCAAGAAAGGACAAAACATATTGAAATCGATTGTCACTTTATTAGGTAAAAAAATCTAGAAAGGGAAAGTCAAGGCACAATATATTTCCACAAAGGAAAAACCTGCAAATTTACTTACAAAGGATTTAATTGAGGCTCAACATCAATATCTTAGTTCCAAGTTAGGTGTCCTTAACATATTTAGAGCACCTAACTTGAGGGGGAGTGTTGAAGAAATGATATGTTAACTCTGTTACACTACTAAAAAACTGTAGAAAAAATGACATCGAAAGCGACAGACTGTATCGCTTATTTGGTCAAAATCAATGAAAAAGCAGTGCAGTCATATCCGTTGCTTTTGGGGTTGACGCTTTTCAAAAAGTGATGGATTGCATCGCTAAAAAGTGACGGACTTTCTAAGTCTTTTTCTTTAAAAAAATCATTTTTAAAAAAATTTCCTTAAGGTAATGTAATCCGTCGCTTTTCTGGAAGTTTCATTTTTTGGAACTCTTGAAAAGCGATGGACTAAAGAACAATGTCCGTCGCTTTTTTGGGTTTTAAAAAAAATAAAACCTAGAAAAGTGACAAACAAAACCACACTGTCTGTTGCTTTTTCTACAATTTTTTACTTTCTGATGCACATTTACAAATACAATTCAATTTAATTCAATACAATTCAGCCCAATCAAATACACAACATTAAAAACAAGCTACACAAAACATAAAACAACAAACTTAAATCAACATTCTAAATTTTCTAAATCACAATTTAAAGACTTGTAAAGTCTTTCAAAATTTGTTTCAAAATTTCAAAAATTTCATAAATTAAAAGAGACGTAAAATAGGGAGTGGGATCTACATAATCATCCTCATCATTGTCGTCGTTGGTGTCCTCAAGAGACGAAGTAGTAGGTCGATGAGCTAGGTTCATCACTTGTTCTTTGATTTGCTGAATGGTCTCACTCGTGGTTTTTGTTCAACTACTCTTCTCCGCTCCTACTTTGCCAGTGCCGATGTAAGTTGTGCTATTAGAGCTGACATAGCAGCAATCTGAACAACGTCAAGTGTCTCGGCTTGACATGACGATCCAATACCTTCTAAGATGGATGGAGTCGTCTTACATCGTTTCGAGAGGCTACACCATAGTATCTACCCTTGTGTGTTCCCCTACCACTTTTTCTTTCCAAATTTGGGTGGACAGCTCTAGTGTTATTTCGACTGAACTATCTAGATTCTGAGCGACGTACTAATGAAACTCACTCTGCTTATTGAATATAAAAATTGACATCAATATATATACATATCATAAATATATTCACTATTAATATATATTATTCATATTAAATAACTTTGAAAAGTTCGTTAGGCCCTTTCCTCCACCCACACATCCGGATCCAATTCATTTTTTTTGTCCTAACATGAGTCCTCTTGAAAAACTCCGGCCCAATGGGAGTGCGTCACAATTCTTTTTTCTATAAATAAAAACTCAAATTTATAACGATATATATGAATCAACTAATTATTTATTTAAAAATTTGAATTAGAACTTACCATCTCTCTTGCAATTGTTCCAATGATATTTGCACCTCCAGTGTGTAACAAGCCACCCTTAAGACTGCCTCTAGCCTTTTTGGCTTGTTTAGACATTGCATTAAACTTATTTATATCTATGTTCCAATACAAACACAATTCATTTAAAACATGAGGCAACATTCAATCCGGGTGTTGATCAGTATCCTAAATTTTCTTTAGTTAGCTAGATAGTTTGGCGGATGCTCTCCTCTAACATGTGATCGTAATGACCAAATTATACTTCTGCTCCCAAATACACATAGTCTAAAAAAATAATTGAATAACGTTATTTTTACCAAATTTGATCATCTATTTTGACCAAGAAACGACAGATCACATGGTTATTTTTAAATTTATAAATAATTATTTTTAATAAAAAACGACAGACAATATCTCTACCTATATTAAATAATTAATCATAAATTACATATATATTTGACGTAAAAATCCCCGGGAAAAAACAACGGACTAGGAGATGTTGTCCGTCGCTTTTTGTAAAAGAATCTAAGAATAATTATTTTTATTCAAAATCGATGGATAGTGTCCTAATCTGCATCGCTTTTAGGTGCGACACTGTCCGTCGATTTTTGACATTTTTTTAGTAACGCTAATTAATCAGTCAAAGTTATTAAAAGTTATTAGCTAAGTTTGTTAGAAGGCTAACTAACTCATCTACCGTTTATAAATACATCTAATATGTATTGAAGGATTAAGCAATTAAATAAGAATCAAAGACTCATGTGAGCTGATAATCTTTTTCTTCTCTCTAATCAATTTTTTCCGCCTTTCTTCTTTTACAAAGTATTCAAGTTCACAAACACATTAATAAATTTGAACCGAAGTACAAGACCCTATTGACCTATTCTCAGGGCTTGCTTTCTTTTCATTATATTTCATCGTTATTGTGATATATGTTGTTCTTATTTTATTTAATAGATTAATTTAACTTATGTGTCCTTAGATTACTTAACAAATTCGACTATACCATTTTATGAGTAAATTATACAATAAATTTAAATCAATAATTAAGCAGTTTTAAAACAGAGAGGAAGTGACTGATTTCCTAAGTAACTTCTTTTTGGAACAAATTAAAAGGAAAGATTGCTTAAGCTACGGTCAAATCAAATACTATTATCTTATTTTATTTTATAAAGAAATCTCGATAGAGGATAGAAAAGGCAGTCCTTGTCTCTTTATGTATCAATCTGCTTAAACAGCTGTCCAAATATATATCTTTAAAAATAACTTATGCCCTACATTATCCTAATTTGTCTTTTACCATTTGCCTTATTTCATCCATAATGATCCTTTTTTCTTTCACTGATTTATTTAATTTTTACATGATGTGACTATAGAGCCGGATCCACACGTACGTGCATTTATTAATTTTGAGAAAAAAATGTATGAGAATGTATGTGCGCATGTGCATTAATTAATTTTGAAAAAAACAAATGTCGCCAACGATATAGTTACAAATATGAAGCAGAAACAAGTCATTGACTCCATCAACGTCATAAAAAAAAAGTGCAAATTATTATAACAAAAATAACTTTTAGCGGCATTAAATATTGATATTAATAAAGAGTGTTAAAGTTTTTATCGACATTAGTTAAGCGTAATTAGAACCAATATCGCTAAAAGCTTTAGAGATATATACAATGAGTGACAATTGCCGCTAAAAATACATATTTAGTGGCAATTAAAAGTTAAATGCCGCTAATGATTATTTTTATTGTAGTGAATACAAATTAAACATTGCTTCAGAGAGGGAAACCAAGTTGCAGATTGTTTAGCAAAATTGGCTTCTTCTTTTTCTCACCAGGTGCTGATCACTCAACTCTATTCCAATCTCCCTAGGCAAGCTAAAGGTCTCTTTCTACTGGACAAATGGTAATTGCCTAGTATTCGGAGCAAATATGATAAAGCAAATTTCTTTGTAAGCTAGTTACTTTCTTCTTTATAAATTTGGAAGGTTCTATAGTAGTTTTTATAAGCCTTTTAGTTTTCTGTGACGGATCAGTGTTGTATTGAGGTCAGGGCTATTCCCCCTCTAATCTTTTTTGCTAATACAACACACCCTATTCGGGTAATTGACTAAAAAAACAAAAAATGTATATATATTGTTTGAGATATGAGATATTTCATTAGGCACTATAAGAACTGTAAAACTAATTGGTGCACTGGTTTAAACCTTGTGCCCTCGTCATTTTGAGTGTTTATTTTTTCCATATTCATGGGAGAATATCTTAAATACCATTGCAAGACAAAATGAAATATGACGGTTGGTGGTTGCCTTACAATAGAGGATGAAAAGATATATAATTGGAGGTTACCAATTAATGTGATATTATATATGTCTAAGAAAGGAATAAGGGCAATTAGTAATGAAATGACGTAATTTTGTTGTCATTATTTAATTGTCAAAATGATGCTACTACTGAATTATTGGAAAACACATACATCATACATGCTCAATTACCCTCAAAACAAAGAGATTTGAATTGGTAGAAATATAATTAAGTTGAAACTTGATGTCATTACTAGACAAACAGATGGCAGTATTGAAACTTTTTAATTATACAATTATATATTCTAGCACTTCTTAATTAGTAGTGATAAATTTAATATCCCTCTTTACGTTTGTTCTTGTTAGGATTTCTGCCATTATTATTTTATCATATTTGAATTATTTTTTTTAGGAATGAAAGTTAAAAATCATAATTGATTTTATTTTTTTTCAAAGAAAAATATAAATCTTATTTCATATTTATTTATACCTTTTTTTCAAGGAAAATTTGGAGCTAAATTGAAAATTGTTCTTCTCATACAACAACGTAACAAAATCTATGATAATTATTTAAGAGTCTTGTTTAGGTGAAGTTTTTTTATTTTGATATTTTCTTTAACTATAAAAATGTTGTAAATCCATTGTATATGTGGATGATCCATTAGAGTTATCCAACAATTAATTGGATTCATGTATTAGTGTTTCCAATGTGATAAGATATCTAGGTGATATGAACCTTGATGATAACTATGTAAAATTTCAAGGTGACCTTTGACTATGATATCTCAACATTATAAATAGAGATATCATTCACCATTGTATGACATACTTGAATAAGAAAATTATCTCCTCTATCTTATACTTCTTGTCTTTTTCATCTTATATTCTGAGCTTTCTTTACAACACATTATCAGCACGAAATTGCTACTTTCAAAGGTATTATATAAATATTTTTATTTAATTCACATATTCTCTCATAATTTTCATTATGTCGAATTTATCCAAACTTGAGTTTGTGGCATTAGATATTTCTGGAAAGAATTATCTTTCATGGGTACTCGATGCTGAGATTCACTTGGCTGCTAAAGGTCTTGATGCCACTATTACTCAGGGAAATTAAGCATCGAGTCAAGATAAGGCGAAGGCTATGATTTTCCTTCGTCATCATCTTGATGAGGGCCTGAAGATTGAATATCTGACGGTGAAAGATCCACTTGAATTGTGGACTGATTTAAAGGGGAGATATGACCACCTAAAGGAAACAGTGTTGCCAAGAGCTCGTTATGAGTGGATGCATATACGGTTTCAAGATTTTAAGACCGTGATTGAATACAACTCTGATGTATTCAGGATAACCTCCCAGTTGAAATTATGTGGGGAGACTATAAAAGATGAGGACATGTTGGAAAAGACACTTACTACTTTTCATGCCTCGAATGTGATATTGCAGCAGCAATATCGTGAAAAGGGTTTTCAAAAATATTCTGAACTAATCTCATGTCTTTTGGTGGCTGAGCAACATAATGCTCTTTTAATGAAAAATCATGAAGCTCGTCCCACTGGAGCTGCTCCATTACCGGAGGCAAATGTGGTGGAAGCACGTGATCAATCTGAAGTAAAAAGAGATGATCATCGGGGATATAATAATGCACGGGGACGTGGCAAAGATAAAAGACGATACACTAATCGTCAAGGTGGTGATCACAATAAAATGGAGGATAACATGAGTTCTCAAAATAACCCCTCAAAAAGTAATTATCGTCGTTGTGGCATGAAAGGCCATTGGAAGAATGAATGTCGCACACATGAACATTTTGTAAGGCTCTATCAAAATTCCTTTAAAAAGAAAGGAAATAAAAGTGGTGCTTCCTCTTCCAATGCTCGAGCTGAGTCACATATGACTCTTAACGATGATGATAAGCCGGGAACATCTCAGAAGTATAATAAAGATGTTGAAGCAAATTTGGCTTTAAAGGATGATGTTTTTGATGGCCTTGGTGACGTTACTCATATGGAAGTTGATGACTTCTTTGGAGATTGAAACTAATGTTTGATAATTTAGCTGGGGAATAAAGTCTGTTAATATTTTACTTATGTATTTTTAATTATTATGTTATTCATGTTGAAGTATTTAAATTTCCGTTGTTAATTTTGTTTCTTCCTTCTTTTGATGTATTTTATTTTAATGAAAATTAGTAGAAATCCCTAGCTGTCAGTTGGATTCAAGATGAGCAATGGAGATGTATGCCTTCTTGATAGTGCTACAACGCATACAATATTAAAAGAAAAGAAATACTTTTCTAATTTGGTTATGAAAATGGCATATGTCAACACAATATCAGGTAGTACAAAATTAATTGAGGGCTTTGGAAGAGCGACCTTATTACTACCTGGAGGGACAATATTAAGCATTGATAATGCATTATATTATAGTAAGTCTCAAAGAAACTTATTAAGTTTCAAAGTTATTCGCCAAAATGGCTATCATGTTGAGACGGCTAATGAAGGAAAGGTTGAATACCTTTACATTACTAGAATTAATGTAGAGAAGAAAATTGTGCATGAAAAATTGCCTGCATTTTCTTCTGGGTTGTACTATACAAGTATAAGTACAGTTGAATCACATGCCGTAGTAAACAAGAGGTTTACTAATTTTGATGATTTTATCATTTGACATGACCGGTTGGGCCATCCCGGATTTAATATGATGCGTAAAATCATTGAGAATTCACATGGGCACACCTTAAAGAGCCAAAATATCCTTCAATCAAAGGAATTCTCTTGTGCTGCTTGTTCTCAAGGAAAGTTGATCATTAAACCATCAACAATTAAGGTTGGAATTGAATCCCCTGCGTTTCTGGAACGTATATAGGGTGATATATGTGGACCAATTCAACCTGCATGTGGACCCTTTAAATATTATATGGTCTTGATAGATGCTTCTACAAGATGGTCACATGTGTGTTTATTATCAACTCGCAACATGGCTTTTGCGAGATTGCTGGCTCAAATAATAAGATTGAAAGCACAATTTCCAGACTATACAATAAAAACAATCCGTCTAGATAATGCTGGTGAGTTTACATCTCAAGCATTTAATGATTATTGTATGTCTACTGGTATAACAGTTGAACATCCAGTTGCTCATTTTCACACTCAAAACGGTCTAGCAGAATCATTGATTAAACGTCTGCAATTGATAGCTAGACCATTACTAATGAGAACAAAGTTATCTGTGTCTATGTGGGGGCATGCTATTTTGCATGCAGCAGCACTTGTGCGCATAAGGCCGACCAACTATCATGAATTCTCCCCATTACAATTGACTTTTGGTCAAGAACCAAACATTTCCCATCTTAGAGTTTTTGGATGTGCGGTGTATGTCCCAATTGCTCCACCACAACGCACAAAGATGGGGCCCCAAAGAAGGTTGGGGATATATGTTGGGTATGAATCTCCTTCAATCATAAAATATTTGGAGCCTATGACTGGAGATTTATTTAAGGCAAGATTTGCTGATTGTCATTTTGATGAATCAGTATACCCAACATTAGGGGGAGAACATAAGTCATTGGGAAAAGAGATAGATTGGAATTCATCATCTCTATCTCATCTGGATCCTCGAACAAACCAATGTGAGCAAGAAGTTCAAAGAATAATTTATTTGCAGAACATTGCAAATCAGCTACCAGATGCATTTACTAATCATCCAAGGATTACTAAATTGCATATTTCAGCTGTTAATGCTCCAGTTCGAGTTGATATCCCGATGGGACAAATTGTTAAGGCAAATGAGTCTAGACCTCATTTGAAGCGTGGTAGACCAATTGGTTCCAAGGATAAAAATCCTCGAAAGAGAAAAGGAATAAATGATCAAGATGATCATGGGTTGAAAGAAATTTCTCAAGATGAGACTCAAGTCATAACACATGATGAGGAGGAGGTTCGAACTTCTGAAAATAATGAAATTTTAATGAATTATGTCTCGACGAGAAAGTTGTGGAACCGAACTAATGTTGTGATTGACAACATATTTGCCTATAATGTTGCTATTGAAATAATGCAACAAGATGAAGATTTTGAGCCAAAATCTGTTCACGAATGTAGATAGAGAAATGATTGGCCATAATGGAAGGATGCAATTCAAGCTGAATTGGCTTCACTAGAAAAACGTGAAGTTTTTGGACCGATAATCCGAACATCTGAAGGTATCAAGCCAGTGGGGTAAAAATGGGTTTTTGTACGAAAAAGAAATGAGAAAGGTGAAGTCATGAGATATAAGGCCCGACTCGTTGCTCAAGGTTTTTCTCAAAGACCTGACATTGATTATATGGAGACATATTCTCCAGTGGTAGATGCAATCACCTTCAGATATCTCATAAATCTGGCAGTTCATGAAAAACTTGAAATACGTCTAATGGACGCTGTCACAGCCTATCTATATGGCTCATTGGACCACAACATTTTCATGAAAATTCCTGAAGCATACAAAGATTCAAGAGAAACTTGTTCAATAAAACTTCAGAAATCTCTGTATGGATTGAAACAATCAGGAAGGATGTGGTACAATCGTCTGAGTGAATATTTGTTAAAGAAAGGGTACAAAAATGACCCGATTTGTCCCTGCATTTTCATTAAACGGTCGGGGTCTGAATTTGTAATAATAGCTGTGTATGTTGATGATTTGAACATCATTGGCACTCATAAAGAGCTTTTAGAAGCTGTTGAGTGTGTGAAAAAAGAATTTGAAATGAAAGATCTCTGCAAGACAAAATTTTGTCTTGGCCTACAGATTGAGAATTTGTCAAATGGAATACTTGTTCATCAATCAACGTACACAGAAAAGATACTAAAGCGTTTTTACATGGATAACTCACATCTATTGAGTACTCCAATGGTGGTAAGATCGCTTGACATCAATACGATCCATTTCGACCTCAAGAGAATGATGAAGAGCTTCTTGGTGATGAAACTCCTTATCTTAGTGCGATCGGGGCACTAATGTACCTTGCTAACAATACTCGACCAGATATCTGTTTTGCAGTAAGTCTACTGGCAAGATTCAGTTCCTCCCAACAAAAAGACATTGGAATGGTGTTAAACACATACTTCGATATCTTCGAGGGACCATGGACATGGGTTTATTCTATTCCAATGAATCCAAATCAGAACTGATTGGTTACGCAGATGCAGGGTATTTATCAAATCCGCATAAAGCTCGATCACAAACAAGCTATTTGTTTACATGTGGAGACACGCAATATCTTGGCGATCAATGAAGCAAACGTTGGTAGCCACTTCTTCAAATCATGCAGAAATAATAGCCATCCATGAAGCAAGTCGAGAGTGCGTCTGGTTGAGATCAATGACCCATCATATTCAGGAAATGTGTGGTTTTTCTTTGAAAAAGAATATACCAACCACAATGTACGAAGATAATGCTGCATGTATAGCTCAATTGAAAGGAGGATGCATCAAAGGAGAACGGACAAAGCATATCTCACCAAAGTTCTTTTTCACGCATGATCTTCAACAAAATGGTGAGATAGAAGTTCAACAAATTCGTTCAAGTGATAATCTTGCTGATTTATTCAACAAGGCATTGCCAACATCAACGTTTGAGCAGTTGAGATACAAGATTGGAATGCGCCGTCTCCGAGATATCAAGTAAAGTTTTCATCAGGGGGAGCGAAATACGCGTTGTACTCTTTTCCTTAACTATGGTTTTGTCCCAAGTTGGATTTTCCTGGTAAGGTTTTTAACGAGGCAACATTCAAAGCCTATTATGAGATATGTGTACTCTTTTTCTTTCACTAGGCTTTTTCCCACTGGGTTTTTCCTAGTAAGGTTTAAACGAGGCACATAATCTATGGGTATCCAAGGGGGAGTGTTGTAAATCCATTGTATATGTGGATGATCCATTAGAGTTATCCAACAATTAATTGGATTCATGTATTAGTGTTTCCAATGTGATAAGATATCAAGGTGATATGAACCGTGATGATAACTATGTAAAATTTCAAGGTGACCTTTGACTATGATATCTCAACACTATAAATAGAGATATCATTCACCATTGTATGACATACTTGAATAAGAAAATTATCTCCTCTATCTTATACTTCTTGTCTTTTTATCTTATATTCTGAGCTTTCTTTACAACAAAAAATAATTAAATTTTAGTTCTTCTCATATTAACATGATTAAAAAATATATTTTATCTTAAAATATTAATCAAAATACATATATTTTAACTTTTTGAAAATTGAAATGCGACAAGTATTTGGGGAGAACATTTTTTAATCGGATATTTAGACGGCAATATTATAGGACAGGTTAAAAGTTGTATTTTGGTTTAAGAGTTGTAGTTTGTTTGATTTTTGGAAGATATTTCCTCTTTAAAAAAAATAAAGTATATTTAAATCCAGACATCATGACTTAATATTGGTATAAATTTAGAGTCGGTGTGGAATTACGGCTAAAAACTACTTATTTTTAGAAGTATTTTTCAAAAATAATTTCATAGAGAAGTGCTTTTAATAAAGAGCTATTTTTGTTTAGTTAATTCATTTGAAAAGTACTTTTGATAAGTGGATTATTGTGTTTGACTTTTTTTAAAAAAAATTACTTTTGAAAGTCAAATTACGAAAAAAAAGTAACTATCCATGCACTTTTAAATTAAGATTATCTTAAATCTCTATTATAAAAATTTTAATTAAATTTTTATTTTTATTAAATTAAAATGCACATATTTAAATTTTCAATCAATATTACTCATACATAAAAAATCAAATATCAATATATTATTAATATGATAATTAAATATATAATTAAAAGTATCAAGCAAAATAAATTAAGAAAACATGTCACAAAAAAATCACTGTATACGAAAAAATCATCACAAAAATAAAATAAATATACGAGATATGTTGATAAGTATGTATATTGGACATGGATATTGTGGTCTTGACATAAATAGTTTTCTGCTTCTCCTTTTTTTAAGAAGGGAAAAATATCTGATATACCCCTCAATTTTTTTATTTGGAGCTGATATACCACTCGTTATAAATTGTGGCTCATATATGCCTTTACCGTTATACAAACAGTTCACACATACCCCTGCCGTTACAAAATGACTCATATATACCCTTCATTTAACGGAAGTTAAAAAAATTAGTTTTAAATTTATATTTATTACTTTTAATTTTTTTTAAAAATTATTTAGGGTATATATGATTTTTTATCCAAGTTCAAGGTATATTTTAATTTTTTTTCATACATAAATTATTTTTTGACCTCTTTTATTATAACTTTTTGAGTTTCTTATTATTATTTTATTTTTTTCTTTCATTCCTTAGTTTAAAGAAAAAAAATTTAAACTATTTTTTTTCTATATTGTAATTTGATTTTTGTATTCGAAAAAAAAATATTGGTCATCTACAATAAGTTTTACAAGAATATTAGTTAAACATAAATATATTTGATTATGAAAATAATAATTCTAAATTAGTCATTGCAACAAAGAAAAGTCAAAAGAATATGTTTGACGAGGATTGAATTTACTGGGATTATATTTTTGTAGAAAAAAAATAATAAAAAGTTAGATTAAAATTATATTTTTTTCATTTCCGTTAGAGGAAAAAGGTATATGTGAGTCATTTGTTTACAGTAGGGGTATATATATGTCACTTTCATAACAAGGGGTATATCAGCTCTAAATGAGAAAATTGAAGGGTATATCAGACCCTTCTCCCTTTTAAGAAACATAATTTTTTTTGTTTCTTAGCAACTAGAAAAACTACTTAGGCTTTCATTTATAGCATTTCATTCATTAGCCAAACAATTTGTACTCACAAAATAAGTAATTTCTACTAAAAATAAATGTTTTTGGCCTTTAAATAGCAATGTCAAACTAGTTTTTAAGACCAGTTTGATATTGCTGTTAAAAATTGCTTGTTTTTTTGAAATAGCTTTTTAGAAAAGTGTCTTTTTTTTTATAAAAAGAAACACTTTATATTTGACAAAATTTATTTTAAAAGTTATTTTAATAAGCAATTTGTGTTTGATTAATTTTCTTTAAAAAGTACTTCTGAGAGTCAACTTACGAAAAAGGACAAGTATCGATGTGCTTTTAATATCAAGATTACTTTATAGAGAGAAACTATTTTAAACATCTAATGCATAAACTTTAATTACATTTTACATTTAATTATTTGAAATGTACATATTAAAATTTTCAATCAATATTATACATAAATAAATATTGTTGAATTTTTCTAAAAGAAGATTTTTTTTTGTTATTTATTACCTATTTTTTGGATTCAACCTTATTATCTATTGTTTTTTTTGGTTATAATATTATAAAGTTTTAACAATTCAATCAAAACCAAATAATACATCAATTAAGAATTTTTTTTTTGTTATTTGTTACTTTCATGATCTAAATCTTTAACTATTATTTTTGCTCATTCTTAATCCTATAAAAATATCGTTTTACTTTTATTTCTAATCATTAAGATAATACATTAAGTAATAAATAAAATACAATATATAAATCATAGAGAAAAGACATAAAGTCAACACTGAAGTTGTTTCAAATTTTTAAAAAGACACCTTAACTTTGTTGATGTCCTATTACCCCATAAAAGTATTAAATACCTTTGTAAATAGACAATTTTGATCCATTTTTTCAAATGTTTTGTAAACACGCAACTAACGCGCGTGAGTGTAACAATTTGCTTTTGCAAAACCAATTAAAAAATGCCACATTTCAGTTAATTTAAATTATAAAATACACCTTCTTCCCCAAAAAATTGATTTAATTTTCATGTCTGCTATCAAATTCATCCCTGAATTGCAACTTCATTCGCAAAAGTCGAACATAAAAGAGAGTATCCTTGACATATCTTTATTTTTCTAATGGTGGATGAGTCTATCGGCTTCAACCGCCGCCGGAGTTGAAAAACATGTAAATTCATCTCTTTGCTGGTATTCATTAATGATGGAAATAGACGATGTATTCAATGTCGCAGAATTGATTATTCTTCTCATATTCCAGATGAGTGTTTAGCTTCCATTTTCTTAGCTCGGGTGACCGAAAAAGTTTTTTTTCCATCCGTTGTTGTTTGTTTTGTGTCGAATGGCAGAGCCGTCAACAAGGCACAATCAGAACTTGCTGCTGTTATTCCTTTGAGTTTTTAATGAAACTTGCTTTGAAATGTGATTAGATCTAGTATAATATTTCTTCAACAAGATTACTATTAATAATATTTAAATTTAATTAAAATGGGCCAAAGGGGGTGAACATCACGCACACCTTCGTAGATGCTGATATGGGTAAAAATGGTCTATTTATAAATGTATTTAATACTTTTGTGGGGTAATAGGACATTCACAAAGTTAAGGTGTCTTTTTAAAAAATCGAAACAACTTCAATGGTGACTTTATGTCTTTTCTCTAAATCATAATATAAAACATAAATAAAATCATAAATTTATTATATAAAAATAAAAAATAAAAATTGTTGAATAAAAATCAACCAGACTTATGAGATATGTTGATTAATTAATAAGGGATATATTGATAAATATGTATATATGTAAGTGTGTTATGAAACTATGTAAATTTAGAAGAAGAAGAAAGTAGGGAGAAGAGAAAATACTTCTTATTTCTCTTGAAGTATATTCATGATTCATAGATCTTTCACAAATCTTATTTATAATGAAGGAAAATCCTTTATTTATAGGGAAAACCTTACTTGGTCCCCAAGTAGGATTCCTAACCATGTCCTACAAGGACTCCACATAATTAGACATTCACTATAATACAAATTGTTTATAACACTCCCCTTTGAATGTCGTTAGATTATGTGCCTCGTTAAAACCTTACTAGATGAAACCCATTAGGAAAAAAATTTAGTGAAGGAAAAAGAGTACACATATCTAATAATACACATTATGGATGCCTCATTAAAAACCTTACAAGGAAAACCCAATGGGACAAAACCTTGTGAGGAAAAAAGAGTAACAACATCAATTCAAAGACTAGAATCTTCGTTTTTCAAGCTTGTGCACCATCTTCTTGAAAGTTGTAGTTGATAGAGACTTGGTGAATAAATCAACAATAATGCTACTTGAACATACCTCTTGCATGTTGATATCACTATTCTTGGGAGCTCATGAGTGTAGAAAAACCTTGATGAAATATGTTTTCTTCTATCTCCTTTTATGAATCTTCCTTTCAGGGTCAAAGATTTCTCCAAGTTCCTTACTTTAACTTCTTTAACCAAATAATTTGTTGCCTTTTGAAAACTCTTCAAGAGTTTCAATTATAGTTATCAACTTGCATAACAATATTTGTATAAGCTCTATGCATTTTGAATCTATTTAATCATTATGAGGATGATAAACAAGTTTTCCAAAACCTTGTATATGCTAGATTTCGAACCCATTGGATATTTTCATATTAGTTTTGTCAAGTGACAATATTCAATATTAGATGTATGACATCTTCTAATGCCTAGATTGCAAGTCAAATAAGCTTTACGCTTACCAAGATGCATCATTCCACTTTTCACTTGATAATTATTTCTACACAAGCATGCTTTAATAGATGTAGAATTCATATTCTCATAATCTTTTACAATATTGCGCGTTATTTTATCAAAGATATCGTCAATGATATACCATTTTGTATCGATTCACAACACGACAAAACTTATTGAGATCTCATCACTTCATTATTTTTAGGTAGCTACCCCTCTCATGAGGTTTCATAAAGTGTTATGTCGTAAGCTCTCCAAGAGCACATTGTCTCCTTATTATGATCATTTTGATTCTTTGATCCTCCCCCTTTTTCAAGGATTATTTTATTTAGAATTGATTAGTACATCATGCTTCATGTATGTCATACACTTTATCCTTAAGGGATATTCAATAGGAGTATTTACAACTTTTGTATTGCTTCTAATCTCCCCCTTATGTTAGACAACCTAACATTTATCTCAATCTTTTGGAGAATCTATCTTTGTGCATTATAGTATATTCATTAATCATATATTGCACATCGAAATTATCAAATGAAAACTATTTGGTCCCTGACCATAAACCAATTAACAGAAAAATTGATCATAACTTATTGGTTTGATTCATACAATTATGTTTGTATGTAATATCATATTTCATATCAACATATGAAACTTTATTTTCATAAGCAATGATTCTGTAACGACCAGTTTAGTCGTTTTGAGCAACAAATTTTATTTCTGGAAAAACTGGCTGAGACGACGGACACCACGACTGACCGTCATGGACACGACGGACCGTCGAGGGTGTCTCGTTCCAAAACACTTAGGAATTCTAAAATTTGAGTGCTGAAATCGACTCTCTGAACTCTGTGACGGACCTGCAGGACGGACCGTCACAGGCACGATGAACCGTCGTGATCCCTCATTTCAAAACACTTCAACTCTTGAAAAGTTGGTACTGGGAACAATTCTCTGAACGTCGTGACGAAGGTGCAGGACGGACCGTCGTAGATACGACGGACCGTCACAGACTCTTCGAGAAAAGTTAGTCTCTGATTGTTGCGACGGACCTGCAGGATGGACCGTCGCAGTCACGACGGGCCGTCACAGGTTGCGTAATCCCAGTCTGGGTCGGATTTCTGGTTGAGTTTTAAAGGGGCGTTTTGGATTATTCCTGCTATAATTATAGATTTCGTGGGTTAATATTAATAACTCAATTTCTTGAGGGATAAAATAGGTAACCTTGAGTTAAATTGTGGGTTATTATTGTCATCTTTTACACTTAATTATATGTTAATTAGGGTAAAAGAAAGAGGGTTTTGAATAAGAAAAAATAAAAAGAACAAAGAGAGAGAGAGAGAGAGAGGATCGAACGAGAGAAGAGGGAAACGAAGAGGATAGCAAAGATTTTAAGGAATTTCTTGCTTGATCACAAAATCTTCGGTGGAGGTAGGTTATGGTTGTTTCTATGATATTCGTAGTAAACTCTTAATAGCGAATGATATGTATTGGTAGTATTGTAAAATCCTTCTATATGCTTAATTGTATGCTTGCATGAATATGATTATATGATTGTGATAAAATAAGCATGATGAAGCTATTGAATCCCAAATCTTGAAAGAAACCCTAATCTACTTCGTAAAAGGGATTGATGATGCCTTGATGTAAAAGAAGGCTTGATGAACTAAAGTAATGAGATTGATGATGCTTTAGTACAAGAAAAGGCTTGATGAATTGATAGAATGATGTTAGTGGATCGGAGTGTCACGTTCCGACACATAGAATTAGGGGATCGGGTGTCACGAACCGACACTAGAACTAGGGGATC
Source organism: Solanum chilense (assembly GCA_032847665.1). NCBI lineage: Eukaryota > Viridiplantae > Streptophyta > Magnoliopsida > Solanales > Solanaceae > Solanum > Solanum chilense. The sequence goes on along the minus strand of CM064969.1, from coordinate 36,493,792 downwards.
GGAGTGTCACGTACCGACACATAGTATTAGGGGATCGGGTGTCACGAACCGACACGTAGAATTAGGGGATCGGAGTGTCACGTACCGACACATAGTAGTAGGGGATCGGAGTGTCACGTACCGACACAAGAGGAAGAAAGATAATGAATCTTTAAAGATGTTAATATACTCAATATAATGAACCTAATTCCCAAATGAGTATGGTATTGAGGCTTAAGTCCTCATGGATGAACTTGGTGGTACTTATTAATGATTATAGAACTTGTTGTTGCTACATGTGGAGTATTGTAGTTGGTTTTTCTGATATTAACTGATATATACTGTTTTCTATTTTGAGTTGGCCGATGATACTTACTCAGTACCCGTGTTTTGTACTGACCCTACTTGTTTGTTTCTTTCTTTGTTATTTGTGGAGTGCAGCAAACGTACCGTCGTCTTCAACACAACCGTAATTCTAGCCAGTCTTCAATACACCGCATTTCAGGGTGAGCTAATGCCTCTAGCTTGGACTGGATCTTCTTCTTCATGTCTTGATGCCTTGAAGTTCCGGCATGGACTAGCTTTTGTTTTATTTTAGCATTCTTAGAATACTCTTAGTTTAGTAATTTGATCATAGATGTTCTTGTGATGATGACTTCCAGATTTTGGGGAATAATAATAATAGTTGTTGAGTTTTAAATCTTCCGCATTGTATTTTGTTCATTATGTTTAATTGTTGGGTTTTGTATTGGTTGGTTCGCTCACATAGGAGGGTAAGTGTGGGTGCCAGTCGCGGCTCGGTTTTGGGTCGTGACAGATTCACTATATGATACATTTAATGTCACATCATCTTATATATTTATCAATATTATCAAGATGAATTATCTGATTTCATATTCTGAAAGTTGTGCTTTTAGCTCAATTATCTTGCACAAACAATTTTGTGAATGTCAAACTGCAAAGTTGACGATAAACGCACATGTGATATCTTATTGATGCATCTTCATATTACATGATAGGTAAACGGGCCCATATTCACCTTTTATGCTTTTCATAATTTAGGGATTTAGTCCCAACTTTAGTTGCTCCAATCAACTTTATCACGAGAACAAGCAGCGTAAAGAATTCTGGAAGAATCTTCTAGTTTTTCAATGTATGTCCATTACTCAGTATGCACATATTTGGAATGACCAAATAATTCATGCCAACTAATAAAATTATAGTACTCGTAAACTCCAAGTTTACTACGCCATGTGCTTTTTGCTTTAGTAAATTTCTAATTTATTATTATATGAGTAAATTTCAATTTTATTACTCCAAGAGTAATTTTCAGATTTATTTCTTCTCAATTACTTTACCCTTTAGGTGAGAATGAACTAATCTGAAGAAAACTGTGCATGTAACATATTATTTGTGCCAACATTTTTGCAAACATCAAGTTGCGAGATAATAATAGGCACACATGAGAACATATAGAAGAAACATTTATTAGGACCATTAAATATCTAAACAATCCACTTGGTGGATGACTAGGTCCACAAATATCAGTATACGTTCCTAGAACGCAGAAAATTCAATCTCAACTTTCATTTATGGTGGTATCACAATTAGCTTGTCTTGCTAACAATCATTACAAGAAAATTCACTATTTAAAAGAATTTTTAGGTTCTTCAACAAATGTCCATTTTAATTTTCCATAATTCGTCTAAATATTATAGACTAACGATGTCCTAAAAAATCGTGTCAAACTAAGAAACTATTGGAATTAGTAAATTTCTTATTTACCATAGAATGTGCCTCAATTGTACGAATTCTTTTCCAATACAAGCTTGAAGATAAAACATGAAATTTTTCTATAATAAATGTCTTCTTAGAGACAGACATTCTTGGTGATACGACATCATTGACGAAAGGTTGCTATCTTTTTCATGTCTAGCATGGTGGCTTATCACCTCATTCACTCTAAAGATTGGATCTGTATTCTTACCATTTATCAAAGGCTTTCATTCTTCATGAATGAAACACAATCATCTAAGTACATCAAATTTTGATAACTTAGTATCTCATTCCATATTCATGTGCATCATTTAATCAATTGTCTTCTTTTAGACATTTATGCACTGCTATATTCACTTTGGGGAATGGATCTGCTTCAACGAGATATATTTCATAACTAATTTTATAAAAAAATCATTATTTCCCTTAGTCATCATAATATCATCAATATGGTGCATTGAGACTCAAACCCAACGTCTTATGCCATAAATCAATGAGGGACTTGAATCCAACATCTTTCATCACAAAGCATCAAGACTTCTGATGTCTCACCCTCTTGGTGCGATTGGACGTAGATCCATCGTCTTATTCTCTTGGTGCGATATAACTTAAATTCATTGTCTTACCCACAATGAGGCTCAACCTCAAGCCTTTGAAAATAATTACAATTTTATCACTTTTGATGATTATTAATATGATTATATATTATAATTACACACAAAATTGAGACTAATGATTTCTTATAATCAACATTAGCAGTTAATAAATATAGTTTAATAGATCACGTACCTCATATAAAGATTGAAAATATATCTTTCTCTAAATTGTGCTTATTTAATTATTAAAATAAATTAAGGAATTCTCTTCCCGTCGGTTTAAATTAAACGTATAGAAAGTTGACAAGTCTCTTTAAATACTTACTTTAGATGGTACCTTCAGATCTGTCACATAAATAATTATAACATAAAGATAAATCATACATTGAAGATATAAGAACCTCATTGCAAAACTTATGCAAGATCTCTTTTGCACTTTTCCTGTCTTCTTCATAATTCTTTAAGAATAGAACAATCGTGCTCATAATGTGTTATGAAACTATATAAATTTAGAAGAAGAAGAAAGTAGGGAGAAGAGAAAAGACTTCTTATTTCTCTTGAAGTATATTCATGATTCATAGATCTTTCACAAATCTTATTTACAATGAAGGAAAACCCTTTATTAATGGGGAAAACCTTACTTGATCCCCAAGTAGGATTCCTAACCATGTCCTACAAGGACTTCACATAATTAGACATTCACTATAATACAAATTGTTTATAACAAAGTGATAATTTTGGTCTTAATTTTTTTTTTCATTTCTACTTCTTTTTAAAAAAACAGAAATGTTTAACTTCTTTTCAACAATAGAAAAACTATTTTCGCTTTTATACAAAAGCAATTTGAAGAATCTACCAAAAACACTTGATTCCTAAAAAAAAAAATAGTTCTTCTCATATAAAAGCACTTCTAACCTCCTAATGATAATATCAAACAAACTGTTAATCTAACTTGTACAACTTAATATTTTTCAAGTTCATTCTCTATATCTCATATACCTAAAATTAAACCTCCATAGTTTTTCAATCAAATATAAACTAAGCCATTTCAGCTACTTCGAAATTAAAGTTATATTTAGCAAATAATTAATCGAATAACAAAACGACATGCATTCATCTTTACGATTAAACATGAAGAAAAAATTCTATAAATAAAGTCTTTGTATATATTATTTTAGAAATTTTTGTTGTGTTCTATTTGTCTCTATTAACTTGTCATATAATTTTTATATTGATTTCTATATTTTTTTATTATTTTAGGTAAATTAAGGAAGAATAAATTTTTTAATATACCCTCAATTTATTAACATTGAGTATGTCTTTGAAAAATGTAGCGACTAGTAAGTAAATATGCTTGAGATCTTATCAGTTAATAGGTTCAAATGATAAAATTATTATACTAATTATTTTCGTAATATGTATATTAAATCAAAATTTAACAAATAACGTGGAGTACGAAATAAGCAAAAATTTCTTGTCAAGGATCTGAAACAGTTGAAAAGTGGAAAGCAATGCATGAAAACCATGGCTAACTTTTTAGCATAAAAGATAAGGGAACTTTTAGTAAAGCTAGTGATGGTGGAATTACTTTTTACTTTTTAGGTATTATTTGGTGTTTTATGTCATAAAAGAAAAAAAAGGTGTGTGTACACTGATAGGACTTCAATTTTGAGCATCTAGGAAGATTTCATACTCATCAAAAAGTTAAATGTTGATCCTTTATATACAAATTAATCCCCAAAATGAAAAAAAAAAACAATTCCCAAAAACTTAAATAAAATCCCTAGCGGTCATAATCTAAAGTCAAACACCACCCAACATAGGGAATATATTCCTCTCTACGATAATCAATGTATCTCTATAATAATCCATTTATTTATAATGCTTTTTTTAATAGTTGTTAATTTGTTATTCGTTATATTATATCGTATTATTAGTTTCATATTTTTACCTCATACCTTACTTTAGTATAGGTTAATTATTCTCTGATATGTAATACTATGTAACGATATAAATTATACAATAATCTAATCAAACAATGTCTTCATTAAAATAATATAATATAATATAATACAATCAATATAATAGGATATAATATGAAACAATACTTGAAGAAGGAGTGGAAAAATGAAGTAAATGCATAAAGCCCACACAACCTCAAAACATAAAGTTTTGGATATAGTTCAAGGCTATCAATTGGGCCGGTCTGACTCAATCTGGCCCACTATAAAAAAAAACCGGGTTCAGTATTAGGTTGGGTTCAACAGTAGGATTTGGCCATTCAGTCCAGCCATGACCTGTCTATTCTTTTTTTCAGGGTCTATCGGGTCGAGTGATGGGCCCATGGATCTAACGGTTGTGTTTGTGGGTTGGATCAATTTTATTTTCTAAACAACGTCAAATCATTCTCCAATGTATTAATTTGAAAATTTTAGTTTTAATCAGTATAGTGTATTGTTATCTATTTATTTTGAAATAATTGTAATTGTTGTAATTTAAAAAGTTGAAACTTTAAATTTTATTTTCCAGACAATCTTTTCTCCATCTATCTATAATTTCTAATTAGTTCTTGCTTATTATTATACTACTGAATTTATCCGCGCTTCGCGCGATTATAAAAAACGATTGAATTTCATTATATATTTATGCAGATATTTAATTGTTTTTATAGAGAAAAATATTTTGATAGTAGTTATATAACTTCCAAGAAAGTCATAAGTTACTCTTTTGAACCGTAAAAATGTAATTAATTTATAACAATAATTTTTTTCCATATAAAATAAAAAATAAAGAGAACTATAGAAAAGGAACACAACATTATATTTACCCTGCTTATAGTCCTAATCATTAAAAATAAGAAATTAATACACAATCTTTCGAACTCTTGTCTGACATTCATTTTCACAAGTTGATCACCATTCAATGATTTTATTCTTTGAGTTAAATTAAAGGATCAATAAAATATGCACCGAAAACATAATAATTTAAAAGACTAATGTGATCATTTGTCCAAAATCTTACAATGCATTTATTTATAGGACTATAATAAATAATAAATAATGTCGACAATATGAGTATTAATTATATAGAGATTATGATAATAAAATTATGAGAGTAATGAAAATAATGATCCTTAAGTTTTATATTAATGATGAATATAAATGAATAGTTAATTGACATATTTGTTATTCTACAATAAAATATAGAGAAATTGTAAAAGTAAAAAAAAAAATTGGAATTCTTAGCAAAAAATTACAATAAAGATGAAAAACTTAAGAAACACAACATATTATTGTGTAGATTTTAGTGTTATTTAAAACTTGTAAAAAAGTATTTTTTTAATTGAAAATTGATGGGAAAATATAACTATTTTGACATTTTTGCGGAACAAAAAAAAAGAGCAGACATAATTATGTTCAATAAGGTCAGAAGTTACTGTTTAAACCAAATAAAATTATAAATTTATAACAATTAGAACTTTATATAAAAAACAAAACAGAGAGAAATCATGAATTAACTATCATAAATAAATAAATAAATAATACTACATCATTCTTATTATCTTAATTATTAAAACATTAAAAAAAATTACCAACATAATGAACATATAAACACGACATTTAAGTGGAGTATAAATATGACACTTAACGTGGAGTAGTAATAGAATCATTCTTTTTTGTATAATAATAATTAAAAAAATTGTCAACCAAATATATAAAAGATGAAGAATTGAAAAATAAAAATAAAATAATCATCATTTATTTCTCAAAATACGTTTTTATAAGTATGATTTTAAGGAGTTACAAATATATATTAAAATAATTTAAAGTTTATGAATATGAAAGGTTAGAAGTTATAGACATTATTAAATTAATTAAAGTTTAGATATATGTAATTGAAGAGGTGTGGATAAAGAGAAGGATTTTATAAAATAAGAATGAAAAAGATTAGAGGAAATGCCAAAAAATTCCAAAAAAAATGAATAAATAGGATCATTGACCATTGAAATGTGCCACATTACTTTTTTTATCATCTAGCTTTTTATATAGAGTCTCATATTTTAATTTTGGATAGTATATGTTATAATAAGTCAAAAAAAATGTGTAATAAATATGTAATAAAAAGGCAATGAAATACTATTATGCCTAATTTACTATAAATATAAATTATTTAAGCAAATTTTAAAATAAGATAAAAGAAATCGGAAAGAAAAAATATAATTAAGTAACGAAAGTGTTATGGGTATTATATTCATAATTTAATGGACAAGTAAATATTTAAAATTTGATGTGCAAATAAAAACACCAAATGAAAAAAAATTATAACGTGACTTCTTGCTAGCGCATATGAATTTTGTTAGCAATGATTTAAACAACTAGAATTATCCACGGCCCGAAACAACAAATAGTAAATAAATAAAAAAAGTAGAAAAAACAAAAGGAAAGAGTAAAGGTGCAATAAAAATATCGAATACAGAACAATTTATTTAACTGTGTTTAAATAATTTATAAAAATACATTTTATTTTAAATATTTTTCATTAAGTAGTTTTAGTGTCCGTTTGAATTGACTTTTTTAGTCATTTTAAGCTAAAATTATTTTAAAGCAGTTTGAAGTGTTTGAATAAAATTAAAAAGTGTTTATAAGCATTTATTTTAAAGTAAAAATAACAAAAATAAGTCAAAAGTAATAAGTTAGAACTTATGACTTTTGGTTTATAAGTAATAAGCGAAAAGTCAATCCAAACATGTCCTTAGTATTTCACCTTTATATAATGAGATTGTATTTTTAATTCTTGTTTAATAAATTCATGACATTTTTTTTTGTATATATATATGAGTGTGTATATGCATATCTTTTGTAATTTGAATTATTCATTTTAGTACTTTAATTCCCTACTCTCAATTAAAAAAGACTAAGACCTCATTTGTTTTCATTAAGATTAAGGCCTGAATCTGAATACACATTTAAATATTAAGATTTTTGCATTAATTTTCAGGTGTTTTGATCTGAATATAAAAATGTGATCTCTAAATCTGAACACTAAATAATTAATTTTGTTTATTTTCAATATCTCAATGTGCATGTGAAATTAACATTAAATTAATAAAATATCATAAAAATTTCATTTCAACAAAATATATCACTTTTGATAAAAATAAAGTTTTAAAATTTTTAATGATCATGATTTGGAGTACAATCTTTTCATCCAAGAACCTTGATAAACACCAATACACAAACAGTGTTCTTGACAATGTCAATACAAAAAAATTATTATTATAAAAAAAATTGTCAATACAAAAAATTATTAACATAAAAAAAAGTTGAAAGGATTTATGAAAACTTAACAATTCAAGAGGAAAAAAATGGTGTATGATTGAGAAAAGAGAGAAAAAAAGTTTTTAGTTATGAGATAAAAAAGTGCTTAAAGCACAGAAGCGATGTTATAATTTCGTAACTTATTAAATGAGTCTGAATGATGTTAAGAATCTCCTACAACTCTGATTCATTCAGACCTCTTCAGACCCATTAAGATGTTTTTTTTTAAAAAATAAATAAAACAAACGAACTTAATTGGCTGAATCTGGATTGTCACACCTCTTTTATTTTTTACAATTGTTGAGGATATAACGGGTTTTAAAATATATATATATAAATATTTTTTTTAGAGTCGCCACTTGAAATTGAGTATTTTAGGTGTTCCAAGTAACCAGCTAGTTCTTAGTTTAAAATAAAAAAAAACTTTTTTTTGTTTTGGCCTAGAAAAAAAACAGAGATTGGATAAGAATTCTATTGACCGGAGGGAAGGTATGAGGCACCCCCCGAGTCCCTTGGTTCTAACACGGTCGCTTGATTAACATATATTTGGCTAAAATAATTTATTTATTTATTTTGGATAAAAGTAAAAAAATTGTATTAATTACTATTTAAAAAAAAATTGATTGGCCTAAGAGCGTAACCGCACACAAGACCTTTTTTTTTAGAAAAGAATACACACCAAGGATCGTAACCGAACACATGATGGTATTTGAAGTTTTATTGTATTTTTTAAAGAAAAAAACAGAATAATTAATTACTCAATTTTTTTTAAAAAAATAATGATAAAAATGCATGAAAAAAAATGGTGCAACATATAGACCAAAAAAATAATTAATATTTATTTATTTAATATTATTAGAAAATTTCTAGCATTTATATTAATTGTTTTACTAAAAGAAAAAAAATAAATAAGTTTTACTACTAGACAATGACAACAAAAGAAGAAAAAACAAAAAAAAATCTTTTACAAAATTACCATTAAACACTCTTTTAAACTAAAGATATACTAATTTTAATTTTTTTTTATATTGATAAAAATTTAAGAAATGACCAATTTGGTAATTTTTTTTTATATATAAAATGACTATCTTGACTTATTTGATAGAAGATTGCAAAATAACAAATTTTCTACTTGTTAGATTATTAAGTCAAATTAGTCAAATTTGTATTTTTACTTTGATAGTCAATTCAAATATTTATTTAAGAGATTTATTTTTTTAAAAAATCATATTTATATTATTTTTTGCAAAGATAATCATATATTTTTCTTTTGTTGCAAAAATGACCAGATTACACCTTTTTGCAAAAATGACTAGTTTTACATTTTTTTTCTTAAGTTCGTTTTTCAAAAAGAAAGTTACCAAAAACCTAAAAAAAAATGCGATCATTATATTTTATTTTATTTTATTTTACCTTTTTTTTACTTACTAATGCTAACATTTAAACTAAATATGATGAATAATATGTATGTACATCATAATAAACACAATCATATGAGAAACACTATAGAATAAACTAATAAAATATACAAACTAAATAACACAAGGATAAACATAATCATACGAGAATCATAATAAACTTAGTAAAAAGAACATAAACATTAATTCAAGATTACATTGAAATGTAAAAAGAGATACCTAGAGTTTATGACAAGCAAATAATAGAAGCAATTCAATTGAATTTTCAAAACAACCCAAGAGAAATATCTTCTTTTTTTTTAAGAAGAAGAAATTTTTTTTGTAGTTTTTTTATCTTGCAATTTTCTTTCTATCTTTTTCTCTTTTTTTTTTCTTCCTCCCCTTTTGTTTTTGGAAAAAGAAGGGGGTTTTAAATAGGTGTTCAACATTAAACCTCCCACTTTTCTTGAAAACTTAAGAGCCAATGCATGCATTGAACTCTTTGTTTTCCCAAGGTGCCACCCCAGATGACCAACGAATTTTTTTTTAAAGATTTTTGTTTTAAGAAAAAACAGGTTAAATGAATGATTCATTTGCCCTTTTAGATGACCCATTTACTTTATTCATTAATTGAATATAGTTATATGGTTATCAGAAAATAATAGGCCCAAGTATCATTTAGATGACTCATTTTTTTTATTCATTTTTGAATAATAGTTATTTAGTCATTTGAAAATAAAAGGCCCAAATGTCATGTAGATGACCCATTTCTTTTATTGATTGTTTGAATAATAGCTGATGGGTCATTTGAAAAAATCTAAAATAGGCCCAAATGTTGACCCATTTCATCAAGACCCAAACAAATTGACCCACTAACACAAAATCTAAACATCTAAATAATTTTAAAGATCAAACACAACAAAATAATGCAGAAAAAAAAGTAAAAAATAAATAAAAAATAATAAACATAAAACGAAATAAATAAATAAATAATAATAATAATAATACTTCAAGCAACAACATCAACATGATAAACTTAAAGAACATTAATAACACAAATCCGAAATCAAACGACTTATACGGTCAAACGAAAAAAGATAATAATGAATTTTGATAAAGATTGAGAGGGGAAAAGATTGACATAACTTTCGGGTACATGAAGGTCGCCGGAAAACTTTGCCGTAAATTTTTTTGACGGATTTTGAACTTAAAATTTATATCAAATGATATCCTTTGAAGAGCTCTACACATTTATGTAAAGGGTTTGGGATGAGAATGACCGAAACTTTATAAATCTAAGGAAAAAAGTAAAAATTCATATTTGGTTTTCCTTAGATCTCGTAGTTTGACTACAGATATGGATGAAAAGTTTGTAGATTTAGGTAGAGGAGGGTGAAAGGAAAAGATGGTAAAATTTTAAAGATTTTTCCGGCAAAAAAGGTGGTGACCACCGGGCGGTGGTGGCGGCAGCGGTGGCCGACCGGTGGCATGGTAGTAAGGGGAAGAAGAAAAATAAAAAAAAAATCTAAAACAAAAAAAATGCTAATTTTTTGGAGTTTTGTATTTTTGGTTGGGTCCAATAATAGTCCTTGGATCAAAATATTATGAATGGTTGAGATTCAATCTTGACCATTTCTATTGACCGGGTCAAAATCAATTGGGCCATCAGAATTGATCTAAATCAGCCCAATTTAAACAAAATTGGGTCATTTGAGCCAATAAAATAATAAAAACAAACACCCAAAATACAAATAAAAATAAAATTCCTTACTAAAATATTATAAGAGTAAAATAAACACGTCAAAAATTAGGTGTTCACAACATGCCCCTCAAACAAAGTGAACGAAGTGGCTAATTGTAACGACCTGTTTGGTCGTTTTGAGCAGCAGATTTTATTTCTGGAAAAACTGGCTGAGACGACGGTCACCACGACGGACCGTCATGGGCACGACGGACCGTCGTGGGTGTATCGTCCCAGAACACTTAGAATTCTGAAAAATGTGTTCTAAAATCGACTCTCTGTAAATTGTGACGGACCTGCAGGACGGACCGTCACAGGTACGACGGACCGTCGTGAGTCTTCCGTTGCAAAACACTTCAACTCTTGAGAAATTGGTACGGGGAACGAGTTTCTGATCGTCATGACGGAAGTGCAGGACGGACCGTCACAGGTATGACGGACCGTCACAGATTACTTAGTGAAAAATGAGTTTTAAGATGCTACGACGACCTTCATGACGGACCGTCGCAGGCACGACGGGCCGTCACAGGTTGCGCAAATCCCAGGCAGAATAGGATTCCTCTACACGTTTTAAGGGTCGTTTTGGACTGTTCT
>CM064969.1:36433900-36482291 GCA_032847665.1 Solanum chilense | reverse complement strand
GGTGCGTATTGCCCATGAATAAAAGACGTGTGCTTGTTGCACAAAATTCAGATTGGTGCGTATTGCACGAAATTCAGACAGGTGCGTATTGCACATGAACACAGGATGGTGCGTATTGCCCATGAATAAAGGACGTGTGCGTATTGCACGAAATTCATATTGGAGCGTATTTCCCAAAAATTCTTGCATTGATAGGTAAAAATGCGAGTAGAATGAGATGAAACACCAAACATTTGAAGACTTTGGAGATCTTCCTTTTTCTGATGTTTCCTTTTGACTTGTAACCCTGCATTTCTTTTTCTTTCTGTGTTGAGAAAATGAAAATAAAAAATTGTTAGTTTAAAGTGGTGGTTGGTTTGTGGCCTTGGTTCTGCAACGACTTGACCATACTCACGACCAATTTCTCCAACTCTACTACAACTCCTTGATTAAGCAACTTTTGAAGCTCCCTCTTTGTTAACCAGGGCCTTGATCTTTTGGTACTACCAAATATCATGGTGCGAGTGATGTCCAAAGAATGATGATCTTCATGAATTTTTAGTGAAGATCTGAGGTGTTTTCAGTCCTTGCTCAATGACTTGTCAACTCATATACTCAACTTTACTTTTGGAAACCCGTAGTAATCTTTGCACTCTTTTCTTTATTCTGTCAAGAGATTATATCAAAAAGAGAGAAAGAAAATAAAAACATAAAAAAAAAGGATAATGCCCAAGTACCCCCTCAACCTATGCCCGAAATCTCAGAGACACACTTATACTATACTAAGGTCCTATTACCCCCCTGAACTTATTTTATTAATAATTTTTTACCCCTTTTTAGCATACGTGGCACTATCTTGTGGGCCCAACGATGGTTGACTTTTTTTTTCAAACTAGTGCCACGTAGGATAAAAAGGGGTAGAAAATTACTTATAAATAAGTTCAGGGGGGTAATAGGACCTTAGTATAGTATAAGTGTGTCTCTGGGATTTCGGGCATAGGTTGAGGGGGTATTTGGGCATTATCCCAAAAAAAATATCAAACTTAAGAGTAGGAAAGATTGGATCAAGAAGACTGTAAACTTAATGAAGGATATTCTTTTAAAAATGAGAAAGAGAACTTATCTGGAGGCATATGTCGACTTTGATTGAACCATGACATGCACTTGGACTTGCCCCCTGATCCGTTAGAGTTTTTTAGTTCTCAAAATCTGAGTCATCGCTAGTTGATCTATGTGCCCTTTATGTAGAGGTGTCGAGAAATGATCATCTTTGCAGATTACATTCATGATGTTCTCTCCCTTTATCTTAAGGTTCCCGTAGGATTTTCACCTATAAGATTTTATTATTATTATTTTTTGTATTATGATGACTATGAAGGTTTTCACCGATAAGACTCTCTCTCTCTCTCTCTCTCTCTTTTTTTACTTACTTACTTATGGTACCCCCAAGGGTTTTCACTCATAAGTTTTTTTTCTTTTTTTTTTCGATGTTGCCTTTGATGATTAATATCATTTTCAGATTTGACCAAAAAGTCGGTTGCCAGAATAAACAGAATTACAATCTGACATTATTCTATATAAAAAAACTAAAACAATGCCCCAATTTTCTGTAAATACTGGAAAACTGATTTTTTTTATATGACCGAACCCCTAAAGGGTTGCCTATGTATTCTTTCGGAATCAGGTCAAACGTATTTCAGAATTTTCAATGAGAGATTTTTTTTGAAGAGGTGCCCCCAAACTTGTCGCAAAACCTTAAAATGAATTAGATGTAGTATGTTTTGACTGAATCTGCATTAACAATCATGCGCGTGATTTTTCCTTCCACATCAGTAAGGTGCAGGGCTCCTTTGGACAATACTTCCTTGATAAGATATGGACCTTTCCAGTTTTGGGCAAACTTTCCCTTGGCTTTTTCTTGGTGCGGGAGAATGCGCTTTAAGACCAGTTGACCTACTTCAAAGTGTCTTGGGTGCACCTTTTTGTTGTATGCACGAGCCATCCTTTGCTGATAAAGCTAACCAAAACAGACAGTCATCAATCGTTTATCGTCTATTAATGCGAGTTGCTCTAGTCGGGTTTTGACCCATTAAGTATCTTCAATTTCAGCCTCGGCAATAATTCGAAGAGATGGAATTTCGACTTCTGCTGGAATCACAGCCTCAGTTCCATACACCAGCAAATAAGGAGTTGCACCAATCGAGGTACGCACTGTTGTGTGATATCCTAAAAGTGCAAAAGGCAGCTTCTCATGCCATTGTCTAGTGCCTTGAATCATCCTTTTGAGAATCTTTTTGATATTCTTGTTGGCTGCCTCCACAACTCCGTCAGATTTTGGTCGATATGGAGTAGAATTGTGGTGCACAATTTTGAACTGCTCGCAAACCTCCTTCATCAGATTACAATTGAGGTTTGCATCATTATCTCTGATGATAGCTCTTGGGATCCCAAATCGACAAATAATGTTTGAATGAAAAAAATCCACGACCGCCTTCTTGGTGACTGCTTTGAAAGTTATCGCCTCCACCCATTTGGTGAAGTAATCAATTGCAACCAAAATGAATCGATGTCCATTAGAGTCTTTTGGCTCAATTGGTCTGATTACATCCATTCCCCATGCAACAAAGGGCTAAGGAGCAGCCATGGGGTGCAACTCTGAATGAGGTGAATGAATGAGATCACCATGGATTTGACATTGATGACATATTTTCACAAAGTAAAAGCAATCCCTTTCCATGGTAAGCCAATAATACCCCGTCCGGAGTATCTTTTTTGCAAGGACATATCCGTTCATGTGTGGTCCACATACCCCAACGTGCACTTCATTCATAATTTTCTCGGCTTCTTCAACATCACTTCATTCATAATTTTCTCAAATTCTTCAGCGTCTAAACATCTCAATAAATTCAGATCCATAGTTCGTTTATACAAAATATCCCCGCTCAAAAATAAACTATTAGCCAAACGTCTAATAGTTCTTTTTTGGCTTCTGTTGGCATGTTCGGGGCATCTCCCTGTCTTCAAAAAATTCTTAATGTATGAGTTCCATGGCTCACCATCAGGTTCTGCTTCCACTGTATTACAATAGCCATGTTTTCCCGAACTTGAATCTCTAATGGGGTGATGTAACTGTTTCCCGGATAGGGAAGCATTGAGGCCAAAGTAGCCAAGGCATCAACCAAATCATTATGAAACCTGGGGATGTATCTAAACTCGATGTACATGAACCTTTTGCTAAGATCTTCCACACATTGTCTGTATGGAAGGAGCTTGAGGTCTCGAGTTTTCCGTTCGCCTTGAGTTTGTTGGATAAGCAAATCAGAATCTCCCAACACAATTAATTCTTGCACACCCAAATCTATTGCCATATTTAGACCCATGATGCAAGCTTCATACTCAGTCGTGTTATTTGTACAAAAGAAACGAAGTCGAGCTGTTGCAGGGTAATGTTGCCCTGTGGGCGATATTAAAATTGCCCCAATCCCTGTGCCTTTTGTGTTGGTTGCTCCATCAAAGTACAATTCCTAGGCTTGATTTCCATTTGAACCTACTTCTTCAATTGAGTTAATTTCTTCATCTGGAAAATATGTATCCAATGGTTCGTAATCACCATCGACTAGGTTCTCTGCCAAGTGGTCTGCCAAAGCTTGGGCTTTCATTGCAGTGGGAGTGACATATATAATTTCAAACTCTGTGAGCAAAATTTACCATTTTGCGAGTCTGCCAGTTGGCATTGGATTCTGAAAGATGTACTTAAAAAAGATCCATCCTTGATATGAGGTAAGTTGTGTAGGTTAATAATTAATGCCTTAACTTTTGAGCTATCCAATTTAGGGCGCAACACGTCCTTCCAAAAGGGTGTACTTGACGTCATAACTAGTGAATTTCTTGCTCAAGTAGTAGATAGCCTGCTCCTTATTTCTTGTATCATCATGTTGACCGAGAATACTCCCAAAGGAATTATCTGTTACTGAAATATATAGAAAGAGAGGCCTGTCAGGTTCAGGCGGTACCAACATGGGAGGGTTGGACAAATACTCCTTGATTTTTTCAAAAGCTCGTTGACAATACTCTGTCCCATCTGAAAACAACATCCTTCTTCAAAAGTTTGAAAATGGGCTCACATGTGGTTGTGAGTTTAGCAATAAACCTGCGGATGTAGTTCAACCTCCCAAGTAGACTCATGACTTCGGTCTTATTTTTCGGGGATGGCAAATCTCGAATGGCTTTTATTTTGGAGGGATCCAATTTGATTCCCCTTCTACTGATAATAAAAACCAGAATTTTTCCGAAAGGAACTTCGAATGCACATTTTGCTGGATTAAGCTTGAGGTCATATCTTCACACTCTTTTTAAGAATTTTCTCACATCTTGCACATGATCAACTTGTGTTTTAGACTTGATGATTATGTCGTCGATGTATACTTCAATTTCTTTATGCATCATATCATGGAACATGGTGGTCATAGCCCTAATGTAAGTTGCCTCAGCATTTAAAAGACCAAATGGCATGACCCTGTAGTAATAAGTTCCCCATGGAGTGGTGAAAGCAGGTTTCTCAGCGTCCTCTTTATCCATCAAGATTTGATGATACCCCGCATAACAGTCCACAAAAGATTGCATCTCGTGTTTTGCACAATTATCAACTACGATGTGGATATTTGGCAATGGAAAGTCATCTTTTGGACTAGCCTTGTTCAAATACGATAGTCAACACAAACTCTTGTCTTTCCATCCTTTTTCGGCACAGGAACAACATTTGCCAACCAAGTAGTGTAACGAATAACTTGGATCACCTTTGCATTCAGTTGTTTTATTGTTTCTTCCTTGATGTTTTCACTCACGTCCAGTTTGAATTTCCTTCTTTTCTGTTGGATAGGTGGAAAATCAGGATAAACGGGCAACTTATGAACCACTAAATCAACACTCAAACCTGGCATGTCATCATAAGACCAAGCAAATACATCTTTGTATTCAAACAAAAGTTGTATTATTGCCTCTCTAATTTCTTGATTGATATCTAAACTTATTTTTATTTCCTTAACATCCTCATAACTTCCCAAATTTATTGTCTCAGTTTCACTAAGATTAGGCTTTGGTTTGGGCTCAAACTGTTCGAGTTCCCTATTAATTTCCCTAAACGCCTCTTGTTCATCAAATTCCACCTCTTGACTTGGTGATTCAAGAATAAACAACTCTTCAAAATCAGGGAGTGAATTCCGCATGCATGTCATGTTTTCAAAGCCGGCATTTACAGAACTGAAAAATAGATAATAAGAATTAAGGGAGGAAAAAATACTAAAATACTATGAAATAGAATTTTCATTCATTAACATCAAAAAAGGACAGAAGGGTTGACAATAACAAAATATTTTGAACTACTTGGGCCACAACCCTGAGAATAACAAAATACAAAAGAGTAGCAAAACAAACTACCACGACTCCTTCCTTATGGGGAAAGGCGTGGCTTCCCAATTGCTTAACTCAACACCTAAACCCACGAGCTGCATATTGTTATGACTTGTACCTTCACCAACTTGGACCATATTTACTTCACAAAACAACTGACTGAGATGCTCAATAACTTCTTCAATGTCTTCAAGAGTGAATAAAACTTTCAATTCTGGACCTTGAGGTTTGATAAAAGAATGAGAAATATGGGGAATCGGTTGTGGCAACGACCAATCCATCCTTTTGTGGTTCTTAGCTTTATCTCCATTTTTCTTGCTTTGTTTGTATCCGAGGCCAGAGGTGCCTTGGTTTCCTAAGAGAGTAATGGGATCCACGATTCCTTGAAAATATACTCCCAAACCTTTACCGGGTTGATAATCATATTTGAGCATCGTTGTTGCTACCATTGAAGCGAAAGAAGAGATACATGATTGGATGATATATTCTCCTTCTTTAAAGCAATCTACTGATACAACCTCAAAAGACTGGTAAACAACAGAATCACATCCTTCCTTTGCCTCAATGCACTGGACGGATGGATCTTTGTAAATAGGTAAATCATCTTCCCCATGAACAATGATTTCTTGATTGTTGTATTCAAACTTGACAACTTGATGTAGAGTTGATGGGACGGTGATATAGCGTGGTTTCATGACATTATTAATACCTTTTTCCTTAAGTTTAGTGTGTCCAAAAGCCTTTTTGTGCTAATTTTTATATAAGTTTCTCCTTATTTGCAGGAAATCTGTCCAAAGATGAATGCGGAGGTTTTTTTAGGGAAGTAATGCAGAAGAGACCACCTACGGAGCTTGTGTCGGTCTGTCATGCTCGTGACGTCCGTAGGTGGAATCGTAGTGTAGCTGCTGAAGGAAGATGGGGAAGTCTGACCAAGTGTGGGGTTACGGAGTGCATGACGGACCGTCATAGCCATGACGGTCCATCTTGCTGGTTCGTCATGAAGTTCAGAGAAGTAGTCCCAGTACCCAAAATACCAAGAGTTCAAGTGTTTTGGAACGGAGACCTTCAATGGACCGTTATGCTTGTGACGATCCGTCATATCTGCCGTCGAGGGTAATGAATAGAGCAGCAGAAGAAATTGCACAAGTATGGGACGACGGAGTCCATTACAGCCTGTCGAGACCACGATGATCCGTCGCGAGGTCCGTCGACCCAACCGCGTTTTGACAGATTTCCAGTAAATAGAGTCCTTATTTAGTTAGGTTTTTATTTTTTATAAATAATTTGAAAAAACTCGTTTTTTAGGTTAGACCCTGTTTTTAGACTATTTGTTAGACTCTTGATTATTTTTTAGACCTTTTGTGAGATTCTGGATTATTTTGAGATTTCTTGTAATTTATTGTTGGTGATTTTTGTTGATTAATCAAGCAAACTTTCAGATTTTACTCTTTCTCATTGAAGTAAGTACATGAATTCTTATACCATATATTTGAGTATTGTGATTATGACTATGGGTAACTAAACTCCATAACTAGAGTTGTGGGAATCATAGGCAAATAATGAGGTAAAACCTAACTAAAATAACAATTCTAGAATAGTGTCTTGCATGTATTGATATTTCTTTCGCTTAGAAGTCCTTTTAACGGATGGCCAACGTTAGAACTCGCCTTAATGCTACTTGCCGGACCAAGGAGGTAGATAATAGGAAAAGAATTATCAACATAGATTGGTACGAGGTAATAACATAGTCAAATATCGAATACGATGCTTAATATTAGGTAAATATAAGGGTTAGTATAGCAACACACGTAGCCGGACCAAGGTGCGAAGTGAAATTTTCTAGATGCCGGACCAAGGATTTAGAAATACATAACTTATCACTCTGCATGCAAGATACTAGGAAAGAATTGTTATAGTTAGAATTATCAAGTTATGAACCTGTGGGGAACATGTAAACCCTAGTTACTTTGATTAATTGATTAAACTCCAACATTCGAAGCTGTTAGTTGTCTCCTTTAATTTCGCTAGTTATTTTCATTTATTTAGAAATAGAAAACCCCCCCTTTATCATTTTTGCTTTCCAAGGAAGTAATTGACTGAACAATAGTAATAATAGATTGAAGTTAAGTCTAAATTATTTTCCTTGTGGGAACGATCTCAACCTCATTAGTTGGGTATTTGCTTGACACGATTGCTTTACTTCTTATTTGAGAAGTAAATTTGAGAGTATTAGACGGCTCGAGCCATGTGGATCCATGGCCTCCCTAGTAGCAAATTATAAGATGTTTCCATATCCATTACTTGGAACACAATCGTAAAGACTACTGGCCCAATTGTCATTTTTAACTTGATTTCACCAATGGTATCCCTCCTTGAGACGTCATAAGCTCGCACAAATACATTAATGGGGCAAATTCTGTCAGTGTTAACTTTCAAGCTTTGCAGCGTAGAAAGAGGACATATGTCTACCCCTGACCCTCTATCTATCATGACCCTCTTTACATAGTAGCTTCACATGTCACTGTAAGATGCAAAGCTTTGTTGTGTCCAGCTCCCTCCTTGGGCAACTCATCATTAGTGAAAGTGATGGTGTTCGACTCGAAGACGCGCTTGGTCATATTCTCCAACTGATTTATTGTTGTCTCTTTTGGCACATGTGCTTCATTCAAAACCTTATTCAACACAAGACGATGTTCATCTGAGTGCAAAAGTAGAGACAACAGTGAAATCTGTACAGGCGTCTTCTCTAATTGTTCCACGATAGAGTAATCTGGAACCTTAAGATTTTTTAGAAATTCTACATTTTCTTCTTCAGTAACTGCTTTCTTTAGTGGTACTTGGATACTTTCAGTCATCTTCCCTTTTCTTAATTATTCTGGAGAATAACATCACTCCAGAGCGTGGCAAGCCCCTCTCTTCATCAACTTCTTCGAAAATATCCTTTTCTCGATAAACCACTGCGGTTTTGCTATAGTTCCAAGGGACAACCTTTGCATCAATTACTGGAAGTTTTTGAACGAGCTTAAAAAAATAGGCTCTTTCAAATTGGTGAAGCCACTTTGGTTATGTTGTATTAATGAAAAGCCTTTCTACATACAACTTTGGCAAAGCGGCTCAAACATCAATCCCCTTTGAAAACCCCGGGATGCACAAGACTTTGGTGTCAAAATTGACACCTTCCACACTCAGAGATGCAACTCGTTCTAAACTCTTCATTGACTTGTCTTCTTCTCCGATCTTCCTAAACAACTTTCCTATTTTGCTGATGAGTTTGTACTCTTGATCATCAAAAACCATACCCACTAAGTTGGTTTCATATGGAAGTAGGTTATTGGTCACACTGGGAGTGTTTTGATCATCCGTCACAACAACAACTCCATGCTCGATCAACTTCTCTATTGCTCCCTTCAAGGTCCAACAATTATCAGTGCTGTGTCCGGGGGCTCCTAAATGGTATTCACATCTTTCATTGGCTTGGAAACCTGGAGCATTTGGATTCAGACGATGTGGTGGGATACACTCAATTGCTTCTATCTTTCTTAACTTTTGAAACAAGCTGGAGTACGACTCTCCCAATGGAGTGAATTTCTTTTTCTGTGCTTGATCTTGAGCATAATTATGCATAAGAGGATAGTTGTAAGGGACCTGACTGGGTGGCCGTTGTGGGAGAAAGTTTCCTTGAGATGGGGCCCAAAAATCTGGGCGATTAGAAGGATGCACATATGACTGAGCATTTAAGACCGTGTACGGAGATGGAGATACTAGATATTGAGGGGCACAAGGGTAGTAATGCTGAGAATAGCTAAGTTATCCCTGAACTGATGTGTAAGGGCAATTAGACTTTCTCTAAGCTCCCCTTGACCCTGATGCCAGTGAAATAACTTCCTCTTTCCTTTTGCGATTTCGAAAACTTGTTGAACCACCTTGAATGGAATGTGTGGTAGGTTTGATTGCCGCCTGGCTCACAATCCTTCCTTTTTTGAGACCGCTTTTGACCATTTCTCCAATTTTGCTTGCTGTGTGAAACGGTCTTCCCATTGCGGCTGTGAGGTGGTGGAAGTAGTCAGGATCTTGAGCCTCTATGAAAATACCAATTCTTGCTCATTTAATGGGGGCTTGACTCGGGCTGCTTGTTCGCTCCATTTGATAGCATATTCTCTGAAGCTTTCACTTGGGTTTTTTCTTGTATTGGAGAGTGTATTACGATCTGGCAGAATGTCGACATTGTACTTAAATTGTCTAACAAAATCTTGAGCCGTATCATCCCATATGTGCTAGTGGGAAATCTCTTGGTCTATAAACTATTCTGAGGCAACACCAGTCAGGATCTCACCAAAATAAGCCATGAACAATTCTTCTTTACCCCCTGCACCCCGAAGTTGATTACAGTATCTCTTAAGGTGGGCTATGGGATCACCGTGTCCATCATACTTATCAAACTTAGGGGTTTTGAACCCAGGTGGCAGGTGGACATTTGAGAACATAGTCAAGTCTTTGAATGCGACACTTTTGTGCCTTTCTAACCCTTGCATGCTCTTCATGTGTTGCTCGATGCTTTTTATTTTTTTTCAACATTTCTTCTTGCTCTGAGCCTGGAGTTGGCCTCTCAACATCAATGGGGGAGTTGAATTGAACAGAGTTAGGGCCCCCAAATGCTATCCAAAGAGTATAGTACTGCTCCGGATGAGTGGTGAACTGTCCCTCTTGAGCTGGTCTTTGCGTCACTGTCGGTTGTGGCAGTGTATAGACCGGTGCAGCTGTTGTGACAGTGGGAGTATTCCTGAATGGTATGCCTTGAGGACGTGTTGTTGATGGCCCGACCCCACAATTATCAAATGGACCATACCCTGGAGGGAAGAAAGGTTCTAAGATTGGGACATGAGAAGATGAAGATCGGATACTAGTGATCTCAGGAAAACCAGGAATAGACGTTGGTGGTTCTTGTCCATTGGCCCAGGTTGCCACAATTGTGCCATAATATGTCTCAACGTCTAATTTTCTTCAACAATGAATGTCTCTCTTGTTGTTGAATCAATTGGAATATCCGCTGGATTCACCATAGTTTCAGTATTGGTTATCATTGACTCTCTTACCTTAGACCTGGTTGAGTACGGGTGCTCTGCTAGTTTACCACAAACCAACCACCGAAAGGTAAATAGAGTTGATGTGAAATGAACAAACTTGTTCGGGGTTAGACAATTTTATAAATCAATCACACACTTATTAATCACATAGTAACATGGGTTCAGAAGGCCATTGTTTCATCCCATCTTTGCTTTGCTTATTGTCCTTTTTTTTTTTGGAAAAAGAAAAAGTTTTTAGAAAAAGAAATTCTGATCGGACCTACGTATCATGTTAGTGCATGAATCATATCATTACGTAGTTCAAAGATTTAGACAACTCAAAAAGATTAATTTGGAATTCATTCGCCAAAACTTCAAGAAAACAACAAAATCAAAACGTTTAAACACAACCCGGATCAACATAATATCCTTAATCACCAAATTTTAAACTGAAAACAAAGTCTTTAAACAAACAAAATGAAACGAACAACAACAAACAACTAAAACTTCTCTTCAATCTTCATCACTTTCTTGGGGCTTTCTTTTCCTCCCAAGGTCTCATACAAATTCAGCAACACCTTCGGCAGATGGGGAACAATGGTCCGTGCTTGCTCAGCCACTTCTTGATCATTCATACAACACTGATTTTTAATAACATAGGAGGTTTGATCTGCCAGTTGATGAATTTGAAGTCTAGCCCTTCCCATGTTTTGATGACAGTCATTTAACAAAGCCTGATGATCACCCAGATTATTCCTCAAGAGGGCCTCTTGCCCTTCTGCTGCTTCAAGTTGATGGTGAAGTGTTTCTCTCTTGATGATCAATTGTCTTTGCCCCTCTTCGATATCAACATAATGACTGATTTTTCTCTTACAATCTTCTAACTGATGCGTCCAACACGATCTTTCTTTCTCGAATTTTGCCTTATGGCTCTTAAGTTCCCCCTTTTGATAGTGCACAACCTCTTCGGATGCCTCTAAGTCCCTCTTCAATCGAGAGATCTCAAAACTCTGCTCCTTTTTTATCTGTTGTGCCAAGTGGATTCTACTATGCAATTCTTTCTCCAATCGGGCTTATCTCCCCTCTGCATGCTTCAATTCTCCTTCCATATCTTGCAACTCTAACTTCTGATTTTTTCCTCTTTGGACCTGTACTTCTTGCTGAGCAATGGTTGCTTTGGCTTTCTCCAACTCGTTTTTCAAATGTCTTATAATATGTTGATCTCTTATTTTTCTACTGGATCCTTCGGGAGTGTTACCAAATGTCATTGGATCACGAAACCACGATAGGTACCCAGGAACCTCCTTTCCTTTGTCTTTATCCATAACCATTTCACTTAGCTCAGAATACTCCCACACCAAATCTTCATAATCTCTTCGCTATTAAAAGCAAAACATGGTGGAGTGTCATATGCAAACCTACTCATATCATCATTGGATGAGTGTTCTTGAACTCTGGCTAGTTGAGGCATAACCCGAAGTGGGGCATATGGTTGAACACCTCTAAGACCAATCAACACAAGACATGCAAATGATATCCTCAGCTGGGAATCAATAATAATTCCACACTATTTCATCAGATGTGATCAAAGAAAGTTTTTCTTCACACGCTATTATTCCATTTGGAAAATTAATTTTGGCTTCCTTTCCTTATATGAGGAAACATAGTTGCACCAATCAAGAGTAAACGTATGCGCACGATTGGTGATAAAGGCATTCCAAAAACCATATTTGGAGCAAAATATTACAGCCTTAAAAGTACATTTCCTCACTTAAACATTTAGTAAATGCACGAAACATATCTGCCGAGATCATAGGAATAATAGTTGGACTTTCCATTGTGGTCAACGCCTTCAACCACATCAGCCAGACGTATGTCAATATGCTCGTCCCTTTTGGGGAAAATAATGAGCCCCAATAATGCGACCATAAAAGCAAAACATCCATTTTCCTTCCAAGCCTCTTCACCCCCTTGATTACTCAACTGGTTTTGGTAGTTCTTGAAACCATCCCTTTGGTCGTATCTCTGGAATAGAAAGTCCAATGAGACCCACCGATTTTTCAAACTCTCTTTCTCTATTTGATTAATTTTGAGCAGTTCCAGGAATTTTTTGGCATCAAAATGTTTCGGAATTATGGGTATTTTATTGAGTAGATTAGCACCTCGAACAGTAGACCCCTTCCCCATGAAGCCGAAAATTTCTTCCAAAGTTGGTGTCATCTCACAGTCAGAAAAACAAAATACATTATTTTGGGATCCCAAAAAGGAATCAATGCCTCGATCACATCCCTTCTAGGGTCAATCTCCATAAGATGCACTAAATGCCCCAAGTGTTCCTTATCTCTTTTTTTCTCATGACTTCCCATGTCTGTCCACCGTTGCCATAAATCTTTTGGTATAGTATCTACAATCATGAACTCTGGAATTCCTTCGCTTCTAGGCCTTTTTGAACCTTGTCCTTTTGTCGATGGTGCCAGTTGTACCTTTAAATAGAATCCAATAATGGTTTTTAAGACAAAATCTACTAGAGTGAAGAAAGAAAAGTAAAAATGTTTTTTTTATAAAAATAAATAAAATAAAACACCAATTTTACAAACACCGAACCCTTGAAGGGATGCCTATGTATCTCTTTTTAGGGAAAATCAGGTGTGCGTAGTTCATAAAAGAAAAACTTCTCTTGGGAAGACTACTCCTTTTATTTGAACTTTTTTTTTTTAAAAAAAAAAATTAAACTCGCAAAGCTATTTTGAAGATGGTCAACAACCAACTTTTTTTACATAGCATATAAAATGAACATTTTGGTCTAGCATGGATACATATCTTAAATTTCGCTAGGTCAAATGTACATGATGAAAGAAAAAAAATAGCATACCAGAGACATTTTATCTACGTTTAACATTAATGAAGGTTTCTAGACTGGCTTACTCGAGCGGACAACTCGAGTCGGGGAGGGTCAGCGTACCGGTAGCAGAGCTAATCCGGCTTAACTGGTGGTCCAACCCCGCCTAACATGTATGGCTACCTAGAATCAGGAGTGTAACCGCACACTGACTCATCCTAGACAGAAGTCCTGTGGAGCATTACCGCACACACACTGTATAACAAAATTATAGAGACTCAGAGGGTGTGTGGGAGAAATACTTTATCTATAATACAATATCAAAATAATAAATTGTCACTGTATAACAAAATTATAGAGACTCAGAGGGTGTGTGGGAGAAATACTTTATCTATAATACAATATCAAAATAATAAATTGTTGAAATAACACAATTATCATCCAAACATATAATTTATCCAAATAAACAAAATAGCCAAAAAAAAAGTTAATGTACAAAGATGAATTCTAAAAGAAGTGATCCCATATTTTAGAGTCTCCACTTGGAATTGAGTTTTTTAGGTGTTCCAAGTCACAAGATAGTTATTAGTTTAAAACTAAAAAAAACTCTTTTTTTTGTTTTGGCCTACAAAAAAAAACAGAGATTGGGTAAATAATTCTATTGACCGGAGGGAAGGTATGAGGCACCCTCCGAGTCCCGTGATTCTAGCACGGTCGCTTTATTAACTTATATTTGACTAAAATTATATATTTATTTATATTGCATAAAAGTGAAAAAATTGTATTAATTAATATTTAAAAAAACTGATTGGCCTAAGTGCGTTACCGCACACAAGACCTTTTTTTTTTATATAGAAAAGAATACACACCAAGGGTCGTAACCGAACACATGATGGTATTTGAAGTTTTATTTTATTTTTTAGAGAAAAAAAACACAATAATTAATTACTCATTTTTTTTTTGAAAAATTATGATAAAAATACATGGAAAAAAAAATGGTGCAACATATAGACCAAAAAAATAATTAGAATTTATTTATTTATTATTATTAAAAAATTTCTAGCATTTATATTTATTGTATTACCAAAAGAAAAAAAAACGAATAAATTTTACTACAAGACAATGACAACAAAAGAAGAAAAAACAAAAAAAAAATCTTTTACAAAATTACCATTAAACACTCTTTTAAACTAAAGATATAGTAGTTTTTTTTTTATATTGATAAAAATTTAAGAACTGACCAATTTGGTAATTTTTTTTTATATAAAATGAATACCTTGACTTATTTGATAGAAGATTGCAAAATGACAAATTTTCTACTTGTTAAATTATTAAGTCAAATTTGTATTTTTACTTTGATAGTCAATTCAAATATTTATTTAAGAGAATTTTCTTTTTATTTTTAATTTATTTTAATTTTAATTTTAAAATCATATATATATATATATATATATATATATATATATATATATATATATATATATATATATATATATTAATTGCAAAAATAACCAGATTTACCTTTTGTTGCAAAAATGACCAGATTAAACGCTTTTGCAAAAATGACTAGTTTTACATTTTTTTTTCTTAAGTTCGTTTTTCAAAAAGAAAGTTATTAAAAACCTAAAAAATAATGCGATCATTATCTTTTATTTTATTTTAGTTTATTTTACCTTTTTTTTACTTACTAATGCTAATATTTAAACTAAATATGATTAATAATATGTATGTACATCATGATAAACAAAATCATATGAGAACACTATAGAATAAACTAATTAAATATACAAACTAAATAACACTAGGATAAACATAATCATACGAGAATCATAATAAACTTAGTAAAAAAATCAATTTTTTTTTAAAAAAAGAACATTAAAAGAACATAAACATTAATTCAAGATTACATTGAAATGTAAAAAGAGATACCTAGAGTTGATAACAAGCAAATAATAGAAGAAAATTCAATTGAATTTCCAAGACAACCCAAGAGAAACATCTTCTTCTTTTTTTTAAGAAGAAGAATTTTTTTTTAAAAAAGTTTTTTTTTTCTAGCAATTTTCTTTCTATCTTTTTCTCTTTTTTTCTTCCTCCCCTTTTACTTTTGGAAAAAGAAGGGGGTTTAAATAGGTGTTCAACATTAAACCTCTCACTTTTCTTGAAAACTTAAGAGCCAATGCATGCATTGGACTCTTTTTTTTCTCAAGGTGCCACCCAAGATGGCCAATGATTTTTTTTAAAATTTTTGTTTTAAAAAAAACAGATTAATTGAATGATTCATTTGCCCTTTTGGATGACTCATTTACTTTATTCATTAATTCAATATAGTTATATGGGTCATCAGAAAATAATAGGCTCAAATATCATTTAGATGACCCCTTTTTTTTATTTATTGTTTGAATAACAGTTAATTGGTCATCTGAAAATAAAAGGCTCAAATGTCACCTAGATGACCCATTTCTTTTATTCATTGTTTGAATAATAGCTGATGGGCCATCTGAAAAAATCTAAACAGGCCCAAATGTTGACCCATTTCATCAAGACCCAAATAAATTGGCCCACTAACACAAAATCTAAACATCTAAATAATTTTAAAGATCAAACACAACAAAATAATGCAGAAAAAAAAAGAAAAAAAAACATAAAAGGAAATAAATAAATAGTAATAATAATAATACTTTAAGCAAAAACATCAACATGATAAACTTAAAGAACATTAATAACACAAATCCCACATCAAACGACTTATATGGTCAAATGAAAAAAATATAATGATGAATTTTCATAAAGATTGAGAGGGAGAAAAGATTGATATAACTTCCGGATAAATGAAGGTTGCCGGAAAACTTTGCCGGAAAATGTTTTGATGGATTTTGAACTTTAAATTTATATCAAATGATAGCCCTTGAAGAGCTCTACACATTTGTGTAAAGGGTTTGGGATGGGAATTACCGAAACTTTATAAATCTAAGGAAAAAAGAAAAAATTCATATTTGGTTTTCCTTAGATCTACGGAGTTTGACTATAGATATGGATGAAAGGTTTGTATATTTAGGTAGAAGAGAGTGAAAGGAAAATATGATAAAATTATAAAGATTTTTCCGGCTAAAAATGTGATGGCCACAGGGTGGTGGTGGCAGCCGCGGTGGCCGGCGGTGGCATGGTAGTAAGGGAAGAAGAAAAATATGTAAAGAAAAATCTAGAATAAAAAAAAATCCTAATTTTTGGAGTTTTGTATTTTTGTTTGGGTCCAATAATATCCCTTGGATCAAAATATCATGAATGGTTGAGATTCAATCTTGACCATTTCTATTGACCGGGTAAAAATCAATTGGGCCTTGGATCAAAGTGTATTGCCATTAAAATATACAACCTTCAAAAAATATCAGGAAAATTCAATCGAAAGAAATAGCAGTTCAATGAAATTTATAGTACTATTAGAAAAACTCAATCCATCATCTTGGATTGCTTCAGATTCCATCTCCCAACTTTCAGTATACAAATTTTTTTTCTCAGATTTCTTTTCCCAACTTATTTCTCTTCTCATTTGATTAAACTTTTTTTTCCTTCCAAATAAAATTTTCACTATCAAAATCAATATGGAGATTCCTTTTGCCATTTAAACCATCAATTGATTAAAGGATAAATCTGTTAATATTATAAGAAATTATAACATTAATATTCAATCAAGTTTATGTAAATCGTATATCCAAAATGTCATATAAACTTTATGTAACGATCTGTTTAGTCGTTTTGAGCAGTAGAGTTTATTTCTGGTAATCACTGTCTGGGTCGACGAATCCCACGACAGACCGTCATGGGCACGACGGACCGTCGAGGGGGTCTCGTTCCAAAACACTTAGATTCTGAAAATTTGGGTACTGAGATCGACTCTCTGAACTTCACGACGTAATGGCAGGACGGACCGTCGTTGGCAAGATGGACCGTCACAAACCTTTCCACAGAAATTAACTCTCTGAACTTTGTGACGGACCTGCAGGACGGACCGTCAAAGTCACGACGGACCGTCATAGGCTGCGTAACCCTGACAGGGTCGGATTTCTGTTAAAAGATTTTAAGGGGCGTTTTGGACTATTCATGCTTATAATTATAAACTTAGTGGGTTAATGTTAATAATTCAGTTACTTGGGGGTTAAAGGAGATAACCTTGAAATAAATAGTGGGTTATTTTTATCATTTTTTATACTTAATTATATGACAATTAGGGTAAAAGAAAAAGGGGTTTGAATAAGAAAAATAAAAAGAGCAAAGAAAAGAAGGGAGAAACGAGCGAGAGAAAGAGAAGAACGCAGAGGAAAGCAAAGGTTTTGGGAATATAGCTTGTTTGATCGCGATTCTTCGGTGGAGGTAGGTTATGGTTTATGCTATTTCATAGTAAACTCTTAATAGCGAATGATATGTATTGGGAAGTATTGTAAAGTCTTCTATATGCTTAATTGTGTGCTTGCATGATGTGATTATGTAATTGTAATGGATTGAAAAGATAAGGCTGTGAATCTTAAACCTTAAATCCACTTCGTTGATGATGATGCCTTGGTGTAAAAGAAGGCTTGATGAACTAAAAGAATGAGATTAGGGGATCGGGTGTCACGAACCGACACGTAGAATTAGGGGATCGGGTGTCATGAACCGACACATAGAATTAGGGGATCGAGTGTCACGAACCGACACGTAGAATTAGGGGATCGGAGTGTCACGTTCCGACACCAGGATAGTAGAGGATCGGAGTGTCACGTTCCGACACCAGGATAATAACGAGAATGAATATTGAGGGGATCGAAGTGTCACGTACCGACACAAGAGGAATAAAGAGAATGAATCTGGAATTATGTTAATATACTCAAGTTGAAGAACCTAATTCCTAAATGAGTATGGTGTGGAGGCTTGAGTCCTCATAGATCTGTTTGGGTGTTGTTGCAAATGATTCTTATCTTGTTGATTGTCACCTGTTAAGTATTGTGGTCGATTTTATGTTATTGGTCAATATATATTGCTTTTTATTTTGAGTTGGCTGATGATACCTACTCAGTACTTGTGCCTTGTACTGACCCCTACTTGTAAATTGTTTTCTTTGTTATTGTGGAGTGCAACAAACGTACCATCAACTTCAACTCGTCCGCAACTCTAGCCAGTCTTCATCACATCAGATTTCAGGGTGAGCTATTGTTTTTAGCTTGGACTGGATCTTCTTCTTCACGTCTTGATGCCTTGAAGTTCTGGCATGGACTAGCTGTTTATTTATTTTAGCTTCTTAGATACTCTTAGATTTAGTAATTTGAGGATAGATGTTCTTGTGGTGATGACTTCCAGATTTTGGGGATAATAGTTAATAAATTTTAGAAGTTATTTATTGGTTATATTAATGAGTTTAAAGTCTTCCGCATTATATTCTGTTTATTATGGTTGAAATGTTGTGGTTCAGATTGGTTGGTTCGCTCACATAGTAGGATAAGTGTGGGTGCCACTCGCGGCTCATTTTGGGTCATGACAAACTTGGTATCAGAGCATTAGGTTCGTTGGTCTCATCACACAAGAACGAGTCTAGTAGAGTCTTAAGGAACGGTAGGGGGACGCCTTTACTTTTCTTTGAGAGGCTATAGGACTTTAGGAAAATTCCATTC
Organism: Solanum chilense; assembly: GCA_032847665.1. Classification (NCBI taxonomy): domain Eukaryota; kingdom Viridiplantae; phylum Streptophyta; class Magnoliopsida; order Solanales; family Solanaceae; genus Solanum; species Solanum chilense. Next base: position 36,463,359 of record CM064969.1, on the reverse strand, counting down.
TTTCTTTCTTTCGTGCTATTACTTGGATCCAATTGGTATATATGTGATACAAATTGGAATCTGACCATCTTCACTCTATTTTGCAGATGGTTAGAACTAGAGCAACAACTGCGCCAACACCAACACCGACAAGACAGGATGCGTCTGAGCCAGCCACTGGGGCTGTAGCTCGAGGAGGAGCAATGGCAAGAGGCCGTGGTAGAGGTCGCAGGGGAACGCCCTCTAGAGGGAGAAGACGAACACCTGGCCCAGCTAGTACTAGGGCAGTGACTCCTCCACCAACTGATGAGGTAGTAAGAGAGGGTGAGGAAGGGGAAAATGAACAAGTTCAAGATGAGGAGTTACCACCCCAACCTACCCCAGAGATGATTAACCAGGTTCTTGCCTATCTTAGCGGGTTATCTGATCAGGGCCAGACACCTCCAGTGTTTTCTGCACCATCACCTCAGGTTCCGGGAGTACAACATGCAGCTGCTATGACTCCCCGCATGGATGCCTCATTGGAAATAGGCACGTTTCCTCGATTGACTACAGGGCCTATAATGACTAGTGATCAACATGAACTTTTCACTAAATTCTTGAAGTTGAAACCTCCAGTCTTCAAGGGTGCTGAATCTGAGGATGCCTATGATTTTCTGGTTGATTGTCATGAGTTGCTACATAAGATGGGCATAGTAGAACGATTTGGTGTTGAGTTTGTGACCTATCAGTTTCAAGGGAACGCCAAAATGTGGTGGCGGTCATATGTTGAGTGTCAACCAGCACAGGCACCACCTATGACTTGGGCATCATTCTCTAGCTTATTTATGGAGAAGTATATACCCCGGACTTTGAGGGATAGGAGGAGAGATGAGTTCCTAAGCCTAGAGCAAGGCAGGATGTCGGTTACTGCTTATGAGGCTAAGTTTCGTGAGCTATCCAGGTATGCCACCCAACTTTGCTTCAGTCCACAAGAGCGGATTCGCCGTTTCGTGAAGGGATTGAGGTCAGATTTGCAGATTTCAGCCTTACAGGTAGCTGCTGCGGCAAAATCCTTTCCGGAGGTGGTAGATTTTGTGATAGAAGTAGAGGGGGTGAAGCCAGACGACTTCACCATGGCATCGACATCGAAGAAGTTTCGTAAAGGATGTGAGTTTATGGTTCCTACTCCAGAGGGCAGAGTTCAGGAGGTTACCCATCCCGACCCATTCAGTCTTCACTGCAGGCTGTAGCTGGGGGACCATCGCAGACCAGTCAACATTTCTCTGAGTTTGAAGGTTACCCCCAGAATTCATCATTTTCACAGAGACCTATGCTTGACCCCAGAGAATGCTATGGATGTGGGGAGACTGGACATATTAGGAGGAATTGTCCAAAACAGAGTTACAGACCCCCAATAGCTAGAGGTAGAGGTGGTCATGGTAGAGGCCGTCATTCTGGAGGACGTGGTGGCCAAGGAAATGGTGGTCACCAAACCAGTCGGGGTAGCGGGCAAGTTGGAACGACTGCAGCGCAACATGGTAGGGGCAACGGGCAGACAGGTGATAGGGCCCATTGTTATGCTTTCCCTGGGAGGTCTGAAGCGGAGACATCTGATGCTGTTATCACAGGTAATCTTTTGGTTTGTGATTGCATGGCTTCTGTATTATTTGATCCTGGCTCCACATTTTCATATGTATCTTCCTCATTTGCTACTGGTCTTAATTTACATTATGAATTGCTTGACATGCCTATTCGTGTTTCTACTCCGGTGGGTGAGTCTGTGATAGTTGAAAATGTGTATAGGTCTTGTCTTGTAACTTTTGTGCGGAGCAATACTCATGTAGACTTGGTTATCTTAGAAATGGTTGATTTTGATGTAATTCTGGGTATGACTTGGCTTTCTCCAAATTTTGCAATGTTAGATTGTAATGCTAAAAATGTAATGTTGGCCAAGCTTGGGACAGATCCGTTGGTGTGGGAGGGTGACTACACTTCCACTCCAGTTCGTATCATCTTCTTTCTTCGTGCGAAGAGAATGGTTAGTAAAGGGTGCTTAGCTTTCTTGTCACACCTCAGGGATGATACTACCCAAGTACTTTCAATTGAGTCGGTTTCGATAGTCCGTGAGTTTCTGGATGTGTTTCCTGCAGACCTTCCTGGTATGCCACTGGATAGGCATATCGACTTTTGCATTGATCTGGAGCCGGGTACTCGCCCCATTTCTATACCCCCTTATAGAATGGCTCCCGCTGAGTTAAGGGAGTTAAAGGCCCAACTTCAAGAGTTGTTAGGTAAAGGCTTCATTAGACCAAGCGCTTCCCCTTGGGGTGCTCCAGTGTTATTTGTGAAGAAGAAGGATGGGAGTTTCCGGATGTGCATAGACTACCGGCAGTTGAATAAGGTAACTATTAAGAACAAGTACCCCATTCCTTGCATTGATGACTTGTTTGATCAGTTATAGGGTGCTTGTGTCTTCTCTAAGATTGACTTGAGATCCGATTATCATCAATTGAAAATACGGGCAACAGATGTGCCAAAGACTGATTTTCGAACCAGGTATGGGCATTACGAATTCGTAGTAATGTCTTTTGGTCTTACGAATGCCCCTGCCGCTTTCATGAGCTTGATGAACGGGATTTTTAAGCCATATCTGGATCTCTTTGTTATCATATTTATTGATGATATACTGATATACTCAAAGAGTAAGAAGGAACATGAGGAGCACTTGAGAATGGTGTTGGAAGTATTGAGGGAGAAAAAGCTTTATGCCAAATTCTCCAAGTGTGAGTTTTGGCTAGATTTAGTGTCCTTCTTGGGGCACGTGGTTTCTAAGGATGGAGTGATGGTGGATCCTTCCAAGATTGAAACAGTGAGGAATTGGGTAAGACCTACTAATGTGTCAGAGGTAAGGAGCTTTGTTGGTTTAGCTAGCTACTACCATCGATTTGTCAAGGGATTTTCTTCCATTGCTTCCCCGCTGACAAATTTGACTAAGCAGAACATTCCATTTGTATGGTCGGACGAATGTGAAGAAAGCTTCCAGAAACTCAATACCTTGCTGACTACTGCACCTATTCTTACCTTGCCAGTGGAAGGCAAGAATTTCATTGTTTATTGTGATGCATCCTATTCTGGTTTGGGTGCAGTGCTAATGCAAGAGAGGAATGTAATCGCTTATGCTTCGAGGCAACTAAAGGTGCATGAACATAACTATCCGACCCATGATTTGGAATTGGCTGCAGTTGTGTTTGTATTAAAGCAATGGAGACATTATCTATATGGGGTCAAGTGTGAAGTCTACACAGATCATAGTAGTCTACAGTATGTCTTTACCCAGAAAGATTTGAATTTGAGGCAGAGGAGGTGGATGGAACTGTTGAAGGATTATGATATTACTATTCTGTATCACTCAGGAAAAGCAAATGTTGTGGCAGATGCCTTAAGTAGAAAGGCTGGGAGCATGGGAGGTCTAGCTCACTTGCAGGTTTCTAGACGCCCATTGGCTAGAGAGGTGCAGACTCCGACTAATGACTTTATGAGGCTGGAAGTACTAGAGAAGGGAGGATTTTTGGCTTGTGTGGAGGCGAGATCTTCTTTTCTTGACAAGATTAAGGGAAAGTAGTTTACTGATGAGAAACTGATTCGGATTCGAGATAAGGTGTTGCGAGGAGAAGCTAAAGAAGCAATAATTGATGAAGAAGGTGTTTTGAGAATTAAGAGAAGGGTATGTGTGCCCCGTGATGATGATTTGATCCACACTATTCTTACAGAGGCTCATAGTTCCAGATATTCTATACATCCTGGTGCAACCAAGATGTACCGTGACCTAAAGCAACACTTTTGGTGGAGTAGAATGAAGCGTGACATTGTTGATTTTGTTGCCAAATGTCCAAATTGTCAGCAAGTAAAGTATGAACACCAGAGGCCCGGAGGAACACTTCAGAGAATGCCCATTCCTGAATGGAAGTGGAGAGAATTACAATGGACTTCGTGGTTGGTCTTCCGAAGACATTGGGTAAGTTTGATTCTATTTGGGTCATTGTGGACAGATTAACTAAGTCTGCTCACTTCATTCCGGTCAAGGTGACTTACAATGCGGAGAAGTTAGCCAAACTCTATATCTCAGAAATTGTTCGATTGCATGGAGTTCCACTTTCCATCATATCAGATAGAGGTACACAGTTTACTTCTATGTTTTGGAGAACATTGCATGCAAAATTAGGTACTAGGTTGGACCTTAGTACTGTATTTCACCCTCAGACCGATGGTCAGTCTGAGCAAACGATTCAGGTATTGGAGGATATGCTTCGTGCATGTGTAATAGAATTTGGTGGTCATTGGGATAACTTTTTACCCTTAGTGGAGTTCTCATACAATAATAGCTATCACTCAAGTATTGATATGGCTCCATTTGAGGCACTGTATGGGAGGAGATGTAGGTCCCCCATTGGTTGGTTTGATGCATTTGAGGTTAGACCTTGGGGTACTGATCTTTTGAGGGATTCATTAGAGAAAGTGAAATCTATTCAAGAAAATATTGTAGTGGCGCAAATTAGGCAAAAGGAATATGCAGATTAAAAGGTTAGAGACTTGGAGTTCATGGAGGGTGAACAAGTCTTGCTGAAGGTTTCACCCATGAAAGGGGTGATGCTGTTTGGTAAAAGAGGTAAGCTAAGCCCAAGGTATATTGGACCATTTGAAGTACTTAAGCGAGTAGGGGAGGTGGCTTATGAATTAGCCTTGCCTCCAGGACTCTCAGGAGTGCACCCGGTATTTCATGTGTCTATGCTGAAGAAATATCATGGAGATGGGAACTACATTATTCGTTGGGATTCAGTTCTTCTTGATGAGAATTTGTCTTATGAGGAGGAGCCTGTTGCCATTCTAGATAGAGAAATCCACAAGTTGAGATCAAGGGAGATTGCATCCATCAAAGTTCAATGGAAGAATTGACCAGTTGAAGAGTTCACTTGGGAGAAGGAGGCGGATATGCAAGAAAGATACCCACACCTGGTTACAGATTCAGGTACTCCTTTTCGCCTTTGTTTTTCTTCTTGTGATCATTCGAGGACAAACGATGGGTAAATTGGTATCTATTGTAATGACCTGTTTAGTCGTTTTGAGCAGTAGAGTTTATTTCTGGCAATCACTGTCTGGGTCGACGGATCCCACGACGGACCGTCATGGGCACGAAGGACCGTCGAGGGGGTCTCGTTCCAAAACACTTAGATTCTAAAAATTTGGATACTGAGATCGACTCTCTGAACTTCATGACGGAATGGCAGGACGGACCGTCGTTGGCACGACGGACCGTCACAAACCTTTCCACAGAAATTAACTCTCTGAACTTTGTGACGGACCTGCAGTACGGACCGTCACAGTCATGACGGACCGTCACAGGTTGCGTAACCCTGACAGGGTCGGATTTCTGTTAAAAGATTTTAAGGGGCGTTTTGGACTATTCATGCTTATAATTATAAACTTAGTGGGTTAATGTTAATAATTCAATTACTTGGGGGTTAAAGGAGATAACCTTGAAATAAATAGTGGGTTATTTTTATCATCTTTTATACTTAATTATATGACAATTAGGGTAAAAGAAAAAAGGGTTTGAATAAGAAAAATAAAAAGAGCAAAGAAAAGAAGGGAGAAACGAGCGAGAGAAAGAGAAGAACGCAGAGGAAAGCAAAGTTTTTGGGAAGATAGCTTGTTTGATCGCGATTCTTCGGTGGAGGTAGGTTATGGTTTATGCTATTTCATAATAAACTCTTAATAGCGAATGATATGTATTGGGTAGTATTGTAAAGTCTTCTATATGCTTAATTGTGTGCTCACATGATGTGATTATGTAATTGTAATGTATTGAAAAGATAAGGCTGTGAATCTTAAACCTTAAATCCACTTTGTTAATGATGATGCCTTGGTGTAAAAGAAGGCTTGATGAACTAAAATAATGAGATTAGTGGATCGAGTGTCACGAACCGATACGTAGAATTAGGGGATCGGGTATCACAAACCGACACGTAGAATTAGGGGATCGGGTGTCACGAACCGACACGTAGAATTAGGGGATCGGAGTGTCACGTTCCGACACCAGGATAATAGAGGATCGGAGTGTCACGTTCCGACACCAGGATAATAACGAGAATGAATATTGAGGGGATCGGAGTGTCACGTACCGACGCAAGAGGAATAAAGAGAATGAATCTTGAATTATGTTAATATACTCAAGTTGAAGAACCTAATTCCTAAATGAGTATGGTGTGGAGGCTTGAGTCCTCATAGATGTGTTTGGGTGTTGTTGCAAATGATTCTTAACTTATTGATTGTCACCTGTTAAGTATTGTGGTCGATTTATGTTATTGTTCAATATATATTGCTTTCTATTTTGAGTTGGACGATGATGCCTACTCACTACTTGTGCCTTGTACTGACCCCTACTTGTAAATTGTTTTCTTTGTTATTGTGGAGTGCAGCAAACGTACCATCAGCTTCAACTCGTCCGCAACTCTAGCCAGTCTTCATCACATCAGATTTCAGGGTGAGCTATTGTTTTTATCTTGGACTGGATCTTCTTCTTCACGTCTTGATGCCTTGAAGTTCTGGCATGGACTAGCTGTTTATTTATTTTAGCTTCTTAGATACTCTTAGATTTAGTAATTTGAGGATAGATGTTCTTGTGGTGATGACTTCCAGATTTTGGGGATAATAGTTAATAAATTTTAGAAGTTATTTATTGGTTATATTAATGAGTTTAAAGTCTTCCGCATTATATTCTGTTTATTATGGTTGAAATGTTGGGGTTTAGATTGGTTGGTTCGCTCACATAGTAGGATAAGTGTGGGTGCCACTCGCGGCTCAGTTTGGGTCGTGACACTTTAAATCAGAAACACATAAAATATATATAGGGAAAAAACTCAAATATGCGATCAAACTTTCAGAAAAGACTCATTTATGCCATCAGTTAAAAGTTTTACCCATTTATGCCATTACCATTAAGGAAAAGGCTCATTCATTTCATTATTTTTTAATGGTGGTTTTGATAAATCATTTTCAACACATGACCAAATATAACTCGGCCACGCTATCCATTTTTTAAATCCCACATATATATATATATTTGCTTACCATGAGAATAATTTGTGAGAGTGACAAAAGTAATGAAGGATAAATCTGCAACAACAAAAAAATATAATAAGAAATTATAGCATTAATGTACACTCAATTTTTTTTGATGGATGGTTATGAAAAATGTATATCCAATTGTACTCAAATTTATATGGATACTCTTCCATACTTGGAATACCAAAATACATGAGAAGAGAAAAAGACACTAATATACAAAAGTTAATAAGGTACATGAAAAGTCTAAAATGTTACATAAGATGGATAAAAAAAGATAATAATTTGTAATTTTAATTTATTTTAAATGGCAGTTTCATCTATTATTCAATTCTCATTTATGACCTTATTTTTTAAGGCAAAAGTCAGAAATAATTAAAAAAAATGAGAAAAATAGACAATTACGAAAGTTGGCTTTGTGAATTGCATTTCATAAATTTATAACTAATTGAAAGTCAATTTATAATTATAGTTTAAAAAAAGCACTTTAAATGTTATAAACTATATATATTTTTTAAAAGAATGCTCCTATTTGATTTGATTTTCATTCAACAATCAAAATTATGTTTAATAAATTTTTAATATCTTAGGTTTCATATAAAATGTTCTTACAATAATATTCGAATTTGAGTTGGTGGAATTGAAGAAAAATTATAGGTATTTTAAATAAGTCGAAAATATTAAAAATTTATAAATGATAACAATTTCTCAAACTTTTATCACTTGTTAAAAAATCTTCTCAAATGGTAAATGATGTGCCCATCGAGTTCATTATCTTAGGTATTTTAAATAAGTCGAAGAATATGGAAAATTTATAAATGATGACAATTTTTCAAACTTTTATCACTTGTTAAAAAATCTTCTGAAATGGTAAATGATGTGCCCATCGAGTTCATTATCTTAGGTATTTTAAATAAGTCGAAAATATTGAAAATTTATAAATGATAACAATTTCTCTAACTTTTATCACTTGTTAAAAAATCTTCTAAAATGGTAAATGATGTGCCTATCGAGTTCATTATCTTAGTATACTAAAAGTGCGCACACACACACACATACACACACACGCACGCACACACGCACGCACGCGCGCGCGCGCGCGCACACACACACACACACACACTCACACACGCACGCGCACACACACACACGTGCGCGCACACACACACACACAAAAAAAAATCAAAAAAAGGAATCAAAGAGAAATCAACTTCTTGGAAAAGAGTTTGCAATGAAAAGAAGCAAAATAAAATAAAAGAAAAAGAAACAAAATTAAATGAAATTCTAAATTAAAAAGACAGAATGTTGTGTAGTGCAAGACATTTGCTTTTGTACTCATAGTTAGTAAAATAATTAATAACACACGAATATGAAAAGATAGATAATGTACATTAGAGTAATTATTATTTAATGACTTTAATTGTGATTATCTCGCAGATTTAAGTAATATTTTTGTATTTTAAAATTTGAAAAATGTTAAAAATAAATAAATAAATATAAATACTTTTCTAGCTCTTGGAGGCAAGCCACATTAGCGATTTTAGATTCAGATTTATATGTATATATAGATTTCCAACTTCATCTTCTATGTAATTAAATGAATAAAAATATTCTTTTATTTTTTTAATAGTATTATCATTTTGACATTTCAAATTTGTAACTTGAATTTTGAAATAAGAAATAAGAAATTCGATTTGTTAAATTTTTGAAAGTACCTCTCAATAGTCCCTCAGTAAGTAAAGAACAAGAGGTGAGTACTAACTACACGTACCCGACAAGCAATCTAATAAACCAAGCAACTAGCTAGAAAGTGAATACCCCTCTCATCACAATCGAACCTCCAAAAACTACAACGTGCAGATGAATCAACCCAACCTAATAATTCTATATACTTAACTCACAAAGTTTAATAATCATGATTCAATCATTGCAATTTATAACTAACATAAATCAAGTAAGTCAAACTCAAGTGCCAAGTAGATTATTTACATGTACCACATACATCATTTAAAATTAACAAGTAGACCAATCATAAACATATAAATGTGTCAAACCACAACAATCAATCCTTTCCAGTACAATCTTCCGTCGGTTTATCACTAGCTAGAAATGACATCTACATCACCAAGCACATGTCAGAAATGACTTCAGTATCATAACACTTTTCGGAAATGACCTTGACATCATAATACTTGTCAAAATGACCTTGGCATCATAACACTTGTTGGAAATGACCTCGACATTATAATGCTAAAATGATATGACCTCGACATTTCAAGTCAACTTTAATAGGATCACGCATTTGATAAATCAATCAATAGGGTTTACAACAAGACAACTTACAAACATTATAATCATCACATAGAATTTTCCTTTCAACAATTAAGTAGACAATTAATCCTTCACCTCATTCCCATTACTCCGAACACACAACAATCAAGGGAATACATGGATTCTACTAGAATATAAGGTTTAATTGATCACTTGCATTAATCAGTTTGAAGCTTGAGTTTTGCCCCTTTCGAATCACATCCAAACAACATAATCTATACCAATCAATTATTCACAATCACTTTTTGAAAACAATAAAGCCCACATCTGTTACTTAGAAAATTGAGTCAATCAACTCAAAACCCAATTTCAAAAAGGAGGTTTAAATCCAAAAAACAATACTTGATAATTTTATTCAAGACTTTAGGAATACATTAGTTAAAAACATTTTAAAAAAGAACTCAAAACAACTTTAAAATTCCCATTTTGGATTAAAAAACTCATTTTCTTGCGTAGCATTTCCATTTCCCATGTAACACCTTGGATTCAAGAAGGTAGAGAAATGCAGATTTCCATGACTTGGTGCCAACCAACGGAAGTGATCAATGGTCCATGTTTTGACACATGCTCCGAAGGTAGGGTTCTTCATTGCGGTGCAGGATTGGTGGTCTTTGATCCCACTCGCGGCCGACCAGCACAATCCGTGGTTGGACCTAGAACCGTAGTTCTGGCCATTGGTAAGTATCAATAGTTATTTTAAAAAAAGTTCATTGGGTCAACTTCAAACGGTCATATCTTTTAGCAAAAAATAAATTAGGTGATCCAAAACCTATCAAATTAAATATAATTAAATCCTCTTTCAAACTCTACCGAGTTTGATAAGATCCAATCTCAGAGTAAAAAGTTATGCTTATTTTATTGAACACTATTGGGAAGACCTGACACCATGACTCAGTTGATGGGCCGTGGTTCAAATGATGGTCTAGTAGTCCCGTATAGATGACACTTCGTCACTTTTAAGTAAGGTCACTTTGATATCCTATGCATTAGGCGCTTAAAATACATTATTTGATGCCTAAAATACACCATTTTACTCAATCAAAGCCTAATAATCTAGTCGGACATACCCATAACTGTCATTCTCCAAAAATTATCCAAGCTAGAACAAAAAGAAGATAAAGAGGTGCTAGTTTCTTTTAAGAACAAGCAACAATGTTTTGCAAAGTTCATCCCCTAAATCCAAAGAATTTTGTCCATATATTTCATCGCCATGTATGTGGGATTTAACTATTGAATTCCTTTCACCCATAAGTCCCTAGATTTTAGTCTGTTCTTTGATTCTTCATAGTTTGCTTAAACTTAAGGTTTGTAAAATCTTGAAAAATTATTGTGATTTTAGTTCCTATAGTATCTATAGTCTAAATAACCTATTTTCTTGAAAACCTTTCATAGATTCTTGTATAAAACGTAGAATCCTAGTTTGCTTAAATTCTCTTAGTTCATGAAATATAATTTCTAGGTTAGAATCCTAGTTTATTTTAATGCATAACTCTCGGATCTTAACAATGTGGTCCATGTAGATCTACTGAAATCATCTACTATTGTTGTAAAGTACTTAAAATGGTCATGTGTAGGTGTGTGGTATGGACCCCATTTATATACGTTTATCAAGTCAAAAATGGAAGAAGTTAAGAAGGTTCTTTTTTTTTTACAAAAGGAACATGTCCAAACTATTTTGACAAAAGGAACATGTCCCAAACTATTGTGTTACAAAACATTTACATCATTTCTAGCATGTGCATGAGGATCAAAAACTGTATTATTCAAATGAGAATGAGAAGTAGAAAAAGAAGGATGATAAGACTTGGCAACTAAGTTTTTATTTCTCAAAGTCCCTTTTTAGGGTAATGTGTACATTTATGATCTTTCAAAAAAGAAGTATCAACTATAAAATGAGGTTTAGAAGAGTTGCACAAATTTAAATTGCTGGATGAAGTTGATTTTTTCAGAAACAATGAACTAGATGGGTTACAACTCTGAACACACTTTGGATATTGAAAAAAACAGCCCATCTTTTTCCTTAACAATCACCAGAGGCCTCTTCATTGAAGGTTAATGAATGTAACAAGAAACTTTGTTTAAACTGACAGTGCAATTTAAATATGAAGTCATGATTTGTATAGAGATTAAGTTGTATTTCAAAGACGGAAGTAAGAAAACCTTTTTCAAACAAATCATAGGAGATAATGTCACACTGCCAATTTTTGTTACCTTAACCTGATATCCATTTGGCAATACTACTAATATTTGATATGAGAGTGTGATAATATGTGCAATAAAAATATGTTTGTTGTCATGTGGTTTGATGATCCAGAATCTAGTATTCTTTATTCAAACATACTTTCGAAACATTCACATCATAGTTTCCCCAAATCATTATAGAAGTTTCAAACTATAGTACCTGCAAAGTCAACAGTACCACTAATGAAATGTAAGTTGCCATCATCATGACCATTCTCTCCTTGAAAAATGTTGAAGTATCTGGTATACTCGACCATATTGATCTTTGGTAAGATTCACAATGAACATTTGAGACTACTCAATTTTCATTACCTTTAAATCAAATGCACTGTGGATTGTTACCTCCCCGAACATTGTTAAATCTCTGATTGGAGCCTTGGTAGTCATTTTTTCTCAGAATTGGAACTAGTTTGTTAGAATTTGGATTAGAAGATTGGTCGAAGGTTTGGTTTGAATTGTATGGATAACCATGAAGCCGATAACACTTCTCAACAAGATGACCAATTATGTTCCAATAGTCTTAGAGTTATTCTTCGTACTGTAGAGAAGGTTGGAAGTATTAGTGGTATAATTTTTTCTATAATTGGAGGATTTGCCGGTATCAACATGTAATACAGCAGAATCCAAGTTTGGGTGATTGGCTAGCTTTATTTCCTCTTGTTGTTCATCCTAAACCAACAAGAAAAAAACTTGTGCCATAGATGGCAAAAGATTCATCATGAGTATGCTTCATCACATTATTGTATAAATTTTATTGAGTCCCATAAGGAACTGAATCAAATGTTGATCCTGTTTTGCCTTAACAATTGCATTGGCTCCACAAAGTGCAATCACATGTGCAATTATATTTGGCACTCAGAATACTAAACTCTTTCCACAACTTCTTCAATTTAGTATAATGCATATATATCCAGTGATCCTTGAGATGTATCATTGATCTCTTTTTGGATTTGATACAGCTTCGCTCCGTTAGTTTATTCATACATGTACTCCAATTATCTCCATAGATTTTCCGAATCCACAATATGATCAACACCATATGCAATTTCCTTCGATAAAAAGTCAAGAATCCTTGATGTGACAATGTCATCACACCTTTCCCATTGCCTGTAGGTTGGATCTGTAACACCTTGAAATCCAAGACACATGGTAAAGCCTAATATAGGTGTCATAAAGTGTAAACACTGTTTCTAAGTCCATTTTTAATGAATATAGGTCATTTAGAAGGTTTGAAAACGAAAACGTCCAAAAAGTTAGTTCAAAGGGATGTTAGTGTGCCTTAGCCTTTTTACTAAATATTAGGAGTAAAAAATATACGAAAATGGGTGTAAACATATCTATTGGGTGTTTGAGTTGTTCATGATTGAAACGCCTAGGTACGACTTCCCAAGGACCAACCAAGGGACCTTGCGGAGGATGCAGTTTGATGCAGCACTGCCTGGCAGTGTGCATCGACGGGACATACGACGATATCTATGTGTCTCAATGAGGCATCGAGGACACATCATCCCAAACTTAGAAAGATTTGTGAAGGCCCTTGTTTACCTAGTTACTATTACAAGCGATGGAAGGGGTTGACGAGGCGTCAGTGGCTCGACGGGGCGTCGAGGTCACCGTCACCCCAAACTTAAAAAAATTGGAGGAAGACCATGCCTACAAAGTCTCTATCAAATACGATGGAGTGAAGGATGGAGGGGGGGGGTTTGTCTCTCGATTCACCGACAGACTATCGATCGGGGTCTCGTCGGTGAGGGTCGAGTTTCACTAATGAATTTTAAATGATCTCATTTAAATTAATTAAGTGGTTTAGGGGTTAGTTAGTAATTAAAGGGAAACTAACTAAGTTAATTAATTCCCATTATAAATACCCTTAACGCTCATTAACCTAAAGACAACTCTCAAAATAAACTCTCTTCGTTCTCTCTTATTTTTCTCTCTACATGAACTCGCCATTGAAGTCTAGCAAGAATTAGGTTTTGGGGGCTGAAAAAAAAGGGTGGATTCTTCATCAAATAGTTGAGAAACATTAAGGTATGGGTTCTACCCACCTTTGAGATCCTTTCCTCAAAGGGTTCCTTCAAAATAGATTTCAAAAAGTTGAGTTTTCTTATGGGTTTCATTCAATTACGAAATTGAAGTCATGGACTGAGTTATTAATGAATTCTTAGGGTTATATTGAGTAGATTTACATGTAATTCAAATAGTTGAGAAATATTAAGGTATGGGTTCTACCCACCTTTGAGATCCTTTCCTCAAAGGGTTCCTTCAAAATAGATTTCAAAAAGTTGAGTTTTCTTATGGGTTTCATTCAATTACGAAATTGAAGTCATGGACTGAGTTATTAATGAATTCTTAGGGTTATATTGAGTAGATTTACATGTAATTCAAATTTTTTATGATAATATTTGATGGTTTGGTCTAATTGAAGAATATTATGCTCTATCCCTAACCCTAGGTAGTGATCTTGACCTATGTTGTATGTTGACATTCAATTGAGTTGGTTGTTGATTGGATTACTATCCTATGATTCTATTCTGATTAAATTAAGATGAATTATAGGCCTATCATGCTAGTTATAGAGATGTGATTTAGGTTATGAATTATAATGTGAAATTTGCCTATGTACTTTGTCTTAAGTTGTGATCTAAGGATGAATAGTGTTATAGAGATGCAATTGACCTTGTTATTTTATTGGTTATCATTATGCGGTGATGTTACTCCCCAAGTTCGGTTGAGTTATGGGTTGATGGTAAGACCTTAATGATAGACTATGAGAAAGACTTGGTAAGTCTTAGAATCTCTATCTTTTCTTCTAATTGTGATTAATTGTTGTTAAGTTATGATATTACATTGAAGTATGCCTTTATACTAGGATTATAGGGTGGTATGATGTTGAATTGAAATGTCTTGACTATGTTGTTATGTTGATTAAGGTGTATGTGTTATAAAGATGGTGAAAACTATCAATGACCTTAATATGTTATGAAATGCTAGAGTGTTAACCTCACTTATATGAATTGTGATGAAAGGATTTATAACTCATACAATTCTTATTGAGCTATTGATGATGATGATTATACAAGGGGTAGATTCTATGTCCTAAATTAAGTTCTGATTTATAATTAAAGGCTTAAATACATTTCAAAAAGGGACTCTGGCTTAGCACCGAGTGAACTAGATAGAGAAGTTTCGTTTCCCACACAGGGAAGCTAGGAACAGTACATTACTCTTGAGATTGGAGACTATAATGCATGGCGCATAAAGAGGGTCCCAACTAAATCTCCTAGTTCTTGAACTATGTTGCCCCCATAGGAATACTAACTGGTGGATCCACGTAGTTGCTATGTTTTATGTTTTGGTACTACCTTGGCAAGTACTTGGAACACCATTAAACACAACAGGGACTTCAATGACCCATATATCAGCTCACAACATTCATAACATCATCACATAGAAGTCAATGCACCAAACATACAATGAACACAAACTTCAAACCATATAGCATTCAATGCAACACAAGCAAGCAAAAACCTTCATTCACTCACTTTCAAAATGCATTAAACACATGGCTCGTGTCATGTTCATAGGAGGAACATCCTTCTCCTAATCATCAAAATGGTCTTTATATTTCATTTCATTAAAAGTTAATTACGCAACAACCTTTTAAGTCACACATATGAAAGTTCCACATCACTCAAGAAGTAAATAATTACTCATACTTCAATGCACATACACTTGAGTTAAGTACATCAACAAGGATCTTTATTGATTAGACCTAGTGCCATGAACGTCATACTCAACTATACCATGCTTAGTTATGTTTATGGAGGAATGTCCTTCTCCTCAACACACTTACATGTCTCATGAATCCTTACCCAAGCAAGGCACAAAGGTCAATTCATTTTAGATGAGGAATTTTCAACCTTTTAAACCAAAGTATGCTCATATTTCCTTTCTAGTGAAGTCAAAATGGTAATTCACACCACACACATCACCACAATAGGAAGTCATTTCACAAAATTTCAATTCCTAGCATGACACTAGCTTCTATAAACATGCATCATTTAGGAAAATTCTTGCAATTTATAGGCACACACAAGGACATTAGCTAGATATGCCTTCACTTTTCAATAGTGAGCCTATAATCATGCTTTCCAAAACCGTATAAATCACATTATTTTCAAGACATTCATCATATTTCATTTCAAGGAGACTCAATTTATCAATAATGGCTTAGAACACCAAAAAATTAAGAGTGACTTTATACATGCCTCTTACCTTATCTCATGAAATATAATGCACAACTAACATATCAAGATGCACAATCAACATGAGAAATCATGAATTTGATCAAAAATTCCTTTTCATGCAATTTAGAATCTTCAAAACCTTTTTAACATAGTGTCAATCAAGACATACATAACATATGGAGAACATGCAACTCATACTTTTATGCATGACTCGTATCATGAAAAAGCTTCTAGGAACTCTTTAGTCTCAAGCTCAAGTAAGAATAGAAGGACAAGATAGAAATATCTATAACTTTACTACTCAACTCATCATCCCCACATAGGATACACCAGATAAGAGTAACTTAACTCCACCTTAGGAGAACTTTTAATTCACCAGCCTTAGCAATTAAGCACCCAGTCCTACTCTTGGCATCTAAGCTTAAGCACACCCACCATCAATATCACTTAACAGTGATTTCCCCATGATGAAGTCCAAAGGAACTCAACATAGGAACATCAAGGGTAATTGATCAATGGTTAGGTGCATTGGCCAAGCATGTTATAGGAAAGTGGTTTATATCGACCAAATAATTCCCCTTAATTTTTTGCATTTTAATTGATATTTTCTGCGGATGGTATAAGTAAGTGACCAACACTATTTATTTATTTATTAAAAAAGAATTAAAACAAAAAAACTTTTTGTATTTGATTAATTTATTCAGGAATCACGAATTACTAGATTTTTTATGTTGTAACGAAGATATTATGTGAAACCAATTTTAAACTATGCTAATGACACATATATTTAAAAATTTAATTTTCAAAAACTTTTTTTGTTTTTTAAAAAAAGAAGCTATATATTGCGAATTAGTAAAATAGAATGTCATGCACTAGTTTTACCATGAGGAATCAACTAGTATTAGTAAAATAGAATGTCATGCACCAGTTTTACCATGAGGAGTCAATCAGTTCACATTTTAAGGATTAGACAGAGATTGTGACTCATTTCGCGATGATACATTATTGCAATATATATAGCATATATGTATGGGCAGCTTTCTTTCAACGATTTATATAGATTTTTCATATATACATAAAACAAAAAAAAGGTAAATCACGTGTGTGCAAAATGATTCATCCATTTAATTCCATTTAAAAATTGAAATCAAATATAGGCATGGGAAGATCCCTAAATTAATTATCGAAGCTCCTCATTGGAGCAATAATTTAAAATTTGAAGTATTCTACATCATAAATCATGAATTATATGATTAAAATTAGTAATTGCACTTCTTTATTTATTTCAAAATTGTCATATTAAACATTTAGTTCAACATATGTTAAAATTACAGATCAATATTGATGAATAAATTATATTATTGATGAACTTAATTCATTGATTAATTTTCTTTAGAACATTGTTAATATGATATTTCATGTGTCAAATTCATAATTAATCTATTTGCGTATATGACATAATGAAAACTTTACTTCTCAAAATATGTATGGTCAATAATATGATATTTTTCAACTAACATATTATTTCATCAATTATATTATCATAATTCAATCCATCAGACATGTTGATTTACCTAAGATCGATATTACCTTTTGATAAACCAAATGATAATTAGGTCATGCAATATACGAAATCACAAATAAATAAGTCGTGCAATGTGTGAATTTAAACTAATCGATCGACTTTAATGTAAAAATAGCACATCAAACAATTTTTTTTAATTCTGGGAATGTGTGTTGTCTATCTCCATTTCCTTTTATTTTAAAATGAATCAAAGATTCTCGTATTTAAAGTTATGTTCACTACCATCTCTCTCATTAACACCCATCTTGCGCTCAAAGCTAAACATCTGGTGCGTGGGTAATTAATCTAATTGAGAGATTCAATAATTGAGTGAGATGAGTCATGCTCTAATATTTTGTAAAAAACTATAATCTTGAGTTAAACGTAACTCGTCATGAGACCATTCCGCGTATATATTATGATGTGAGACTAATCACTACATGCCTTCCATCGAATATCCATCTTAACAGCGACAACGTACTTACACTATTTCTGAAAGTTAAGTCTCTTCTCTTGATACCCATATATGATATACGACTATGTCGTTGTCGTCCATAGAAAAGAAGAAAATATACCATTTATAGATCAAAACTGTCAAATTCGGAGAAATTGGACGACAACACGGTTATATATTGGTACCTAAGAGCGAGAGTTGACATTGATAAAATAGTGCAAGTTGTTGAGAAAATAGTGCATGCACGCGCGCACACGCACACACACACACACACACACACACACACACACACACACGCAGAAAAATTGGCAGTTCCAACAAAACAATTAAGGAAAGGGGGAAAGATCGAAAGATCACTTGTTTAAGGTAATATTGAAAGTGAAACTGGTGATTTTTATTCTTATTACTTTGGTGATTATATGTAATGTAGGAGAAACAAGACTAATCGCAGTGATAAAGGAAATATTGATTCTTTATTTCAACTTATTCAATTTTTAATCAAAATGGTCGAGTATCTAAAAAGTGTAGAGAGCGAGGCTTCAGTAATATAAAAATGCAATCAGTTGTGGCACATTTTTTTCTTGATTTTCAAGATATTCAACCATATCTCAAGTCAATGTTAAAAATATGTAATCAAATTGCATACTAATAAGTGTTCATTAACTAATGTAATACTTTAAGTCATCTATACAAAAAATTTCAAATCCCTAACAAACCATGTAAATGTGCAATCACTAATTATTTAATAACATATTCATGTTATACTAAATTATATTACTTGAAATAACAATCACGTACCTTTACGATAAATATTCAAGTGTCCAACATTTTCAGTTAAGGAAAAAACTAGCACTTGGACTTGAATCTCAAGTATTGACATTAATTATGTATAGTGTCAATAGTTTTAAGTTTTAACCAAAGAAGTTTATATGAACAAGAAAACAAATAATACTGCTGCATAAATATAAGGTGATGTTGATGGTACTAGCCAAACTATTGAATATTATGATGTCATTCAAGAGATTATTGAAGTGAAATATTTAGGTTGGCCTAAGAAAATGATTGTATTATTTCGGTGTGAGTGGTTTGACCCATCACATAGAGGGAGAAAGGTTGACCATCGACATAATATAATTGAAGTTAAGCACACCAAAAATATAGAGTTATGATCCTTTTATTATTGCACAAAATGCTAAACAAGTGTATTACACTCCATATCCATTTCATAGAGACAAAGCTGATTGGTGGGTTGTTATAAAAAGTAAGTCTGTGGGAAGAATTGAAATTCACAATGTCTTGGATGTGACATATCAAAATGATGTTGAAATTGTTTATCAACAAGTTGATATTGAATTGGAAACCACACTACAACATCCTCAACACATATTAGAAGAGGTATCTGATGATGAGATACTGACTGTTGAGGAAGAAATATCCGAGAATGAGGAAAACGAATCATTTAATTACGAAGAATGAGACGATAATGAAAATGAAACAATTGAGGAGTAAGAATGGGAGAATGATAGAATTGAAACAAGCGAGGAGGAATAGTAGTAGAATGAGAGCTAGTATATGCAATTCAATTTATTTTGCTAATTTTATCTAATTTATGATTTTAATTATACGTTATATATGTAAATTTTCATATAGATGTCATAAGGCGGTGAAAGTGATAGACATCGCGAGCATCTTCGAGTTAGCAAGACTAGCTAAAAAGAAGAAGTCTAGGAGACCCATAAATCCTGATGATATTCTAGGATCTATTTCTTCTGCACCTTAGCGCATCAGTCATGATAATATTTTTTTTGTTGTTCCATTTGGTACAACATATCCTCAATAATATTATCATAATTACAATCGACCGGTCTGTTCTTGCTCTATTTCACAGGTATTTCCTTTACGACACTACGAGTACCTACCTCTATAGGTTATTCATTGACCACAACCCTTATCGATAGGTAGGATATTAAATGGTACTCCATTTCGTAAAGGTACATCTCCTCAGTTATCTGCCATGAGGATTGAAGATTCTAGTAGCTAGCAGTTATATGTTATGGGGGGTACTCCTTCATTGACTTGATATTTTGTGCATCCTAGTGTATCACCTTCATCTACAACCGCACCTAGTGCTACACCAGATGTTTTGATGACTGCTCTAGCTCTTGGATAGAAGGGCAGACCTAGTAGAGTCATGATTGAGTCGGATGGATCATCGTAAGTTTGTTTTATTATCTATTTGTTAGTTTTTTTAACTTCTTATACTTTAATATATTAATCATGAACTAACATATTTATAATGTGTTTTGTAGGTGATATCTTTCAAAGGATGATGCATGGTCTTGAAAAGATTGTGTTACAAGACTTGATACACATGCTTATCATTCTTGGAGCAAGATTCGAAACAGTATATGTCAGGCGATGTTCAATAAATTTAAGAAATATATTTTTTTAGTTATGTTTGATTAATTTTAGTATACTTTACATTTTTTAATATCGATCTAATTGACGATATTCAATTTTTTCAAGACTATGTGTACTAAGGAGTCGAGGTACAATTTAGTCATTGCAATCACATTTGAGAGGAGGACATCTACGAGACTGTCTGTTGGCTAAAGAAAATGCAGGATACTGATCAATATTTAGGTTGGATGTTGCCTCATATTTTTTATGATTTGTGTGTGTATTGGAACACAAATAATTTTAAGGAAATGTCTCAACAAGCCCAAAGGCTAGAGGTAGTCTTAAGGGTTGATCGTTGCACTCCGGAGGTGCAAAGAGAACTAGAATGATAACAAGAGAAATGATAAGTTCTAATTCAAACTTTTAAATATATAATTAGTTGATTCATATATATCGTTATAAATTTTAATTTTTATTTATGGGGAAAAAATTGGGGCACACTCCCATTGAACCAGAGGTTTCCAAGAAGATTCATGTCAAGAAGAAAGAAAATGAATCGGATCGAGATGTATGGGTCGGGAAAGGACCGAACAAATTTTTTAAGTTACTTAAGATAAATGATATTAATAGTGAATAAATTTACGATATGTATATACATTGATGCCAATTATTATATTTAATATGCAAAATGAGTTTCATTAGTACGTCACTGAAAATCTTGGTAGTTTGGTCCAAATCACACCTGAAATGTCCACCCAAATTTGGACAGAGAAAGTGGCAGGGGTACACATAATGGTAGAGTCTATGGTCGAGACTCTCATAACAATGTAAGAAGACTCCAATCAAGTTTATACGTTATTGAATCGTCACGTCCAGTCGAGACACTTGACGGTGTTCAAATTGCGGTTATGTTGACTCAAATATCACAACTCACATCGGGCACTAGCTGAGTTGGAGTGAAGAAGAGTAGCTGAACGACAAAGCATGAGTTCAACTGTTTAGCAAATCAAAGAACAAATGCTTAGCCTTGATCTTAGACCTACTAGTTCGACCTTCGAGGACACCGACGACGACAATGAGGAGGATGAGGATGAATTTTTAGATGCTACTCCCTAGTTTAGGTCTCTTTTAGTTTATGAACTTTTTTAAATTTTGAAAGAATTTATGGATCTTTAAATTGTGATTTAGATATTTTTGAATGTTAATTTAAGTTTGGTTTTTTATATTTTGTGTAGCTTGTTTATAATGTTGTGTGTTTCATTGGTTAGAATTGAATTGGTTTGAATTGCATTTGCAGGTGGGCAGTAGAAATTGCCAGTTTGTGTGGTAAAAAAAATTGCAGAAAAAGCGATAAACAGGGTGATTTTGTCCGTCGCTTTCCAGGGTTTTTCGAAAAAAAAATTTCAGAAAACTATTAGATAGGGTCCTTTAATCTGATGCTTTTACGGGATTTTAAAAAATAAAATTTCCAGAATAGAGACAAAGTCCGTGGATTTTGTTAAATAACTTCTCAAAAAAATAAACAAAAAGCGACGCAGTTCGTCGCTTTTTAAAAAGCGTAGATACAAAAAGCGACAATGATGCCTGTATCACTTTTTCGTTGATTTTGTCACGATCTGAGCCTACACCTTGAATGTGGACGGCGATCGAGAATCATTGTTGGTCCCCAAGTGCACCCTCATTCAGGTTGACTACAAGCAGAAAACTAACTCAAGCATACAAAGTTTGAAAATAGAATAAAAATTCCTAAAACTAAAATACAAAGCTTTAACTCAACTGAAAAACTCTGAATGAAATAATATATTCAACTCGCCATAAAATCGGAAACTTTAGTCTTTTTACTTTTGACAAAATAAATGAATAGACTTTTGAAACTCTATTTTCTATCTATGAAACCTCTAAGTGAAAAAGATTTAAGTCGAGAAAAGACCCATGACATCCTAAACATTGATATAGCTGAAAGTTAAAGTGGAACCCTCTAGAAGAAAGGAGGCTCACTATAAATAACTTGAACTCCATTCGTATCAACGAAACTCCTGTTGATAACCCTGAATACTGGTACGTGAAATGTACGAGCATGTAAGGGAAATTCTAAAGCATAAACATAAGGTTCAACTTTATAAAAAGGAAGCATAATTACCTCTTCTCAACTCAACTCAAGAATATGATACTCAACTCAAAGGATAAGATATTCAACTCTGTGTAATAAGGCTCAACTCAAAAAAAAGTTACTCGACCCAACGAAATACAATTCAACTCAAATACTCAAGAATAAAACAATAATAAAAGATGCAACATATGGAAAGCTATAAAACAATACATATCAACTCAACGTATTGAAAAATACAATAATACTCGGTGTGTATATAAAATATAATATAACTTTATGGGCATTTCTCTAACCAACAACATCACTATGAGCCTGAGTGATGATACATTGTCTTGCCCACGCTGCCAAAATTGTTTTATTCTTTGCTGCCATATAGAACACCTTAATTAAGTGTATCCTGTAATATATGGTAAAAATCACTAAAGGAATCATCTAAAATGTGTGATCCTTTACTACCCATGATGACTACATGTCTTATGGAGACTTGAGTTATTATGAACTAGCATCCTCATATCACTGCTCAATACTACTCCTAAATTATACTTAGCTCATATGTTTTTCAAAAAAAAAATTCTTCTTTGGTTTGAGATAAATACTCAAAACTTAGTATAAAATCTCTCTTGGAAATTGGTGGTTCCTTTCTTTTTCAAATAAGAAAACATTTTAACTCTTGGAAATACTTATCTCCTGTATAATCTTTGAAGAAAAGAACTTTATTCTTACTTCTTTACTGCAACACCCCGAAAATCCAATGACCTAAGCTAGAGACTAACTTCTATTCTAATGACGTAGATAGGTTAACATGAAAAAGTAGTAAAAATGACTTACCTAGTTTAGTATTAAGGTTTTATTACATAAACATCAAGGCATGCTCCCTCCCTAAGGACCTTATCACTCTCTGAGCCTACACCCTAGGTGTGTCTGCACTCGAAGATCATTCCTGGCCTCGAGGGTACCCTTGGCCTGACTTGCTTAACTTAGTGGAATACATAACTAAATAATAAAAGAAAATCTCATATTATAACTTGAAGTAAATAAATTGTCCAAAATGACACTTAAAGTCTTATAGTAAAATGTCTGCAATACAAAGATGAGAGATTCAGTAATAACTGTCTGACTGTCTATAAAGCCTCTATAATACTACAATGGATATTGGGACAGAACCCACAACATCTTATAGAAAGAAAGACTGAAAACGAATAAAAATGATTCATCTGGGATACACAAAGGCTCACCAGGATCAACGAGGCAATGGATAATGCTGAATCTGGTTACTTGTGTCTGTATCATGATACGATACAGATTAGTACATTGAATGTACGAGTGCACGAGTTGGAGTGCTAACAACAACTTAAGCTTGAAAAAGAGTAAGAAGAGACACTTACCTTGGCTTTTCTCAACTCATGAATAACTTTATTTAATATTAAGCAATAAGAAACCTGCAATATATAAAAGATTGTAAAACAATGAAAACGCTTAGTTCGTTAAAGAAATGCAATAACAAACTTACTTCACTTATATATGACATAATATAGTTTCTATGAGAGATTATCTAACCAAAAACCACCACTATGAGCCTAAGTGGTGATACAACATCTTGCCCACGCTGCCAAAACTATCCTATACTTTGCTATCACATAGAACTAGCTTAACTTGCATGATCATCTAAAAAGTGTGACCCGTTAATACCCATTCTGACTACATGGTTTTCATGGAAACTTGATTAATTATGAACTTGCATCCCCACATCGGTACTCAATACTAATTCCAAAATGTTCTTTAGCTCATACTTTCAAAGTAACTTCTTTCTTTAATTTAAAAATTACTCATTGCTTAGCTCAAAGACTCTTTTTGAATCGTTGTTCCCTTT
The DNA here is from genome assembly GCA_032847665.1 of Solanum chilense. Classification (NCBI taxonomy): domain Eukaryota; kingdom Viridiplantae; phylum Streptophyta; class Magnoliopsida; order Solanales; family Solanaceae; genus Solanum; species Solanum chilense. Next base: position 36,439,056 of record CM064969.1, on the reverse strand, counting down.
TCTCGCTCAAATGTAATTACATTTATAAACTTTTTTGGGAACACTATATTCCCTAATAACTTTTGATAAATGAAATCAACTTTTCACTCTTGGCTTTACTTTACATTTGAGCCTTAACACGCAGTTAGAACATTTATAAAAGACTCTTGAAAACTTTAAGGAACTTTACTTTGACTTGCTTATTAACTTCAACACTTAACTCTTAACTCATTTGACTTTGATATTAACTTTTCTTGAATCGGATTATGGATTCAAGGTTAATGATATCCTGTTTATAGATTATTTCATGATGTTTAGAATGTTATAATCAACTAGGAAACATAGGTACATCACTTAGGAACTAGTATGAAAAGATTGGGGAAGAATGGGGAGAACTGGCATCCTTGACGCTCTAAGAGGCGCGGGGTGCCAACCCTCATACTTTAGAAAAGTTTTTGTGGTGTAGTGTCTGGCGTGACACACCAGAGTCCAAAGTTCAGAAGAAATTTTCTAACGCCCTGGCAGGCGCGACGCCCCAAGCCTCATCTAGAAAACTTCTGACTTTATTGTTTCGTTTTTCATCTCTAAACCCCTCTAACTTCTATAGTTCTTTCCCTAAACACTTAGGATCATTATTAACCTCAATACCCAATAGATTCAACTTGAAAAATAACCCGAAAACACTAATCGAATCAACTATGCGCATTCAAATAGCTCAACCAATACGAATTCGACAAGATTCTACACGAACTCACTTTTTAACATGTAAACAATTCTAAGGTCATTGAACTGAAACAAGTTTGTTATGTGGGTGAATGAACCTAAAACAAAAGAGCTCATATACCTTGATAAGGATCACCCCTGACGAATTCCACTCGCAAATCTAGCGTTCTTAATGAATCCTTGTCTGCTCCTATTTTCATTCTTCGTTTCTCTCTTCTCCCAGCGCTAAGCGTGATTTTTAATTTCAAAAACTGAGTTAAGACTTGTTTTTATACCAAATAACCCCTAAAAATGATATAGGAAATTAATTGGTTTCAACACTAGTTTGCCCTATCTAAAATCCTGATTTGGACTTTCCTAACTTCAACAACTCACATTCTGATAGGCATATTTCCCTTATACGCTATAAAAATGTGCAAACTCAGCGACGTTGGAAAGATCTCTCCAAGGGCTTTTCTACCATATGAAGAATTACCTCTAACTTGTAACGCTTTGAAATTTGTATGACCTAGTCTAGAGTCCTACCTAATGTCTAATGCTTTAAAATAGTGTTCGTAGGCCTATATAAAAGTAATCAACTTGATTTATACATATTAGAGCCTAAACTTCAAGGGACGACCATGACTTTCAAAAACTAGTAAAATTGAACTAGTAAACTCCTTAGGTCTTTCAAAAGTTTTGGAGTGTTGTATAAAGTATAAAACTTGTAAAAATACTTTAAATAGGTAGATTAATGTTTATAGGGTCAAAAAGTCATGGTCCGACCCCCAAAGAACAATCCTAGGGGTCCTTGAGGAGGACCAACTATTGGCCAACAAGAAACCTATGGCAGCAGTCAATTGCATTAACATGAAACCAGTACGCATCACAAAAATGGTTCACCAAGGACCAAAATTTTTTGTCCTCGCCGCAGACTTTACTTTCTCACAAATTAATTTGGGAAATCTTGCAGTAACAGCTCCGCGACGCGGACTTGTTTCTCAATAAAAATTCTAAAATTTTAAGTAAAGTTTGACTTCACTAAAAAGTCAAATTAAGTGACGGGTCTTTCGGGTATTTTACAGGAAGGTTATATATTTATTTTAAACCAATTTTTTCAGCACATTTACCCACCCAAATAAAAACCCCAAACTGAAACCCAAATCATTCTAACTTCTTTCTAAAATTCTCTCTCTATCCAAATTTCATTGAAGACCATTGGAGCTTGAAGAAGAAGACCAAACCTTCAAGCTTTCTACTCAAAATTATGTCTTAAGTCTCTGCCAAGGTATGGATCCTTTCAATTTTTGGATCCCTTTCCCCAAGAGGTCTAGTCAAAGATGATTTAAAAATCACCCAAATTCAAGGGTTTTCTCTACAAATGGATTTCCTTCTAGATCTGAAATTGTTGTTAATTGTGACGAACTCTAATTACTTAGGGTTAATTAAGTGTAAATTGGTGGTAAATTGATGTTTTATAATTTAAATTTTGTTAGATCTAAGTCCCTCCAACAATTTCCCCAAATATTGGATCTAGCTTATGAATTTATTGGAAGTGATGAATGTATCCACTGTAGACTTGTGTTAATCATGTTATTACATTCATGGACTGTCTATTGTCATATATTGTTGAGTTTTATCTATATCTTGAAGATTTATGGATTTCTCCCTACCCCTAACTATAATATTTGGATCATGTATATTGATGGCTAGAGTAATAAAATTAAGGGTATTCTTGTGTGATTGGATATTTTTTTATGAGGGTAATAGGTCAATGGGAATATATCATAGATTGGGAATTGAGTCTTGAATGAATTCATGGAGCCCATTGGTAATACCTTCAAGTTAATAAACTAGTATTGCTATTATGTTATTGTTGGCTTATCCTTGGTAATGTTGGTTAATTAAGTTATGAATGATGAAGTTGTGAAGGTATGATAATGTTATGAACGTGATGAATTGTTAGATGATGATACGTGTTACTATGTGGAATTAGAGGTATTTATCATATACATTCTATGACTATGCTATGAAGTAATGATCTCACTTAATATCTGGTTTTGATGAAAAGACATTCTCATTGAATGACCTATGAGCTATGTACATGCTATATGAGGGGTTAATCCCTAGGGCATATCTTATGAACTAATGTTTAAGAAAGACTTAAAGGTTCTTTAAAAAGGGAATTTAGCGTATCACAGAGTGAATTTTATAATAATAGGTGTTCTTTCACAAAGAAAGGGAGGTTCACACTATGTTCACTCATGAGGTGGAACTACAGTGCTAATAGCATAAAGAGGGTTTCTAACAACAACCTCTTAGTTTCTGAACTATGTGCCCCCATAGAAAACCTTGTTAGGGGATCCACCTAGATGCTAAGATCATGTATATGTCCCACCTTGGCAAGTAGGATTCCCTTCTTTTGTTGTGAAGGGTTAACACCAGATTCCATGTTTAGCTCACAAGGTCTATTTTCATATATGGTAAATGTTCCGACAAGTAAAATAAATGAATGAAAGTAATAAGATGGACACTAGATAGGATGACTTAAGGGGTACTACTTCGTATAGGTAAGGGTATGGGACTTTACCTATGCATTGCACAAGTTAGCCTTGATGGGAGTCCTAGGAGGAGTTCTTATTTACTTATGTTATTAATGAAATGCATAATGTGGTTCTATATAATGTTGATCTTATATGATGTCAGTTTCATATAATGACCATGATATTGATCTAAATTGCTATGTATAATACATGATGTGATGTTATATGAGGTAAAGGTATTACTTATGGTCTCTTTACTTGTTTACTTGGTTTATGTGGGGTTATGGGACTTCACATGAGCATTGCACTAGTTGTCTTGGATTGGGATTGTGAGTAAGGCTCTTGTATGCTTTGATGATATGACCTTTAGAACATGAAATGTTGATATGGATCGATGATGATGTTACTTTTGTATATGAACATGCCTAGTCTTATTGTTTTGGTGATTCTGGATTTTTTTATGTACTTGGGATGTGCATAAAGGCTTTTAAAACTAATTTAGCATGTTTATAAAAAAATGTCCTTTTGTGAATGTTTTCAAACGGTTTAATTAAATATATCCATACTTAGTACATGTGGTTTGTATTAACCCATATTCTCTTCTATATTTCAACAATTATGTAGGTTCAGACCATTGAAGATCTTCCAGGCCATTTTCAACGAAGAATTGGATAGTTCCAGAGTTAGTGGTGAGTCCTCAAGTCCAACGATGAAGCCCATGACTCAAGCTTTGCTATTTGATATAAAAGACTATGTTTTATCTATTTTACTTCTAGAATTATGATTGTGTTCTCTTATTAGACAATTTATAATAATTTTAGGGCTAAGTCCCAACTCTTGTATTCCTATGATTAGATGGTTAAGTGAGAAGGATATTAGACACTATTTTTTTTATAAATGAGAACTGTATGTAAACTTCATATGAAAAGTTTTAAATTTTTCCGTAGTTTTTGACCTATGAAATTCAATGATGTATGTTAAGGACTAGTCTAGACCTCTTCGTGTACGAAGACACCGGTCACGTCTATGGTGTTCTCCTCGGTCATGACATAACTCATCCTGAGCTAGAAGTTATGGCTGTTTGAAAATGACCAAAACTCACTCTCTTAACTTAGTCACTTCCACATTTTTCCTTTCATTTCCTAAAATGAATATTTTTATCTTCTTAGCTCATTCCTAGCTATTTTAAATTGTGAGATTTTACAGACCTCCGAAGAGTCCTTGAGGAGGACCAAGGGGCTGCCTAAGAATCTGTAAAAAACACCTTGGTCCATGAAAGGGACACCCACATCATGTGGGTGGACTCACGCTCCGTAGGTGGGGGTCGGGAGGAGAGACTTAGTCTCCTCAAACTCCCAAAAAACATCAAAGTCCCACTTAATTCCACGAGCGTGCAGTACAGTCCGTGGACCAACTCACACCCCATAGAAGGGTATCGTGGGTGAGGCCTGAAGGTTGGCTAAGAGGACAAACCCCAACCCAAAACCACGAGTGACTAGTGCAGTCTATGGGCGTGGATGGGTGTCTGGGAAGTTTCCTTAAGTAGGTCGAGGGTCAAACATTTTAATTAAATCCTAATTAATTAAGTAAGGGTGGGGAAAATTATTATTTGTTATTTTAGACCTATATAAATAACTTTAAGTCATCAAACTCACTTAACACCTCATAACTCACAAGAATCAAAACAAAACTAACTCTCCTCTCTCAAAAATTCTCTCTCTAAGACTGCATTGATGAACAAGGTCAACATCAAGCTAGGGGTTCAAGAACCAGCCTTGCTTATCCAATTTAGAGAGGATTTCGACCTAAGGTGTATATGCTTTTCATTCTTGGGAAGTTATCACCCATCCCCTAACTGTCACGACCCAAATCCGAGCCGCGAGTGGCACCCACACTTATCTTACTATGTGAGCGAACCAACCAATCTAACCC
>CM064969.1:36368091-36423091 GCA_032847665.1 Solanum chilense | reverse complement strand
CAGTCTGTTCGTTGCCCCTACCATGTTGTGCCGTAGTGGCTCCAGTTTGCCCATCACCTCGGCCGTTTTGGTGACCACCATTACCTCGACCACCACGTCATCCAGAAAAACGGCCTCTACTATGACCACCTCTACCTCTGACTATGGGGGGTCTGTAACTCTGTTTTGGACAATACCTCTTAATCTGTCCAGTCTCCCCACATCCATAACACTCTCTGGATTCAAGCATCGGTCTCTAAGAGAAGTGTTGACCGGTCTGAGGTGGACCCCCAACTACAGTCTGTAGTGAAGACTGAATTGGTCGGACTGAGTAACCTCCAGAACCCTGTCCTCTTGAGTAAGAACCATTGATCTCACCTCCCTTTCGAAACCTTTTTGATGTCGATGTCGTGGTGAAGTCATCTGGCTTCACTCCTTCCACCTCTATCACGAAGTCTAACACCTCTTGGAAGGATTTTGCCATAGCCGCTACTTGTAAGGCTGAAATCCGCAATTCTGACCTCAACCCCTTCACAAAACGGCGAATCCGTTCTTGTGGACTGAAACAAAGTTGGGTGGCATACCTGGATAATGCACGGAACTTAGCCTCATATGCAGTAACCGACATCCTACCTTGCTCTAGGCTCAAGAACTCGTCCCTTTTCCTATCCCTCAAAGTCCGGGGGATATACTTTTCCATAAACAAGCTAGAGAACGATGCCCAAGTCATAGGTGGTGCCTCTGTTGGTTGACACTCAACATGTGACCGCCACCACATTTTGGCGTTCCCTTGAAACTGATAACTCACGAACTCGACACCAAACCGTTCTACTATACCCATCTTGTGTAGTAGCTCATGACAATCAACCAGAAAATCGTAAGCATCCTCAGATTCTGCACCCTTGAAGACTGGAGGTTTCAATTTTAAGAACTTACTGAAAAGTTCATGCTGATTATTTGTCATTATAGGCCCTGTAGTCAGACGAGGAAACGTGCCTATTTCCAATGAGGCATCCATGCGGGGAGCCATAGTAGTCGCATGTTGTACCTCCAGAACCTGAGGTGTTGGTGCAGAAAACACTGGAGGTGTTTGGCCCTGATCAGACAAACCACTAAGATAGGCCAGAACCTGATTAATCATCTCTGGGGTAGGTTGGGGTGGTAATTCCTCATTCTGCACTTGTTCAGTCTCCCCTTCCTCACCCTCTCTTATCACTTCCTCAGTCGGTGGAGGAGTCACCGCCCTAGTACCACATGGGCTAGGTGATCGTCCTCTTCCTCTAGAGGACGTCCTCCCACGACCTCTACCACGGCCTCTTGCCACTGATCCTCCTCGAGCTAAAGCCCCAGTGGCTGGCTCAGACGCATCTTGTCTTGCCGGTGTCGCTGCTGGTGCGGTCGTTGCTCTAGTTCTAACCATCTGCGAAATAGAGTGAAGATGGTCAGATACCAATTTGTATCACTTAGATACCAATTGGACTCAAGTAGTAGCACGAAAGAAAGAATGAAAGAGTGGAATTTTCCTAAAGTCTTATAGCCTCTCAAAGAAAAGTAAAGGCGTCCCCCTACCGTTCCTTAAGACCCTACTAGACTCGTTCTTGTGTGATGAGACCAACGAACCTAATGCTCTGATACCAAGTTTGTCACGACACAAAACCGAGCCGCGACTAGCACCCACACTTAACCTACTATGTGAGTGAACCAACCAATCTAAACCCAACCATATTGAATAAAATACATGCGGAAGACTTAAACTCATTAACAAGATCAATTAAACAACTTCTAAAATTTATAACTCATTATCCCCAAAATCTGGAAGTCATCATCACAAGAACATCTATGATCAAATTACTAAACTAAGAGTATTCTAAGAAAGCTAAAACAAGTAAAAGCTAGTCCATGCCGGAAGTTCAAGGCATCAATACATAAAGTGGAAGATCCAGTCCAAGCTAGAAGCATTAGCTCACCCTGAAATCTGGCTTGATGAAGACTGGCTAGAGTTGCGGTTGAGTTGAAGACGACGGAACGTTTGCTGCACTCCACATATAACAAAGAAAGAAACAAACAAGTAGGGGTCAGTACAAAACACGAGTACTGAGTAGATATCATCGGCCAACTCAAAATAGAAAATAGTATATATAAGTTAATATCATAAATCAACTACAATACTCAATCATGTAGCAACAACAAGTACTATAATCATCAATAAGTACCCTCAAGTTCATCCATGAGGACTCAATCCTCAACACCATACTCGTTTGGGAAATTAGGTTCATTACATTGAGTATATTAACATCTTTCAAGATTCATTATCTTTCTTCCTCTTGTGTCGGTACGTGACACTCCGCTCCTCATATACTATCCTGGTGTCGGAACGTGACACTCCGATCCTCATTCTATGCTGGTACCTGAACGTGGCACCCGATCCATATACTATCCTGGTTTCGGAACGTGACACTCCGATCCTCATTCTATCCTGGTACCGGAACGTGGCACCCGATCCATATACTATCCTGGTGTCGGAACGTGACACTCCGATCCTCATTCTATCCTGGTACCGGAACGTGGCACCCGATCCATATACTATCCTGGTGTCGGAACGTGACACTCCGATCCTCATTCTATCCTGGTACCGGAACGTGGCACCCGATCCTCTATTTCTATCCTGGTACCGGAACGTGGCACCCGATCCTCTATTTCTATCCTGTTACCGGAACGTGGCACCCGATCCTCATTCTATCCTGGTACCGGAACGTGGCACCCGATCCTCTATTTATATCCTGGTACCGGAACGTGGCACCCGATCCCCTAATTCATCAAGCCTTCTTTTATACCAAGGCATCATCAATCTCATTATATAATTTATCAAGCCTTCTTTTATACCAAGGCATCACCATTCTCATTATATAATTTATCAAGCCTTCTTTTATACCAAGGTATCATCATTCTCATTATATAATTTATCAAGCCTTCTTTTATACCAAGGCATCATCATTAACAAAGTCAATTAGGGTTTCTTTCAAGATTTGGGATTCAATAGCTTCATCATGCTTATTTTATCACAATCACATAATCATATTCATGCAAGCATACAATTAAGCATATAGAAGGGTTTACAATACTACCAATACATATCATTCGCTATTAAGAGTTTACTACGAATATCATAGAAACAAAACCATAACCTACCTCCACCGAAGATTAGTGATCAAGCAAGCAAATTTCCCAAAGCTTTGTTCCTTCTTCGTTTCTCCTCTTCTATCGATCCTCTCTCTCTCTCTTTGTTCTTTCTATTTTCTTTATTCAAACCCTCTTTCTTTTACCCTAATTAACATATAATTAAGTGTAAAAGATGACAATAATAACCCACTAATTAACTCAAGGTTACCTCTTTTATCCCCCAAGAAATTGAGTTATTAATATAAACCCACGAATTTTATAATTATAGCAGGAATAGTCCAAAACGCCCCTTTAAAACTTAACAGAAATCCGACCCCGCCTGGGATTTACGCAACCTGTGACGGCCTGTCGTGCCTGCGACGGTCCGTCATGCAGGTTTGTCAGAGACTCAATTTCTTTAAAGAGTCTGTGACGGCCCGTCGTACCTACGATGGTCCGTCCTGCACTTCCGTCACGACATTCAGAGAATCTTTCCCTGTACCAAATTCTCAAGAGTTGAAGTGTTTTGAAACGGGGGCTCATGACGGTTCGTCATACCTGTGACAGTCCGTCCTGCAGGTCCGTTACAGAGTTCAGAGAGTCGATTTCATTACTCAGATTTAAGAATTCCCAAGTGTTTTGGAACGAGACACCCTCGACGGTCCCTCGTGCCCATGACGGTCCGTCGTGGTGTCCATCGTCCCAGCCAGTTTTTCCAGAAATAAAATCAGCTGCTCAAAACGACTAAACAGGTCGTTACACCAACCTACCCCAGAGATGATCAATCAGGTTCTTGCTTATCTTAGCGGGTTATCTGATCAGGGCCAGACACCTCCAGTGTTTTCTGCACCAGCACCTCAGGTTCCGGAGGTACAACATGAGGCTACTGTGGCTCCCCGCATGAATGCCTAATTGGAAATAGGCACGTTTCCTCGTCTGACTACAGGGCCTATAATGACAAATGATCATTATGAACTTTTCAGTAAGTTCTTGAAATTGAAACCTCCAGTCTTCAAGGGTGCTGAATCTGAGGATGCCTATGATTTTCTGGTTGACTGTCATGAGCTACTACACAAGATGGGTATAGTAGAATGGTTTGGTGTTGAGTTTGTAACTTATCAGTTTCAAGGGAACACCAAAATGTGGTGGCGGTCACATGTTGAGTGTCAACCAACAGAGGCACCACCTATGACTTGGGCATCATTCTCTAGCTTGTTTATGGAGAAGTATATCCCCCGGACCTTGAGGGATAGGAAAAGAGATGAGTTCTTGAGCCTAGAGCAAGGTAGGATGTCGGTTACTGCATATGAGGCTAAGTTTCATGCATTATCCAGGTATGCCACCCAACTTTGTTTCAGTTCACAAGAGCGGATTCGCCGTTTTGTGAAGGGGTTGAGGTCAGAATTGCGGATTTCAGCCTTACAGGTAGCGGCTGTGGCAAAATCCTTTCAAGAAGTGGTAGACTTCGTGATAGAGGTGGAAGGAGTGAAGCCAGATGACTTCACCATGGCATCGACATCAAAAAGATTTCGAAAGGGAGGTGAGTTTAATGGTTCTTACTTTAGAGGACAGGGTTCAGGAGGTTACTCAGTCAGACCAATTCAGTCTTCACTACAGACTGTAGTTGGGGTTCCACCTCAGACCGGTCAACACTTCTCTGAGAGACCTATGCTCGACTCCAGAGAGTGTTATAGATGTGGGGAGACTGGACACATTAAGAGGTATTGTCCAAAACAGAGTTATAGACCCCCAATAGCTAGAGGTAGAGGTGGTCATGGTAGAGGCCGTTATTCCGGAGGGCGTGGTGGCCGAGGTAATGGTGGTCACCAAAACGGCCGGGGTGACGGGCAAACTGGAGCCACTAAAGCACAAAATGGTAGGGGCAACGGGCAGACAGGCGATAGGGCCCATTGTTACGCTTTCCCTGGGAGATCTGAAGCGGAGACATCTGATGCAGTTATCACAGGTAATCTTTTGGTTTGTGATTGCATGGCTTCTGTATTATTTGATCCTGGCTCCACGTTTTCATATGTATCTTCCTCATTTGCTACTGGTCTTAATTTACATTGTGAATTGCTTGACATGACTATTCGTGTTTCTACTCCGGTGGGTGAGTCTGTGATAGTTGGAAAAGTATATAGGTCTTGTCTGGTGACTTTCGTGGGGAGCAATACTTATGTAGACTTGGTTATCTTAGAAATTGTTGATTTTGATGTAATTCTGGGTATGACTTGGCTTTCTCCGAATTTTGCTATCTTGGATTGTAATGCTAAAACTCTGACGTTAGCCAAGCCTGGGACAGATCCATTAGTGTGGGAGGGTGACTACACTTCCACTCCGGTTCGTATCATCTCCTTTCTTCGGGCTAAGAGAATGGTTAGGAAAGGGTGTTTAGCTTTCTTGGCACATCTCAGGGATGACACTACCCAAGTACCTTCAATTGAGTCGGTTTCGATAGTCCGTGAGTTTTTGGATGTGTTCCCTGCAGACCTTCCTGGTATGCCACCGGATAAGGATATCGACTTTTGCATTGATCTGGAACCGGGTACTCTCCCCATTTCTATACCCCCTTATAGAATGGCTCCCGCAGAGTTAAGAGAGTTAAAGGCCCAACATCAAGAGTTGTTAAGCAAAGGCTTTATTAGACCAAGTGCATCTCCTTGGGGTGCTCCGGTGTTATTTGTGAAGAAGAAGGGTGGGAGTTTTCGGATGTGCATAGACTACCGGCAGTTGAACAAGGTAACTATTAAGAACAAGTATCCCATTCCTTGCATTGATGACTTGTTCGATCAGTTACAAGGTGCTTGTGTCTTCTCTAAGATTGACTTGAGATCCGGTTATCATCAATTGAAAATACGGGCAACGGATGTGCCAAAGACTGCTTTTTAGAACCAGGTATTGACATTACGAATTTGTAGTAATGTCTTTTGGTCTTACGAATGCCCCTGCTTCTTTCATGAGCTTGATGAACGGGATTTTTAAGCCATATCTGGATCTCTTTGTGATCGTGTTTATTGATGATATACTGATATACTCAAAGAGTAAGAAGGAACATGAGGAGCATTTGAGAATGGTATTAGATTTGTTGAGGAAGAAAAAGCTTTATGCCAAATTCTCCAAGTGTGTGTTTTTGCTAGATTCAGTGTCCTTCTTGGGGCACGTGGTTTCTAAGGATGGAGTGATGGTGGATCCTTCTAAGATTGAGACAGTGAAGAATTGCGTAAGACCTACTAATGTGTCAGAAATAAGGAGCTTTGTTGGTTTAGCTAGCTACTACCGCCGATTTGTCAAGGGATTCTCCTCTATGGCTTCCCAATTGACGAACTTGACTAAGCAGAATGTTCCATTTGTATGGTCGGATGAATATGAGGAAAGCTTTCAGAAGCTCAAGACCCTGTTGACTACTGCACCAATCCTTACCCTGCCTATGGAAGGTAAGAATTTCATTGTCTATTGTGATGCATCCTATTCGGGTTTGGGCGCAGTGCTAATGCAAGAGAAGAACGTAATTGCTTATGCTTCAAGGCAATTAAAGGTGCATGAACGTAATTATCCGACCCATGATTTGGAGTTGGCTGCGGTAGTGTTTGCATTAAAGCAATGGAGACATTATTTATATGGGGTTAAGTGTGAAGTCTATACAGATTATCGTAGCCTACAGTATGTCTTTACTCAGAAAGATTTGAATTTGAGACAGAGGAGATGGATGGAACTACTGAAGGACTACGATATCACTATCTTGTACCATTCGGGAAAAGCTAATGTTGTGGCAGATACTTTAAGTAGGAAGACAGGAAGTATGGGAAGTCTAGCTCACTTGCAAGTTTCTAGACGTCCGTTGGCTAGAGAAATCCAAAACTTGGCTAATGACCTTATGAGGTTAGAAGTAAATGAGAAGGGAGGATTTTTGGCTTGTGTGGAGGCAAGATCTTCCTTCCTTGACAAGATTAAGGGAAAGCAGTTTGATGATGAGAAATTGATCCGAATCCGAGATAAAGTGTTGCGAGGAGAAGCTAAAGATCAATAATTGATAAGGAAGGTGTTTTGAGGATTAAGAGAAGGGTATGTGTGCCCCGTGTTGATGATTTGATCCACACTATTCTTATAGAGGCTCATAGTTCCGGATATTCTATACATCCTGGTGCAACCAAGATGTACCGTGACCTAAAGCAACACTTTTGGTTGAGTAGAATGAAGCGCGACATTGTTGATTTTGTTGCCAAATGTCCAAATTGTCAACAAGTAAAGTATGAACACCAGAGGCCCTGAGGAACACTTTAGAGAATGCCCATTCATGAATAAAAGTGGGAGAGAATTGCAATGGATTTCGTGGTTGGTCTTCCAAAGACATTGGGGAAGTTTGATTCTATCTGGGTAATTGTGTACAAATTAACTAAGTCTTCTCACTTCATTCCGGTCAAGGTAACCTACAATGCAGAGAAGTTAGCCAAAATCTATATCTCAGAAATCGTTCGATTGCATGGAGTTCCACTCTCCATCATATCAGATAGAGGTATGCAGTTTACTTCTAAGTTTTGGAGAACATTGCATGCTTAATTGGGTACTAGGTTGGACCTTAGTACTACATTTCACCCTCAGACCGATGGTCAGTCTGAGCGAACTATTCAAGTGTTGGAGGATATGCTTCGTGCATGTGTGATAGAATTTGGTGGTCATTGGGATAACTTCTTACCCTTAGCGGAGTTTTCATACAATAATAGCTATCACTCAAGTATTGATATGGCTCCATTCGAAGCATTGTATAGGAGGAGATGTAGGTCTCCCATTGGTTGGTTTGATGCATTTGAGGTTAGACCTTGGGGTACTGACCTGTTGAGGGATTCAATAGAGAAGGTGAAATCTATTCAAGAAAAGCTTTTGGCGGCTCAAAGTAGGCAAAAGGAATATGCGGATCGAAAGGTTAGAGACTTGGAGTTCATGGAGGGTGAACAAGTCTTGCTGAAGGTTTCACCCATGAAAGGGGTGTTGCGGTTTGGTAAAAGAGGTAAGCTAAGCCCAAGGTATATTAGACCATTTGAAGTACTTAAGCGAGTAGGGGAGGTGGCTTATGAATTAGCCTTGCCTCCAGGGCTGTCAGGAGTGCATCCGGTATTTCACGTGTCTATGTTGAAAAGATACCATGGGGATGGAAACTACATCATTCGTTGGGATTCGGTTCTCGTTGATGAGAATTTGTCTTATGAGGAGGAACCTGTTGCTATTTTAGATAGAGAAGTCCGCAAGTTGAGGTCAAGGGAGATTGCATCCATCAAAGTTCAATGGAAGAATCGACCAGTCGAAGAGTTCACTTGGGAGAAAGAGGCTGATATGCAAGAAAGATAGCCACACCTGTTTATAGATTCAGGTACTCCTTTTCGCCCTTGTTTCTTTTCTTGTGATCGTTCGAGGACGAACGATGGGTAAATTGGTATCTATTATAACGACCTGTTTAGTCGTTTCGAGCAGCAGATTTTATTTCTGGAAAAACTGTCTTGGTCGACGGACACCATGACGGACCATCATGGGAACGACGGACCGTCATGGGCACGACGAACCGTCACAGGTAGTCTCGTTCCAAAACACTTAGAATTCTGAAAATTAGGTACTGAAATCGACTCTCTGAACTTTGTGACGGAATGGCAGGATGGATCGTCATGGGCACGGCGGACCGTCGAGGGGGTCTCGTTCCAAAACACTTAGAATTCTGAAAATTGGGTACTAAAATCGACTCTCTGAACTTCGTAACGGAATGGCAGGACGGACCGTCGTGGGCACGACGGACCGTCACCGACTCTTCAAGGAAATTGAGTCTCTGAACTTTGCGACGGACCTGCAGGACAGACCGTCACAGCCATGACGGACCCTCACAGGTTGCGTAATCCCAGGCTGGGTCGGATTTCTGTGAATATTTTAAGGGGCGTTTTGGACTATTCCTGCTTATAATTAAAAAGTTAGCGGGTTATTATTAATAATTCAACTACTTGGGGGTTAAAGGAGATAACTTTGAATTAATTAATGGTTTAATTCATCATCTCTTATACTTAATTATATGCTAATTAGGGTAAAAGAAAAGAGGGTTTGAATAAGAAAAATAAAAAGAACAAGGAGAGGGAAAGAGAAACGATCGAGAGAGATACGAACGAAGAGGAAACACAAAGCTTTGGGAAATTGCTTGCTTGATCACGAATCTTCGGTGGAGGTAGGTTATGGTATATGCTATTCGTAGTAAACTCTTAATAGCGAATGATATGTATTGGTAGTATTGGAAACCCTTCTATATGCTTAATTGTATGCTTGCATTGATGTGATTATATAATTGTGATAAAATAAGCATGATGAAGCTATTGAATCCTAAATCTTGAGGAACCCTAATCTACTTTGTTAATGATGATGCCTTGGTATAAAAGAAGGCTTGATGAACTAAAGTAATGAGATTGATGATGCCTTGGTATAAAAGAAGACTTGATGAACGAAAGTAGTGAGATTAGGGGATCGGGTGCCACGTTCCGGTACCAGGATAGAAATAGAGGATCGGGTGCCACGTTCCGGTACCAGGATAGTATATGAGGATCGGAGTGTCACGTTCCGACACCAAGATAGTATATGGATCGGGTGCCACGTTCCGGTACCAGGATAGTATAGGAGGATCGGAGTGTCACGTTCTGACACCAGGATGGTATATGGATCGGGTGCCACGTTTCGGTACCAGGATAGAATGAGGATCGGGTGCCATGTTCCCGCACCAGGATAGAATATGGATCGGGTGTCATGTTCCGACACCAGGATAGTATATGGATCGGGTGCCACGTTCCGGTACCAGGATAGTATATGAGGATCAGAGTGTCACGTTCCGACACCAGGATAGTATATGGATCGGGTGCAACGTTCCGGTACCAGGATAGAATGAGGATCGGAGTGCCACGTTCCGGCACCAGGATAGAATATGTATTGGGTGTCACATTCCGACACCAGGATAGTATATGAGGATCGGAGTGTCACGTTACGACACCAGGATAGTATATGGAGCGGAGTGTCACATACCGACACGAGAGAAATAAAGATAATGAATCTTGAAAGATGTTAATATACTCAATCTAATGAACCTATTTCCCAAATGAGTATGGTATTGAGGCTTGAGTCCTCATGGGTGAACTTGGCGGTACTTATTAATGATTTTAGTACTTGTTGTTGCTACATGTTGAGTATTGTAGTTGATTTATGAGATTATCTGATATATACTGTTTTCTATTTTGAGTTGGCCGATGATACCTACTCAGTACTTGTGTTTTGTACTGACCCCTACTTGTATGTTTCTTTCTTTGTTATATATGGGGTGCAGCAAACGTACCGTCGACTTCAACTCAACCGCAACTCTAGCCAGTCTTCATTACACTGGAATTCAGGGTGAGCTAATGCTTATAGCTTGGACTGGATCTTCTTCTTCATGTCTTGATGCCTTGAAGTTCCGGCATGGACTAGCTTTTATTTATTTTAGCGTCTTAGATACTCTTAGATTAGTAATTTGAGGATAGATGTTCTTGTGATGATGACTTCTAGATTTTGGGGAATAATATATGTTGAGTTTTAGAAGTTATTGAATTAATTTTCATTAATGAGTTTAAGTCTTCCGCATTACTTTCTGTTGATATTATATTGAAATGTTGGGGTTTAGATTTGTTGGTTCGCTCACATAGTAAAGTAAGTGTGGGTGCCACTCAGGGCTCGATTTGGGTCGTGACATTAATTATGTAGATGCCGAAAATTGTGTAGTTTTTCTTTGAAAAGAGATATTCCAGCAATCATGTATGAAGATATTGATGCATGTATAACTCGTTGAAGGAATGATACATCAAAGGAGATTGGACAAAGCATATTTCACCAAAATTCTTCTTCACACATGATGTTCAGTAAAATGGTGAGATAGACGTTCAAAAGATAAGTTCAAGTGATAATATTACATATTTATTCACTAATGCATTGTCAACATCAACATTTTAAAGGTTAATATATACGATTGAAATGCATTATCTTCGAGATATCAAGTAAAGCTTTTATCAGGGAGAGTGAAATATGCGCGGTACTCCTTAACCATGTTTTGCCCAATTCAGTTATCCTAAAAGGTTTTTAACGATGCACCACTCAAAGTATATTATGAAATGTGTGTACTCTTTTTGCTTCATTAGGCTTTTTTCCACCAGAATTTTCCTAATAAGGTTTTTCACGATACACATTATCTATGGACATTCAAGTGGGGAGTATTAAAAATCAATTGAACTAAGTGGATTATCCATAAACTTATACTTATAATCTATGTGTATTTCCTAGGTTTTGTGAACCTTTTTGAATAAGAATGTATCTATTTATTATGATACTTAATATGGTGATTTTTGGAATGATTTCTCAACTTATAAATAGGGTTGTTCATTCACCATTGTAAGACACACATGAGAGACAAGAAGACATTTGAATAAAAATGTATCTATTTATTATGATACTTAGTATGGTGACTTTTGGAATGATTTCTCAACCTATAAATAGGGTTGTTCATTCACCATTATAAGACACACATGAGAGACAATAAGTAGGCATTTGGTCATACGATACCATATCACAATATAGTATCATGAGATGAAATCAGCGTTTGGACATGCTATTTTACGCTGATTCCATCCCATGAGGTGTGATATCATATTCTCCAAAAATCATGATATGAAATTATATGGGAATAACATATCATGATTTGAGTTATTTTAATACAAAATTTGATCCACGAATTTATATTTTGTCAAAATAACCCCACATTTATATCTACTAACCATTTATTTCACATGTTAATAAAATTTATAATTACATCTTTGTTTTTTAAAATTTATTATTCTCACCGATATAAAATTTATTATTCTCATCAACATAAAATCATTTTAACTCACACTTCACGATTGTTGAGTAACAAAATCCTGAATAGCCCGTGAAAGGTGTTTCATTTTTACTCAAATACATTGATGAAACAATTACTTAAGTGGAGAACAAATAACTTAATCATAATTTATTATATGATTTTATGATTTTTTATTTATTTGATAATATTGAATAAACAATTGGTGTTATTTTACTAGTTTTAGAACTTACAGAATTTTTATATTTATGAAAACATATACAACACCAAAATTTCATATTGCATGTCCAAACAAAACTTCAATTTCATCTCATGATTTCATATCATAATATCATATCATGATTTCATATCATGATAGCATATCGCATGGCCAAACGAGCACTAAGACATTTGAATTTGAGTAAGATGATATCTACATTCTATTCCCATATCTTTTATCTATATTTTTATAGTATATTGCTTATATTTTATAATATATAACAAATTCTTAAAGTTTCTTAAGGGCATCTCCGACACTACACTCTATTTTACTCTCCAAATATAGAGTTCTCTATTTTTTCAGACAATCACCTCCAACCCAATTCTCTACTTTACTCTTTAAAAAATGAATTTTTTTCTCTCTCCTCAATATTATATTATTATTTCTATTTCATTTTTCTTTTCTTATTTCATGATGTAAATCATTTACTAATTTCCCATTTATTACTTTATATAATTCTCATGTGATAAAAAAAAATTTCAATTTTTTTATTTAATTATTATATTTTGTTTGAAAAATTTAAATACCATAAATTGCACGAAAATATTATTTAATATATAAATTAATGAAAAAATCCAAATAAAATTAAAATACGATTAGATAAACATTACATAATCACTCAAATTTCGAAATTATTACGTTGCTCCCATAAATGTTCTATTAATGCATTATGGAATTCTAAATGATCATTTTTTTCCGTAGGTTTAGTATATCTAGTTAAAAATTGCTCAAATAGGAGATTTTCACGTAACATCATTTCTGTTGTTGGAGTTGGAGCCTCTATGATATCTTGAATTGGTGCATTATGATCACGTTCATCCTCAATTATCACGTTGTGTACTATAATATATGTAGTCATTATATCATTTAGCACTTTTTTCTCCGAAAACGTGAAAGACTTGCAATAATTGCAAAACTCCGAATTTGTATTCATCTTTTTGACATGGTTCTTATTTCATTGCGAATTAATTATTATGTTATTATTGTATTTTTTGTTGTATTTAAATTATGATGTTATGTATTATATTGTTATCTTATATTTAAATTAAAATTTTCATCTTACAATTTTGATTGTGTGTATTCTTTATAATGAAAAGTAATAATAAATAAATTTTATTTTTGATGAAAATTATAAAAATTATATTAATTTGAAATTAAAGTAGCATATATTAAATAATATATTTTTCAAACTATTTTATTACATTTAAAATGACTTATGAATATTAGATATTTAATTAATGAAATATATGTACAATAATATGTAAATTGGAAAGTAATGGAAATAATAATAAAATATTAAAAAAGTAAAATAGAGAGTATGAATAGTAGTTTGGAGAATTACTATTCAACTCTCTAAATTAGGAGAAGAGAGAGCGAATTGGAGGTGAGTTGAGATTTTTTTTTAAAAAAATAAATGGGTGGTGACCTAAGTCTTAAGTATTGGGTTTAGGTGACCATTATGTGATTAATGATTAAGGATTGTGGAGTTGCCCTCAAGTTTATAAGTTGAGAGTTTTGGACCACTGAATTAAATGAAAGGTAAAAGGGTAATTTTACAATACCTAATTTAGCCAACTTTTGGTGGGGATTAAATGAGGGGTAAAATGGTAAATTGACTACATCAAACTTAATTTAACCAATTTTGGTGGGAAATATCGAGCCAAAAGAGGAAATAAAAGTTTTTTTTACCCGCCTCCAGCCGTCGTATTCGTCCTCTTATTCTGCTCTCGTCTTTGCTTGCTTGCTTTCCTTTCTTCCTGCTCTCTTCATCTTCCTCTTCTTCTTCTTCTTCTTCTTCTTCTTCTTCTTCTTCTTCTTCTTCTTCTTCTTTTCGTACATTGCGGGCCTTCGCTTGTAATGCTTGTGCTTTCTTCTTCTTGAATCAGCTTTTTACCTAATCTATAACTAGTGGACCAAATTTCGTTTGTTCAATTGGAATTACTTCATAAGCATCATACAATATTGTTTCTGGTAAGTAAAATTAATAGTTATTTAAAATCAATTCATTATCATCCGATCTGGTACCTGCATTTTTTTCAATAATTTGCATTCGCGTTTCCAACATATTGTTATATATGTTGCTACAGTTGACTATTATAATATATTATAGTCATATGTAGCAACATGTGATTTATTTTTCACAACAGAACAGTCATATGTAGCAACATATGACTTACATCTCGCAACAGAATATAGTCATATGTTGCTACATATGATATAACTAAAAAATATAGCAACTTGTGATTTTTTTTCACAAAAGAACAGTCATATGTAACAACATATGACTCAAATATCGCCACAAAATACTCATATGTTGCTACATATGCTTATTCATCATAATTAGTAATTGTTTTTTAATTATTTTCTTTAGGCACAATGTCATTATTTGTAGGGATTGATTGTTGTGGTGAATGGGTCGAGAAGAAAAATCGATTCATATGGCGTTGGGAGGATAGCGAAAAATGAGGAGCCGGTTCAGTAGGGATGTATGTCGAAAGAAACATTTCGTGTGATGAGTTCTTCCATTTAGTCGTGCAAAAGTCTGGATACAATTGTAAACCGCAAGATCTTGTCATGAGTTACATCCCTCATTTTTTCATAATGAGAGGGTTTTACCATTTATAATAACCGACCAATGTAGTTTGAGTGTTTATTTGGGAGGAACAAAGAAACCGCCAATATTAAGAGTGTACGTGGAAGAAACTCATATCGAAGAGGATCATAATGTAGACCAAGGCCAACAATATATGTTTACTGATGAATTTTATCTTGCGGACATGAATAATCCTGATGATGAAATTGGAATAGGTTAAGGTGAAGGTGAAGGTGAAGGTGTAGGTGAAGCTCAAGCTGAAGGGCCGGACCTTGAGAGATAGTTTTCTCCCACATCTATAGTTAACAACAACAATCAATGTGATTCTCAAACTTTACGTGTGAGTAATGTTAGAGAAGATGAAACAGGATTTTATAAGGGAATGACATTCAAGAACAAGCAAGAACTGGCAAATTCATTGAAAATTGCTTGCTTGAAAAAAGATTTTAGACTGAAAAAGGTGATCAATTCTCGTAATTTATTTTCCTTTAAATGTTCATATCCGGATTGCAATTGGTGTATGAGGGTTGTGAAATTTACAAGTAGTGACAGGTTTGCCATTAGAATCTATAAAAAGTACCATATGTGTGGTTCAAAGAATCTTACAATCCATAATCCCCACGCCATGGAAAAAGTCATAGGTAAGTACTTTGAAAATAGATTTTCCAATAGTAAAAGTCCATCCACAAGAGACATGTCAAATCAACTCCGTACAGAATTGGGTTGTAAGGTAAGCTATTGAAAGATTTATAAGGGCATGGAGAATTCTAAGTCTAATATTAGGGGAACACATGAGCACGTGTATGCAGTGGTTAATGCTTACCGATATATGCTTGAAGTTGCGAATTCAGGAAGCAAGAGGACATTGTCGCTCGATGAGAATGAGAGTATCCAAAACTTCTTTGTATCATATGCTGCTTGGATAATTGGTTTTCAAGAAAAGAGAAAATTAATAGCCGTTGATGGTACATTTCTAAGGAGCAAATATGGAGGAGTTTTGCTATTGGCGTGGCACAAGATGTCGAGAATCCTATATTTCCAGTGGCTTTTTGTGTCGTGGACAAGGAATGTGATGCCTCATATGAATATTTTTTCAAAATATATGAAGCTTTGTAGATGATACTGATGAGTTGTATATTATCTCTGATAGGCAACCAATTATTCGAAAGATGGTTTAGAGAATCTACCCTGCATCTCATTATGGTTGTAGAATGAGACACCTTCGGAAAAATATTCGAAATAACTTTCACAATTCAAAGGTAGTGTCCGATTTTTATAAAGCAACAAAGGCGTACGATATATGTGAGTTCAATGACCATTTCAATCAAATAAGCGATTTGGT
Organism: Solanum chilense; assembly: GCA_032847665.1. Lineage (NCBI taxonomy): Eukaryota > Viridiplantae > Streptophyta > Magnoliopsida > Solanales > Solanaceae > Solanum > Solanum chilense. The sequence goes on along the minus strand of CM064969.1, from coordinate 36,406,863 downwards.
ACCAAAGGGAGCTGAAGCTCTTGAACATATTGGATTTCACGCATAAAGTAGGGCATTTTTCCCGGGAAATAGGTACCATCTCAATTGATTTTATTTTTACTTTATGTGTTTTGTTTGATTTTTATCTATTATTCAGTAGATATAACATTATGACGTCAAACATCGCGGAATCGACGAATGTTATGTTTGATGTTGAAAGAGAATTTCCCATTGTCGCTCTATTTGATGAAATAAACAGGAGATTTGCATTGTTATTTCACCAGAGGCGTATGGAACTGGTGCACTCCACAAATAGATTTGTTCCTTCAATTGAAAAAGATATATCAGAGTATGTTAATGCGGGAAATAAGTTGTTGGCCCATCAAATCGCTTACTACAAGTTCAATGTCACTGGTCATGGAGATGTTGCTACTATGGATCTACAAAGAAGAACTCGTACTTGTAGAATTTTTTATTTGGATAATATACCTAGACCACATGACATGGCAATGATTCGATCCCAACATGGTGCTGATTTTGGAAATCAAATTTACCTGTACTCCTCTCCATATTATTTAGTGTAAAAATACATAATGACATATTGTCTGTAAATTCACCCGGTGCCAACTGAAGATTCTTGAATTGTCCCTTTTGATATCATACATAGAGAAATACCTCCTCCATATGTTGATCCAAGTAAACCCAAAAGAAGGACATATAAGAGACAGCGTGGAGTTGGTGAATCATTTCCAACAAGAAAAAATAAGTGTTCAGGATGTAGGGACTTTGGACAAAAAAAAAACTACATGCCTAAATCGAAATGACCCATAAGAAGTGTTAAGCGTTGTGTTGTTGAATTTTAATGAATACTCTTTCTTATTTGAGGATTATGTTTATTATATAATCTTATTTAGAAATGCCCCAATGCGTGATTTGTTGCTCTTTTTTGATTCTGTGTCAATGTTGCTATAGGATATACAGATATGGTAACATATGCAATAAATGTTGCTACAAGCAAATTATCTGTAGCAACATATGACACATGTTGTGATTCACCTGTAGCAACATTTGTTGCATATGTTGCCACATCTAATATGTCTAAAATCACACTCCAACGTAATCATTATTTAAAAGTATATGTTGCCACATATGATTACATGTAGAAACATATGACTCAAATGTTGTTACATATCATCATTTGTAGCAACATATGACTCAAATGTTGTGACAGATGAAATTTGCGATATACGCATCAGTTGTAGCAACATTTGACTCAAATATTGCTACATATAATCATCTGTAGCAACATATACTTTTAAATAATGATTACGTGGGAGTGTTCTTTTAGAAATATTAGATGTAGCAACATATGCAATAAATGTTGCTACAGACGAATCAGCTGTAGCAACCTATGTCATATGTTGTGACGGGCGAATGTTGCTACATATAATCATCTGTAGCAACATATGACTCAAATGTTGCTACACATAATCATCTTTAGCAACATATACTTTTATATAATGATTACGTGGGAGAGTTATTTTAGATATATTAGATGTGGCAACATATGCAACAAGTGTTTCTGGAGACGAATCAGTTGTAGCAACATATGCCACATGTTGTGACGGACGAATGTTGCTACATATAATCATCTGTAGAAACATATGAATCAAATATTGATACATACAATCATTTGTAGCAACATATGCTTTTAAATAATGATTACATGGGAGAATGATTTTAGATATATAAGATGTGACAACATATGCAACAAGTGTTGCTATAGACGAATCAGTTGCAGCAACATATGCCACATGTTGTGACGGACGCATGTTGCTACATATAATCATTTGTAGCAACATATGACTCAAATGTTGCTACATATAATCTTCTGTAGCAATATATAATTTTAAATAATGATTACATGGGAGAGTGCTTTTAGATATATTAGATGTGGAACATATGCAACAAATGTTGCTATAGGCGAATCAATTGTAGAAACATATGACTCAAATGTTGCTACATATAATCATCTGTCCCAATATACTTTTAACTTATGATTACGTGGGAGTGTGATATTTGATAATACCTTTTGTTTAATAATTACGATTCTTAAGTTCACTCTGTTGAAACGTCACGTCTTGCTACATTTCAAAATTGTTGGCCTTTATAAGAACACAAGAAGGGAGAGATAAGTCAAAAGTTGTCTTCTCTTCTTCTCTTCTTCTTCATTCTCAAAAATGGTTTCAACTAGTTTAAACCTCTTCGAATCCCTCCCAAGTGACTAGTAATTCTTATCGTTGAAAGGGTTCCTTCCTACTCTCTAGAAGATTTAGTTACTGTTTAATTATATTATAGGTTCCTCAATGAAGTTGGTAATGAACATTCTGTATATCAGAAGGTTACATTGGCCATATTTCCCACTGAACCTACATAGACGAGGAATAAACATGTCGTGTCTTTCATGAATATTTTCATAGCATCGGAGAACTTAGAAGCCTTATACAGAAAAGGCGTGGTAATTTTACTGTTTTTAGTTTTTTTTTCACCTTGCATCAATTTATTTTGTAATCCTAATGTGTTGTTTCTTTTATAGTTTGATTTTTTAAATTATAATGATCCAAATGCACTGAGAATGATTAAAAAAGCAGCAGAAGGTGGCCACAGTGGTGCAATTTAAATCGAATGTGGGTTCAAGAACCTAATATTTTTGGTGTAAAACCCATTTGTTGCACTATGCATCAACCCCAATTAAATTCCTGCATAATTGGTTGGCCCAGATGAAGTGACGATGAAGACGATATTTAGTGTGAATTGTGTATTTGTGATTTAGAACTAGATTATCTAGTTATATTTCTTTCGCATACTAATGTGTGGGAATGATTTAATCTGTGTTGAAGACGATGTTGATATTATTATTTTTTGTATTTATTTTTAAATTATATATGTGGCAACATATTATATTTCATATGGTGAAAATGTTGTCTTCACTTGTTTTAGTACTTATTTTCGAATTATGATATAACAAATTATGGTCATACATAACACTCTCCATTGTTATACCTTATTATTATTGATTGGTTATGTTCTAAATCACTAAAATATGGTTCAAATTTCCATTTTTCCTTTCCTAAATCGATCAAATCGTCTATTAGTGTATCCTTGATTTTTCATTTGTAGCAACATATGTTGTTTCTGTTGTTAAAGTCGCAACATATAATGAAACTATTGCAACATGTAATTATAACAAATCGGTCTTTTGGGATTAATTAAATTAAATTATCACCTAATTCGATATGTAACACCAATATATGGCCCTACAACATGTCTAAGTAACAAATTATGGTCGTAGAGAACACTCTCTATTGGATTATAGCAATTATATTTATAAAGACAATCATCTCACTAGTTCATCATGCATTGTCCCAGTAAATCCATATGATAGTTATATAACACACTTCTAAATCGTATTTCCAAATGTTATACCTTATTATTATTGATTATTTATGTTCTAAATCACTAAAATTTAGTTCACATTTCAATTTTTCCTTTCCTAAATCGATCAAATCGTCTATTAGTGTTTCCTTGATTTTTCATCTGTAGCAACATACGATGTTTTCATTGTTAAAGTCGCAACATAAAATGAAATTGTTGCGACATATAATTATAACAAATCGGCCTTTTTTGAAAGTGGCCCAATGATACGCAAAGCCCATTCTATTTAACAAAAAGTAAAATAGGTCCAACCCATTCTTAGAATATGTTTTCATTTTCATTTCAAGAATAGGGTTTTCAAACTTTTCATCTTTGCAGCTTCAATTTTGGTGCCTTTTTTCACTCTCTCTCTCTCTCCTGGGATATTATATCTCCTATAGGACCTGTCGCTTCACATTAAATGTAATGATCTTATTTGATTCTCTGTCAGTTACCCCCCAGTCACACTGTTCTATATTTTATTGGCCTTTGGTTAAACAAAATTTCGGTACTCCCATGGTATAATTTCAAATGCTTTACTAAGTCGAATTTGTGATGATAAAAATGATACTATGTTGAATGTTAAAATGTATTGCAAACATGGAGATCTACTTTCAATGTAAACTTCATGGTCAAAAGACAATCCAGGTCGCAGATTTTGGTCTTCTCCATGATATCATGTATGTATGTTTATTTCTAAAATATTTGGAGATTTCAGATCTATTTATTTGTTTTTAATTAAAACTTATTTCTTTATGGTTTGTATTTTAGGAGAATTCATGCAACTTCTTTAGATGGAGGGATCATGAAGATGTTGATAAACGATCCAAGTTCGTTATTCTTCGATTGGCGAACAAAATTCAAGAATTGGACACTATTGATGAAAGTCATATCAAAAGAAGTACCGAATGGGGCATGAAGGAGAAGAAAAAGACCAAATGTTGTAGCATCTAAAAGCTAATGTCGGTTTTCTTTGTTTTTTTGTATTTTTAAGAATTACCAAGAAGAATTGTGTAGACAATACAAAATTATTATGTAGTTTTGTACAACCAATAGAATTATCATAGTTTTGGAATAAATAGAACGTAGTTTGCACTCCTGATCAAACAACAAATTATTATGTAGTCGTGAAGGACGAATGTTGCGATATACGCATCATCTGTAACAATATATGACTCAAATGTTGCTACATATAATCATCTGTAGCAACATATGACTCACATGTTGCTACATATATTCATAAGTGGCAACATATGCCACAAATGTTGCTACAGGTGAATCATCTGTAATAACATATGTCACATGTTGTGACACTCAAATGTTGCTACATAAAATCATCTGTACCAACATATGACTCAAATATTGCTACATAAAATCATCTGTAGCAACTTGACTCAAAAGTTGCTATATATAATCATGTTTATCAAGAAATGAAACAAATGCTTCTATAGGCGAATTATCTGTAGCAACATATGCCACATGTCGTGACGGACGAAAGTTGCGATATACGCATCAGCTATAGCAAGATATGACTCAAATGTTGCTACATAAAATCATCTTTAGAAACATATGACTCAAATGTTGCTACATAAAATCATCTGTAGAAACATATGACTCAAATGTTGCTACATAAAATCATCTGTAGCAACATATGACTCAAATGTTGCTATATATAATCATCTGTAGAAACAAATGCAACAAATGTTGCTACAGGCGAATCATCTATAGCAATATATGTCATATCTTGTGGCGGACGAATGTTGCGATGTACACATCAGCTGTAGCAACATATGACTCAAATGTTTCTACATATAATCATCTGTAGAAACATATGGCTCAAATGTTTCTACATATAATCATGTGTAGCAACATGTTGTGACAGACAAATTGATAAAACAAACATTATCTTTAATTACATTGTCTTAAGATAAAATAAAATAACATAATTGATAAATTAAACATTGTCTTTAATTACAAACATAATGTCAAGGATTTAAGCTCTGAGATATTATCCCATAAGCCCAAACATATTGCATCTGTTCAATTAGATTGTCACATAACAGTGAACTGGGGGGATGCAATTCTGTCATACTAATCATATTCTCAATGAATGCAATGGAATATGACCCGCAAGGTGATCCACTTGCATTTTGTACCATAGTTTCTATTCAATCGTTAAATTCCCATGGTTGAGTGAACAATTTCTATGGAAAATGATTCATCATTCTACTCTGCTTCAACAATTCAGGAATAAACTCGAAGACAGGTTGTGTAAGTGTGAAAAACTTGTCAAGTTCCGTAACCATCAGGTTTCAGTCATAAACATTGATCAATTCCTTGTGCAAAAGAATCTCGAGAGTTACGAAAAAGGTACCTGTAACGACCTGTTTAGTCGTTTTGAGCAGCAGATTTTATTTCTGGAAAACTGGCTGAGATGACGGATACCACGACGGACCGTCATGGGCACGACGGACCGTCGAGGGTGTCTCGTCCCAGAACACTTAGAATTCTGAAATTTGAGTACTAAAATCGACTCTCTGTAATCTGTGATGGACCTGCAGGACGGACCGTCACAGCTACGACGAACCGTCGTGAGGCCCCGTTTCAAAACACTTCAACTCTTGAGAATTTGGTACAGGGAATGATTCTCTGAACGTCGTGACGGAAGTGCAGGACGGACCGTCACAGGCGTGACGGACCGTCACCGACTCCTTAGTGAAAAATGGAGTTCTGATTGTTGCGACGACCTGCATGACGGACCGTCGCAGGCACGACGGGCCGTCACAGGTTGCGCAAATCCCAGGCTGGGTCGGATTTCTTTACACGTTTTAAGGGACGTTTTGGACTATTCCTGCTTTTATTATAAAGTTAGAGGGTTAATGTTAATAAGTCTAATTACTTGGGGGTTAAAAGAGGTAACCTTAAGTTAATTAGTGGGGTATTATTGTCATCTTTTACACTTAATTATGTGTTAATTAGGGTAGAAGAAAGAGGGTTGGAATAAGAAAAAGAGAAAGAACAAGAGAGAGAGAGAGAGAGAGGAATCGATCGAACAGGAAGAGAGAAAACAAAGCTTGGGAATTTGCTTGTTTGAATTCAATTCTTCGGTGGAGGTAGGTTATGGTTTTCATGCTATCTTATAGTAAACTCTTAATAGCGAATGATATGTGTTAGTAGTATTATAAAGTCTTCTATATGCTTAATTGTATGCTTGCATGAATATGATTATGTGATTGTGATAAAACAAGCATGATGAAAACTATTGAATCCCAAATCTTGAAAGAAACTTTAATCTACGTTATTAATGATGATGCCTTGGTATAAAAGAAGGCTTGATGAATTAAAGTAATGGGATTGATGATGCCTTGGTATAGAGAAGGCTTGATGAATTGACAGAATGAGATTAGTGGATCGGAGTGTCACGTTCCGACACATAGTATTAGTGGNTCTAAATCTTCTTCTATATCCATTTCTTTATAACTATAGTCATTATTGTCTATTACAGTAATTATTTTCTCAAAAGGGTTTTCTATTTTTATTTTATTAATTTTATTTTTTGCTGTTATTTTATGTTTTGTTGTTAATATATATAAATTTTTACATCTTGCTGTAAATAATTTACTTCCTGGTGCTAGTTCTATTCCAGATATTTTCCAATATAAAACTAATGATCTATCTATATTTTTATCTGTTAATGATACTGTATAATTAGCACTTATTGTAAATTTAAATTTTTGATATATTAGGTTTCCTTTTACTGCACTAATTACGCTTTTTTCTATAGGGTGTACAATTCTATCATCTGCTAAATATATTTCTATAGGTGTATCTATTCCTTCTCTAAAACAAGCTTTTATTAATATTTCTGTTCCTTCTAAATGTACATATTTTATTGGTGTTTTAGCTTTTATATCTTGTATTTCTTTGTTTATCATTCTTTTATTTATTATAGGTATGTATGCTTTTCCTCTTGTATATTTACAATCTATGATATGTTTCTTTTGACTAACTACATAGTATTCTTCCTTTTGTCTTTTAAACCAATTTCTTAAAATAGGTATTTCAAGTACTTTTTCAACACTTAAATCTAATTCTTTTCCTTTTATTTGTTCAAATATAGTATTATCAAATATAATTTTCTGTTCTGATGATTCTTCATCTTGATATTCTTCTTTAGATATTATTTTTATTTCATTTTCAGACATTATATTTCTTCATCTGTTTCGTTATTATCTATGTTAATATTTTCTTCTTCATTTTCAATTTCTATATCTGATATTTCATATATACTATCATTTTCACTTAATTCATAATCTATGTATTCTATTTGCATATATTTTTCATCATCTATAATTAATTCTGCTATTTGTTTTCTTTTTGGATTTTTGGGTAATTTACAATCTTTAGCTATGTGTCCTATCTTTCCACAATTATAACAAGTACATTGGGATATCTTTCTTTTTGGTCTGTATGGTCTTTTTATTTTATAGTTTTTTACATAATATCTTCGTCTTGGTTGTTTATATTTATATATGGTTTTATTTTTTCTATAATTTTTAGATCTTTTAGATTTTTGTTTTTTAGTTATGCATCCAAATTGTGGTGCCATTTTATTTTTACAACATGCTAAATTTTTATTTAATACTTTTTCCATTTTTAGTTTTTCTTTTTGGTTTTCGCATAATTGTATGAACCATTGATTTAAAAATTTTATTCTTGATCCTAAAGTATCTACCATTCCTTCATTATTCCAATCCTTTATTATGTTTGTACTAAATGGTTCTGGTAATTTTGTATAATATTGTTTTCTTATTTCTTTTGCTACATCTAAATTGTATTTAGCTTTGTAATAATATTCTTTAAATGCACAAGTATATTCTTCTAAGTAACACATTTTACATATAGCTAATTTTGTCATAAGTTGTCTATTTATTATTTTTTCTCTATTTTGTTCTCTTATATCTGTAGTCATACCTCCAAATTCATTTCTTATTGCTGATTCATATTTATCTAATATATCTATATTTGTTGCTGATGCAGATCCATCCATTTTTTTATCATTCCTTAGTACTTCTAAACTTTCTGAGGGTAGATTTTCTATCCATAATTTTGTTGTTCCTACAAATGTTCTTTCTATATACCTTGGTGTTTTTGCTGTTTCTATTTTATTATTTATTAACTGTTTAGACATATTTCCTATCCATAATAATATTGCTTTATTTGTATCTGTAACACAATCTAAATCTAAGAAATTATATTGTTCATTTACTGGTTTAGGTGTCCAATTTTTATTTAATCTATTGTTCCATATTGCATTATTTTTATCTGATTGTTGATAGCTTTCTGCATAATAAGTTGGTGGTGTCCTCCTAGGACTAACTCTAGGACTATTTCTGGGACTATTATCTGGGGTTTTAACTCTTGACGTACTAGGCTTATCCATATCTCCTACGTTTATTTCTATTTTTTTCGGTTTATTTATTTGTTCTAAAATTTCTGTATATGTTTCACTTATGTCGCTTATTTCTGATTGTTGGTCATTTTCATTTTCATCTATTTCATTTACTTCAATATCTTCATTTTGATCTTTTAGATCTTCATTTAGTTTTTGTTCCATTTCTTTTATTTCATTTGTTAGTTCAAGCTCTTTATTTTTTTCTTTTTCTTTTTGTTTATTTTCATATAATAATTTTAATCTGGCTAATTCTTTTTCTAATTCACTTATTCTTGTATTTTTTATTTCTTCTAAATGTTGTACTTCTTGCTTTGCTTGCGTTTTTATTTTTTCAATTTCTCTTGCTTTGTCTATTTCTTCATTTTCTTTTGTTATTCTTACCATAGCTGTTAAACTATCTTCTAATTTTGCTGTTTCTTTTTCTAGCATTAAATATAAGTTATTTCCTATTTTCTTATATCTCCTTCCTAAATTTGAAAATACTATTTTTATTATCATTCCATCTAGATTTTCATATGTTTTTTCGTCTACTGCATATTCCTCTTTGTTCATTATTGATCTCTGAATATATCTATATCATCATATAAATCATATATGTCATAGTAAAGTTCATCATAAAGTCTTTCTTGTATATCTAGCTCAATCCAACCTTGGGTTGTTATTTCTATTATTTCATATGTTAATAATTTATTATAAATTTCTCTTTTTATATCAGTATTCAGGGTTTTTAATATATAGAGTAGTAATATCTTATAATCAACATCATCGTTTAAAAGGTATGTATCCATTTTTATTGTTTTCATTTTTCACTAAAATTTTATTCCTTCCAACCTCTTAATAAATTATACTTGCTTATTATGTAAAAATAATGATTTAATAATCATCTCGTTTGGTCACTACTACAGCTTTCTTCTTTGATTAGTTACCCTAACAGCGCCTTCAACTTTGTTTACTCCCCTTAAACGGCCTTCTCTGCCTACCGGTTTCAACCTTAGGATGGCATAGTCTGGGCATACTTATTCAAGAATATTTCTGTAGCAAACTTTCTAAAGATGGTTGAGTACTTATCAGTTGTACATAGCCATAACAGACTTCATATCACTATAAGAGACCTCATCAATTGGATCATCCAAGACATATACATCTGGACTTAGAACTTCATGGCAGCAGAATACAATACCCCATTTTCTTTTTCTGATTACCGATAGAGTCTTTTTAACAATATTTCACTTGAGTTGCACAAGACTCCTATCATATATATGCATCATGCTTTGATGTCCTAATTGAGAAACTTCCACATGAGTAGTTTTAAAAAGACAAAACAGTCATTAGGGAAAAAGACTAAATTGAAAATTATCATACTCATGAAAGACTGGACTAAAAAAAACCTCAACAACGCCATATGGACAAATAAGGGTACTCCATCAGAAAAAATCAACTGCTTTGTGAGACCAATGATTGCGTGCAAAGGAGTGAAGCAAAGAGTTACAAAACCCATTTATGAGGCTTTAAAGAGATCCAAATTGAGATCTTGTCAGGTGTCCATAAGGCCATGACCATGAACCATCTGGAGTCTCACAATTGGACAATTGAAGGAAAGGAGCATCTGGACAGAAAACTAAAATGACAGTAGAATATGACACACACTAGTGAAAAATAAAAACTATTTTAGATAAAAATCCAAGTACTCATAAAAGCCTGAACTAAGGCAACCTCAATATATATGGACAAACTAAGCCGCTCCATGAAAAAAAATTCACTGCTCTATAAGACCCAATGGATGCACGCACAAAAAAAAGGTACAACCAAAACACGAAACCCGCACCACCTAAGAAATCACTAGAGATGAGATTTAGACAAGAAATAAAACCCTTCTTTGTTGAAGCCCTAAGCAATACATCCAAATTGTAGTGCAAGAACCAAAAAGACCAAGAGCGTACATCATCTCAACCATTGAAATCAACCTCTACTATACAACATCTCAACCATTGAAATCAACCTCTAATATTTTCACCATATAGTCTACACATCCATCCAACAAAAAAATGGCAGTAAAAAATATATGTAGCAAGAGGACAAGAAGTAGAGCAACACTTTATGGATAGATAAATCCACATACCAAGTACCTATCAAGCGACAATAACCATAATGGAGGTCATCAGTTGGATCATTGAAGAACAAAGTGTCTGATTAAAATCTTCATTGCAACAAAACATAATACACACTTGTAACAAAATATTATCTTATTCCAGAAAAACATCCATATAACAATAGTTTCGACAGAGAAAACGGATCCATAAGGAAAGAAAATTGAATCAAAAATCTTAATATTCATAAAAAACTCTACTAAAGAAACCTCAACACAAACAGATAAAACACGACCGCTTCATGAAAACAACAATACTGCTTTGTGGTTCAACGGCTGCAGGAATTGAAAGAAAGGAACAGTTAAGTGCAAATCCGACAAACCCCAAAACCACCCATGTAATCACTAAATATGCCACATACAAGACCAAAAAACCCCTTGTGTCAAAGCCTCGAAATCCAAATTTGCAATGCAAGCACCATTGTCCAAAAGGTGAAAGAGGATCACATGTTGGTTATAACCAACCTTTGGAATCTCCAAATCTGAATGTCCATAACAGTATGACGATATGGGTACACATCTATCCAACCAAAACAAACTAGCGTGATAATGAAAAAAATGGAAGCACAGAAGATAAGGAGATAGAAGATCAAAAGTAAACATAAGTACTTTTAGTAATTGTCAGTATCAGAAGATCTAGAATTGGCGGGGTACTTATTTAGGTTTCCACAGCCATAAAAGACCCCATCACAATAGGAAACCTCATCACTCGGATCATTGAAGAACATATGCGTCTGGACTAAGAACTTCATGGCAACAACAAAATGCAACACACTGGTCAAAATAACATACTAATTGAGAAACTTCCATACAACAATAATTTTGACACAGATAAGAGGAGCCATGACGGAAGAAAACTCAATTTAAAATTTTTGATACTATAAAATACTGAACTAAAAAGGCCTCAACTCATATAAGACAAGCAAGGTCACTCCATCGAAAGAAGAGTCCACTGGTTTGTACGATTCAATGGCTGCAAGATGAGGAATCAAGGGGAGAGTTACGTGCAAACCTGACGAAACCCAGTAGAAAATGCAATACAGGGTTGAAGAACTCCTCTCAAAGCCTGATAATACTCGGATCCCGATGCAAGCACAAAAATGTAAAAGAATTACGATTGAGAAACCCCTGTATCTTGCCTTATTAAATTCACATTCCAGTGCCAGCACTAAAATGGCAGAGAAACAAGCTGCCCATTCCAGGTTATTGGGAATCAACCTTCAGAATTTCTAAATCTATTCCTTTAAATTGGAATAGATCCAACAAATAAAATCAAGCTGGGGTGACACAACAAACAAGAAGCAAGAAGATAAGCAGCAAGATATACCAATAGAGACAGACCCACTTGATGAGGATGTCGAGATCAAGGATTGAGGTTGGATCAAGTTTTGATTACTTATCACCTGTCGATTAGACCATGTACCCATCAAACACCATTAGTTGGCAAACACCACAAGCATTCGAACAAAAAACAGCAAGAAAAACTATTAAGCTGGGAACTTCCACATAGCCGCAATTTTTGACAAAGAGAAAAGGGACCACTATAATTGGGGAAGAAAACTGAAATGAGAATCTCAGTGCTCACAAAAATTGAACTAAAGAAAACCTAAACTCAAATCAAATAAATCTCAATACATATGTCCAAACAAAGCCCTCCATGACAAGAACAATCCACTACTCGATTAGACCCAACAACAAGCACAGAAAGAAGGGCATACTTCAGTGCAAAGCTGACAAAACTCTTCATCACCTAGGAAATTACTCGAGATGCAAGAGTCAATTGAAAAACCCCATCTTTAGTCTAAGCCTGACAATCTCCATCTTGGAGTGCAAGCACCAAAAAGACAAAGAAACAGGTGCACCGGAACGCATACTTGATACAAGCATTTGAAGTCTCCAAAACTAATCCTCCATTTATGTCAACACATGGTTTGCGCACATATTCACCAACAAACAAAAAGCAAGGAGGCGTGATAACCAAGGGAAAATAGATGCAAATTAATAGATAAGTAGCTAAGACACAAAAGGCAGAGGAGCATTTCACCATACAATCAAGAATCCAAAACTAGACTTTTGACTACTTATCTGTCACAAAAGTTGTTGTGACCGTTAACAAATGAAGTTTAGATTATGATATTTAAGTACATTAGGTATTTCAGTTGTTAATTTTAGTATTTACTTTCCTAGTCCTTAACAATAGTTATTTTATTTACTTTCTAGTCCTATATTCTGTTTTGGAATGAGGACAGCTGTCGTACTATTGTACTCATCCTAAAGGATTATATATCCTTGTATTACTTTGAGGAACATAATCAGAAAATTATTGAAACTTCTTTCTTCTTCTTTCCTTTTCTCGTACTTCTTATTCTTAGTCTTAGTAACAAGAATCACCTCTTGTTACAATGGTATCAGAGCCCCATGTTCCTTCAACACTTTTTGTAATGGCGTCGCCTTCAGAGCTGCAAAGCTTGCAAGGCGATATCCTCATGGTGCGCAGTAAACTATCGGTTTTTAAGAGGATGTGGGCAAATGTTTTGAAACCCTCGAACTGAATCAATCACAATTTCAGGTTCAGTTGGGTGAGATTTGTGAGACGAACAAGAAGCTTGAGTACATCATTTAGAATATGGCATTGCAGAACAGCCCGAACTCTTCCCTCACCACCCCACCTTATTTGACTCCACGAGCAACACCAACAGCGGCCCATGAAACTCGGGTCCGAGTGGAGACTAGCCAAACTTCGACCGGAAAATTACCAATCGTAAGTTCTTCACCTGAAATGGTAGGTTCTCAACCTTCATTTACCCCATATATTTTTAAAGTGGGTCGGGGTTTCTCTTTTCCTCCAACTCCAATTTTCTCGAGTCCTCCCTTATTCAGGAATTCCATGTATTCCTCAGCCCCTACTATACTTCCCCCCCCGATTATGAATATAGCGTCTACAGCCCAGCCCAGGACACTTAAACCAAAAATTAATTTCCCTAAATTTGATGGTTGTAATCCCCGAAGTTGGCTCAGAAAGTTTGAAAAGTTTTTTGAATTGTACAACATTTCAGAACATGAAAAACTTTGTTATGCTTCGGTACATTTGGGGAATCGAGTGGATATATGGTTTGATAGTTACATTGTCAATTAGAGAGGGAGGTTGAACTGGAAGAGATTCTGCACGGAATTGTGTAGAAGGTTTGGGAAAAGAAGACCCGAAGATATCGTAGATGAATTTAATAAACTGATGCAAGTGGGGACTGTGGATCAGTATCAAGAGAAGTTTGAAGATCTTACCAGTTATATGACTGTTATTAATCCACTCTTGAATGAAACTCATTATGTAGCTAGTTTTAACAGTGGCCTTAGACCTGAATTAAAGCTATTGGAGAAGTTAGCTAACCCTACCACAGTGTTAGATGCTTATGAAATTGACAAATTATATGAAGAATCATTCAAGGCCCTGATTCCCTTTGTCCCTAATAAACTGCCTCAAACCACAAACCAAAGATCCTTAGCCGTCACATATCCCAGAAATCCTTAAAACCCTCCAAATAGACTAGTTGCGGGAATCCACAATCATCAACAACCATTGAGAATAACCTATCCAAACCATAAAACACAAGGTTGAGCTCCTCTCAAACAAATACTCTACCAGAACACCTTGGGGCATTAAGGGATAGCAAGGGCTTTGTTACAATTGCAAAGCAAAATATCATCCGGGTCATCAGCACAAACAAAGAGCATTACATGCTATGGAAGTTGAGGAGATGAAAGGAGAAGGAGATCAACATGCAGAGGTTGTAGATGTCCCTAAGACACTAGAGGATGAAGCAAAAGAACAAGATGAAGTGTCTCTCAATGCCTTGGTGGGCTTGAGTTCTGCCAATAGCAATGTGTTTACCATTAAAATCATAGGCCATACCAGGAAACTACCTATTGTAATTTTAATATATAGTGTATCTACCCATTCCTTTATTGATCCCCACATTGTGAAAATATTAACGTTACCAGTAGAACCCTTGGGGAAGCCCATGAGGATATTAGTAGCTAATGGTGCGCTAATGAGCTATCAATTCACGAGTCCTTCTTTTGGATGGAAAATGCAAGATGAACAGTTAAATTTTCATCTTAAACTAATGAAAGTGGGAGGCTGTGACATGATCTTAGAAATGGACTTGATAGATATGGTGGCACCACTCATTTTGCATACCAGACCCCATAGCCTAAGCTTCATAACTAATGGAAGAATCATATCTTTGTAGGGGGTTACTGAGGAGTCTGAAGTTACTGCAGTAGACAGTGAAACACTAAAGAGAATGTTACACTCTGGTACTTGTGAGGTAGTAGCTAAGTTAGCTATGATACAAGAAGAGAAGGCGACAAAAGAGAAAAAAGTGTTGCATCCCAGAATCAGCAAATTACTTGAACAACATGTAAGTATTTTCCAGGAGCCTAAGTAAATTATCCCCAAGAAGAACTTGTGATCATATTATCAATCTAGTTCTAGGTGCTTAGCCTTTTAATCTAAGACCCTACAGGTACTCATATGATCAAAAGAATGTTATTGAGTATTATATGCTTAAGGCTAGCATTGTTGTACCAAGCCATTCACTTTTTGCTTCCCCTGCTCTATTGTTTACGAAAAAGGATTATACATTGAGATTATGTGTTGATTACAGGAGATTAAACAACTTAACTGTAAAGAATATGTACTTGATTCCTAGGATTGATGATCTTTTAGATGAATTGTTTGGGGCACTGGGTTTTCAAAGATTGATCTTAGAGCGAGGTATCATAATAATGAGGAGTGGTGAATAATACAAGACTGCATTCAGAACTCACCATGGCCTATGGGAGTTCAGATTTATGCCATTCGGATTGACTAATGCTCCGTCCACATTTCAGTCCTTAATGAATGTGGTGTTCAAAGACCAGCTGAGGAAGTTTATATTGGTATTCTTTGATGATATACTAATATATAGTAAGAACATGGAAGAGCACATACGTCATCTAAAGGTTGTGTTGAGGCTACTAAAGGCAAATAATATCTTTGCTAAGCTCAGCAAATGTGATTTTGGACAGCCTCGGGTAGAATACTTGGGACATATCATCTCTAGAAATAGTGTAAGTACTGATCACTCAAAGATTGCTGCTATGATTGACTGGACACGCCCCAAAACTATTAAAGAACTGAGAGGTTTTCTAGGGTTAACAGGATACTACAGGAAGTTCATCAGGGGGTATACACAACTGAATAAGCCTTTAACAAATTTACTAAAGAAAGGAGAATCTAAATGGAATACGGAAGCTGAAAGAGCATTTTATCAATTAAAATTAGCTATGTCTAACGCTCCAGTGTTAGCACTTTCTGACTTCAGTAAACCATTCATATTAAAGGTGGATGCATGAAACACTGGAGTTGGAGCTGTACAGATTCAGGATAAGAGACCCTTGGCATTCATGAGTCAATCCTTGAGCAAAAAACATCAAGGACTATCTACTAATGAAAAGGAACTAATTACTCTTCTACAAGTTGTAGACAAATGGAGACATTACCTTCTTCCTCACCAATTCATTATTAAAACTGACCATTTTAGTTTGAAGTTTCTACAAGAGCAAAACATAACAACATCATTGCAGCACAAAGGCTTAACCAAGTTGATGGGGTTAAGCTTTGAAATTCACTACAAGAAAGGAGTTCTGAATGTAGTGGCTGATGCTTTGTCAAGGAAGGTAGATCACCAGACTGAAATTAAGTCTCGGCAGTGCTTACTAATATCTCAATTAAAACCCAAATGGATTGAAGAGATACTACATAGTTATGACAGGGATCAAGAAGTAGTAAATGCAATCACAACTTTAAGTACTAATGTAGGGAATGATCCAGACAATTCCATACAACAAGGAATACTGAGAAATAAAAGGAAGGTATGGATAGGGAATAATGGAGTCTTGAGACAACAGTTGGTTTCCACAATACACAACTCTGGGTTGGGTGGACATTCTGGAGTTTGGGCAACCTATCAGAGGCTAAAGGCAATCTTCTATTGGCCTACTATGATTGAGCAGGTGAAAGTGGTGGTTCAAGAATGTGACATTTTCCAGAGGTATAAGGATGAACAAGTATTTTATCCGGGGTTCTCACAACCCCTTCCAGTACTTGAAGGAATGTGAGAACACATACCAATGGACTTCGTAGAAGTCAAAAATCAGAAGGGGAAGACCCTTTTCTGGTAATAGTTGACAGGTACAACAAGTATGCTTATTTTATGTCTCTATCTCATCCTTGTATTGCATCTCAAGTAGCTAGAGTGTTTATGGATACCATTTATAAGCTACATGGTTTACCTAAGAGTATTGTATCAGATAGAGACAACATTTTCTTGAGCAATTTCTGGAAGGAAATTTTTAAGAACCTGAAAGTTCAACTACTTTACACTTCTGCTTACAATCCACAAACTGATGGGTAGACTGAAAGATTGAACAGGTGTCTAGAAAATTAACTAAGGTGTTTGACGGGACATATGCCAAAGGATTGGAACAAATGGCTTTGATTAGCTGAGTATTGGTACAATAGAAACTACCATTCATCACTGAAAAAGACTTCCTTCAAAGTAGTCTATGGTTATGACCCTCCACAACTTTCATTCGAGTTAATAACACAGTCTAAAGTAGATGATATTAATCAAGTATTCAAAGAGAGGTAGATTATGGCTAAAGTGTAAAAGGAAAATTTGGCAAAGTCACAAAACAGAATGAAAATGAATACTGATAAGAAAAGAACGGAGAGGGAATTTGAAGAAGGGAACTGGGTGATTTTGAAATTACAACCATATAGACAAGCTTCAGTAGCTATAAGGAATAACCTCAAGTTAGCTTCAAAATTCTATGGGCCCTATCAGATCGTCAGAAAGATTGGATTGGTGGCCTATTAGCTGAGGTTACCCCCGACAGCAAAAATACATCCTGTGTTCCACATTTCACAACTTAAGAAGAAAGTTGGGAAACAAACAATTCCATCCATAGACCCACCTCTTTGCTCATATGATGGCAAACCATTGGTTGAACCTGTGGCAGTGTTAGACAGGAGAATGAGCAAGAGAGGAAACAAGGCGGCAACATACATCTTGGTGCAATGGGCGAACCTTTTACCTGAAGAAGCCACCTAGGATGATTTTCAATTTATCAAGTCCCAATTTCCCTATTTTAAATAAGCGTAAAAGCAAGGTTAATCTTTGAGGGGAATGGATGAAATCTAAGAATGGCATCAGAATGGCATCCGGTGATAATCAAACCTAATAAGTTGAGCAAGGAGAAACATGATTAGCATGAAAATTAGCATTAAAGATGGATGTCAAGATATCAAATCCAAACTGATAGGTCCACTATATGGTTGTTGTTGTAAATACAAGAAAAGATGATGGGGCTGATTCATCCCAAGATCAACTTCTACTCGTATTCTGATTCAACAAAAGGAAAATGCTAGATTTCAGAATAGTAAATAGGAAACAGACAATTTCTCACAACAAAAACCTCAGAATTTCCCAAAACATGATTCCCCAAAACTAAATCTAGAATGGCTACCAGCTTCCAATTTCTATAAATACATTGGGAATCAATCAGAAAATAAATGCACTGCACATGTACCGATAATAATTCTCCCCATATCTGATCAAACAAACACCAATAACGAATTAAAAAAACAGAATTAATTGGAATGCCTAAAACCCATAATATTTGTCATCCCATATTAACTTGTCTACAGAGATGATCAATGATCAAAGAGTTGCATTTCATAACCCACAACACAAAACCAAGAGAAGACATCAGAATCATACAAATCTAAAACATATATTGATCAACAATAATTACCTATATATCTTGATCAAATTTCAAAGAAAGAACACCAAATCATCATAGAAAATAAAGAGAAGTAAACCAATACAAACCTGCATGGAAATATTGGATGCCTGTCAAAGTCAATTTATAGGGTATGAAACACGGCTATTATTAAGCGATGAGGATAACAAATTACGCGGATGTGTTTGGACCAAGAATAATTCGAAGTCGGTGGTTTTGGGTCGGTGTAGTTATCTATTAATTTAATCAAATACTATTTCTTTATTGATATTACAAAAACTAATTAAATCAATGGGCGTATTTGTGTATTGTTAATTAGCTACTTGTGTATTCTTTCTTAGACCATCTCCAACTCACCTCTATTTTACTCTCCATTCTTTATATTTGGAGAGTAAAATAGAGAATGAACACTATAACTCACCTGAGAAAATTAAGGGAAAAGTGTCAAATAAGTCTTGTTTTTGTTTTTGGTTACAGGTTGATCAAGAGCAGGTCAAATCCTCTTTTAAATGTAATTAACTAGTTTTTGGACCAAATTAACATTTTCAAAATTTTTTAATCTTTTATAAAATACAAAAAAGCACACTTTTATAATTCAAAGCAAATCATTTAAAAGAAAAAAGTCTTTTCATCTTCCTTCCTCTCTTCTCTCTCTTCTTTTCTTCCTCCCTTCGGGGATTGTTCATCTTCTTCCTTAGAAATTAAAAAATCCATCGTTACTCTTCCTATGCAGTTGTTACTCTTGTTCTCCAGTCCTCCATTACTCTCTCATCTTTCTGAACTGTAATCGTGTTCGTATAGAAATGGGTAAGTTATTTATTTGAAATACTTTACAATTTTTGAAGTTTTTTCTTGGATTAATGAATAATAAAATGTTTTGTAAGTATAAAAAATGAATAATCGACTGAATGGTATGTATTATTTATCATTTTAAAAGAAAATCAACCAACTCAAAAAATCCTTATTTTGAGGAAATGTATCTGTAATGTTATCATTCCGTGAAAAGTCGTTTTTTGTTGTTGATGTTGTTCTTTTTTTTTGGCCATTTTTTGATATGATTTTAGAAATATAGTGTTATTCTAGCGTCCAATATATATTTAGCGTATGTTGCCACATTTTAGTGATATGTTGGTCATCTATTGCCACATAAGATTCAAATGTTGCAATAATATGTATAGATGTGTCAATATATGATGCATATGTTTCTACATAAGATGTATATGTTGTGCAACAACAAGTACATATGTGGCAACATAATGTAAACTTATCGCAATAGACTATCCATCGGTTGCAACATACAACAATTATTATTTTACAATAAATTATAAAATCTCAATACTTTTTATTTACCTTGTAGATTAAATGATACAAGAAGCTTCATCTATGACAACAACTCAATCTTCTAACATGAAATGGTCTTTTTGTCTATGCGAAGAATGTGTGCAACAACATGATTATTTTATTAGTCGTGTTTACAAACTCATTGATATTTTTGAGAAAATGTCTCATAATATTGATGTGCAAAGATCCAATAAGATTTCACAGCCTTTGAAATGTAGGAGGTTGAAAAAATCTATTTCTCAAACACTTCCTATGATTATTGAGAAGAAAGAAAAGGAGAAGAAGGCAAAGGAGGAGAAGGAGAAGAAGGAGAAGGAAAAGGAAAAGATTGCAAAGGAGGAGAAGGAGAAGAAGGCAAAGGAGGATAAGAAGTGGGAGAAGAAGACAACTGAATAGAAGGAGAAGGAGAAGAAGGAAAAACAGGAGAAGGAGAAGAAGAAGGCAAAGGAGATGGAGAAGCACAAAGAGAAGGAGAAGGTGAAGGAGAATGTGAAGCAGAAAGAAAAAGTTAAAGCAAAAAAGAAAGGGAAGAAAGTCGAAAATGTCAGTTGTGATGTGAAGAGACAATATCCATTTGAAGGTTTTAACATTGAAGACGAGGGTCCAACTAAACTAATGTCATCCTTATTGCAATGGATAAACGAGGGTCTTTACAAGCATCATGCAAAAAAGTAAGTAAAGTAAGGCCGTTTAACTATTATTCGAAATTCTTCTTGTTGTCCAATAAATATGATTTATAATGATTACACAGTTGCAGAGGAAACAAGGAGAATCACTACTTAGCCAGTTGCTCAAAACTATACATGAATATATACAATTAAAATATATGCATTGTTTAGTACATGAATATATACAATTAAAATTATACACTTGTTTCATCTATGTGTGAAGTATGTGGATGTCATATTTTACAATCTGTGTAAGAAGTCAAAGCAGTAGATTCATTCTAATATCAATATACCACCACTAGTTGTTTTTTCAAAACATACATTGACAATTCTAGTGAATGTTAGGATAAAATCATTGACATAATTAAAGGGTATGATATACCTTCTTGAATGCCTTGGCACTTGAAAGATGATGTTTATGTCCCTGTAAATAGTAATGCGGAATTCCATTCAGTCTTGGCAGTCATTGCATTGAAGGAACGGTGCATAAAAGTGTATGATTCCATGTCCTCAAAAAGGTCTAATAAAAACTATCCTCCGACATTAAAAATATGACTACAATGTTGGCAAAGTACCTTGAGTTCAGTGGATTTTTTAGCAAAATGAGCAAATCAACTGGTCAGTTCTTAAATGTTACCAAGGAAAGAAAAAATCTCACCCATTTGAAGTCAGTCATGTTACTGGTATTGCCCAACAAGAAAGTAGTAGTCTGTAAGTATCACAATATTATTTTGTCTTACAACTATCGAAATGTGATGTTATTATATTTTCCTATTGATGATATACCATGCTAAGATTGTGGAATTCTTGTTGCTGCATACGTTTAGTATTTGAGTGATTGATTACAAGTACCATCATTTGGAATTAGTGTTGACACCCTTCGCTTGAGATATGCTTCACTCATATGAAATTATGTGATTGTAAAGGCTCAAAATGGTTATGTTAGTGACAATAAAGACCCAGAGATGCGTAAAACTAAACAAAAAGCTAAGATCGCTGAAAATTTTGTGTTTACAACTATTACTTAGATATGTGGTTATGTATTAAAATATTTTTTATGATTATTTTGATTTTGTTTAAACAAATGTCAATTATGATGGAAAGGATCAAAATTATATGTGGCAACAGAGCGAATCATCTGTAGCAACAGATAGTATATGCGTCACAACATATGTAATTTCTGTAGTAATAAACACGACAAAATTATATGTGGCAACAAATCGTATATATGTAGCAACATATAGTGTATATATATATCACAGTTTGAATTGTCCTAGTTTAAAAAAATAAACGGCTTTAATTTTCATTTTCCTCTCCCCTCTCTCCTCCTCTATCCTCTCTTCTATAAATGTGTTGTTTCGCATTCCAAGATTTATGTATTTATACTAATAAGTAATTTTAGTTTTCTCCTCTCCCTTTGCCAGTACAATACACTTCTCCTTCTCTTCTCTTCTTCTCTTCCTATTTTCACATATCATCTTCTACAACAAAGGCTCTATTGTGTTGTCCTCATAATTCCTACTTTATCGTTGATATATATCTTATCAGGTCATATTTAATTAGTGATTGAAATGCATTTGCTTGCTTATCTCCTCATTGCCCTGTTTTGATTTGTGGTTGTAGCTAATTTTGGGGATTTCAAATATTTTATTTTTGTGGTTGCAGATACAAATATAATGGCTTCTGTCAAAAGAAAACTTGATATTGATACATCTTACAAAATAATGATCTAGAAGAAGACTAGGGCTAAAATTGCTAGGAAGAGGAGCGAAAATACTACACTTTTAGAAACTCTTGCAACTGAAGCAGTTTCTTCTTCTCAACTAGAAGTAGAATTTTGTCAAAAGGAATATTAACAAAGACAAGTAGTGGAGGAAGAAGATGGAAAACGAGAAGAAGTTGAGGAACAAGGTAAAATAAATGAAGTTCAGGAAGAAGAAGAGGAAAATACAGAAGTAGTAGTTGTGGCACAACAAGAAAAAATAAATGAAGTTCATGGAGAAGAACCAGAACTTCATGAAAAGTTCAATGCTAGTAGTGATGATGGGAATAAAATCATCAATGCAGACACTTTCCTTGTGCATTTGTAGCCTGATGCTAATGGTGACAACATTACTAGGTCTGTCCTGGGAAGACATTTCGTCGAATTCAGGGATATCCTCAAGAGAAAACAATTGAAAGATTTTTCAAAAAATAGTTGTTTTGGTCATTTTCTTGATTTACCCATTGATCTACTTCCACGTTTTCTCCATCATTTATGAACTTCTGAAAAGAAGGTTCATATTTGAAAATCTCAATAAGAAGGATGAGATTCTAATTAATTATTGTGGCATGCCAGTTTTCCTTAGCATAAGAGAGATTCCCATAGTTACAAGGCTAAAATGTAATACTCCTGTTGAGACCATCCCTGAGTACATTGTTAAAACAGAACCACAAAGAATGAAAGTAGTTAAAGAAGTAGCAGAAGCAGGACAATAGTCACTGCCAACTGAGGAGCATGACTTGATGTCCCTTGTTGGCAAAAGCTTTAAAAATTTTGACTTATTAAGTTTGTTGGAATGGGAGGATACACCAAGGAAACACAAGGAGTCATTGTGCTTAGTTTGGTTTACACATAATATACTTTTACCGAAGGATCCGGGAAACAACATAATTTTAAAGTATGTCAATTTCTGTCAGGATATTGAATCTTTCAAGAGCTACCTGTGGGGTCATGAGATCTTTCATCTAACTGTCGACTACATGATGAGGCCTTTAGGAAAAAACACCAGTAACTTGTTTGGGTTTCCATGGGATTTCATGGTAAAGATGAATATTTTTAATCTTTTTATATTATATTAAGTAATAATTCAACATGTGATTATTCAAAGGTTTTCCTTTTTTAGATGCCTGGGCATTTGAAGTCATTCCTTATTTGACCCATCAAGTAATTGCAGAAGAAGAGATATCATCCCCAATGATGATGAGATGGTTGATGGCAAGAACAAAAACTAACAAAGAAGGGCATATTCCAGATCTTTTTAACCCTCCTTTTGATGCATTAAGATATTATTAGTATATTACAGGCATATTTTGCTACATTTGTATCACATGTTGCTACATATGATTCATCTGTTGCTACATGTGACACAAATGTTGTTACAGACGAATCATGTGTTGCGACATGTGCCACAACTGTTGCTACAAATGATTAATCTGCTTCAACATGTTCCACAAATGTTGCTACAGACGAGTCATGTGTTTCCACATATGACACATGTTGCTACAGGTGATTCGTCGATAGCAATATTTGTGTCATATGTATCAACAGATGAATCATCTATACCAATATTTGTGGCACATGTCGCAACACATGATTCGTCTGTAGCAACATTTGTGTCACATATAGAACCATACGAATTATATGTAGCAACATTTGTGACACAAGTCGCAACAGACAATTCATGTGTATCAGCATGGTAATTCTTACTGATGACGCATTTTTACAATTTTAGGTTGTGCATCCATGGATTACCCCAACGGAAGAGGAATTGAAAATACCATATCTATAAATCTAGGGTTGGTTTAAATAATTTTTAATCCTATTGTGGATAGAGTGGAAATGGTGTTGGCTAGAGCAACAACCATCAAAAGACAGAGAGTTTTAATGAAGTCGTTCATAAATTAGTGGTTTTTGATGGTACTACTGCTGATGATGGTGCTGGTGTTAGTGTTGATATTGGTGCTACTGCTGGTGTTGGTGTTGGTGCTGGTGTTGGACAAGACGAAGGGGCTACCTCTTGTGGACGATGTTATGGCATTCTCTGTGAGAAGTGTAAGAAACATGATGAAGATTCTATCATGTATCTTCAAAAATTGAGTGAACTTGTCAATGAATTACAAAACAAGAGAGGTGTGAAGGACATTGTATCAAAGAATGTGCGGTATGCATATACTCCAAAGTCCAAGCGGAGAAAAGAATCATTTGCCAAGGCAATGAAAAATTTGAAGAGGAAGTTGTTTGAAGAAATTCCAAGGGCCATAATGGAAGAAGTGACAGAGTATAAAAAATTGAATATTTATAGGCGTCCATTTGTAGCTGAAAAGCCGAAGTGTTAAAGGTGATGAGTGCAAAGGATATTCGAATGGAGTACGGCATGCATGTTTTTACCGGTCAAGATTTCAGGAACATGACAAGCCTAACAGTTTGGTGGGAAGACTGGTAATCCTACTTTTTATATTATTAACTATTTCTTATATCTTTTCAGTAACTGCTCTTCCTAACTATGTAATATTTTTTTATTTCAGTATACTAACGAAATCTTTAACCTCAGGCGTCAAAGGCATTGGAAATACCCGGAATACTATGATCCCAGAGATAGTATCCTGGATCTCAACTTCTATACAAACTTCCTACATAGATATAATCAAATGAGCGATGAGGCAACAATCGTTGGTGGTAAAAGCATGAGTCAGTTACTATATTACTTTTGTATGGGATGATGATATTGACTATGTCAGGGGTATTAGGCCAACTGTTGGAGGCATAGATTGGATTGATGCAAAAAGGTTTTTTATAGTAATGAACACGTCGGGTACTGTCACGACCCAAATCGGGGCCGCGACTGGCACCCACATTTACCCTCCTATGTGAGCGAACCAACCAATCTAAACCTTAACATTTCAATGTATAACAATAGAAAATAATGCGGAAGACTTAACTCATTTTGTAAAAACCAATTCAATAACTACTAAAATTCAACAACTATTATTCCCCAAAATCTGGAAGTCATCATCACAAGAACATCTATGATCAAATTACTAAACTAAACATGTCTAAGAAACTAAAATAAATAAAAGCTAGTCCATGCCGGAAGCTCAAGGCATCAAGACTTGAAGAAGAAGATCCAGTCCAAGCTAGACGCATTAGCTCACCCTGAATTTCCGATGTAGTGAAGACTGGCTAGATCTACTGTTGAGTTGAAGACGACGGTCCGTTTGCTGCACTCCACAAATAACAAAGAGGAAAACATACAAGTAGGGGTCAGTACAAACCATGGGCACTGAGTAGATATCATCGGCCAACTCAAAATAGAAAACAGGATACATCAGTTAATATCATAAATCAACTATAACTCAACATGTAGCAACAACAAGTACTATAATCATCAATAAGTACCATCCAGTTCATCCATGAGGGCTCAAGCCTCAATACCATACTCATTTGGGAATTAAGTTCATTATGTTGAGTATATTAACATCTTTCAGGATTCATTATCTTTCATCCTCTTGTGTCGGTACGTGACACTCCGATCCCCTACTACTATGTGTCGGTACGTGAAACTCCGATCCCCTAATTCTACGTGTCGGTTCGTGACACCCAATCCCCTAATACTATGTGTCGGTACGTGACACTCCGATCCCCTAATTCTACATGTCGGTTCGTGACAGTCGATCCCCTAATAATATGTGTCGGTACGTGACACTCCAATCCCCTAATTCTACGTGTCGGTTCGTGACACCCGTCCCACTAATACTATGTGTCAAAACGTGACACTCTGATCCACTAATACTATGTGTCGGAACGTGACAGTCTGATCCACTAATCTCATTCTGTCAATTCATCAAGCCTTCTCTACACCAAGGCATCATCAATCCCATTACTTTAATTCATCAAGCCTTCTTTTATACCAAGGCATCATCATTAATAACGTAGATTAAAGTTTCTTTCAAGATTTGGGATTCAATAGTTTTCATCATGCTTGTTTTATCACAATCACATAATCATATTCATGCAAGCATACAATTAAGCATATAGAAGACTTTATAATACTACCAACACATATCATTCGCTATTAAGAGATTACTATAAGATAGCATGAAAACCATAACCTACCTCCACCGAAGATTAGTGATCAACAAGCAATTTCCCAAGCTTTGGTTTCTCTCTTCCTGTTCGATCGATTCCTCTCTCTCTCTCTCTTGTTCTTTCTATTTTTCTTATTCAAAACCCTCTTTCTTTTACCCTAATTAGCATATAATTAAGAATAAAAGATGGCAATAATAACCCACTAATTAACTTAAGGTTACCTCTTTTAACCCCCAAGTAATTAGACTTATTAACATTAACCCTCTAACTTTATAATTAAAGCAGGAATAGTCCAAAACGTCCCTTAAAACGTGTAAAGAAATCCGACTCCGACTGGGATTACGCAACCTGTGACGGCCCGTCGTGCCTGCGACGGTCCGTCATGCAGGTCGTCGCAACGATCAGAACTCCATTTTTCACTAAGGAGTCGGTGACGGTCCGTCACGCCTGTGACGGTCCGTCCTGCACTTCCGTCACGACGTTCAGAGAATCATTCCCTGTACCAAATTCTCAAGAGTTGAAGTGTTTTGAAACGGGGCCTCACGACGGTTCGTCGTAGCTGTGACGGTCCATCCTGCAGGTCCGTCACAGATTACAGAGAGTCGATTTTAGTACTCAAATTTCAGAATTCTAAGTGTTCTGGGACGAGACACCCTCGACGGTCCGTCATGCCCATGACGGTCCGTCGTGGTATCCGTCATCTCAGCCAGTTTTCCAGAAATAAAATCTGCTGCTCAAAACGACTAAACAGGTCGTTACAGGTACCTTTTTCGTAACTCTCGAGATTCTTTTGCACAAGGAATTGATCAATGTTTATGACTGAAACCTGATGGTTACGGAACTTGACAAGTTTTTCACACTTACACAACCTGTCTTCGAGTTTATTCCTGAATTGTTGAAGCAGAGTAGAATGATGAATCATTTTCCATAGAAATTGTTCACTCAACCATGGGAATTTAACGATTGAATAGAAACTATGGTACAAAATGCAAGTGGATCACCTTGCGGGTCATATTCCATTGCATTCATTGAGAATATGATTAGTATGACAGAATTGCATCCCCCCAGTTCACTGTTATGTGACAATCTAATTGAACAGATGCAATATGTTTGGGCTTATGGGATAATATCTCAGAGCTTAAATCCTTGACATTATGTTTGTAATTAAAGACAATGTTTAATTTATCAATTATGTTATTTTATTTTATCTTAAGACAATGTAATTAAAGATAATGTTTGTTTTATCAATTTGTCTGTCACAACATGTTGCTACACATGATTATATGTAGAAACATTTGAGCCATATGTTTCTACAGATGATTATATGTAGAAACATTTGAGTCATATGTTGCTACAGCTGATGTGTACATCGCAACATTCGTCCGCCACAAGATATGACATATATTGCTATAGATGATTCGCCTGTAGCAACATTTGTTGCATTTGTTTCTACAGATGATTATATATAGCAACATTTGAGTCATATGTTGCTACAGATGATTTTATGTAGCAACATTTGAGTCATATGTTTCTACAGATGATTTTATGTAGCAACATTTGAGTCATATGTTTCTAAAGATGATTTTATGTAGCAACATTTGAGTCATATCTTGCTATAGCTGATGCGTATATCGCAACTTTCGTCCGTCACGACATGTGGCATATGTTGCTACAGATAATTCGCCTATAGAAGCATTTGTTTCATTTCTTGATAAACATGATTATATATAGCAACTTTTGAGTCAAGTTGCTACAGATGATTTTATGTAGCAATATTTGAGTCATATGTTGGTACAGATGATTTTATGTAGCAACATTTGAGTGTCACAACATGTGACATATGTTATTACAGATGATTCACCTGTAGCAACATTTGTGGCATATGTTGCCACTTATGAATATATGTAGCAACATGTGAGTCATATGTTGCTACAGATGATTATATGTAGCAACATTTGAGTCATATATTGTTACAGATGATGCGTATATCGCAACATTCGTCCTTCACGACTACATAATAATTTGTTGTTTGATCAGGAGTGCAAACTACGTTCTATTTATTCCAAAACTATGATAATTCTATTGGTTGTACAAAACTACATAATAATTTTGTATTGTCTACACAATTCTTCTTGGTAATTCTTAAAAATACAAAAAAACAAAGAAAACCGACATTAGCTTTTAGATGCTACAACATTTGGTCTTTTTCTTCTCCTTCATGCCCCATTCGGTACTTCTTTTGATATGACTTTCATCAATAGTGTCCAATTCTTGAATTTTGTTCGCCAATCGAAGAATAACGAACTTGGATCGTTTATCAACATCTTCATGATCCCTCCATCTAAAGAAGTTGCATGAATTCTCCTAAAATACAAACCATAAAGAAATAAGTTTTAATTAAAAACAAATAAATAGATCTGAAATCTCCAAATATTTTAGAAATAAACATACATACATGATATCATGGAGAAGACCAAAATCTGCGACCTGGATTGTCTTTTGACCATGAAGTTTACATTGAAAGTAGATCTCCATGTTTGCAATACATTTTAACATTCAACATAGTATCATTTTTATCATCACAAATTCGACTTAGTAAAGCATTTGAAATTATACCATGGGAGTACCGAAATTTTGTTTAACCAAAGGCCAATAAAATATAGAACAGTGTGACTGGGGGGTAACTGACAGAGAATCAAATAAGATCATTACATTTAATGTGAAGCGACAGGTCCTATAGGAGATATAATATCCCAGGAGAGAGAGAGAGAGTGAAAAAAGGCACCAAAATTGAAGCTGCAAAGATGAAAAGTTTGAAAACCCTATTCTTGAAATGAAAATGAAAACATATTCTAAGAATGGGTTGGACCTATTTTACTTTTTGTTAAATAGAATGGGCTTTGCGTATCATTGGGCCACTTTCAAAAAAGGCCGATTTGTTATAATTATATGTCGCAACAATTTCATTTTATGTTGCGACTTTAACAATGAAAACATCGTATGTTGCTACAGATGAAAAATCAAGGAAACACTAATAGACGATTTGATCGATTTAGGAAAGGAAAAATTGAAATGTGAACTAAATTTTAGTGATTTAGAACATAAATAATCAATAATAATAAGGTATAACATTTGGAAATACGATTTAGAAGTGTGTTATATAACTATCATATGGATTTACTGGGACAATGCATGATGAACTAGTGAGATGATTGTCTTTATAAATATAATTGCTATAATCCAATAGAGAGTGTTCTCTACGACCATAATTTGTTACTTAGACATGTTGTAGGGCCATATATTGGTGTTACATATCGAATTAGGTGATAATTTAATTTAATTAATCCCAAAAGACCGATTTGTTATAATTACATGTTGCAATAGTTTCATTATATGTTGCGACTTTAACAACAGAAACAACATATGTTGCTACAAATGAAAAATCAAGGATACACTAATAGACGATTTGATCGATTTAGGAAAGGAAAAATGGAAATTTGAACCATATTTTAGTGATTTAGAACATAAACAATCAATAATAATAAGGTATAACAATGGAGAGTGTTATGTATGACCATAATTTGTTATATCATAATTCGAAAATAAGTACTAAAACAAGTGAAGACAACATTTTCACCATATGAAATATAATATGTTGCCACATATATAATTTAAAAATAAATACAAAAAATAATAATATCAACATCGTCTTCAACACAGATTAAATCATTCCCACACATTAGTATGCGAAAGAAATATAACTAGATAATCTAGTTCTAAATCACAAATACACAATTCACACTAAATATCGTCTTCATCGTCACTTCATCTGGGCCAACCAATTATGCAGGAATTTAATTGGGGTTGATGCATAGTGCAACAAATGGGTTTTACACCAAAAATATTAGGTTCTTGAACCCACATTCGATTTAAATTGCACCACTGTGGCCACCTTCTTCTGCTTTTTTAATCATTCTCAGTGCATTTGGATCATTATAATTTAAAAAATCAAACTATAAAAGAAACAACACATTAGGATTACAAAATAAATTGATGCAAGGTGAAAAAAAAACTAAAAACAGTAAAATTACCACGCCTTTTCTGTATAAGGCTTCTAAGTTCTCCGATGCTATGAAAATATTCATGAAAGACACGACATGTTTATTCCTCGTCTATGTAGGTTCAGTGGGAAATATGGCCAATGTAACCTTCTGATATACAGAATGTTCATTACCAACTTCATTGAGGAACCTATAATATAATTAAACAGTAACTAAATCTTCTAGAGAGTAGGAAGGAACCCTTTCAACGATAAGAATTACTAGTCACTTGGGAGGGATTCGAAGAGGTTTAAACTAGTTGAAACCATTTTTGAGAATGAAGAAGAAGAGAAGAAGAGAAGACAACTTTTGACTTATCTCTCCCTTCTTGTGTTCTTATAAAGGCCAACAATTTTGAAATGTAGCAAGACGTGACGTTTCAACAGAGTGAACTTAAGAGTCGTAATTATTAAACAAAAGGTATTATCAAATATCACACTCCCACGTAATCATAAGTTAAAAGTATATTGGGACAGATGATTATATGTAGCAACATTTGAGTCATATGTTTCTACAATTGATTCGCCTATAGCAACATTTGTTGCATATGTTCCACATCTAATATATCTAAATGCACTCTCCCATGTAATCATTATTTAAAATTATATATTGCTACAGATGATTATATGTAGCAACATTTGAGTCATATGTTGCTACAAATGATTATATGTAGCAACATGCGTCCGTCACAACATGTGGCATATGTTGCTGCAACTGATTCGTCTATAGCAACACTTGTTGCATATGTTGTCACATCTTATATATCTAAAATCATTCTCCCATGTAATCATTATTTAAAAGCATATGTTGCTACAAATGATTGTATGTATCAATATTTGATTCATATGTTTCTACAGATGATTATATGTAGCAACATTCGTCCGTCACAACATGTGGCATATGTTGCTACAACTGATTCG
Source organism: Solanum chilense (assembly GCA_032847665.1). Taxonomy (NCBI): domain Eukaryota; kingdom Viridiplantae; phylum Streptophyta; class Magnoliopsida; order Solanales; family Solanaceae; genus Solanum; species Solanum chilense. The sequence goes on along the minus strand of CM064969.1, from coordinate 36,375,084 downwards.
TCTCCAGAAACACTTGTTGCATATGTTGCCACATCTAATATATCTAAAATAACTCTCCCACGTAATCATTATATAAAAGTATATGTTGCTAAAGATGATTATGTGTAGCAACATTTGAGTCATATGTTGCTACAGATGATTATATGTAGCAACATTCGCCCGTCACAACATATGACATAGGTTGCTACAGCTGATTCGTCTGTAGCAACATTTATTGCATATGTTGCTACATCTAATATTTCTAAAAGAACACTCCCACGTAATCATTATTTAAAAGTATATGTTGCTACAGATGATTATATGTAGCAATATTTGAGTCAAATGTTGCTACAACTGATGCGTATATCGCAAATTTCATCTGTCACAACATTTGAGTCATATGTTGCTACAAATGATGATATGTAACAACATTTGAGTCATATGTTTCTACATGTAATCATATGTGGCAACATATACTTTTAAATAATGATTACGTTGGAGTGTGATTTTAGACATATTAGATGTGGCAACATATGCAACAAATGTTGCTACAGGTGAATCACAACATGTGTCATATGTTGCTACAGATAATTTGCTTGTAGCAACATTTATTGCATATGTTACCATATCTGTATATCCTATAGCAACATTGACACAGAATCAAAAAAGAGCAACAAATCACGCATTGGGGCATTTCTAAATAAGATTATATAATAAACATAATCCTCAAATAAGAAAGAGTATTCATTAAAATTCAACAACACAACGCTTAACACTTCTTATGGGTCATTTCGATTTAGGCATGTAGTTTTTTTTTTGTCCAAAGTCCCTACATCCTGAACACTTATTTTTTCTTGTTGGAAATGATTCACCAACTCCAAGCTGTCTCTTATATGTCCTTCTTTTGGGTTTACTTGGATCAACATATGGAGGAGGTATTTCTCTATGTATGATATCAAAAGGGACAATTCAAGAATCTTCAGTTGGCACCGGGTGAATTTACAGACAATATGTCATTATGTATTTTTACACTAAATAATATGGAGAGGAGTACAGGTAAATTTGATTTCCAAAATCAGCACCATGTTGGGATCGAATCATTGCCATGTCATGTGGTCTAGGTATATTATCCAAATAAAAAATTCTACAAGTACGAGTTCTTCTTTGTAGATCCATAGTAGCAACATCTCCATGACCAGTGACATTGAACTTGTAGTAAGCGATTTGATGGGCCAACAACTTATTTCCCGCATTAACATACTCTGATATGTCTTTTTCAATTGAAGGAACAAATCTATTTGTGGAGTGCACCAGTTCCATACGCCTCTGGTGAAATAACAATGCAAATCTCCTGTTTATTTCATCAAATAGAGCGACAATGGGAAATTCTCTTTCAACATCAAACATAACATTCGTCGATTCCGCGATGTTTGACGTCATAATGTTATATCTACTGAATAATAGATAAAAATCAAACAAAACACATAAAGTAAAAATAAAATCAATTGAGATGGTACCTATTTCCCGGGAAAAATGCCCTACTTTATGCGTGAAATCCAATATGTTCAAGAGCTTCAGCTCCCTTTGGTACCAAATCGCTTATTTGATTGAAATGGTCATTAAACTCACATATATCGTACGCCTTTGTTGCTTTATAAAAATCGGACACTACCTTTGAATTGTGAAAGTTATTTCGAATATTTTTCCGAAGGTGTCTCATTCTACAACCATAATGAGATGCAGGGTAGATTCTCTAAACCATCTTTCGAATAATTGGTTGCCTATCAGAGATAATATACAACTCATCAGTATCATCTACAAAGCTTCATATATTTTGAAAAAATATTCATATGAGGCATCACATTCCTTGTCCACGACACAAAAAGCCACTGGAAATATAGGATTCTCGACATCTTGTGCCACGCCAATAGCAAAACTCCTCCATATTTGCTCCTTAGAAATGTACCATCAACGGCTATTAATTTTCTCTTTTCTTGAAAACCAATTATCCAAGCAGCATATGATACAAAGAAGTTTTGGATACTCTCATTCTCATCGAGCGACAATGTCCTCTTGCTTCCTGAATTCGCAACTTCAAGCATATATCGGTAAGCATTAACCACTGCATACACGTGCTCATGTGTTCCCCTAATATTAGACTTAGAATTCTCCATGCCCTTATAAATCTTTCAATAGCTTACCTTACAACCCAATTCTGTACGGAGTTGATTTGACATGTCTCTTGTGGATGGACTTTTATTATTGGAAAATCTATTTTCAAAGTACTTACCTATGACTTTTTCCATGGCGTGGGGATTATGGATTGTAAGATTCTTTGAACCACACATATGGTACTTTTTATAGATTCTAATGGCAAACCTGTCACTACTTGTAAATTTCACAACCCTCATACACCAATTGCAATCCGGATATGAACATTTAAAGGAAAATAAATTACGAGAATTGATCACCTTTTTCAGTCTAAAATCTTTTTTCAAGCAAGCAATTTTCAATGAATTTGCCAGTTCTTGCTTGTTCTTGAATGTCATTCCCTTATAAAATCCTGTTTCATCTTCTCTAACATTACTCACACGTAAAGTTTGAGAATCACATTGATTGTTGTTGTTAACTATAGATGTGGGAGAAAACTATCTCTCAAGGTCCGGCCCTTCAGCTTGAGCTTCACCTACACCTTCACCTTCACCTTCACCTTAACCTATTCCAATTTCATCATCAGGATTATTCATGTCCGCAAGATAAAATTCATCAGTAAACATATATTGTTGGCCTTGGTCTACATTATGATCCTCTTCGATATGAGTTTCTTCCACGTACACTCTTAATATTGGCGGTTTCTTTGTTCCTCCCAAATAAACACTCAAACTACATTGGTCGGTTATTATAAATGGTAAAACCCTCTCATTATGAAAAAATGAGGGATGTAACTCATGACAAGATCTTGCGGTTTACAATTGTATCCAGACTTTTGCACGACTAAATGGAAGAACTCATCACACGAAATGTTTCTTTCGACATACATCCCTACTGAACCGGCTCCTCATTTTTCGCTATCCTCCCAACGCCATATGAATCGATTTTTCTTCTCGACCCATTCACCACAACAATCAATCCCTACAAATAATGACATTGTGCCTAAAGAAAATAATTAAAAAACAATTACTAATTATGATGAATAAGCATATGTAGCAACATATGAGTATTTTGTGGCGATATTTGAGTCATATGTTGTTACATATGACTGTTCTTTTGTGAAAAAAAATCACAAGTTGCTATATTTTTTAGTTATATCATATGTAGCAACATATGACTATATTCTGTTGCGAGATGTAAGTCATATGTTGCTACATATGACTGTTCTGTTGTGAAAAATAAATCACATGTTGCTACATATGACTATAATATATTATAATAGTCAACTGTAGCAACATATATAACAATATGTTGGAAACGCGAATGCAAATTATTGAAAAAAATGCAGGTACCAGATCGGATGATAATGAATTGATTTTAAATAACTATTAATTTTACTTACCAGAAACAATATTGTATGATGCTTATGAAGTAATTCCAATTGAACAAACGAAATTTCGTCCACTAGTTATAGATTAGGTAAAAAGCTGATTCAAGAAGAAGAAAGCACAAGCATTACAAGCGAAGGCCCGCAATGTACGAAAAGAAGAAGAAGAAGAAGAAGAAGAAGAAGAAGAAGAAGAAGAAGAGGAAGATGAAGAGAGCATGAAGAAAGGAAAGCAAGCAAGCAAAGACGAGAGCAGAATAAGAGGACGAATACGACGGCTGGAGGCGGGTAAAAAAAGCTTTTATTTCCTCTTTTGGCTCGATATTTCCCACCAAAATTGGTTAAATTAAGTTTGATGTAGTCAATTTACCATTTTACCCCTCATTTAATCCCCACCAAAAGTTGGCTAAATTAGGTATTGTAAAATTACCCTTTTACCTTTCATTTAATTCAGTGGTCCAAAACTCTCAACTTATAAACTTGAGGGCAACTCCACAATCCTTAATCATTAATCACATAATGGTCACCTAAACCCAATACTTAAGACTTAGGTCACCACCCATTTATTTTTTTTAAAAAAAATCTCAACTCACCTCCAATTCGCTCTCTCTTCTCCTAATTTAGAGAGTTGAATAGTAATTCTCCAAACTACTATTCATACTCTCTATTTTACTTTTTTAATATTTTATTATTATTTCCATTACTTTCCAATTTACATATTATTGTACATATATTTCATTAATTAAATATCTAATATTCATAAGTCATTTTAAATGTAATAAAATAGTTTGAAAAATATATTATTTAATATATGCTACTTTAATTTCAAATTAATATAATTTTTATAATTTTCATCAAAAATAAAATTTATTTATTATTACTTTTCATTATAAAGAATACACACAATCAAAATTGTAAGATGAAAATTTTAATTTAAATATAAGATAACAATATAATACATAACATCATAATTTAAATACAACAAAAAATACAATAATAACATAATAATTAATTCGCAATGAAATAAGAACCATGTCAAAAAGATGAATACAAATTCGGAGTTTTGCAATTATTGCAAGTCTTTCACGTTTTCGGAGAAAAAAGTGCTAAATGATATAATGACTACATATATTATAGTACACAACGTGATAATTGAGGATGAACGTGATCATAATGCACCAATTCAAGATATCATAGAGGCTCCAACTCCAACAACAGAAATGATGTTACGTGAAAATCTCCTATTTGAGCAATTTTTAACTAGATATACTAAACCTACGGAAAAAAATGATCATTTAGAATTCCATAATGCATTAATAGAACATTTATGGGAGCAACGTAATAATTTCGAAATTTGAGTGATTATGTAATGTTTATCTAATCGTATTTTAATTTTATTTGGATTTTTTCATTAATTTATATATTAAATAATATTTTCGTGCAATTTATGGTATTTAAATTTTTCAAACAAAATATAATAATTAAATAAAAAAATTGAAATTTTTTTTTATCACATGAGAATTATATAAAGTAATAAATGGGAAATTAGTAAATGATTTACATCATGAAATAAGAAAAGAAAAATGAAATAGAAATAATAATATAATATTGAGGAGAGAGAAAAAAATTCATTTTTTAAAGAGTAAAGTAGAGAATTGGGTTGGAGGTGATTGTCTGAAAAAATAGAGAACTCTATATTTGGAGAGTAAAATAGAGTGTAGTGTCGGAGATGCCCTTAAGAAACTTTAAGAATTTGTTATATATTATAAAATATAAGCAATATACTATAAAAATATAGATAAAAGATATGGGAATAGAATGTAGATATCATCTTACTCAAATTCAAATGTCTTAGTGCTCGTTTGGCCATGCGATATGCTATCATGATATGAAATCATGATATGATATTATGATATGAAATCATGAGATGAAATTGAAGTTTTGTTTGGACATGCAATATGAAATTTTGGTGTTGTATATGTTTTCATAAATATAAAAATTCTGTAAGTTCTAAAACTAGTAAAATAACACCAATTGTTTATTCAATATTATCAAATAAATAAAAAATCATAAAATCATATAATAAATTATGATTAAGTTATTTGTTCTCCACTTAAGTAATTGTTTCATCAATGTATTTGAGTAAAAATGAAACACCTTTCACGGGCTATTCAGGATTTTGTTACTCAACAATCGTGAAGTGTGAGTTAAAATGATTTTATGTTGATGAGAATAATAAATTTTATATCGGTGAGAATAATAAATTTTAAAAAACAAAGATGTAATTATAAATTTTATTAACATGTGAAATAAATGGTTAGTAGATATAAATGTGGGGTTATTTTGACAAAATATAAATTCGTGGATCAAATTTTGTATTAAAATAACTCAAATCATGATATGTTATTCCCATATAATTTCATATCATGATTTTTGGAGAATATGATATCACACCTCATGGGATGGAATCAGCGTAAAATAGCATGTCCAAACGCTGATTTCATCTCATGATACTATATTGTGATATGGTATCGTATGACCAAATGCCTACTTATTGTCTCTCATGTGTGTCTTATAATGGTGAATGAACAACCCTATTTATAGGTTGAGAAATCATTCCAAAAGTCACCATACTAAGTATCATAATAAATAGATACATTTTTATTCAAATGTCTTCTTGTCTCTCATGTGTGTCTTACAATGGTGAATGAACAACCCTATTTATAAGTTGAGAAATCATTCCAAAAATCACCATATTAAGTATCATAATAAATAGATACATTCTTATTCAAAAAGGTTCACAAAACCTAGGAAATACACATAGATTATAAGTATAAGTTTATGGATAATCCACTTAGTTCAATTGATTTTTAATACTCCCCACTTGAATGTCCATAGATAATGTGTATCGTGAAAAACCTTATTAGGAAAATTCTGGTGGAAAAAAGCCTAATGAAGCAAAAAGAGTACACACATTTCATAATATACTTTGAGTGGTGCATCGTTAAAAACCTTTTAGGATAACTGAATTGGGCAAAACATGGTTAAGGAGTACCGCGCATATTTCACTCTCCCTGATAAAAGCTTTACTTGATATCTCGAAGATAATGCATTTCAATCGTATATATTAACCTTTAAAATGTTGATGTTGACAATGCATTAGTGAATAAATATGTAATATTATCACTTGAACTTATCTTTTGAACGTCTATCTCACCATTTTACTGAACATCATGTGTGAAGAAGAATTTTGGTGAAATATACTTTGTCCAATCTCCTTTGATGTATCATTCCTTCAACGAGTTATACATGCATCAATATCTTCATACATGATTGCTGGAATATCTCTTTTCAAAGAAAAACTACACAATTTTCGGCATCTACATAATTAATGTCACGACCCAAATCGAGCCCTGAGTGGCACCCACACTTACTTTACTATGTGAGCGAACCAACAAATCTAAACCCCAACATTT
>CM064969.1:36302097-36367991 GCA_032847665.1 Solanum chilense | reverse complement strand
AAAACAATAAAAAATTATCCATATCCAGAGGAAATGGGGAAGACGCAAATTATGATAGAAAGGAAGCCTGAAACTGAAAAAATAGCAAAATTAGGATTATAACAAGACACCTGAATCTCTTTCTGCAAGAACCTGCTGATACTTCAAAGTGAATTCCAAAAACTCTTTTTCAGACTTAAAGGTACGTTTTACCATCTTCCGTTTGGTTTCAGAGGCATCCTAACACATGAATATAACCAGAAGAGTGAAGTTACAAAACATTCAGAAAAAAAGGGAACCTGCACATAGCTTGATATAAGAAACAACATCCTAAAATTTGATAGCAAGAAAAGAAACAGAAAAAACAAAACTCATTTTTTTTGTTAGTAATGGGGAAATAAAAAAGAAAAAGCAGCAAAGACGCACCCTAGGACAGCTAGATTGTTTCTTCATACTAATTTCCAGCCAAATGACTAGAAGTGCGAACCCTAATAATACAGTACTAATCCTCAAAAAGAAGTGTGAACCCTAGTAATAATGGAGGAATATTGCAGTTCATTTTAAGACTACCTCAGGGAGTTGGTGGAACTGAAGCACATAAACCACCTGATGGTAACTACTAAGATGGAAAGTTACTAACAGGCAATAAAATGAGTAACTGATACTTGCAACATATTGAAATAGCAAGTACGTAATATAAGAGTAGCGAACATGATTACTGTTTATAGCGACACTAACTATGCATGTTTAACTATTGAACTCTGGATTTTTGAAGGATTGTTTGTATACTAAGATCTCATTTATAGCATCTCTTGCGGCAGCATTTCTAAATTCTCCAAGAATCATCTCTTGATTCCCTTCACTTGAGAATTGTTACATATTCTTTGATCAGTACTACAATAGATGACATTTGAGTTTTCTTTGTCAACGAATTCCTTAATTTTATTTGCAATATCAACCCATCCCACATCCTCTGTGATTACAGAAATGATCATGACGTCCTTCTAACCTTTGATAGAAACAATCCTAGCATACCTCAGAATGCTGAAGTTTTGAAAAATATAATAGGACAATGTTCTACATTCCTCCATCTTCCGCATATTTTCCCCTTCAGATGCAAGTCTGAGGCACTTGCGAGAAACTTGGGAATATTGAATCTCAAAATTGATTCTACAGAGTTCTTACTCCTTTGAAGATATTCTTCTACCTGAATATAAGCAAGGAAGCAGTAGGATCTAGATTCAAACATGCTTTAGTTTTCTCTTCTGTTTTTCATGGTGGAATGTCTTGATAGCAGCACCAGAGTGAGAGTTTGTACTACCTTTTTGTTTGACAATGGTGTCCAAGTAAGTTTGTGCACAACTCGATTATTTCACCGGATACTTTCTACCTGCCGAATAACTCTATTCACCAACTTATGCAAATGTGAAGTATGAGAAATATAGGAAAAAAGTATTATTGAATTGTTGTTTTGTCTACATTATTACACGAGACCCTATTTATAGACCCTAGAATACGATGCTTTACCAAATAGGATACTATTTAATATTCCTATTCCTATTCTAATAGGATTGTACAAACATATTCCTATTCTAATAGGAACGTATAAACATATTCCTATTCTAATAGGATTGTATAAACCTATTCCTATTCTAATAGGATTGTATAAACCTATTCCTATTCCAATAGGATTATATAAACTGATTTCTATTCTAACACTCCCCCTCAAGCTAGTGCATACAATTCATGTACCTAACTTGTTACAAATGTAATTAACACAAGGACCGATGAGGGACTTGGTAAGATATCCGCAAATTGATCAAACGACTTCACAAAATTGACAGTCACGTCAATCTCAAATGTGCTTGTCTTCTCATCAAATACTGGATTTGATGCATAATGTCAGTAAACACAGAGATAAAATTCCAGTGTTTAACTTCCCAAACTAAAAAACCTGCAAAGACTAAACCCAACTGCTGTTCGGAACCTAAAACAGGATCTTGCTGACCTCCGAACCGATCTCCACCGTTCAAATCAACCACCAAGATGTCAGGAACACATAATCCAAATTTTAGCCCGATCCAACGGTTGCTGGTCGGAGAAAAAGACTGCAGCAAAAGAACCATTTTTCTTCTCTCTTCTCTCTAGTTGAAAGCCCTCTAAAAGAAAAACCTCTCTTATGTCCTATCAAAGACAAGACCAAAAAAACTGCTTCAAACCATAGAGTGACTCACATAATCGACATACAAGGCTACTACACTCCCCTGAGCAACAAAATGCTCAAAACCTAGTACAAAGTATATGGATCATGTTGGAATCAATAGATGAGTTGATAATAAACAAGTCACTGAAAAACTGGTTGGAATATGCTCATATGCCAGAGTATTAGATTGCTAAAAGTGGTCACAATATAAGGAATAAAATTATATAGGTATGGTCGGAATGATGTCACGACCCAATTAGTAAATAGAAATTATATAGGATAGTTCGAATTTGATGGAACGACCCCATCGAAAAAGAGAAATAACATGGGTAGGGTTGGAATGATGGCATAACCCTATGCAAATCAAATTTGAGGAGTCAACGGAAAAACGAATGGAACTATGCAAATCAAATTTGAGTCACTGAAAAGACACATGAAGTTATGCAACTCAGATATGAAAAAATAGTTCGGAAAAATCTACGGTACTACAGAAATTAAATATGAAAAGCAGTCCGGGGAGATGCACCGTGCTACGCAAATCAGATATGCAAAAAAAAGGTGGTCACCAGAAAGATGGCACGGTGCTGCACAAATTATATATGAAAAAGTAGTCATTGGAATGATGGCACACTGCTACACAAATCAAATATGAAAAAGTAGTCACCGAAATGATGGAACGGTGCTTCACATATTAAATATGAAAAATTAGTCACCAGAATGATGGCATGGTGCTACACAAATTAGATAAGAGAAAATAGTCACCAGAAAGATACACAGTGACTCAACTTTTGCTAACATAATCATCGGCAGGCGGGCAGCATATATGAGTGATAGCCGCCCGCCGACAGCAGAAGCTCTTTGATTTTCTACCAAGATCATAGAGGCTCTGATTACATGTGAGAAATATAGGGAAAAAATATTGTTGAATTGTTGTTGTGTCTGCATTATTACACGAGACCCTATTTAAAGACCCTAGAATACAACCCTTTACCAAATAGGATACTATTTAATATTCCTATTCCTATTCTAATAGGACTGTATAAACATATTTCTGTTCTAATAGGATTGTATAAACTTATTCCTATCCTAATAGGATTGTATAAACATATTTCTATTCCAATAGGATTATATAAACCTATTTCTATTCTAACATGAAGAAATTACTGAGTAGTTTTTTGGTTCTGCTGGAATTTGAACTTAAGACCTCATGGTTTCACTCGACTTTATTGACTATTAGGCTACACCATTCGGTGCAAGCTTAGAATGGCTTGATAACCCTTCATTTTGCCCCTCAACTTAAGCTTTGAGAGTAATTCAACTGTGTACTTCCCAACGAATTAAGTTCTTTTCTTTCTTAATAGAAAACTGAGCCACAAACTCTTGTTGCAATGATCAAGTAACCTCCACACCCCTGTTACTACACTAAACACGTGATTACTATTGACTTTTCACTTAAATAATTTTGTGTTTCATCCCATTCCTTCTCTTTGTATTTATTATATACCATTGTTTCTTTATATATCATTTATATAACAATAAACTCTCGATTACATTATTGATCCTAGAAATCTAAAAGTCAAATTTTCTCAAATTGGGTGATTTTCTATTGTTGACTTAACCACAGCTAAAGCTAAAAAATGAATCAAGTTTCTTAATATGTAAAGAGAAAAATGGCCAAAAGCCCCCTCAATCTATAGCCGGATTCCCAACTACACACTCATATTTTATGAGGGTCCTATTTTCCCTGAATTTTGTAAAGCTGAAAGTGTTACCTCCCTAAATGCTTACCGGGCATAGTGAGTGTATTTCACTCTCTTTGAGAGAGTCAGCAGACAAAACAACATTAAGACTTTGTTTAAATATATTATTTCATAAATATATGTATTTTAAATTATTATTTTTTAAAAATTTAATTTCTTTCTTCTCCATGGTATCATATGCCAAACATCTTCACCCTTATCATCCCAAGATTGTCGCGCCATTACCCCCATCTCCACTGGATTCATTATAGTAAATTTGTGACAACTCTCATGTAAAAATTTTGAAAAAAAAAACAAATCCACCATCTCCAATCACCAAAAAAATAATTTTAATCGAATTAGACTCATAGTGGTCTTGATGGTGGTGTGAATGTTCTCCTTTTCAAGCTTTATTATTTGAAAGAAATGGTGGAGAGCTCTTTGAGTAAGTAGACGAGCGAATGGTTAAGGCGAGAAATAACAAAGCCATAGATGGAGATGGTAGTGGCAGCGAAATACTCAGACTATGCCGGCGGCAGCAACATATCCCCTCGGAGAAGAGAAAAGAGCCCCCCCACCCACCCACCCCCACACACAAAATTTAACCCCCAATATTTTCTCCAAATCAAAGTTTTTTTTTACACTAGTAACATTTGTATTTCAGTCAGTACTACGTAGTACTGAAAAACCATATTTACAAAAAAGAAGAAAAAGATTATAGTCTCTCCAATGTGAACCAGGATCTAGATGGACCTAAAACATCTGTGATTGACTCAGTCTCATTGGAGTAGAATTTGTACACCAAAAACATGAACAACAAATTACATTTAAGCTTGACTTTCTGCAGGTTGTTCTTATTTTCAAAACATTTAGCATTTCTCTCTCTCCATATTGTCCACCATACACCAGCAGGGTCTGTCTCCGTTTGTAGCCCCAACTCCAACCTCCTCCCAACTGAAAGAGTCTCATCAATCTTACTAGGATACTCTAGGAAATGCCTATGAGATTAAGGTGAGATTAAGGAATATTTGCCCGAGTTGGTTAATGAAATTGCAGTGTATTAAGAGGTGGTTTACAGTCTTTGTATCCTTACCATATAAGGAGCATCTGTTGCATAGAGATATACCTCTCTTGGCCACATTGTCCAATGGTAAGAATTGCTTCATTGGCTAACAGTCAGGTGAAGCATGCAACTTTTTGTGGCACTTTGACTCCCCAAATGCTTCCAAGGCCATTTGAAGTCTTGATTCTCCCTAAGATTTGTTTGTTTTTATCCTTCTTTCACCCTGTATCTTCTTTTGTTGTGCCCATGCCACCATAAATAGTCTCCACCTGTTTGGATTCCTTGGAAACACTCCAGTAGCTTGAAAAGTACAATCATTCTAGCAATTTCCCGGTCGTTCAAGTTTCTTCTAAAGATCATATTCCACCTTGTGGTGACCACATTTCAGCAATAGTTTTCTCTTGGTCAAAAAAAAGATTTCAGGGAAGATATCTTAAAGGCTCACAGTAGCGATGCATTTATCAATCCAAAAACTTGTTTTACTGCCATTTTGATCTTTGACAGTTAATTGATTACTGAGAAACTACAAATTATTCTAATGGATTCCAGAGGCTAATACCATATGGGGTGTTGACCTCTTTAGTTACCCATGTGTTCAGTTGCTCATACTTGCTTTTGATTACTCTATACCAGAGGGCTTGGTCTTCCTGACGGTACCTCCATAGCCAGTTGACCTTGAGTGCTTTGCTTTGGTATTAAAGGTTCTTGTACCTAGTCCACCTTGTTCTTTACTTCTGATAATGTTCTTCCATTTGACAAAATGAAAACCTTTCCTTTCCTTATTGCCTTTTTACAAGAAGTTTCTTCTGATTTTATCAAACCTTTGAACTATTGACTGGAGTATATGGAAGATAGATAACATATATGTAGGGAGGACATCTAAAATTGAGTTCATCAAAGTTAGTCTACCTCCCAAGGATAGATATTGTGATCTCAATCTGGTTAATTTCTTTTCACATTTCTCCTGAATTGGATTCCAAATATCTATGGGCCTATACTCTGCCCCCAAAGGCATGCCCAAGTATATTGATGGCAAAGTGCCTATCCCACCACCCAAGATTCAAGAAAGGTGATCCATTTCTGGAACCACATTAATTGGATACAACGGGCTTTTGTTCCAATTAATACGGAGCCCATAAATAGCCTCAACTTACACCAATATAAGTCTTATAATCAAGAGTTTCTCCTCCTTTGTCTTACAAAAAATTAGTGTATCATCAGCCTACTGCAGATGTGTGATCTCTACATTGTTTCCAGCAACCTTGCTAATTTGAAATCCCTAAATCTTGTTGTTCTCCTAATAAAAGTTCTCACAAAATAGTTAGGGCTAAAATATGAATGAAGAAGAAAGATTGAGGAAGAATAAGAACGTCTTTTAAAAAAGATATCAATAGGTGTTCCACCACAACACACATGACGTTTTAAAGGGCTACTTATTTCATTTTCAAATAATTTGGGGATAACAGAACCCTCGTGAAGTATGAGTGTGTAGTTTGAAATCTGGCTATAGGCTTGGGGGGGGGGGGGCTTTTGACCATTTTCTCATATGTAAATCCAGGTACTCCTATAATAAATTTGAATCTTTCCACTTTCTTTGGGTTGTTAGTAAGCCTAGTAATTTTAAACAATAACCACATATCCACCTTAGCATCCTCATTTCTTCAACATGCATCTTCTGGACATAGCATCCTCATACAACAAGGGTTAACCACCACCCTCTAAAACTTACTTCTAATTTTCCGTGGTACCTTTGCATCACACAAAATTCTAAAGGCAAGCCTCCAATTCATCCATGCCATACCAATACGGTGTGTGATGTCATTGTTGATGTATCCACTCCCCTGCATTATTGACCCAAGATACCTAAATCTATTTCTCTTGGGGATATTTTGAGTATCAAGCCTCACTTTCACGCTTACCTCATGCATCACATCATTGAACGTGCACCCCACATTCTCAACCTTAACTCTTTATCCTCCAATGTTTGTCTCCACAGCTCCAACTTAGCATTCACTCTATCGTGTGTCTCATCTGTCAATACTATGTCATTGGCACTTCATCTTGAATATCTCGCGTTAATACATCCATCACTATGGAAAAAAAGAAACGGGCTAAGAGTCGACCCCTGGTGTAACCCATCTCCATATGAAAGTGCTCCAAGTCTCCTCCCACCGTTCTTACCTTAGCTATTTCATACATGTCCTTTATCTCCTTTATGTAGGTCACCAACACACCTCTTGTCGTCTAGCATCGCCACAAGACTTCCCTCAAGACTTTATCATAGGCCTTTTCAAGGTTAATGGACACCATATATAAGTCCCTCTTTCTATCCGAGGAATAGCTTTTGTGGTCGATCTCCCGAGCATGAATCCAAATTGATTCTCAAAAATAGACACACCACTTCTCACTCTTATCTTCACCACTTTCTCCCAAACTTTTTTAGTGTGACTTAACAACTTCATACCCCCGTAGTTGTTGCAATTTTGTATATCACCCTGGTTTTTTTACAACGGAACCGTTGTACTCCACCTTCATTTCTCGCGTATCATAGCCGCTCCAAACCTGCTCTATTTGTGCTCTTCCAGAACTCCATTGGGGTCTCATTTGGTTCTGCCGCTTTTCCGTTACCCATTCTACTAATAGCACACTTCACTTCCTCAACCTTAATACGGTTATAATACCTGAAGTCCCAACAACTATCTATTTTTACATTGTATAGTCAATACTGACTTACGGAGTATGGTTTGTGTATATTTGGTAGGAATTGGGTAATGCCACAAAGCACCAAAGAGGCCTTTGAATGCTGGTCCAATTGGAGAGTTGGTAAGGCCATCAAGCCATTCTACTAATAGCACACTTCACTTCCTCAACCTTAATACGGTTATAATACCTGAAGTCCCAACAACTATCTATTTTTACATTGTATAGTCAATACTGACTTACGGAGTATGGTTTGTGTATATTTGGTAGGAATTGGGTAATGCCACAAAGCACCAAAGAGGCCTTTGAATGCTGGTCCAATTGGAGAGTTGGTAAGGCCATCAAGCCATTCTGGAAGATGATATCTACTAGTATCATTTGGTGTGTATGGTCAGAAGAGAACAACAAATGTTTTGAAGGCATATCATCTCCATATCACTCCCTTGGGGATATCTTTTGTAACTATATAGTTGGCATAATCTTTCACCCATATATTCTCCTGAGTACTTTTTGAACTTTGTTAGCTCCCTGGCAGTAGTGGTCTTTTTTGTAATTAAGCTAATTAAATTGTCATCTTCCTAACTTTTGTACTATTTTTCATCTTCTTGATGCCAGCAATGAAATTTCTTATTACTTCGTCAAAAATTGTTAACACATACTTCCCTAAAACATTACTACCTATCCCTTTTTTTTTAATAGATTACTACCTATCCCTTAATTCATATGATTTAGAGTTTGCCAAGAGAAGGTTTTCCTTTCATTTCCATTTTGTGTTGATTATGTAAACATGGTTAACTGATCAAAACAAATTACTGACACGGTTTTCCTCTCATTGACATAACCTAAGCTAAAGCTACTTTGTAAATAAAATTGTGGTTCACAGAGTCCGTTGGTGCAGATTAGGACAGAAATGAAAGAAAGAACAACAGACCTGTAGAGAGTGGAAAAAAGAACTGATGGAACTGGTCTACCATAAAAACTAAGAGACATAGAAAAGATTAAGCTGTAACACAGGGAAGACAATTAATATAGCAGGAGAATCAATTTGTCAAAAAGGTGGTCACAGAAGAGGATAGAACTGGCAGTGCACATATCCCAAAATGAGAGAAATAGCCATTTTATTCCATGTTGTAAAAACCAAAGTATCCAATTTGAGAATTGAATAGTCTACTGTGTTTATGCAGAAACATGACTAGATTGGATCAAAAAGCAGTAAAGTGATAGCTAACAAACATATATAACATAAGAAAATTGATATTGATGTTTACTGACTACTTTTTTGTTTTCAACACTCTCTGGTAATGATATCTCCTTGACAGCTGAAATATTTTGGCTCGGGTCTCCTCCAGCTGTGGGAAAAGAAGTATCACTTAGAGAAGGCTGATTGAAGGTTTAAATAACCTAAGATGAAACAATGCTGCAAGTAGAAACATCATGAAGAAGTAAAGAGCTACATGCAAGCGTATAGCCATTCAGACATACGACCACAAAAGAAACTGCATCAGACATTTCTTTGAAGCAATGAACATCATCATTTAAAATGTTATCAGTCATTTTTCATTTCTAATGGATCTCTTTGGAAGATTTTGAAGCTCCAGCATTTTATTATTCAAGCAAATGATCACATCTTGCAATGTTTTTGAACTGCTTCTAAATATTTCCTTTCAATTCTCCATTTCTGTCTTATTTCAACCATCCCATTAACTATATATATTGAAAAACATGATCCATTTTAAAGTGATTTAATGTTTCCATGTAACATTACAATAACAGATAATATAACTGTAAACACAGATAGTTATATCCGTGTGAAATAAGAGAGAAATATACTTACAGTCCTCCATATACTTGGGATGTGATTTTTCACAGTTGGTAGGCTGGGGATGAATTATGTTTCCCTCCTTGTGGTGTGGTTGGGGTGGCAGCGGGTCAGTGGTTGAGCTGAAACCATCTGGCAACGATTCTGCCTCTGGAAGCTGATTTGCGGCAGGGTTCTCACTTTCCATCAGTGATTTTCAGAGAAAATGCCCTAGTAAGTGTCAGAGAGAGAGAGGGGGAGAGGAGAAGGCTGACTAGCCACAACAGGGTTCAAGCTGACACTTATATATTACTGATACTGATGATGACGACAAATACAAATGACGGCTCCTGGTTTCGTCTTTCTTCAACATCTAACAATATTTCGAGGTTTATCAATATTTAAACCCCTTTTTAATTTATATTATAATATTATATAATAATACAAAATTATAAAAAAGAAATACATTAATATTTTGAAATAATTACAAAAATGACTCAGAAAAATCATGTGAAATATAAATAATGTTATATCTTAACTTTCTATTAATAAAAAAAAAATCATTATTTCTAAAAATATTTTTTTTATCACACTATACAATTTTCCTTAAAAGAAATAATTAAAACTTATTAGTATTATAAAAAAAATTATCACTCCATTATGATTAGAAATTAAATTACTTTGAAATGGCTAAATAAAATATGATAATTTTGAGACATAAGACAATCATGAAGACCAATGATAAGTAAAACATAAAATTTCGCAATGTATTTTTATAAGAATGTTATTGTAACGCACCTAAAACGAATTATGTTGAACTAGAGCTTCGCATGTGGCTCATGAGTTAATTTTGTGTTAAAATGGTTAATAATGATGTTTTGAGGTAGTGTCTAAAGTTTGGTGATGTTTGGAGGTCAAAACGTCCATGACGTTCGAAATATGTGCCTTGAAAAGTGCTTGTGTGTCTTAGTATGTTTTGGCGAGTTTTACATGTTCTTTTTGGTTGAAATTGATAGTGGGAGTTCCTAAGACCTAGACGACTATGTATAGGGGCTTAACGCCCGGGTACAACTCCACCTAGGACCCACAAGGGGTCCTAGAAGAGGACCCAAGACTTGACAACCAAGCTGCTAAGATTGGATAATCGACGACTTGTCACCTACAGACAGTAGCCAAGACAACACCCCGTCGTTTGGGGGCGTAGCCACACACTTAGTTTTGGGAGCTGTCACGATCGGGGAGCACCCCCTAGAAGTAACATGGCGTATTTGGCCTCTTGGAGGTCTTATACAAGCCCATAGTTATCATTCATCGCATTTTCATAGGTAAATTTAACGGAAAATTTAAAACTTTATAGCACATCATATGCTAGAACATCACTTCCATTTTATATATAAAATATCACAATACATAGTTTAAGACTCTAAGTCTCTTTGCCATCTTAGACTCGACATCATTAGAGTACAATAGGGACACAACCTTTTAATATAAATAATTATGGAAAACAAATCAACTATGAAGGATAATATACAAAAGCAGGTATACCATTTTATATTCATGAGTAGCTAAATTAATTTATTCCTGAAAATCTCTTGTTAATTATAATTGTTTATCATGTTTAAATAATGTTCTAATAACCATCTTTAGAAAGTTTGCTACAGAAATATTCTTGAAATAAGTATGCCCAGACTATGCCATCCTAAGGTTGAAACCGGTAGGCAGAGAAAGGCCGTTTAAGGGGAGTAAACAAAGTTGAAGGCGCTGTTAGGGTAACTAATCAAAGAAGAAAGCTGTAGTAGTGACCAGACGAGATGATTATTAAATCATTATTTTTGCATAATAAGCAAGTATAATTTATTAAGAGGTTGGAAGGAATAAAATTTTAGTGAAAAATGAAAATAATAAAAATGGATACATACCTATTAAATAATGATGTTGATTATAAGATATTACTGCTCTATATACTAAAAAATTTGAATACTGATATAAAAAGAGAAATTTATAATAAATTATTAACATATGAAATAATAGAAATAACAACCCAAGGTTGGACTGAGTTAACTATACAAAGTATAGAAGATGAACTTTACTTTAACATATATGATTTATATGATGATATAGATATAATACATAGATTATAATGAACAAAGAAGAATATGCAGTAGACGAAAAAACATATGAAAATCTAGATGGAATGATAATAAAAATAGTATTTTCAAATTTAGGAAGAAGATATAAGAAAATAGGAAATAACTTATATTTAATGCTAGAAAAAGAAACAGCAAAATTAGAAGATAGTTTAACAGCTATGGTAAGAATAACAAAAGAAAATGAAGAAATAGACAAATCAAGAGAAATTGAAAAAATAAAAACACAAGCAAAGCAAGAAGTACAACATTTAGAAGAAATAAAAAATACAAGAATAAGTGAATTAGAAAAAGAATTAGCCAGATTAAAATTATTATATGAAAATAAACAAAAAGAAAAAGAAAAAAATAAAGAGCTTGAATTAAAAAATGAAATAAAAGAAATGGAACAAAAATTAAATGAAGATCAAAATGAAGATATTGAAATAAATGAAATAAATGAAAATGAAAATGACCAACAATCAGAAATAAGCGACATAAGTGAAACATATACAGAAATTTTAGAACAAATAAATAAACCGAAAAAATTAGAAATAAACGTAGGAGATATGGATAAGCCTAGTACGTCAAGAGTTAAAACCCCAGATAATAGTCCCAGAAATAGTCCTAGAGTTAGTCCTAGGAGGACACCACCAACTTATTACACAGAAAGTTATCAACAATCAGATAGAAATAATGCGATATGGAACAGTAGACTAAATAGAAATTGGACACCTAAACCAGCAAATGAACAATATAATTTCTTAGATTTAGATTGTGTTACAGATACAAATAAAGCAATATTATTATGGATAGGAAATATGTCTAAACAGTTAATAGATAATAAAATAGAAACAGCAAAAACACCAAGGTATATAGAAAGAACATTTGTAGGAACAACAAGATTATGGATAGAAAATCTACCCTCAGAAAGTTTAGAAGTACTTAGGAATGATAAAAAAATGGATGGATCTGCATCAGCAACAAATATAGATATATTAGATAAATATGAATCAGCAATAAGAAATGAATTTGGAGGTATGACTACAGATATAAGAGAACAAAATAGAGAAAAAATAATAAATAGACAACTTATGACAAAATTAGCTATATGTAAAATGTGTTACTTAGAAGAATATACTTGTGCATTTAAAGAATATTATTACAAAGCTAAATACAATTTAGACGAAGCAAAAGAAATAAGAAAACAATATTATACAAAATTACCAGAACCATTTAGTACAAATATAATAAAAGATTGGAATAATGAAGGAATGGTAGATACTTTAGGATCTAGAATAAAATTTTTAAATCAATGGTTCATACAATTATGTGAAAACCAAAAAGAAAAATTAAAAATGGAAAAAGTATTAAATAAAAATTTATCATGTTGTAAAAATAAAATGGCACCACAATTTGGATGTACGAATAAAAAACAAAAATCTAAAAGATATAAAAATTATAGAAAAAATAAAACCAAATATAAATATAAACAACCAAGACGAAGATATTATGTAAAAAACTATAAAATAAAAAGACCGTATAGACCAAAAAGAAAGATATCCCAATGTACTTGTTATAATTGTGGAAAGATAGGACACATAGCTAAAAACTGTAATTTACCCAAAAATC
This sequence comes from Solanum chilense, assembly GCA_032847665.1. Classification (NCBI taxonomy): domain Eukaryota; kingdom Viridiplantae; phylum Streptophyta; class Magnoliopsida; order Solanales; family Solanaceae; genus Solanum; species Solanum chilense. The sequence continues at coordinate 36,354,751 of CM064969.1, read as the reverse complement.
CAAAAAGAAAACAGATAGCAGAATTAATTATAGATGATGAAAAATATATGCAAATAGAATACATAGATTATGAACTAAGTGAAAATGATAGTATATATGAAGTATCAGATATAGAAACTGAAAATGAAGAAGAAAATATTAACTTAGATAATAACGAAACAGATGAAGAAATATAATGTCTGAAAATGAAATAAAAATAATATCTAAAGAAGATTATCAAGATGAAGAATCATCAGAACAAAAAATTATATTTGATAATACGATATTTGAACAAATAAAAGGAAAAGAATTAGATTTAAGTGTTGAAAAAGTACTTGAAATACCTATTTTAAGAAATTGGTTTAAAAGACAAAAAGAAGAATACTATGTAGTTAGTCAAAAAGAACATATCATAGATTGTAAATATACAAAAGGAAAAGCATACATACCTATAATAAATAAAAGAATGATAAACAAAGAAATACAAGATATAAAAGCTAAAACACCAATAAAATATGTACATTTAGGAGGAACAGAAATATTAATAAAAGCTTGTTTTAGAGAAGGAATAGATACACCTATAGAAATATATTTAGCAGATGATAGGATTGTACACCCTATAGAAAAAAGCGTAATTAGTGCAGTAAAAGGAAATTTAATATATCAAAAATTTAAATTTACAATAAGTGCTAATTATACAGTATCATTAACAGATAAAAATATAGATAGATCATTAGTTTTATATTGGAAAATATCTGGAATAGAACTAGCACCAGGAAGCAAATTATTCACAGCAAGATGTAAAAATTTATATATATTAACAACAAAACATAAAATAACAGCAAGAAATAAAATTAATAAAATAAAAATAGAAAATCCTTTTGAGAAAATAATTACTGTAATAGATAATAATGACTATAGCTATAAAGAAATGGATATAGAAGAAGATTTAGAGATAGTAAAAGAAAGATTAAGCACTTCAAGCGTACCAAATACATTGACAAGAGCTACCTCATCAAGAATGAGTACATCTAAAAGAAAATATGAAATTCCACAAAGCTTGTTAGATAAAGAAGAAATAACACCATATCATTATTTTATAACAGGAATAATGGACCAAAGAAAATACAAAATTTTAATAAATACAGGACAAGAAGAAAATTATATAACAAGAGAATTAGTATTAGAAGAAGAAATTATAAGAACAGGACACACATGCCCTGGATTACCTAGTGAAATAGTAAATACAAATGAAGAAACAACAGAAAAAGAAATAATTATAGGAGGAATACCCTTAATAATACAATTTAAAATATACCAAGGAAATCATAATATTACATTAGGAATAAAATGGTTAGAAAAAGTTAAGCCATACAACATAGAAAATGAACAATTAACAATAACTTGTCAAAATAAGAAAATAATTATAAAAAGAACAAAATGATTAATGAAAATATTTATACTTGCAAAAATTATAGTAGAAGGATATCACAACAGATATTATACCCCTATGATAGATACAGGAGCAGAAGCGAATATATGTAAATATAATTGCTTACCAGAAGATAAATGGGAAAAATTAAAAACACCTATGGTAGTAACAGGATTTAATAATGAAGGAAGTATGATTAAATATAAAGCAAAAAATATAAAAATACAAATATGGGATAAGATACTAACAATAGAAGAAATGTATAATTTTGAATTTACTACAAAAGATATGTTATTAGGAATGCCATTTCTAGATAGATTTTACCCACACATAATAACAAAAACACATTGGTGGTTTACCACACCATGCGGAAATAAGATAGGAGCAAAAAGAGTAAATAATAAACAACGAAAACCTATAGAATGGATAAAAGGAAGTGAAAAAATAAACCAACAAATGGAAAATATAAATAATAAACAAATAACACAATTAGAAATTATTATATTTGCTATAGACAAAGTTAAATTAATTAATGAACAACTAGAACAATTATATAGTGAAGATCCATTACAAGGATGGGAAAAACATAAGACAAAAGTAAAAATTGAATTAATAGATGAAAATAGTATAATAACACAGAAACCATTAAAATATAACTTTGATGATTTAAAAGAATTTAAAATACATATAGATGAATTATTAGAAAATAATTACATACAAAAAAGTAATAGTAAACATACAAGTCCAGCATTTATAGTTATAAAACATAGTGAACAAAAAAGAGGTAAAAGTAGAATGGTTATAGATTATCGTAATCTAAATGCTAAAACCAAAACATACAATTATCCGATACCAAACAAAATACTAAAAATAAGACAAATACAAGGATATAATTATTTTAGTAAATTTGACTGTAAATCAGGATTTTACCACCTAAAACTAGAAGAAGAATCTAAACAATTAACAGCATTCACAGTACCACAAGGTTTCTATGAATGGAATGTTTTACCCTTTGGATATAAAAATGCACCAGGTAGATTCCAACATTTTATGGATAACTGTTTTAACCAGCTAGAAAATTGTATTGTATACATAGATGATATATTGTTATATTCTAGAACACAAGATGAACATATAAAATTATTAGAAAAATTTATACACATAGTTAAAAACTCAGGAATAAGCTTAAGAAAAAGAAAAGCAGAAATAATGAAATCACAGATAGAATTTCTAGGAATACAAATAGATAAAAATGGAATAAAAATGCAAACTCATATAGTACAAAAAATAATTACTATTGATGAAAATATAGATACAAAAAAGAAATTACAATCTTTTCTAGGATTAGTAAATCAGGTAAGAGAATATATACCAAAATTAGCAGAACATCTAAAACCACTACATAAAAAACTTAAAAAAGATGTAGAATATCATTTTGACAATAAAGATAAAGAACATATAAGAAATATTAAAAATTTATGTAAAAAATTACCAAAATTATATTTTCCCGATGAAAATAAAACATTGTATTCTGAGTGAATTGGTTGATGTTATTTCTCTCTATATTTTGTACTCTCATATTTATATAATGAATTTCTCATCTCCTTTGTGGAAGTAGGTCGGTTGATCAAACCACATTAAATCTTTGTATTGTTTAGTATATTTCTTGTTTGTCTTCTTAATCGAGGTCTTTCGACGTTTGGTTTTCTTGCCTCCACATGAAATCCTTATATTTTCAGTTATAACAAGTAGTATCAGAAACAAGTTCAACAGTTCAATGATGGAGCCAAGTTAAGTGGTTCAATAATTGATGGTTGAACAAAGTTAAAAACTGGGTGTTCATCTTGAGGGTGTATTTCTTCGGCAACCTATTTGACAGTAATGCAGATATTTGTTGGAAAAATTGTCTAGGAGAGGTTCTCGGCGTTGAGACATATATTTTACAAAGGATATTATGAAGAGGAGTTGCAAATTGTTTCATATTATGTGAAAAAGATGGATGAATTTATTTTATTAGAAATTCAGGACATGAGGGGGATTCATTCGGTATTAATTGCCCGTATTTTTTACCACAAATAAGGTTTCTTTTTATGAAAAGTTTTAGGATTGACAAGTCTTTCTCTTGTAACAAAATATTTAGGACTCTATAAATATAGGCATGTTCCTTCTAACTTAATCAACATTCACAATGTAGTCCTAGGGGCTTTGCAAGTTTTTGTTAGGGAGGAGAATTTGTGGGACACATTATCAATACGGTATCACTTGCGTGAACCTCCTTGTATTCCTAGGGAATTGGTTGGGGTCATTTCTCTTATATTTTGTACTCTCATATTTACATAGTAAATTGATTATCTCCTTTGTGGATGTAGGTCAGTTGACTGAACAATGTTAAATAATTGTATCTTTTGATATACGTCTCATTTGTCTTCTTACTCCTAGTTTTTCGATGTTTACTTTTCTAGCTTCTACATGACACCCTAATATTTTCGTTCCTAACTCTATTCAAAGGAATAGGATATTTCTATTGGTAGTGTTGCTTTGTATATTTCTTGTTTAGATCTCTCTCAGGACCTGGTTATTGTATCTTCAATTGAAACAGATATATAGCCTCATATTTGAATGATGTGTTTAATATTATGGCAGAGTGTTTTCCTTCCAAATCTATATATGACAATTGCAGAATGAACGAAACATGTCTGTAGAAGATGAGAAATTCTAGAAAATAATCATTTCTAGTTTTGATTGTTCAATGTTCTCTCATATCTAACTAGTTTGTTAATTAGTTCATCATTGTTGCTACTCTAAGTGAGTTTTCATTTTGGCTTCTTGTTTTATTACAAGGCATGTTGTTATGTCTTCCAATATACTAAAATCGTTAAAGACTCCCCATATCATCAAATCCTGATCAACTATATTGTCGAAGATCCTATCCCAAAAACTTTGTCTATTAAAAAAGACTAAGACTTGTAGAGACAATAAGAAATATTTAAATGAACAAGTTATTTTGGTGATTGAGATGTCTAGAATCACCTTTCCTAGTCTTTTGGTGTTTATATTGTTCTTTGAGTTTGATAGGCTGATTTTTTTTTCCTTAGTAAATTAAACATGGTCATATATATATAATTATGATGATGGACTGAGTGTTCCCTATTTTCCCAACTTTTTTTATGTATCATAACTAGAATCATATATAATTGTAACTAGCTTTCTAAACTTTTTTCTAATTTATCATCTTGATTCTTAGAAGGAGAGGAGATATTTTTGTGTTCTACCCTTCCATATTCAAATATAGATATTTATATTCGCCATAAAAAGAGGCTATACTAGAGCCTCACCACATGAACTAAGACTTAAAACACTGTTTATAAGCCTAAAATAGTGTATTGGAACTTAGTACGAAGTATTAGAGTCAAAACGTTAAGAAACGATCATGACGTCCAGAGAATTGTGAAATGTGTACTAGTGCGCCTTTGTATGTTTCATGGAGTTTTAAGAGTCGAAACTTAGTGAAATTTGGTGAAATGGTACTAAATATGTATTAGACTGTGTTTAGGGTCTAAATGTTTGGACAAGACCCCCCAAGGACCACCCTAAGGGTCCTTGGAGGGGACCCTTGAATTTGATCAAAAGTTGTCAATTCAGAAGTGGCCAAACGATGGATCAAACGACGAGCCATCAATGGGTCAATGACTCTTTGATCGATTCATAGGTATAGAATTATCCACTTTCCAAAATTGGTCCAAAAACTAACTCTCAGTCACAAACAACGCCCGTGCAGTACGGGGCCGCCGACTGAGCTATGGGGCGTAGACGAGACGTCGTAGGTTTAGAGGTCAACTATACTATCAATATTCTAAGTTAGAGGTTAGTTTTGTTAGGTAATTATTTGGGATTATGGGTGGTTAATTAAGTTAGTTAAGGAAAATAAAAAGGGTTCTGACTCATTAACTAACCTAACATCCCATTATTTCACAAACCCACATATCTATAACTTCTCTCTAGCTTCTCTCTTCCCAAACTCAGACCTCCATTGAAGGAACACTAGAGATCGAAGTCTAGGACGAATTCACCAAGGATTTCATATCAAATTCTTGGCAAGATAATCCCTAAGGTATGGTTTCTTTCACTCTTGGGATCTCTTTCCCCAAGAGGCCCTTTCAAAGATGATTTTCAACTTTCTCAAAACTAGGGTTTCAATCTAGACATAAGTTCACTTTTAAAAATGAAATTATGATTCAATTATGATGAATATAGTCATTTATCATTGTTTAACTATGTATTTATGGTCAATTGTTGGTAATAACTCAAGATTGTCCCTTGAACCCTTGTTCTTCCCTAAACTCATTATGCCTTGAAGTTCTACGGTAGTTGTCTAAGATGATGACTATATGAATATCTAGAATAGTAATTGCTATGTATACTTCTTGAAATTTACCTTTTTTATGCCTTGGTTATGTATTCTTTGGTAATTGAAGTATTAAAGAAATTAAAAGGGAAAGAAGGTATGAATATTGATTCTTCTTGAGTTCAATTATTAAGTATGAGTTACTTAAATTGTAATGCTCCTACATCTAATGTGTGGTTGTATTGTTGATAAAAAATGTTCCTCATCATTAACCCTATACTATTGAATTGGTTATGAAGTATACAAGTATGATATGGTTTGATTATGTCACGACCCGAATGTACCCCCTAGAAGATTAGGCAACCCTTAGGTTGGAACAATTTTCGTACTTAACCCTTTGGAGGTCTTGTACTAGAATACTAACTATCATTCATCACATAATACATCAAAGTAGTGCGGAATTAAAACTTTTCATGACATTAATAATAATAATAAAATATATGTCATAAATACTATAGAGTAGTCTCATCTTCACAAGCCATCTTAAAGAAACACTTAAGTATCTTAGGGACACGACCCTTTACAATGAATCAAAATACATAATAAGTCTTAATAATAGATATTAAAGAAATAGAACTTTTACCTCAAATATATGAGGATATACTTAGTCTTGAGAGAGTCAATTCTAAAGCTTGCCTTCTATTCTTCAACTTACCTCCAACCTATACTTATAGATTATAGAAAAGTACGGGGTTAGTACAAGCATTGTACTAAGTATGGCACATGCAAAAACATGTGAAAAGGGAGGTCTTAGTAGAATTAAGATATCATGCCAATTAAGTAGAACTTAAAAGAATATAGTAGTGAAATAGCACATAAATCATCATTTGGCACGTAGAAAATTAATTTCAAGATTTTAACACAAAAGGTCACTTTACGGTGAATTTAAGTGAAATTACAGTGAACTTCATGAAATCTTACATGAACTCCTTTACTTTGAAGTTTCCCTAACCAAGATTATCTTAAGATTCACTAAGGTAAGATATGAAGGAATCACCCATACAATTCCTTCAGTGCACACCTAGGTGACCCTCAAGACTACCCATTATAGGCTTACTTAGTTTGGGTAACAAGTACACATATTATAACTAGAAATTTAGAGAAACAGACTTGCATTTAGAACTCCACATAGATGCCCTTCCCCAAGTGGATTTGCAAGTTACACAAAGTGAAATGTGAGAATAGCATCCCATACTACAACTTCACTTTGTGCTCCTTGAGGATTCCATGAGGTTAGATACACCACATTTATCATTCATAAACTTCATTATACAAGATATAAGTTTAACATGCTTCCTTCACATTAGACATTAGATCACATAACTCAACTTTCATCACATAATAACACATTCATACAATACATGTAAAGACACACCATGACTCCCCTTTCAAGTGTCTACTAGTGCAATGGATAAATAGCGTCCCATACCACCACCTACCATTAGTAGTACAGTCCTTAGGATACCTAGTTCATTACATTATTTTGTGGGGCATAGCTTTGGCCGACATTGACCATGAGATCTAGACATGTAATCTATATATTAACCCCTATCGGATGAAGGATCCCCACTTTCCTAGGGTAGGGTTATTCTTTTAGCCTTTACATCGAGTCTCCAATAGCTACACCTATGCGGGCGCATATTTAAGGGATAAGGGGATTGCTTCTAAGTAACTCACTCTCTAATGACGAAGAGTATTCACCTCAAGAGGTACATTAGGTACAAGATCTCTACTCACAATGTGTAACCACTTCTTCTTCATATCCTCTCGGTGCTAAGCACAACTCCCCCCACGAAGTCTTAAACATTAATTACTATAGGTTAACGAATAGATAGTATTAGCACCACATCTCAACTCACTAAGGTTACTTATCCCTAAAGGTTACATTGGAACACCACATATCAACTCACAACGGGTATCCAACCTCCAACCTGTCTTAGAAAGCTCTTGGAAATAGTAAGGTTGCTAAACAATTCATCTCAACTCAAAATGAGTGTTCCCCTCAAAACTCCCCTTTCACATTCATTAGGTTCATTCATTCATTCAGAGTGTGAGTGTGTGTACATGTGCGCACACCTTTCACATTATAACCATTATCGTAACATTGACTTCTAAACATGATTGCATCTTCATTCATCATATTTTGCACCTTAACATGCTTCTCATATACACATACTTCATTTAATATACTCTCTACATTGCATACAATTCAAGCTTCAATAAACATAGCAACATGAACATCAACATTATCATTTCTTTTTTTCACATTCTATGCCTTAATGGCCATAATCACAATACACATATTCATACACATATTCATATACTTCAAGTAAACACCGCCACCAAAGGTGGATCATTCCACTCAAGAACATTTCACAATAAGAGCTAAATAATATAACCAACTTACCACTAATCCAAGCTTTCACCATCTATTCAAATGTTCTCCAATAATTCATCATCAAAATATCCCTTAAGGAAGTATCTAAATCACAATATAACCATAAATAAACAATAACTCGAACACTTTTTGATCATGCTCATTAAAACCATTTCATTAGATAAAAGTTATAAATATGCATAATCATGGTTTTATTGAGGTTTTGACATTAACATCACCATTTAACATTAGAAACAACTCATTTTAGTCATTAAAACATTTTTATGCAAAAAGCCATACTTAGAGTCAAGGAATAAATAAGTTGGCATTTGAAAACCCTTTTTGAAATCATTTAGAAGTGGCTCCTTGAATGAAAGGGAGTTAAAGGATGACTACCATAACTCAATGAGAATAAACCCACTAACCTTTGATAAATAAAACGTCCACCACTAGCCCTCCTAGCCTTTCTTAAGCTTAAGCTTCTATGGGGTTGAGAAAGTGTTTGTTGAGGGAGGGGTTTTGGGTCTTAATGTTTGAACCCTCGTAATATATCTAAAAGATACAAAAATAATCATTCACGGTTCATAAAAGAATTGAGGTGAATTTACCAAACACCCCAAGCCTTGGCAGATTTTTAGCGGCTTTTGCAGGCACAACCAACGCCCCTCTAGTGACGGGCCGTCACCCAGTCGATGTCCCTTTTATGTGGTCCGTAGATTGGGTCTGAGCCTCCATCTTGTGAATGCCTTTATGACTTTGCAGTGCCAATCAACGTTGATGGTCGACGGGCCATTGTTTGACCAACGGTCCATCCCTTGTGGCCGTCGTTTGCCACTACTTAGCAGCATCCTGCCAAAGAGATGGGGTCCTCTTCTACGGTCCCTCGTGGGTTCAAGGTGGATTCGTACTCAGAATTTGAACCCCTAAAAATGGTCATCTATGTCTTAGGATCACACAACATCAATTTTAACAAAAAACAAACATGTAAAACTTGAAAAAACACATAAGGACACACAAGCACATTCTATGGCACACCTTCCAAACCTCATTGATGTTTTCCCCCCATACATCACCAAACTTGATACACTTCATAATGACATCATTATAAACCCTTTTAGTTCTTTATAACCTCATCACACTCATGCTTGACTCTAGTTCAACCTTGTTCCTTTTAGTGTGTTACAGATCAATGTATGATTGAAAGTAGTTTCTCATGATTATAAAGTGTTGAGTGAAAGGTTTGATCACATGTATGTGGTTTGTAAAGTGAAAGGGATAATTCTCATTTATGAATACCTATGACCTATAATGATGAGATGTTCACTTAGAGGTATAAAAGAGACTAATGTGATATTGTATGATGAGTATGATGTTTACTAAAGAAATAAATTCTTAGTACTGAAAGGGAATATAAATGAGATGAATGTCTCACGTTTAGTAAGTCTGGCATCTCACGTGGGTTTTTTCTCGTTAGAAAGTCTTGATTCCAAATATATGTGTCGTCTCATGAGATGTAAACCTCGACGTCTAGTAAGTCAAGGTTTCTAGTAGCATTCTCCTTGACCCTTAACTATGTGCCCAAATAGGACTATAGCTTAGTCGATCCACCTAGATAGTTATGTATGAAAGGTTACACTTTAGGAAAGTGTTAACCCTCTCTTTCTGCTGTGGGAGTAGAACACTAGATTTTATATAGTTCACATGGCCTCATGGTTGTTATTGCACTAATTTCCCTAATGTAAAAGTAAATGGATAAGTTAAGTATGTGAACTCTTATTAGGGCTTATCCTAAAGGCTACTACATAGTGTGAGGGAGAGTATGAGACTTCTAATGGTGTTCACTTATGATTAAGTTGATCTCATGTTATGTATGTCACGCTTTATATGAACGTATGAATCAAGCATGTTATGATAGAGTATGATATTATGTTATGCATGTAGTAAATGACTTAGTTCCACACCCCGAGAGTACACCCTATGAGATATGATGTTCTCGAAATGCAAAATGGCGTATTTGACCTCTCGGAGGTCTTGTACAAACCCTTTGACATCATTCATTGCACACATGTATTAAAAGTAGTGTGGAATTAAAAAATTTCACACGAATAATACCTCATAACATCTTTCATATAAAACCATAGGAAATACTAAGTCTCAACATACGCCAATCTTAGACTCAAGAATACTTGGGACATGGACCATACAATTGAAATATAGAAATTCTATTACAAAAATTGTTTAATGAAAGAAATCTATAGATAGTTATGTCCTCGAATCAAATAAGGACATACCCCAACTTTTCTTGAAAGAGTCCTAGTTTCCAAGCCTTGCTTAAAGATGCCTCTCACATGCTAGCCACACTTTTAGACATAGATAAAATGTATGGAATTAGTACAATGCATGTACTAAGTATGGCATAATGCATAAAATTATGAGAAACGGACGTTTGTATCAAAATATGCTCTTTTACTGTAAAGTCTTCATATTAGAATATAGAAAAGCACATGTCATACCAACTTCACATATAAGTCACATATCACAAGATAACATCAAGAACACATCAAAACACATAAACATCAGTCCCCCTACCAAAGGTGATTCTAAGGTTCACTTGAGTGAGTTATGAAGCGACCACCCATACAATNTTAGTATTAGAAGAAGAAATTATAAGAACAGGACATACATGCCCTGGATTACCTAGTGAAATAGTAAATACAAATGAAGAAACGACAGAAAAAGAAATAATTATAGGAGGAATACCCTTAGTAATACAATTTAAAATATACCAAGGAAATCATAATATTACATTAGGAATAAAATGGTTAGAAAAAGTTAAACCATACAACATAGAAAATGAACAATTAACAATAACCTGTGAAAATAAGAAAATAATTATAAAAAGGACAAAATGATTAATGAAAATATTTATACTTGCAAAAATTATAGTAGAAGGATATCACAACAGATATTATACCCCTATGATAGATACAGGAGCAGAAGCAAATATATGTAAATATAATTGCTTACCAGATAATAAATGGGAAAAATTAAAAACACCTATGGTAGTAACATGATTTAATAATGAAGGAAGTATGATTAAATATAAAGCAAAAAATATAAAAATACAAATATGGGATAAGATACTAACAATAGAAGAAATGTATAATTTTGAATTTACCACAAAACATATGTTATTAGGAATGCCATTTCTAGATAGATTTTACCCACACATAATAACAAAAACACATTGGTGGTTTACCACACCATGCGGAAATAAGATAGGAGCAAAAAGAGTAAATAATAAACAAAGAAAACCTATAGAATGGATAAAAGGAAGTGAAAAGATAAACCAACAAATGGAAAATATAAATAATAAACAAATAACACAATTAGAAATTATTATATTTGCTATAGACAAAGTTAAATTAATTAATGAGCAACTAGAACAATTATATAGTGAAGATCCATTACAAGGATGGGAAAAACATAAGACAAAAGTAAAAATTGAATTAATAGATGAAAATAGCATAATAACACAGAAACCATTAAAATATAACTTTGATGATTTAAAAGAATTTAAAATACATATAGATGAATTATTAGAAAATAATTACATACAAAAGAGCAATAGTAAACACACAAGTCCAGCATTTATAGTTATAAAACATAGTGAACAAAAAAGAGGTAAAAGTAGAATGGTTATAGATTATCGTAATCTAAATACTAAAACTAAGACTTACAATTATCCAATACCAAACAAAATATTAAAAATAAGACAAATACAAGGATATAATTATTTTAGTAAATTTGACTGTAAATCAGGATTTTACCACTTAAAACTAGAAGAAGAATCTAAACAATTAACAGCATTCACAGTACCACAAGGTTTCTATGAATGGAATGTTTTACCCTTTGGATATAAAAATGCACCAGGTAGATTCCAACATTTTATGGATAACTGTTTTAACCAGCTAGAAAATTGTATTGTATACATAGATGATATATTGTTATATTCTAGAACACAAGATGAACATATAAAATTATTAGAAAAATTTATACACATAGTTAAAAACTCAGGAATAAGCTTAAGTAAAAGAAAAGCAGAAATAATGAAATCACAGATAGAATTTCTAGGAATACAAATAGATAAAAATGGAATAAAAATGCAAACACATATAGTACAAAAAATAATTACAATTGATGAAAATATAGATACAAAAAAGAAATTACAATCTTTTCTAGGATTAGTAAATCAGGTAAGAGAATATATACCAAAATTAGCAGAACACCTAAAACCACTACATAAAAAACTTAAAAAAGATGTAGAATATCATTTTGACAATAAAGATAAAGAACATATAAGAAATATTAAGAATTTATGTAAAAAATTACCAAAACTATACTTTCCCGATGAAAATAAAACATTTACATATATTGTTGAAACAGATTCCAGTGATCATAGTTACGGAGGAGTTTTAAAATACAAATATGAAAAAGAAAAAATAGAACACCATTGTAGATATTATTCAGGATCTTATACAGAAGCACAAATAAAATGGGAAATAAATAGAAAAGAATTATTCGCATTATATAAATGTTTATTAGCATTTGAACCATATATTGTTTACAATAAATTTATTGTCAGAACAGATAATACACAAGTAAAATAGTGGATAACGAAAAAATTAGAAGATTCAGTTACAACAAAAGAAATAAGGAGATTAGTATTAAATATATTAAATTTTACATTTACAATTGAAGTAATTAAGACTGACAAAAACCTTGTCGCAGACTACCTATGAAGAAAAAGGAACTCAAACTAAACCAGATACAATAGAAGAAATACTCAAAGCTATTACTACACTTTCTATGAAGGTGGACAGTATGGGAAAAGAGTTACAAAATTTGAAAGTTAGTAGTCAGCAGCATGACTATAAACATGCGGAGCTACGTCGTTCGGCAGACGAAAAACAGCCAGAGCTAGAAGGAGACGATGGGAAACTCCAAAAAACCCATAACAAAGTTTGTTTAAATACAGCTGCAGGTACAAGCAAAAGAGATAGTGAGAAACCAAAAAATATAAATCTAAACCAACTATTCATAAAACCATTTATCCAAAAAACACAAATACAGATACCCCCAGAACCACAAACATCCACATACGCAGCCAGCATACAAAGTGATAGAAAGAGATACAACTACATTGCACAATCGTATATTGAGAATATATATAAAATCCAAACATATTTAAACCTAAACCCCAGATCTACACAAACCAAGAACCCAGAAGAAGACTATATAACCCAGAAATTACAGGGATATAATAGATTAATAGCACAACCCAAAACTAGTCCAAATTTAGTTAGAACATGTTACAACTATGGTTTACTAAATACAGTATATACATATGATGGAGAAGAAATAAGTGGAATACCGGAGTTACATAAAGCATTTATGACATATAAGAGAATTACTAAAGGAAACCTATTTTTTATAAAATTCTATACAGCACCAGCAGAAATATTATACGAAGAGATAAAGTCGCCAATACAAGTTATAAAGATAGGCCTGACTAGAGATATGATTATACCAGAAGAAATAGAAAAACAAGTTGAGATACCAAAGATAGAAATTCCAAGCTTTTATGCAAATAAAAGAATAATTGGAATAGCAACAATTATACAAGAGCTAGCTGATACGCTCAATTTAAATAGCAATGCTATTTGGAGTTATTACGCACGAGATCAAGTAATGATTTATTCTAATTCCAAAGAGCTAAGGAAATCAGATATGGATGAAGTCCAGCGATGGATTTTATCATTGTTAAAGCCAGAAGATCAACCAACTACAAGAGCCTTGAAAAAAGGATTTATTTCAGAAGAGTTATTAGTAAGATATTGTAAACTTATCAGCAACAAATACCCAGATCACAGATGCTCGAAGTGTAATGGAGAAGATAACGTAATACCAACAGTTGATTTGGAATAAAGAGATAAAGCAAAGAAGATTCGTATGAGATAGAGAAAGATATGTCTTTATTATTTTTGTCATTTTGTGTCGGCTGAATATCATCCATATGTAAAAAAGTATTGTAATAGTGTGTCGGCCATTTGGCCAAAGTTTATTTTGTTTTTTGTAAAAAAGTCGTAAAGTAAATAGTGTCTATTTTGTTTTTTGTTTTAAAAGTCGTAAAGGTTACTATTCATGAATAGTAAATGTCCTAATCATGAATAGTAAAGGTCAAGTAACTGCGTAAATAGTAAAGGTCAAGTAACTGTGTAAATAGTAAGAGTCAAGTTACTGTGTAAATAGTAAGGGTCATATGTACGTCTATATAAGAGGCATTTGCCTTCATTAATGAAATAATCAACTTCTATCAATCCTTCATCCTCTCTTCTCTCAAAACGCTTCCACCCCCCCACAGAGGTTAATGAGATGGGTGGACCCCTTATAAGGTTTGGCAATCTTCCTTCCTTTGAGATTGCTTTTGGGGCGTGAGTTAGGGTTAACTTGGAAGAGTATCTAGAAGAACAAGATTTGTTGAGAAAATCCCCAACTTGCACGAAGATTTGATGTGTGATGGATTTACAAGGGTATACATCATGAGAAGATATTTTACACGACTGCACAAAAGATGATCCAAGTTTTTTACTTGATCCGATCTTAGATCCAATTAATTGCCGCTAGATCATTCATGCAAATACTGTTCAAATAGCGATGATTCATGGAGAAAAAAAGTGTGAAACATCTCTCTTTTTACATTAACGTTTCACATAATAGCTGACAGTGCGAAGCAACTCCTCAAATTACTGAATATCTTAAACACAATATGATTTTTTAAAAAAATATAGGGAAGAGACCTCCAAAAATATTAAGAGACTTCAATTTTGTACAATTTTTTGAAACAGGCAACTTTGAAAAAGAGGCTTCATTACCCAACAACAATTAGTCTGAAAATAGTGATTATGGCTGCAGATAGTGCACCCAATAACAGAATCAGAAATTGAATGATATGACCATGTGTGCTAACCACCACTAATATGCAAAATTCTCAGTTAAGCTCACTACAAGAAGAGAACTGTACTGGAAATTCGGCACTAAGGAGCTTGAACCAAATGAAACCTCAACATAAATCAACAAACAAAAGCAGCCCACAGGAAGTAGAATTTTTCTTCAAGACCACAACTCCAAACACAGAAAGAAGGAACAGTGCAAAACTGGCAAAACCCAAACCAATAGAGAAATCACTACAAAAGACGTAGACAACATTTAGAAACCCCTTTTTTCTCAAAGCACTAACAATATCAAGATTGTCGTGCAAGCACAAAAAAAACAACTAACTACACACTAACCTTCACAGAATGTAAATCTGATCCCCTCCATATTGTTCACTATGCAATATGTAGATCCTACTATCCTCCAATACTGTTCTACTATCCTCCAATACTGTTCGATATGTGGTATATACATCCATCCTTCCAGTAGACAAACAGAAAGGTGGAGCGATAAGCAAAAAGAAAATGAAAACACAGAAGATAAGAAGCAAGACACGGAAGGTAGATGAGCGCTTTACAGGACTATGGAATGATCCAGAATTTACGGAGTACTTACCAAATGTCCAGAAGGCACACCCATAAGAGACGTCATGAGTTGGATCACGCAAACATAAGCATCTGTACTGAAAGCTGAAAATGCACTTGTGGAAAGAATTGTCGTAGTTGAGAACTTCTGTATAACAACACTTTTGACAACGAGATAAGGGATCTCCATGAACAAGGAAGAAAACTGAACCGAAAAGATAGATACTGATAAAGCCTGGACTAAGGAAACCTCAATGCTTATTGACAAACAAGGTTGCTCCATGAAAGTAAGACTTCACTAATTTAGAAAGACCCAACGACAGCTAGCACAAAAAGAAGGGAACAGTTGGATGCAGAGACGTAAAACCTGTTGAATCCATCCCATTGTTTTTGTCAACTTTAGCTATTCAATTGGTACAAGCAATTGTTAAAAAGGAATATTAATTGGAGTTGAAAAGAAAAGATTTGGTAGTTGGCAAATTGGTAAGATTTGCAACCATTCTTGACTTTGAAAGATTTGGTAGTTGGCAAATTGGTAAGATTTGCAACCATTCTTGACTTTGCTATGTTTACATATGTCATTAGTGACATAGGCATGGTTTTATCCTTCTATAAATAGAGCATTCTTGCTCATTTGTAGAAAACACCAAGTTAGAGTGAAAAACCATTTTGAGAGCAAAGTGAGGTATTCCATAGACTATACAAAAATAGTCTGTGAAGAAAAATAGAGTGTGAGCGATATTTAGTAAGACGGAAACCAAAAGAGTGTTGTTCCTTTTGAGTGTGTAGTAGTCACTTTGAGTGTTGTATTCGTGACTACACAGTGTAAAATTCCTTACTATAGTAATATCAGTTGCTCCTCTTGTTCCGTGGTTTTTTCCCTTATTCAGAAGGGTTTCCACGTAAAATTCTTGGTGTCGTTATTTTCCCATTTTATTTCATTACTTTTACCATATATACTTTTGTGTTTGTCCGCGTTTTCCCAACAAACTGGTATCAGAGCCAAGGTTTTATCTGAGTATGCTCTGTGGTTGCAGCACAGTCTGAACTTCCACATCAGAAAAGATTTACTTTGATTTGCGATAACTATATTTTTTGGGGAAAACAATGGAAGCCAACACAAGTAGAATGGTTACTTTGAATGGTGTTAATTATGCCATTTGGAAGGGGAAAATGGAAGATCTGCTTTATGTCAAGAATTTTTATAAACCAGTATTTACCACTGTAAAGCCTGATAAAATGACAGATGAAGAGTGGAATCTGTTGCATAGACAGGTTTGTGGATTCATTAGGCAATGGGTCGACGATAATGTGTTGAACCATATTTCTGGGGAAACACATGCTCGAACCCTATGGGAGCATCTTGAAAGTTTGTATGCTCGAAAGACTGGCAACAACAAAATGTTCTTAATAAAGCATACTCACATGACAACATGGATACTGCTTAGAGTATGCCCCTCGCATGACAACATGGATAATGCTTAGAGTAGCCTGGCAAATAGAATCATCATATATATTTAAATGACCATTACTTATTGTTTGAAACGTTTAGTCTACATAATACGCTGAGTGTTAAAGCATTTAACCAGAAAAAACATAATTTAAAAAAAGGAAGTTTCATTCTTAGACGGATTACGAGTGAACCACTTCGCGATGGAAGCAAGAAATAAAGAAACAACTTCGCCAACCACTTCACCTAAAGAATAATTTAACAATTTGAGCACGTCATTTTATGCACCTTCGTAAGGAACATGAGAGAATAAGTTCCAATGATTTTCAATTGACCTTTAAAGATCAAAATACTAGGGCATACTTCATGTTAAACTTATGAGGTTCTTAATTACCTGTCACACTCATTCTGTAAACCACATGATATTAGGGTGCTCTTCCATCCAGTATTACATTTCACAATTATATCATTTGACACAAGAACTTACATGAACAAACTTATTATCAGCCAAATACTACAAGTAGCATCCACGAACGACCTCGGGAACAAAAAGCAAACAGTTAAAAAGATTATCAGCTCAACTTGGAATGGGTGATCAATCAAGGAGTATCAACCGTTTTAGGATATATATATACACGGTGTGATTTGCTTAATCGAAAAAGAAGCACAATGATGATTCTTGATTAGACAATAGACATGTTCATACGATGTCAGGCCTAAAACAAATCTCTAGTTAAATATTAAATTGGAAACCATCTATAGATACCAATAAGCTATGAATTTTCTTTTGAATAGTAATAGAAATTTCAAGTAAATTTTTTTAAAATTTCTTTAACTTCACCAATTAAATTTCTATGAAACATTTCTATGATTTAAAAAGATCATACAATCTAATTGCAACTTGAACACCTTCCCTCCTCCTTAGTCCGGGCTTGGGACCGGCTGATTTAAGAGGCGGAGTTAAAAGGGTCACTATACACAAAATGTAGCAACGAATAAACGAACACTACCACAAAAGAAACCACATGGATAAAAAACATGAAACAATGTGATATCACATAGGACTAACAAAAAAACTTCTTTGGCACTTAGGACTGCCCTTTGAGGCTATCCCTCTCTCCTTAGTCCGGGCTTGGGACCGACTTATTTAATAGGCGGAGTTAAAAGGGTAACTATACACAACATGTAGAAACAAATTAACCAACACTACAACAAAAGAAACCACAAGGGAAAAAACCATGAAATAATGTGATATCACATAGAACTAACAAAAAAACTTCTTTGGCACTTGGCACTGCCCTTCTAGGCTACATTCATAACTGGAAGTGGAGAAAATTACACTCTCAAAACCAAATTCTTAGTTAAAGTGCTAGAATAATTTATTATTTTTTTGAAACTTGGTGCTAGAATAATATTGTATACTATTATCTTGGAAAATTCTCAAAACATACAATTGGAGAAGAGCTCATAGTGCATGGTACATTGCTGCAAACCTCATTGACAATAAGTCGGTGTTAGAATACAGTGGAGCAAGTAAACACAATAGCTAAGTCTATAGAAAAAAGTGTACCATGTACCAAAAGACGAGTTTTCATCCATGTATCCGTTTGTGTTGAGGTTTCTTTAGTTAGTCTTTTATGAGTATTGAGATTTTTGATTTAGTTTTATTTCCTTATGGGTCCCTTTTCTCTGTCAAAACTATTGTTTTATGGATGTTTTTTTAACTAAGATAGTATTTTCTTACAAGTGCGTATTGTGTCCTTCTGCCATGAAAATTTTAATCCAAGGACTCTGTTCTTCAATGATCATGGTACTCTTCTCGCTATAGACTTAGCTATTGTCTTTACTTGTAGGGCATAGGTGGGTTAGGGGCCTATGGGGTCTAGTCAGGTTTAGTTTTGTTGTACTTTGATTTACTTTTTCCCTTAAGTTTAGTGTGTGTCTAAAGACTTTTTGTATTAGTTTTAATGTATTTTTCTCTTTGTTTGCAAGAAAACTGTCTAGGATGAAATCGTGGAAGAATTATGCTGAAATTACAGAAGTGACGACCTACGGAGCCATTGACGGTCCGTAGATGGCCACCGTGTATGAAAGTAATGCTGCTGAAGGAGATCGGGGAATTATGACTAAGTGTGCAGATACAGAGGCTCTCGATGGATCGTCACCTCCATGACAGACCATGCTGCACATCCATCATTGTTAACAGAAAGTAGATCCAGTACCCGACTTGAAAAGATTCTAAGTATGGAGAAACAAAAGCCATCGACGGACCATCGGGCTCTCAACGGACCGTCATCCTTGTCCATCGATAGTAACAATGAGTTGGAGAAGAAAGCATCTGAAAAAGAAGCTATATGTGGAACAACGGGGGGGCCTCGAAGGTCCGTCGTGGACTTGAGGTCCGTCGGTCCGATCGTCGAATCAGACACATTTTTTGGGCATATTTTTCTTATATAAATTTCCTTTTTATGTTAGGACTTCTTTATTACGAATATGGATAAAAACCTTGTTTTTGAGGTGAGACTCTTGGTTATTTTTCTAATTTGTAACATTTCTTGTTAAATATGGGGTTTTGGAAAATATTTCATTTTTCCGGAATCGTTTATTGCATCATTTCTCAAATTCAAGTGATTTTCTTCCATCTCATCAAAGTACTTAGATAAATTCTTGTATAATCAATATGAATTGTGTAATTATGAACATCGGTAACTAAATCCATAACTAGGGTTGTGGGAACCATGGGTGAATAAGTAAAAACTAGCTTAAACAACAAATCTAGAATAGTATCTTGCATGTATTGATAATTCTTTCATTTAGAAGTCTTTTTTAAGGAGTGCACGCGTTAGAACTCGCTTTGTTACTACTTGCCGGACCTAGGAGGTAGATAATAAAAAAAGAATTATCAACGTAGATTTAGTATACCATATCTAATAGGCTATTGTCGATTGGTGAGAAGTAACAACTAAGACATACATCGAATATGATGTTTAATATGAGGTAAAGGTAAGGTTTAGTAAAGCATACACACGTAGCCGGACCAAGTTGCGGAGTGAAATTCCCTAGTTGTTGGACCAAGGAATTAGGGATAGATAACTTACCACTTTGCATGCAAGATACTAGGAAAGGATTGTTATAGATAGAATTACTGCGTTATGAACCTGTAGGGAACACTTATGCCGTAGTTACTCTCATAACTTGATAAATCTCAAATATTCATACTTGATACTTGTTTACTTAGAAATATTTAATTCCTTTTGTTATTTAAAACCCCCCTTTTATTACCTGTTTTCATAAAGGACTTGATTAAACAGAAGTAATTGTAGGTTAAAGTTACGTGTAAATCATTTTCCTCGTGGGATCACCCCAACCTCATAGTTAGGTTTTTACTTGATACGACCAGTTATACTTCTTTTCGAGATGTAAATTTGAGCATATCAAATCTTGGTGCCATTGCCGGGGAAAGTGGCTTTTAGATTAACTTTAAGCACATTACAAAATTTTAGTCAACAACTTCTTAATTTTACTTTTTCTCTTTATTTTTGTCTCTCGGAGGTCTAGCTTTAGTGTATGCCAAGTGCACGGAGTCGAGGAGAACTAATACTTCCACTTGATCCAGAATTAAACCGCACACTTTGCAAAATGAATATTCAAAACAATGTTGCTTATATCGATGATGAGATCAACCCTCAATTTGCCCCGCCGGTTGATGCTTAAAATCGAGTGGTTGTTGATAACCCTGGCGAAGATAATTTGAGGAGGAAGCCTCCCTCCCCACGCTGTGAAGAGTACTATAGGGGAAATATATCGTTGACTCAATTGGGCCACTAATCCTACCTCCTCTACCACAAGGTCATACTTTTATGTTAACTAGTAGTCTGATGCAAATGCTCACAGCTAGAGGTTTGTTTTCCGGGCTATCTTATGATGATCAACATGCTCACATCGCCAAAGTGAGGTCGGTGTGTAAGAATTGTGTGGGGAGGCCTGATTTGCACATGGACGTCATTGGATTAAGAGTGTTCCCTCTGTCACTGACGGGAGAAGTTGCTATATGGTTTACCGAGCTCCCATATAACTCAATCTATACTTGGAATCAATTGAAGGATGTATTCTTAGCACTTTACTACCCAGTGTCTAAGAAGTTAAACCACAAATATAGGGTGAACAACTTTGTGGAACTACTAGGAGAATCAGTCAGTAATTCTTGGGATAGGTTCACCTCGTTCTTGAGTAGTGTCCCCAATAGCCTCATCGATGACGAATCACTGAATGAGTACTTATATCAGGGACAAGATGATAATAATAAAGCAGTACTGGATACGATAACAAGTGGTTCTTATGGGGAGTGTCCTTATATTGAGATCGTTGAGAAGTTAGAGAAAATCTTCTGAAAAAATAAAGCTTGGAGCACTAGGAAGTTAGATACTGGGAGAAATACTTTTGCAGTGCAATTCGCACATAACCCATCTACATATGAGATTCGTGAAGAAATGGCTCAAATGAGAACTTAGCTTGGGCTGGTGTTGAAGCACATCACTGGGGTGCATAAAAGGTAAATGTTGTGAACTACTTGTGTAAACCACCACCCTTGACTGATGAGTATCACTATGAGGGGGACTCTTATGCAATAAATGAGCAGACGGGGGGTTTTCGACCAAACACCCAAGGCTCCAACCAGGAGAATTGGCACCGAGGTCAAGGAAATCAAGGTCAAAACTATGGTAATTACAACCGAGAGGGTCATTATGTCCGAGATCGGAATCATAACTGCAACAACAACTTCAACCGGGGTAACTACGGTAACAGAAATGATAGGAGTGTTCCCTATGTTCCACCTCAAAATCGTGAAGTTGCTCCTAGAGATGGTGGAGGTAGTATGGTGCGAGTTGATGATATGTTGCAGAAAATGATGAGGAGGTTTGATGCTAGTGACGAGCACACTAAAGAGTTGAGGAGTGACTTAGCAAGTATTGGGCAAAAATTTGATGCAAATGCAATCTCGATCAAACATCTTGAGTTGCAAATGGCCCAAGAAGTGACTCTCAACATTTGTAGGTCCATGAAGCAGAGTGGTGAGAACCAATTGGTGTCTTTCATATTTTACAGGGGTTGAAAAGTCATTTGAGGTACAAATAGAAGTCTAAGGCTTTTTTGTATTAGTTTTAATGTATTTTTCTCTTTGTTTGCTAGAAATTTATCCATGATGAAAATGTGGAAGAATTGTGATAAAATTGCTGAAGTGACAACCTACAGAGCCATCGATGAATCGTCGACCCCTCGATGGTCCATATGTGTCCACCGTCGTATGAAGTAAATGCTACTGAAGGAAGATCGGGGAATTCTGACTCAATGTGGGGCTACGAAGGCTCTCGACGGACCGTCACCTCCCCGACAGACCGTCCTGCACATCCGTCATCGTTAACAGAAAGTAGCTCCAATAGCCGACTTTAAAAGACTATATGTGTGGGGAAACAGAAGCCATCGATAGACCGTCATGCTCTCAACGAACCGTCATCCTTGTCCGTCGATGGTAACAGTGAGTTGAAGAAGAAAGCAGCTGAAAAAGAAGCTAAGTTTGGAATGATGGGGGGCTTCGACGGTCCGTTAGTCTGGTCGTCGACTCAGACGCATTTTTTTGGCAGATTTTCCTCAAATAGATTTCCTTATTATATTAGGACTTCTTTATTAAAAATATGGATAAAAACATTTTTTTTGAGGTTAGACTCTTTGTTATTTTCCTAATTTTTAATACTGGCTGTTGAATATGGGGTTTTGGAAAAATCTTCATTTTTTCGGAATTGTTTGTTGCATTATTTTCTCAAATTCAAGTGATTTTCTGTATTTTCTTCACTCTTAACAATATAAGTACATCTCTTGTCTAATCAATATGAATTGTGTAATTATGAACATGTGTAACTAAATTATAACAAGGGTTGTGGGAACAATGGGTAAATAACAAGGTAAAACTAGCTAAAATAAAAATCTAGAATAATGTGTTGCATGTATTGATAATTATTTCATTTAGAAGTCTTTTTAACGAGTGCACGCGTTAGAACTCACTTTGTTGCTACTTGCCGGACAAGGGAGGTAGATAATAAGAAAAGAATTATCAACGTAGATTTAGTATACACTATCTAATAGGCTAATGTCGATTGATACGAAGTAATAACTAAGCCATACATCGATTATGATGCTTAATATGATGTAAAGGTTAGGTTTAGTGAAGCATACACACGTAGCCGGACCAAGGTGCGGAGTGAAATTTCCTAGTTGCCTGATCAAGGAATTAGGGATACATAACTTACCACTTTGCATGAAAGATACTAGAAAAGGATTGTTATTGCTAGAATTACTACGTTATGAACCTGAGAAGAACACTTATGCCCTAGTTACTCTCATCACTTGATAAATCTAAAATATTCCTACTTTCTACTTGTTTACTTAGAAATATTTAATTCCTTTTATTATTTAAAGCACCCCTTTTATTACCTGTTTTGACTTGATTAAATAGAAGTAATTGTAGGTTAAATTTAAGTCTAAATCTTTTTCCTCGTGGGATCGACCCCAACCTCATAGTTGGGCTTTTACTTGATTCGACCACTTATACTTCTTTACGAGAAGTAAATTTGAGTGTATCATGTGCTTCCATTCATATCCGTTTTAACATTAGTTTGTGTCTAGATTCTATTTTTCATATTATCAAAATGTTTTCTTGCCAGTCGACCTAAAATGCTTATTGAGTACTTTTTTTGGTACTCCTGCTATACTCTGCATTTGTTTCGTGATGCAACTCAACGATGATTGTGTCATCTTCAACAATTTTAGGGATTGGAGACGTGGGATCACTTGTCATCTTGGATGAACCTCTCTCCTTGTGTGCATGTTTAGGTAGTTTTCTTACTTTTGAGATGGCTTGCCATTTCTGCATATGGATCGACTTACCAACTATGGCTTAGAGGTTGTGGGAATGATCGTTTGTATGTAGTTTTTTGTTGGCTTTTACTTATGTCTCGTTTTGTTGTTTTAAGTGTTATTTATGTTAGTTCTACCCTTATTCAAATTACTACCTGACCGCGCTTCAGCAATCAATAAAGAATTAATATTTTCACTTCGATCATTCTTATATTTAGTCTATTGTCTAAGTGTAACATTTTTACTTATTTTTAATATATTATGAAATTTTGGTTTTTTTTTAATGGAAAAGGGCCAAAAATACCCTTGAACTATTTGAAAAAGGTCTAAAAATACACCTCATCCATCTATTAGGCTGAAAATACCCCTCCATCCATCTTTATGGTCTATCTCTACCCTAGAAACTAACAACTACTTTTTTTTAAAAAAATATTACTATTATTATTATTTGTTAATATCATTTTCTTATTGGATAAATTTAATGTATTTACATTAATTGATATTCTAAGTATAGATGAATAGGTAAAAAAACTTACAAATAAGTAGTAGTATAATTATTCTTTTTAAAAATAATTTAAACTTCAGCAGAAATAAATTTAATGTATTTAACTATGTTGGATAAAGAATAATTGAGATTTATTAGAATAATTAAACCAAAAAAATGAATGAAAAAAAGAAGGAAGCCAAAAAGTTAAATAAGAATGTTGTATAGAAATGTGTCACACAACTCTTAACTTAAAATAAACGGAGAAGGACCAATACCCTTGATCTATTTGAAAAGGTTTAAAAATACCCCTAATTCATCTATCGGGCTAAAAATATCCCTCCATCCATATTTTTGGTCTATCTCTACCCTTTAAAACTAACAACCACTTTTAGAAATATTATTATTGTTATATTTGTTGCATGTCATTTTCTTATTGGATAAATTAAATATCACCCCATTTAATTTTCTCTTACACACCCATTGTAGTGAACATGATCCAAACCCAATTAAAAGACCTATTAAAAATTAAATTGATTGAATTTTTTTCTCCTAACCCCAATCCTCTTTCTTTTTCCCTCTTTTCTTATTCAATTTTTTGAAGATAATATTCAATCAAATAATACAATTTCAGCTGCTTTAGACCACTTTCAAATGAAAATGTTGACCAATTTCAAATAAAAGCTTATAAATCTGAGTCAACTTCCCTGGGGCCTGTGGTATTCTTCATGTTTTTTGTTTATAGAATTGTTTGACATATCAAGAGAAGTATGTATAATGGGTATATTGCCCTTGATCCTGTTATCTAACTGAATGATACTCCATAATGCTGAAGATGTGTCGTAAGGTTCTTCCAGAGCCTCAAGGAAATTGCAAGAATGATTCAGATAACTTAAACTAATACTCCAAATGCAGCTGTGTACTTGTCCTTAATATTGTTGTATGAAAGGTCTAAAGCAATATGAGTGACTGGTTTTTGAGATCATTAATGATAAAATTTTGAATAACAAAAGAGGGTTGGAGTTAGGAGAAAATATTCAATCAATTTACTTTTTAATGGGTCTGTAAATTGACTTTGGGTTATGTTCACTACAATGGGTGGGTAGAAGAAAATTAAATGGGTTGATATTTAATTTATCCAAAACTAAAATGACATGTAATAAATAATAATAATAATAATAATAATAATAATAATAATAATAATATCTTTTTAAAAAGTGGTTCATAGTTTTAAGGGTAGAGATAGAGCAAAAAGATGGATGGAGGGGTATTTTTAGCCCAATAGATGGATGAGGGGTATTTCTAGATCTTTTCAAATAGTTCAAGAGTATTTTTCGCCCTTTTCCGTAAATAAATACATGTAGAAAAAGCCAAAAAGATTAAATTACTACAATAATTTTATCAGAAGACTTCACATTATTTTCTTCTGAATTTGTTTCATTTTCTCAATTTTTTTAAAAAAATATTTCTCAACTTTTTTCTTTATCCCTACAAGCACAAATCAACGAAATTGTTAGTTACTCTACAGAGTTTATAAGATTTTTCAACCTTAAACAGCTAAATAATATTTTATAACTTTTGTGTGACAAAAAGAAATTATTTTTATAGTTTAAATAATCATACCTTGATTTAATTTGACGAGTTTATCTAAATAATTGTCAAAATTACAAAAGCAAAACAAACATAATAATTCATGTTGATAAAAAATCTCAAAATTTTCATGTTATCCATATCATGGAGTAAAAAAAAAAACATTTGAATTTGAGATCAAAATACTTACTAAATAAATAAAAGTTAATATGATAATTTACCTCTTTAAACTTTGTTGATGTTTTCATTTATTTTGTTATCAACATTGTAAAGTATAACAAAACAAGAAAAATCAAATACAACTTATCCATTACAACATACATGAAAGGTTAGAACTCATAAATAATTGGATCAATCTATATTACAAATTAATTTAAAGTCTCTAAATATGCTTCTACTAAATATATATGTATAAAATCTTTCTAGTTATATATATATATATATATATATATATATATATAATCTTTCGAAAAATAAAATCGGATATTTTTTAAATGTTTCCAACTGTTCTCTAAATCATTCAATCATATTGAAATGTCCTGATAAAATAAATAAGTCTTCAAAAGGTTAAAACATCAACAAATCAAGAAACAGAAAGAAGGAGAGATCAACATATATAATATAATAACAAAGCAAAAACTGATTACAATGCACCTTCGGACCTTAACTTTCTTGGATAGCACGACATTCCCCTTCATTCTCGTCAACATAAAAATCCAAGCTCCTATAACTCAAAGTTATAATAACAACAAATCGAGAAAAAAAGAAAAGTAAAAAGATTGAATAATAAATAATAAAGAAAAACAAGATCACAGATACACCTTTAAACCTTAACATTCTTGAAAAAATTTAACACAACATTCCGCTTCATTAACATACGAAACCTACAACTCAAAAAAAAATAATCAAGAATAATAAAAGAGAATAAACATTTAAATGAGGTTCTCATAGAAATGAGAAAATATATTTATATATGAGATTATTGTCACGACCCAAAACTGGGACGCGACTGGCACCCACACTTCCCTCCTGTGTGAGCGAACCAACCAATCTAAACCCAAACAAATACAACGCGGAAGACTTAACTCAATACGAAAAACAAATACAATAAATATCCCCCAAAATCCGGAAGTCATCATCACAAGAACATCTAAAGTCAATTTACGAAACTAAGAGTATTCTAAGAAACTAAACAAATGAAAGCTAGTCTATGCCGGAACTTCAAGGCATCAAGACGAGAAGAAGAAGATCCAGTCCAAGCTAGAAGCATAGCTCACCCTGAGATCCGGTGCAGTGAAGACTGGCTAGAATCGCTGTCGAGTTGAAGACGACGGAACGGTTGCTGCACTCCACAAATACAAGAAAGAAACAAACAAGTAGGAGTCAGTACAACCACACGTACTGAGTAGGTATCATCGGCCAACTCAGAATAGAAAACAGTATATAACAGATAAATCTCACAAATCAACTATAATACTCAACATGTAGTAACAACAAATACTACAATCATCAATAAATATCACTAAGTTCGTCCAGGAGGACTCAAGCCTCGACATCATACTCATTAAGGAAAAACAGGCTCATTAGACTTAGCATTATAACATCTTTCAAGATTCATTATCTTTCTTCCTCTTGTGTCGGTACGTGACACTCCGATCCATATTCTATTCCGGTGCCGGAACGTGGCACTCCGATCCATATTTCTATCTTTGTGCCGGAACGTGGCACTCCGATCCTCATTTCTATTCCGGTGCCGGAACGTGGCACTCCGATCCATATTTCTATCTTTGTGCCGGAACGTGGCACTCCGATCCTCATTTCTATCCTGGTGCCGGAACGTGACACTCCGATCCATATTCTATCCCGTGCCGGAACGTGGCACTCCGATCCTCATTCTATCCCGTGCCGGAACGTGGCACTCCGATCCATATTCTATCCTGGTGCCGGAACGTGGCACTCCGATCCTCATCTCTATTCCGGTGCCGGAACGTGGCACTCCGATCCATTGAGCCTTCTTTTATACTAAGGCATCACAATTCTCATAACAAGTACATCAAGCCTTCATTTATACTAAGGCATCACAATTCTCATAACAAGTACATCAAGCCTTCATTTTATACTAAGGCATCACAATTCTCATAACAAGTACATCAAGCCTTCATTTATACTAAGGCATCACAATTCTCATAACAAGTACATCAAGCCTTCATTTATACTAAGGCATCACAATTATCATAACAAGTACATCAAGCCTTCATTTGTACTAAGGCATCACAATTCTCATAACAAGTACATCAAGCCTTCATTTATACTAAGGCATCACAATTCTCATAACAAGTACATCAAGCCTTCATTTATACTAAGGCATCACAATTCTCATAACAAGTACATCAAGCCTTCATTTATACTAAGGCATCACAATTCTCATAACAAGTACATCAAGCCTTCATTTATACTAAGGCATCACAATTCTCATAACAAGTAAATTAGGGTTTCATCAAGATTTAGGGTTCACAAGATTCATCATACTTATTTCATCACAAACATATAATCATACTCATACAATCATACAATTAAACATATAGAAGGATTTACAAGATTACCCAATACATAACATTTGCTATTGAGAGTTTACTACAAGTAGCATAAACCATAACCTACCTTCACCAAGGATTTGTATTCAAGCAAGAAATCTTCAAGAAACCTTGCCCTTCTCTCTCAATCGCCTCTTTCTCTTCCCTTTTCTCTTTCTCTTTCTTCCTCCAATCTCTTCCTCTTCTTACCCTAAATCACAAGACTTCAAGTCTTAAAAATAATGAAACCAATCCACCAAGTTACTCAAAGTTAGTCTTTCAACCCCCAAGGAATTGGACTAATAACAATAACCCACTAACTTTATAAATTAAAGCCGGAATGGTCCAAAACGTCCCTTTAAAAATAGCCAGAAATCTGATCCCGACTGGGATGACGGAGCCTGTGACGGTCCGTCGCGCCTGCGACGGTCCGTCCTGCAGGTCCGTCGCGACGGTCAGAGAGTTGTTTCAAACGCCAAATTCTCAAAAGTCTAAGTGTTTTGCGACGGGGCTCACGACGGTCCGTCGTGACTGTGACGGTCCGTCCTGCAGGTCCGTCACCGAGTTCAGAGACTCAGTTTTCAACACTCAAATTCATAATTCCAAGTATTTGGGAACGGGACACCCTCGACGGTCCGTCGTGCCCACGACGGTCCGTCGTGGTGTCCGTCGCATGCAGCCAGTTTTTCCCAAAACAAAAAATTTTTTAACCAAACGACTAAACAGGTCGTTACATACTCATTCTCAACTTGTAGCTTGAGCCTTAGACAAAGTTAAAATGTTTGTTAAAGACTCTAACAAAATATAAGAAGTCACTTTGACTTGCTTCTTAACTTTTACACTTGACTCTTCACTTCTTTGACTTTGATCTTAACTTTCTTTGGATTGGATTACGTATTCAAGGTTATTATTTAAGTTATTTTGTAATTTCTAGGTGTTCATAAATCATTTGAAGTAATTAGAATCCTCGGGAGAGTTAATGTACCTTAGTAGGACTTACGAAGGCTAAACTACGAAAAATAGGGTGACAAACACGCCAGGCTTTGATGAGTGAGGCTTGGTTCTGGCGCACAGGTGGCACACCACGCCAGGTCCAAGTTAAATGAAGCCCCATTTTGGCACACTGTAGGCGCGACGTTCCTGGACTTTCCCTGGTGCATATAAAAAAAATTTAGGCAAATTTTCTCTGTATTTTTTATCTCTAAACTCTCATAACCTTCCATGTTCATTCAACAAACACTTTAGACCCTTGCTAATATCCATTCCCATAAAATTCAACTCAAAACAACCCGGAGAAATAAGAATCAACCAACAAGTGCAGCCAACCATTCAATCAACAAAAGTTCAAAACTTTTCTTCAAGATCTCCAACTCTAACATGTAATAAACTCATAGAATGTTGAACAGAAACAAATTGGTGTGTGGGTGAAGTAGCCCAATACGAAAGATTCACATACCTTAATAGCAATCACCCCTAACAAATTCCAGTCGAATAACTTCTTTGCTTCAATTTTCTTCTCCAAGACCTAAGCGAAAATAACCTTTCTATTCTGAATCCCAACTTAATTTAACACCAAATAAGCCCTTAAAACAAATTAGGAAACATCTAGGTGAAAAGACAAGTGTGTCCTTACTAAAATCCGTAATTAGACTTTCTTCACTTCAACAACCCAAACTCTGAAAGGCATATATCCCTCATACCATATTGAAATACTATAAACTTGGTAGTTTAGGAAATATCCTTCAAAGGGCTTTCCAACCATATAAAGAACTGACTCTAACTCATTTTTAGCTAAAAGTTATGATTGTTTGAAAATGACCAAAGCTCACTTCTTAAATTTAGGAATTTTCCAGACTCTTTAACTATTCTTTCCAAAATTGATTAATTTTAGTTTCTTAGATTATTCTT
Organism: Solanum chilense; assembly: GCA_032847665.1. Classification (NCBI taxonomy): domain Eukaryota; kingdom Viridiplantae; phylum Streptophyta; class Magnoliopsida; order Solanales; family Solanaceae; genus Solanum; species Solanum chilense. Next base: position 36,324,061 of record CM064969.1, on the reverse strand, counting down.
GGCTATTAAAAGTTATGAGATGTTACAATATTTCCTCCTCGGGAACATTCTTCCTTGAATGAGATTTCTTTCACTATGCTAAGAACGGTAACTTCAAATTTAACACCCAACAATCCAAAAACTATTAACAATCATGCTTACTTACATTTTATAAAGTACTAAGAAAAGAATTAGTACCTTTATCTGCATTCTCTCCAAGTTCAATGATATATGGATATCGCTTCCTCATAGCTTATTCAACATATTGGTTCCTCTAAATAGCCTTGACTGACGCAACCTTCTTTGTCTAAACTATCTTTAATCCCAACATTTTTAGTTGGTACAATCAAAGAAGGATCACCCATGCAGTTCTCCAATATGGAAATATATACCAAAATAACCGCTGCTAACTCTTGTGGTAACATTCCAACTCATAAGCTACATTGTCAATTCTCCTTGATATTCTATAAGGTCAAATATACTTGGGACTAAGATTATTCTTCTTACCAAACCTCATAACACCCTTAATAGGTGAACTGTTCAGATACACTTAGTCATCCACTTCAAACTCTAATGGTCTTGTTTACATTTGTGTAGGATTTTTGACTGTGCCGTCTTGAATCGCTATTGAATCACCTTAACTTCCCCATGGCTTGATGAACTTGATCTTGTCCTATCAACCCTGCTTCACCAACCTTGAACCACCTAAAAGGAAATCAACATCTTCTCCCAAAAAGAGAATCAGATGGAGCCATTTGGATGCTCGAATTGTAGTTATTGTTGAAAGGAAACTTCATAAGAGGTAGGTGAGAATCCCAATTCCCCTTGAAATTGATTACACAAGATATAAACATGTTTTCTAAGGTATGGATAGTATGCTTTTCTCGTGCATCCATCTGAGGATGAAAAGCAGTGCTGAAGTTCACCACTGACCTAAACTTTTCAGAAAGACATCCAAAACTGTGCAGTAAATTATGCACATCTATCTAAAAATATTGAAATTGGGACTCCATGAAATGTTTACACTTCCAGAATGTACAACCTCACATTATCTTCCTCCAAATGAGTGGTATTTACCGGCAAGAAGTGGGCTAACTTTATCATTCCATCGACAATCACCCAAATAGAATCATGCTATTTGTGAGACCTTGGAAAGACGGTGATAAATTTCATAATAATCATATCCCACTGTTAATCCAAAAGTTTTATGTTCAGAGCCAAACGTCCGGGCCTTTAATGTTCTACTTTAACTTGCTGGTAATTCGAGCACTTGGTAACAAACATAGAAATGTACTTTTTCATACCTTCCCACTAATATAGCTCTCTAAAATAGTGGTACATCTTGGTGGAACCCGGATGAATAGAATATCTGGAGCTAGGGTCCACCTTCAAATCAAGTATAGGGTCTTGGGTCTTGCTTCTATTTCACCTCTTACACTAGTCATGATTTAGCCCCATTAGTTACAACTATTCCTCCTTCTGTGGAATCCATAAGAGCCTTTTTGGCTCAGCTTAGAAGCTGGTCAAACTGACTTAAAAGCTGGTTTTGACTTATTTAGTTGTTTGGCAATCCTCAAAATAACGTATTTTAAGTTAAAAAAAACTTATTTTAAGCCAAAAGTTAAAAGCTGGGGTAGGGGTGTTTTTTTTTCCAGCTTATAAGTTGTTTTAAGTTGACCACATTTTTACCTTTTTACCCTTAATATTTTTATACAATCACCAAATTACCCACATAACCCTAACATCTCTTTCTTCTATTTTTCCCTTTTCACGTGTGGATGATAGACAATTACTATTACTAATGAATGAAAATAAAATAAATCTTAAATCTTTCAAGTGATCTATTCAAATTATATATTATTAAAATGTAAAATAAGTTGCACATATAACTTAAATAAAAATTTATATTCCTCTTATAAATAATTTGTGATAATAAAGAAATATGTGAATGATAGACTATTATTATTACCTATGGATGAAACTAAAATAAAATCTTAAATTGTTCTTTGATCTATTCAAATTATATATCTTTAAAATCGATAATAAGTTTATGTTCCTCTTATAAATAATTTGTGATGAGAAAGAAATATGTGAATGATAGCAAAATATAATTATTTATGGCTGTAAAATATAAATTAATTAACTTTTATTATGTTAACAGCTTTTAAGGGTATTTCAGACATTTTGATTTAAAAAGCTGTTTATCAGCACTAATTTGCCAAACACATCAACAACTTTTTTTTAACTTTAGCACTTTTATCCAAAGACATAACTGCTTATTTTAAAAATATGTTTCAGCACTTTCAAAAGTACTTTTTTAAAGCCGCTTATTAATCCCATCCAAATGGGCCCTAAGTCTAACTCCTAGACGTGCAAGTTTGTTCCCTAACTTTCAACTGATGGTAGCTTGATCAGAGGTCAATTTTCGTGAATCAAGATGTGCCACGAAGCCAGTCAAAAAGATCATCCATACTTGGAAGAGGATACTTATTTTTTATTGTAACCTTTTTAATTAGAGGTAACATATACTCATCCTAAAATAACCATCTTTATTTCATACAAACAAGATCAAAATTCCCCAAGGTGAAACACTAGGTCGGATAAAGCCTTTAATTAGAAGATCTTTCAAGTGTTCTTTCAACTCTTTTAACTCTTTCGATGCCATTCTATATTACGGAACAGAGATAGGATGAGTATCTTAAATGATATCTATATGCCAAAGTCTATTTCTATCATAGGAAGGACTCCAGGTAGATCATCAGGAAAAATTGCTGGAAACTCTTTTCAACAAGAATTGACTTAAGGGAAGGTACCTCAGCACTTAAATAATTAATTCAGACTAAGTGATATATACATCCCTTTGAAACTAAGTTTCTCGCCTTAATGTACAATATGAAACGACCCTTAGGCAATGTTGAACTACTACTCCACTCTCTTAATAGCTCATTGAGAATCTTAAATTTAACAACTCAAGATCTACAATCTGTTGATGCATAACAGGCATTAAGTCAGTACATACATCGAATGACATCAAAATCTACCATGTCAGACTCCACTAGGTCAGCAATCGTGTTCTTGTGATTGATACAAATATGATAATCAAGATAAACTCTTTTCGCTAGAATCGACTCTCCAACGGGGGTAGAAACACAGAAAATTTCACAAAGTTTCTTCGGAAGAATTTCAAACTTATTTGGAAAGTAAGGAATTACAAAAGATAAACTTTCCCCTAGGCTTAACAAAGCATAAAAATCACAAGTAAATACTTCTGTCATACCTCTGACAACATCTGGAGAGTTCTCTTGCTCATAGAAGGTAGTTATTTCATAGAGGCAATTTGCTCCTCTTCCAGTGCCGAAAATAGATCGTTTAGGTGCAAATCTTTCTGGTTGAGCAGCTAAAGAAGATTGGGCTCTATTGCCCAATTTCCACAACATTGTTTATCATTAGAACACTCTTTTATAAAGTGACCCTCTTGACCACAATTGAAGCAACATGATTGGAAATCACGACACTTACCGGCATGGTTTTTACAACACCTACCACATGTAGGAGCCAAACTACCTCATTGTGGCACACTACCTTGGGACTTGACTGGTCTAGCCTTGATGTTCTTCAAATTTTGGCAATTTTACTCACCTATGTTTGTCGTAGTAGGTGTACTTGTCAAAGATAATGCATTCCCCTTTCGTTTCTGAAATTGTGGCCGATTCAAACCACATTTCTTCTACCCAGACTTATTCTCAGTCTTGGCTTTCTTGTTCCTCAACTTCTCTTCTCAAACTTTCTACACATTAACCATCAATAGGGATATGTCCATGTCATGATTAACATTGAAAATCTTCCCTTTTTACTAGATGCACGACCCAAGCCAGCAACAAACAAACTGATTATGCTCTTCATATCCTTAACCATCTCAGGAGCATAGTGAGACAGTTGTCTGAACTTCAACCCATACTCATGAATATTTTAGGATTCCTATTTTAAAGTAAGGGACTCTCCCACCTTGGCCTCATTCAGTTCTCAGGGAAAGAAACTCCTCAAGAATATCTCTTTGAAATAATCCTAATTCGAATGTGGTGCATTCAGATCTCTGCCCTCCTTCAACTGGTCGAACCATATCCTCGACACGTTCTTCAATTGGTATGCATCTAGCTCGACTCTATCAACATCAATGATATGCATCACATCAAATATCTTCTTCAACTCTCCCATAAAGTTTTCTGGATCCTCAAAGGTGCTCAAAACAGTGAAACTAGGAGTATTCATTCTCGAGAACTCACGAATCATTGAGGTGTCATCCTCTACTTGTTGAGCTCCTCTATTTTGACAAATCTTGTTAGTCATAGCCTGACTCAGAATTGTAAAAGTGTAATGGAACTTACCGTTGCTAACTTTCCCTTGAGGTTTAACTTTAGGTGCATTAGTTAACTCTTGTTCCGGAGGTTCAACATTTCTGCTAGCTGGGTGACCTCGTGTTGCTCTTCGTGGAGTCATAATCATGTGAAATATGTGCAAGCATGAATTTGAGAGAGACTTTTACTGAAAAACTCTAACATATGAAAAGAAATATGAAAGAGGTGATGAATTCCTAAATGTTTTAACCTCCTGGTCATAGATGTGGCCTACTTCACACTGATGATTAACACTCCATACAAACGACTTTATATACTTTCTAGTACTCTTGAACTTTATGCTATCATACAAAGTTTGTCACGCCTCAAGTCTACACCCTACACGTTGTCGGCACCTAATGACCATTGCAAGTCTTGGGAAAACCCTTTGCCTATCTTACTTAACTCAGCATAAGACTTAACTCAAATAGAACAGTTTCATGATATAACTTAAAGAAACAATAAGTTAGCCACACTGGCACTTAAGTCTCATTGCAAAATATTAAAAAATATAGAAATAAGATACTCTAACTGAGTATCTATGAAGCCTCTACAATACTAAGATGGATGTTGGGTTAGACCCTACAACATCCTACAAACGAAATACTAGAAAGTGGATAAATGTGTCCTCAGAAAGTAATGAGTCTCACCACTGACTATGAATGCTAAACTGGATCAATAAGGTACTGGATTATGTTGATCCTGGTTACTTGCTTCTGAGATGATGCAGGACAGCTCGCATCAGTACATTGATTGTATTAGTATGCGGGTTGGAATGCTAGCCGACAACTTAAAGCTTGAAATGAATAAGATAAACTTACCTTGACCTTGCTCAACTCATGAATAATCAACTCAATATATATATATATATATATATATATATATATATATATATATATATATATATATATATATATATATATATATATATATATATATATATATATATATATATATATAACACATGTGATGTATATAAAGCTTTGTAAAACAATAAAACAAGTTAGTTAGTTAAATAAACTGCAATAACAAACTCATCTTAACTTATATATGAAAGTAATATAGTTCGGCAGGTGATTATCTATCCGACAACAATAACTATGAGCCTAAGGTATGGTACAACGTCTTACCTCATGTTGAAAGAGGATCGTCTGATACCTTGCGTCAGTATAGAACTTGAACTGCTAAGTGGATATATTAGTCTATGCTATAAAACCCTAAAGAATCATTTAAATAGTATGAACCTTAATCTGATTATGTTGGCAACACAGTTTATGGTGGCTTGAGTTAATATGAACTCACATTCCCATAACGATGCTCAATACTTAGCTTATATGTTTTGAAAAAATATCTTCTTCTCTCGTTTGAGGTAATTGCTCAAACTTAGATTTTAAAAGATCTTTTGGAAATCATAGTTTCCTTTTTACTAAAACTAGGCAAAGGATCAGTTGGAAGTCTAGCTTCCTTTCTTGATCAAAATGTGAAAAAAAAAACCATTTATAACACATAGGGATTACTTAGTTCCCTTATAACATCTGAGAAACAAACTAAACTCTTTGCTTAACTTACAACTTTACTCTTTGAGAATACTTAGTTCCCTTATAACTTTTGAGAATTTAACTCAACTCTCTACTCTCTGCTCAACTAGTAAATTAAGCCTTAGAAAAAGTTCAAATGTTTGTTAAGACTCTATAAAACATTAAGAACGCACTTTCACTTCCTTCTTAACTTTTAGACTCGACTCTTAACTTCTTTGACTTTGATCTTTATTCCTTGAATTGGATTATGGATTCAAGGTTATGATTTGACATATTTAGTGATTTCTAGGTGTTTATAAATAATTTTAAGTAATTAGAATCATCAACAGGTTTTAATGTACCTCAGAAGGACATACGAATGCTAACTACAAAAAATTTTTGCAAAAAACATGATTCGGGCGCATTAGTGGTGCACCACGCTAGCCTCACTTGACTGAGGCTTGGTTCTGGTGCACTGGTATCGCGCTACGCTAGAACCATGTTAATTGAAACCTAGTTTTGGCACACTATGGGTGCGTCACCCTGGTGCGTCTCACGAATTTTCTCTTTATTTTTAAATCACTAAACCCTCCAAACCTCCCTAGTTCTTTCTTCAAAAACATGGGACCCTTGGTACCTGCAATACCCACTGAATTAAACTTCAAACAACCGGGAGAAACAAGAATAACCCAATAACGGCAGTAAACAATTAAACCAACAAGAGTTCATAACTTTTCTTCAAGAATTCAAACTTCTAACATCAAATTAACTCATAAATTGCTGCATTGAAACAAATTCTGTGGGTGAATTAACCCAACACGAAATATCCCACCTACCTTAATATGGATCACGCCTGACGAATTCCACTAGAAGATCTTGACGTTCTTGATGAATTCTTGATCTTTTCTCCCTATTTGTTCTTCTCTTTTCTCGTCTCCAAGCTCTAAGCGTAAATAACCTTCCTCATCTTAACACAAAATTAATTAACCCCCAATAAACCCTTAAACCAATCCAGAAAATAGATGGGTGAAAAGACAAGTTTACCCTTACTAAAATTCGGACTTGGAGTTTTCTCACTTCAATAAACCAACCTCCAAAATGCATATATCTCTCATATGATACCAAAATATGCAAGCTCAGCGCCGTTGGAAAGATATTTCTAAGGTCATTAAAATGTATAAAGAACTGTCTCTAATTCATCTTGATTTAAAAGTTATTGCCGTTTGAAAATGACCAAAATTCAATTCTTAATCATAGGAAATTTTCTAGATTACTTTCCTATTCTTTCCAAAAATGATTAATTCATTTTCTTAGCTTATTTTTGGTTATTACAAGCTAGGAGATGTTACAAAAGCTTTATGTGATTTTGGTCCAAGTATAAACTTGATACAATATGCTATCTTACTACAAATGGGCTAGGCGGACCGAAATCTGCAAAATGGTGTTTTGTAATGCTGGACTGATATATTAAACACTTGTTGGTATACTTTATGACATATTTGTGAAGGTTTAATAATTTATCTTTCCGACTGATTGTTATTCTAGATTGTGAAATTGATTCGGAGTGTCACTACCAGAGTCTAGACCCTAGATGATACCCGCGTTGTTGACCTCTTAGAGGTTACAGACAAGCCTACATACATCATCGTTACTTTATCTAGGTTAATTTTAGTGAAAAATTTGAACTTTTTGTTACTTAACATTCATATAAGACATTCTACTTAAACGCATAAATGTTCACAATCAACCATCTAATATTAAGATCATTTAATTAAATAAATAGTTCAATACTACATTAATTAATCTCTTAAATTTCTCACCTATCCAAGAGGTTGTGGGTTCAATCCCCACTCTCCACATTTATTTTCTCCTTTATTTTTCTCCTAACTCTCTCATCCATTCTAGAGGTTGTGGGTTCAATCCCCAATCACCAAATCTATTTTTCCTTGCATTTTTCTCACAATTTTTCTATGAAATTTTCATTTGGTTAGTTCATGGGTTCAATTCCCAATGACATCACATTTAAAAAATTTTTAAACGAAGTTCATTTTTTTAAAAGTTTGTCGAGACTATAATTTCCAGCAAGCTGAAGATTTAGTCTCCTCCAATCCATTTTTGTCTTTATCTTTTGTTGATTTTTTTGTAGCTTTCATGTAATGATGTCTTGGGTTCAATACTTAGTGATTTCACTTATTTTACATTCATTTTCATTGCATTTTATACCACTTTGATTAGCCGAACCCAACCTACCAAATGCTTGAAATTTGTTCGCTATTTTCAGCTCCTAGTTATCATCATTTGTTCATTAGATCATAGGGCGTTTCATGAATCATTTCGTGCATCTTTAGGTATATTTTTTTATTGTTATATTCAGCCAAGAATTACCATTAAATCCAGTAACATTACACCACTTTTGCATATCATGAATTACACAAACATTTGCACAAACATCACGTTTAACATTCTTTCGGTTGACATAAATTAACATGCTTACAATTCCAAACACATAATCAAGAATATCACACTTCATACTTAAACTACCAGCAAACATTTCCAACAACATGATCTCTAACATATTTCAGATTGAAATCAGAAGGATACTAGGGACAAGTAGTTCGACAAGACCGGGAACAACCCTAGTTTCAAAATTCGTCGAATTCGTGGAAAGAAAATTCTCTTGGAGAAAGGAGTCCAGGAGAGAAACTCATATCTGACTTTAGTTTTGTTTAACACATGACATGCTGTCAAAAACCCTCTCAAAAATTCACTTCGAAGTCCCGAAACTTCAACACAAAACTTGATGGAAAACCCTTCTTTTTGCTTTAAATTTTTTGTTAGTTTTTTGTCTATGATATTGACGTGTAAATTCTTCAAGTATGAAGAACTTTTGGTTGTGATTTAGGTTCTTGTATTTTATTAGCAGATAGAACGCAAAATTGAGAGAGTTGATTGTGAAAGAGGGAGGATAAACGTGAGAAGTAAGTGGTTCCTTAGGATTAGGATTGTAGTTTTAGACTTAGTCAAAATAAGGTTTTGTTAGATTAAAAAAATTATTTATTTAAATCACACGTTAAAGAAATTTATTGCCCTTACAAAAAAAGTAAGATTTTACGTCGAGGATCGAACCCGTGACGTCCCCATCGTGAAAACGGGTCCCTTCGAGTCGACCCAACCCCAAAATGCACCATTAATTAATTAATTAATTAATTAATAGTAATAATAATAAAATAATTTTCATTTTTCTTAAATCATAATTGAAATATTAGTTAATTAAATTAATTCTGCAACACAAATAATCAAGTTAAATTATTGCTCCCACCTAGGTTTGAACCCGGGTGGAGCAAGATTTTGCTCAATGGGCAATTTCGGCCCTTTCTACCCAAAATTCCCCTCCACCATATTAATTGAATAATTAATTACATATTTAGGGTACGATACTACCCTTATCCTGGTCATCCCTAGACCCTCCAAACATAAGATTTTTCCTTTTTAAGTCCAGTAAACACTCATTCGGGTAAATCTTCATACTCGGGAGCCCTACATGGCTGGACCCAACCTTTGCTAGATAAACAAGGTTTTAGATGTCCGGTTTTACGTGCATCAATCCATGTGAACCCGGTCTAATCGTAGGCATTCTAGACAAATAAAACATTACTTAGCATATTCATTTTTAGGGTTGTTACACGGAGGTTCCTATTATTTTGGGTATATTATTCTGAGCGACTTCAATAGCTCTAGTTGTTTTTGAAAGTGGTTACTTAAAATTTTGAGTAAATGAAGAAGAGGCTACCTTCAATGAGTGCAAATCAATGAAGCAAGATAGTGACATTCAGGTAGTTTTAATGATTAATGTGATTTATGAAGCGATGACTAGTGTGAGTAAAATTATGTTATGGGTGAACCTCTTGATGTTTTTATTTCAAATTAGGATAAGACCAAAAATCAAAGGTATGATGATGTGGTAGTTGTTCTATCGGGACTAGGTGCATATAAAAGAAACCCATTGAATCTAGACAATATTCTAAAGTATTGAGAGAGTCCTCCCTCTAAATCGTCCATGGAAGGACCCCCAAAACATGAGTTGAAAGTGCTCCTTTCTCATATTCGATATGCATTTATTGGGGATAATATACCTTCTCCGTTATCATTCTAGTAAACATGCTTGAGTGGCAAGTTGAATTATTTCTTGGGGTATTGAAATGTTACATAAATGCAATAGGATGGACAATTGCATATATTGTAGGTATACTAACAGGAATTACAGTCAAAAAATCCAATTAGATAGCGAATGCAAGAAAATTTTGAGCGTAAAAAAGACTAAACCCACATATGCAAGAGCTGGTGAAGAAAGAGATCATTACATAGCTAGACGTAGCGTTGTGTAAATTATTTCAGACAGTAAATGGGTAATCCCCGACAATGTGCACCCAAGAAAAAATGCATCGTGGTGGTTACAGATTATAAATGAGAATGTGTACCAATATGTATAGTCACCGATTTAAGAGTATGCATGGACTAAAAGAAGCTAAATTCTCACAATGAGAAATAACATTTTACAATTCCCTTTATGGGTAAAACGCCCGATAGACCTCCGGGTGTGGATGATAGTATTTCGTAGAGGGATACTCCGGATACAACTATGTCTCTATTGCACTAGAAAACTATGAGAAAAAAAATTTCACATGTCCCTATGGGAGTTTCGCCTTCAAGAGGATACCCTTTCAATTATGCAATGATCCAACGACATTCCAACAATGTGTGCTTTCTATCTTTGTAGACATGGTTGAAGAATCAATGAAAGTCTTCATAGATGGTTTCTCAACCGTAGGTGATTCATTTGAGCCATGTTGATCTCATCTTTGGCAAGTCCTTCAAAAGATGTGCTAAAACCAACTTCGTCCTCAGTTGGGAGAAGTGTCATTTAATTGTCAAGGATGACATAGTCCTACGTCACAAGGTGTCATAGAAGGGATTGTAGGAGGACAATGAAAATATTAGGCATATTGAGAAGTTTCCACCACCTATTGGTTGGAAGTTATATAGAGTTTTTGGGTCATGAAGGGTTGTACCGCAGATTAATTAAAGACTTTTTAAAATTCACAGACCCAATGTGCAAGATATTATAGAAAAAATGAAGTTTTTAAGATGCTTTCTCAAAAGATTTTGATATTTTTAAAGGAAAGCTAGTCTCCACTACAGTTATCATTCGCCCAGATTTGTCTGAACCATTTGAGGTGATGTTTGATACGAGTGGAACCAATCTAGGAGCCGTGTTAGGGAAAAAGTGCAACAAAATCTTTTATCCAATTTATTATGCCAGCATGTCGTTGGATGGAGGACAACATAATTACAGTGTTATAAACAAGAACTACTTGTAGTAGTATATGGATTTGAAAAGTTCAGGGCATACTATTTAGGCACTAAAGTGATAGTTCATATTGATCAGGCACCAGTGCGGTACTTAATGGGCAAAAAAGATATTCTGACGGGGTTGATTAGGTGGGTATTGTTGTTGCAAGAGTTTAATTTTGAAGTAAAAGATCGAAAGGGGTGTGAAAATAAGGTGGCAGATCTTTTGTTGTTGCGAGACACTGAAACGGTCGACTCCAAGGAACACCACATTGTTGTTGAATTCCCAGATGAAACAGTGATAAGGATAACCTAATGCAACACCTCTTGGTATGATGATCTTGCTAAACTATGTAGTGTGTATAATAATACTCGAAGACCTAACTTTTTATCAAAAATTGGTTCTAGTTCCTTTTTTGAAGAATTTTTTTGGATAAGCCGTATATTTCAGAGAATGTGCAGATATTATAATCCGATGGTGCGTACCGAAAGTGGAATTTAATGAAATTCTAAATGCATGGCATGCTTCATTCGTTGGCGGATAACATAGTGGAGTGCGAACAATAGCATAAGTGTTGCAAAGTTGTTACTATTGGATATCTATATCCCATGACACACGCAAGGAGGGGTTTTAAGAAAACATGAATTACCTCTCAATCCTATCTTAGAATTTGAGTTGTTTTATGATTGTGGTATTGCTTTCAATGGGTCCATTTGTGAGTTCTTTTGGAAACATGTATATTTCGATTACGATTCCAAATGGATGGAGTTTGTTGAATTAACCAACAATAACGGCAATAGAGTGGTGCAATTCTTAACGAGATATTTTTGCGAAGCTTAACATTTATGAATTGGATTAATTTAGTGATTGCATTTTAGATTTGAATCTTGAATTTGAGACCGAAAGGAGAGAGTTTAGGTTTTCCTTGTTGTTTACACGACTTTCTTGAAAGAGAAGTCTATGTTAAGGTATTAGGTTATTTTGTTTAATTATATTATTGAGACTAAAAGGAGATATCCTGAAACAGTTCTTTGAGACTTAAAGGGGATTAAGATTATCTGATGATTTCTTATCCTATCCACAAGTGAATGAGCATGAGTTGAGGTTGCAATGGATCATTCAGTGAGAGTAAAAATTCTAAATTTCCTAATCCTTGAATATCCCTAGCTTGATTTTTTCTTTCCCAAAACTTTCATTGGGTACCAAAAAATTATCATAATTTTTAAATGGTGTATTGTTGCGTTTAGATTCACGTGTGAAGCTATTAGTTATCTATCTATTGAATCACCTACAAATTGTTCTCTATGGGATTCAACCTCAACTCATAGTTAGGAATTTTTGTTGACGATGACCGTTTAATCTTTTAATTAGCTTTGGAGAGTAATTTTAACATTATCAAAAATGGTGCTGGTGTCGCGGAACAATTAGGCGTATTTAGTGTTTACTTTTTCTATATAAATTGGGAGCAGTTGTCTTTATTTTGTTTTGTGTTGTTTCTATGGCTTCTAATGATAAAGAAATTGTTAGGGGTTGTAATCCTTATTTCAATGACACATGGACTTGTTGTGAAGAAGCGGGTGTAGTGAAACAATCTTGGCTCATGAGCTTGACCCAAAGTCTTGAAGATAGTGATAAATACCTACATTGTGTGTCTCTATATGAGGTTGATTTTGAAACTTAACTGGTACTTTGAGACGATCCAACTTGGGTTTGGAATTGATACGTTGGAGGACAATGTGAGATCAAGAATGAGAGCACGTGATGCTCTTCTCCAAAAGGTCAATAAGGATGAAATAGAATTAAAGCCTCAAGAAGAAGGGGTTATGTTTATCATGGATGACATCTTGGGAATTTTCACATGAACTAAGCTAATAAAACTCAAAGATGACGAAATCAAAGAAATGATACTAGAGTTGAAAGAATGTAAAAATGATATGGAAATTTTAGTACATTTGAAAGTGAGAGTGTCACTAACATGAAGGGAAATAATAATGAAGCTAAATGTTCACATTTCCTAGTGATTCTTTCACTCATGCCAATGATCCAAATAAAAAGTATGATTCGAAGTTGGGAAATAAATAAAAGTTTTAAAAGTGAAGAAATCAGGTTACTAGTTGGAGAGATACTCTGTCGGATGAAACTCTTATCCAATAAATCCTTCGTTTTTTCCTTTAATTCCTTAAAATCTATATGAACCTCATGGTCAGGAAGAATATTGATAGATTATCAAGAAAAACTTTCTACTCAAGAGTAAGAGTTGAGGAATTTGTATCCGTAACTTGAACAAGATGATATATGCAGCCTTTAGAAATCATTTTTCTAACTTTAAAACAAGAAAAAACTTACCCTTAGGCATCAAATTCCCCCTTTTCCACTCTAGTAAGTGGTCATTTGGAAACTAAAACTTAACCACTTAAATTTTACAATCAACTGAATCATAACAAAATACATTCTATCAATACAAAGAATGACATGTAAATTAAACATAGAAAGCACTACAAGATCAAAATGAGTGATTCTTTGGAATAAGGACACATGATATTTTCTATAAACTCTCTTTGCCACAATAGATTTACCAATAGAAAATAAAAAGGGTCTAATAACACATCGGAGAAACATCAAATCTCAAAGCCACATATTGTATCACAAAACACTTTGTAGCACCGGGATCAAGCAAAGCATAATCATGAAGATGAATGCCTTTCAATAAATTGATAACAACATCAAGATAATTCTTTTGATCATGTCGAGTTTTAAGTGCATAGAATCGGTTTCACTACGGAGAACTTGAACTAAACAACTAAACAGAGATAGCCTACCATATTTCCCTTTTAATTTTTAGATGGACAATATCTCAAGCTTCACCAATTTTACCAAAACTAAAACAATTATCTGTATCAATCCAACATTTTTCTGCATGACTCTTGGAAAACTTTTGGCATGCTTGAACCAAAGATCCATTTCCATTTCCATCAAACATTGAATGTGAAAAGTCAGTATCACCGATCTTCGTCCTCTTTTCCTCCCTAGACCTTTCCTTAAGCTTTTCCTTTTTAATTTTTCGAGAATGAACCATTAAATGATAAAATTTCATTTCCTTAATGATCATGGTGGTAAAAAATTCCATAATTACCATTTTGGATACTCTTGAACAAACTTTCTCATCTTTGACCTAAAATCAGCAACCATAGAAGTAGCATACTTGGAAAAATACATGAATTATAAGGCATAATGTTTCACACTCATATTCCCTTGATGAAGGTTATTGAATTCAAGTAACTTGGCCTCCCACATCTCAACGAGAACGAATCTATCAAGCAAATAGACTTCAAACTTCTCCCGATCAAGGCGTCCCACATCAGCTATCCTCTCTTCCTTTGGTTGAACCAAACTTTAGTTACATCGTTAAGTTTATAAGTGACCAATTCCACCTTTTCCAATGGATTCACTCCATCATAACCAAACCCTTATATATATTATTTATGAACTATTAATTATCTTCCTCAACCATAGAACCATAAATTTCAAGGGGATTTATTTCATTGAAGTCCCTCACTCTAGCATCCCTATTGACTTGAGCAAACACTTTAAAAGTAGCTCAAAAATCTACATTAGTCACTTCTTCGGCCAAAGGATCGGTCAAAACTTGAAGAGATTTAGGATATTCTTATTGCATATTCTCGTTGCCATTCCTTCTGGCCTGTGCTCTTCGAAGGTTCCATATACTGAAAAGCATCAGATAGATTAGGATAGGTACATACAGAGTTAAACGCTATCAGATTAATTTAGAGTGATGAACTAAGTGGAATTTCTGAAATTTCTTATGGCTTCCTATTCACAAATGAGGCATGCTTCATACTCATTAACAATACTATGTTTGACGTGGCTTTCAATACATCCAAGGACCTTTCTAAACCTCCTATTCCTAACACAATGTTTGTCAGGTACAAAAGCATACCTTAGGTGTAGCATGGTGTATAAAACTTTGGAAGGCCCTACACAAGTCACTTAGAATACATCATAAAATATATAAGAAATAAAATGTTTCAAAAGTAGCAATCTTATATATATCGTAAAAGAATTTTACAAAGCAGGAGTCTAACATAGTCTCAACAATCCCACTAAATATCATAGAAGTGGTTGAGATGTAATTCATACACCTTATACATTATCCAAAAACTATAAATACATAAATTAAGATGACATGCAAACTCAGAATGTGCAGTGTTATACTGATAAATTCACATTTAAAACAGAGGCATGCATATCTTAAATAACTGTAATATTAAACATAGCATGTGTAATTGAAGAACTAAAGAAATCCACAGATAGGATTCTATAATTCATATAAGAAACAAGTAAAAATGATAATATTATTTGGAACATGGAAATAACTACTTCATGATGAATAGTTAAAGTTCTAGAAACCCTAGGTTTAATCATGATAAAGGAATCAAGAATATGACTAAAATCTAGGGACCTAATGGGACCATAGGGAACAACTATTGAAATACCACATAACTTGTGAAAAATTCTATGAAGTAATCTTTCAATTTCGAGGCTGAAATTGATGAAAACTTGTTGAGTTTTTGGAGCTAGGGTTTGTCGATTCTTTCTCCTGTTTAGCTTTTAATTTTCTATATTTTGACTAATGATTTCACTTAATTATGTTCGAGTAAGGTTTTGATTACTTCCCACTATCATGTATGAATGTCAATCTCTTGATTCATACCCCCTAATTTATCATATTCTATATTGACTTTCTGGCAGTTAAGCAACTAATTACAAAATCCGTTATATATATTTTCATACCGACACAAAGTACATTACACAAGAAAGAGACAACACCAATAGGCCTGTAGTTTCAAGGTACATCAAGTATAGCTCATTCACTTCCCTAGAAAGTTCCACCACTATTAGGTCTACTATTTCTAGGTTCATCATTTCACACAAGGAAGGGCTACCAAAACTATGTCTATTGGTCAAAAGTTTAGCATTAACATTGGCTTGTAGACTCATCATGAAAGGCCACTAACATTAGGTCTACTGGTTCAAGACATAGCCTAGGTTACCTCATTAGCCATTCATAGAAAGGCTACCGGCAATATGTCTGCCAATTCTAGTTCATTGATTCCTTGCTTCATTCATTCATTCGTAGAAGGGCTACTAACATTAAGCCGGACTATTCTAGATCATTTACAGATTAAGTAAAGATACATTCATTATTAAAAAAAAACATGTCTAATCCTACTAATTCAAGATATAAAATACGTATAAAAAAACTCATATTCCATCATCATTATTTATAAGTGTTAATTGAGAATATGATTTATATGATAACACTATTACATTCTAAACATGATCATCATACCATGGAATTCACATTGATGTCCTTCACATCATGACAATGCATTAATTATTAATACTTTTCCTATCAAGGCCATTATCACAATATACATAGTAATTAAGCACCTCCACCTTTTTAAGTGGATCAATATCTCAAAAACAATTCTATTTCAAACTGTAATTTTATCATGTCACGCCCATTCAATGCCATGGATCACATTCACCTACACACTATATATTAATAAAATTATACAAGAGAAACAACATGATTACATCATTCCACATTCATTTACACATAAACAATTCACATACTACACAATAATCAATTCCCAGCCACAAATTTTAACTAAGGAATTTGGAGAAAACATGGGATCTTGGAAGAATTCGCCTTTAAATGCATAATTCATTCATAATTCAATTAAATAAAGCCTTTAAAAATCATTTTGAATTGAACCCATGCATAGATTGAAAATTAGTTTTTTGGGTAAACATTGAAGGCTTGAAATCAACTTTCATATTGGCTCCTTGAAAGAAAATAAGTCAAGAATGAAGAATACCATAACTTTAATGGAAGAAATGTATAAAATTCACTTGAAAGACTATATGTCTTGACCTTGAAAACTTGAATTCTTCAACTCCAATGAAGGTTTCTAGAGAGATACTTTTGGAGGGGAGGCTTCTAACTTTGGGGGTGTTTAAAAATAATGAAGTCTAAAATAGAGTTTAATGCTTTTAATAATCCTAATATACTTTAATTAAAGTAAACTAACTGTCCATACGCTTATAACAAAGGTGGAATTTACCAAACCACCCTTGCTTAAGCCGAACCAAAACCATCTCTAAAGTTGTGATCCACGGATCATAGATGGGTCCATGGACCATCCTACATAAGATTAGTTTGTGACTGCATCTTGGTTCGTGGACCCTTGACCTACGGATGCAATCCACAGAGGGTGGATGGACCTAAGGGTCATGGATCCTTTTGTAGGTCTCTCCATTTTTTACAATTTTCAAGTTTCACAACTCCACATAAATAAGCTCAAACAAAATCCATGCAACAGCAAGAAAGTAGGAACTACATTTACAAACTAATTATGCATGAAAACTTCAATATTTTTCATTACATTGGAGGTATTACCTTTTTTTTAACTCATATCATGCTCATCATAACATAATTAGGCACATTATGCAATTTCTTCAAAAAGCACATTTAGGCATGTTCAACATTTAACCTCATAAAGCATATAGACAACTCATACAAAATGCAAAATCAAATTGAGCAACATAAATCATTAAAACTCATTTTCTGATACAAATAAGATTGCATGTCTTAAGAAAACCATGGAAACACAAAATCAAACATAACTAAAAAAACATGAAACAAGCTATTAGGAACTCTTGGTCTCAAACTTGAATAGGAATAGTAGGGAAAAGATAAGGATATTAACACTCACAACCACCTTACTATTAAACATACTATCCCCACTTAGGAGAAAACCCAACCAAGTCAAACATTCAAACAACATAAGAACCTCAACAAGACATTCACGACTTATGGAACTATCACTTACCAGTACCTTCATTCGAATTATCTCCCTTGTTAGCTTGAAGAGAATAGAAATGTTTCCTCTTTGTAGCATAAAGATTCGTTCCATTAACATAAGCTTGGTTGTCCTCCTTCCTCTAGCCGTAAGAGTTCGAAGATCTTTCAGTTGGTGATAATTATTCTGACAACCATACCACCCACTAGTACTGTCTAGGCACTTCCCATGAAGCTTCTTTCCACCATTTTGTCAAATAGGTTTTGCAAATGGAGGTTCACTTCCTCTCTTTTGGTTAACCTTAAGAGCACTCGAAAAATCTTGATTTGAAGCTCTCTTCTTGAACCTAGGTTGACCTTGCTCTTCTGATCTTTCCTTCTTCAAATCCTAAGTCATTCTCTTATGTTTTGACTCCTCAATAGATTGAGCATACATAATAAGTGTAGAATTGTTCGTGTCATCATAAAGGATTGTCGTATGGAAATCTTCCTTGTCTAGATCAGCTACACTAGTCACAAACATACTCATATCATGTCTAGGGTTGGACCAAATATGGAGCATACTTAGATAATAGGTCAAACATAAAGGAATTCTTTTCCACACTCATGCTACCTTGCCTTAGGTTTATAAACTCCTTAACTTTACAATCCTTCTTCTTATGTGGAAAGAATCTCTAAGGAACGCTTTCTTAAACTCATGCCATTCTTTAGGACCCAATCCAATAGGTGTATTACTCTTCCATTGAGTAAACAAAATTTTGGAAAAAAAATTTCAATTGATAGGAGGCTAGTTCTCCCTTTTCCGTTAAATCAACTCCCATAGCATTCACTACCATGTACAATACATCCATAAACTCTTGGGGATCCTCTCCTGCTTAAGAACGTAGGAAAATCGAAGGATTAATCCCCACAAAGTCTCTCAACCTAGAAGCAATATTACGCACCATAGGGTTCACATTAGCCTTAACACCCCTAGTAGCTTGAGTTGTAATGGCTTAAGCTTGAGTAGTTACGTCTTGATCCATCATCAAAAGATCCTACCAAACTTCCTCATTGATCATAGACGGAGCCTCAACCGGAATTTCATTTCCTTAAGGAACTTGGACACCTTGAAGACCTTGAGAATTTTTCGGAGGAACTCTATCATTCACGATCTTCTCTTCCACTCTCCTTACTGTAGTCTTTCTTGTGTTCATATCTTATAAAAAAAAGAGAAGGATTAGTAACAAGGACACTTATAGGACTAAAATATAAGACATAAATTCTAGAATAGTTAAAGAAGTGTAACCTTATAACGTCCTATAGCCTCCCGCTAATAGATACTCACAACGATGAAAAAGACTCTACTAGACGTGGCTTATGAGACATCGATCCTAAAAACCATTTCCAAAATTTTGTGCTCTGATACCATGTTTTTCATGACCCAAACCTTCGCATCATATGCAACACAGTGTACTCGACCCCGAAGCGGTCTAACTCAAGCCTCATATTTCTTTCATTGCATAGATACTAGATATAGTACGAAATTAAGACCATTTTTTATTTAAAACCATAAAATCTATAAAATTTAAAAGAAA
Source organism: Solanum chilense (assembly GCA_032847665.1). Lineage (NCBI taxonomy): Eukaryota > Viridiplantae > Streptophyta > Magnoliopsida > Solanales > Solanaceae > Solanum > Solanum chilense. The sequence continues at coordinate 36,304,358 of CM064969.1, read as the reverse complement.
GCGGAAGTCTATTCTCAAATGGCAATCTTAGACACAATGTCAAAGAAAAAGTAGGGACACGGCCCTTTACAATCAAAATGTTTAACTATAGTCTATCATATGAATAAATAAAACATCAGAATTATTGTCCTCGAATCCATGAGGATATACGAAGTCTTGGAGGAATCTTAATCTAAGATTAACCTAGGGGTAAGCAACTCACTTGCCGGAACCTACGCTTGTAGTAAAATATGAGAGAAGAATAAGGTAGCACAATTATGTACTAAGTATGATAGCCCATCAAAATCCTTGATTAAAACGGACATTAATATAAGACATACTAAACATATAAGTCATTTTTCACCATATTAGAACATAATTACCGTTTAAGTCATTACCTTCATATTACACCATCATTTTAAGTAATCCTAAAGTTATACCTTGTGCAACGTAAGGATAGTATCCCATACCACCATGCACTCTAAGGTACCACCTTAAGGTCACCAAAAGTGAACTTACCATTGAACATTTCCATCTTCAACAGTACTCATAAACCAGAAACATAATCTATTCATAAGTGAACTTAGCACATAAGGACAACCACCTAAGGAACCTCTAAGTTGTACTTGTCCAATGTGCAAGTAACATCCCGTACTACTACTCACACTAAGTATGCCTTGAAAATCACCATAAACAAGGCACCTTCATACACCATATGTCATAATAAAGAAGTAACTCATAATACATTTAATTATAACATGCATCTTTACATTTAAGTACATACGAGTAAACTTTCTTCAAAAGCTTCATTTTGAACACCTTTATTCATTAGACATTAGATCATCACTATAATTAATTTAATCATGAGAGGACAGTCATACAATATCCATAAATACATAGAGAACTCACTATGATCCTTTCAAAGCCTACTCGTGAAACGCATGGATGGCATCTCATACTACAATGCGCACGTCATATATACCCTCAAGAAAAAATAGTTCCACCCTTGCTTAAGCCGAACCAAAACCATGTTCACATGTTCAATTGAAGGACCACCATCCGAACCCTGGATGGGTCCACATACAATCTTGCATGGGTGTGGTTCTTAGCTGCAGCTTGGTTTTGGGGCTCTTGAACTACAAAGGTCATCCACGAGCCATGGATGAACCTACATGGCATGGAACCCATCCGTAGGTTACTCCATTTTGACAATTTTCTAGTTTGAATGGCTCCTGGGGGTTAGGATTAAGGACCTCCTCTGGGACCCCTAAGGTGATCCTTGGGATTTGTACCTTGATGTTTAACCCCTAAGACCTTCAACCATGGCTCGGGGCAATATTACACCACCTCAAACCTCACAGCAACTCCAAGACACACTAGTTAGGCTTTAGTTTCACTTATTCATTTTATGGGTCGTCACACTACCTCTCACAGTCTCATATGACATGTCAGATTTAGGTTGTACTTTGGGTCATGACAGTTATAATTATAAGTAGTTTCACGGCATATCCATTGCACGTGCATATCATATATATAATATATGACGTTTTTCATAGAATTAATATTATTAAATTTAAAAATTTAGTAAATAATTATAGTTTAAAGAACATAGGATAAGTGCTTTTAAATGATTCATAATGAAATTCATTGAGTCACTTGTATTTTGAGATCAAATGACAAGATATTATAAAAACATTTCAAAATACATTCAAAGTTAAAATATGGGGAGAGAGTGACATTTTTTTAGTAGTATTATTATTCACTTGCTCAATTTTGTAAACAAATCTAACAAAAAAAATTAGTAATATATTTGTAGCGAAAAATGTCCTCAATAGTCTTTCATATTAAATATTCATACTTGAAATTTAATATGTGCATAACACTTGTAAGGATTAACATAAGTATTTTAATATTTTATCTTTATATGTAATCAATATTTTATTGATTAATATTTGTATATGATATTAATTGAGGTAATTAAAAAAAAACTTTATTGTTAAAACGGATGATAGTTAAATTGGTATTTGAGTGTATGCCAAAAAATTAGCTTGACCAATTCTTTGTTTTAGATATACATATATATTTCAGTAGCATAATTTAATTTTAATATATGAACAACATTAAAATTGGTGAAAAAAATTTCGCTGCTTTATGTTTCTACCTTATCTTTGTAGAATTGTAGTCTTCTCCTTTTCCTGACATAAATTTTTCTCAAATTAAAATGAACACAAAATAATAGGAAAATAGATATATGGAATGATACATGGTCAATGAAAAAGTAA